>CM037882.1:66799709-67399709 GCA_021292165.1 Shinisaurus crocodilurus
TTAAATTACATTCATGCGTTCTCATCACATTTAGCTGGTCCTACATCTAACCAGCTTGAGTTTGGACTGGTTCACACATGATCATGGTCTGCAGATGATCATTATGGGTGCATGGGCTCCCATCAGATTCCTGGCCAGGCTGGGACCATGACATTCATCATTCATGCACTTTTTTGAGGCCAATCTTAACTGTGGCTGATCTGCTCAGTCCTTCTGGCACAACTTGGTGATGTGGTGCCTGTTCGAGGCGGACACCTAGCACAGCTTCTCTCTTTCTGCACAGTCTGAGCAGGAGGAGTGCTGGTTGCTATCCTGGCTGGGGATGTGGGGGTCAGTGCTACATCAGTGCACATCAGTCTGTTGTGCAGGTATGCACCTTAGTAAGGATGTGGCATCGTGGGACTTAGGATGCTTCACACTGATGTTGTTAGTAGAGGCCCTCAGTTCATGTTGACATCCCTTTCTTTCTGCATGTGGAAGCCAAGGGCTATTTTGTGCAATATGAACAGTGGAATTTTATTATTATTTATTTATTTATATTTATCTATCGCCCATCTGGCCAGCAACCGGCCACCCTGGCGATGTACACAGAATAAAACAAAAAACATTTAAAACAATATAAAAAATTTAAAATCTTAACCCACCCCACATTCCCGCCTGAACAACCAGGTTTTTAATGAGCGACGGAAGCTCAGCAGAGAGGGGGCATGGCGGAGGTCACTGGGGAGAGAGTTCCACAGTACGGGGGCCGCCACAGAAAAGGCCCTCTTCCTCGTCCCCACCAGTCTAGCTGCTCTGGCTGAAGGGACAAGGAGAAGGCCATCCGTGGCAGATCTTGTTGAGCGGCCCACTTGGTGTGCTGGAGCTCCTTGAGATAGACTGGACCGGAGCCGTATGGGTTTTAAAGGTCAAAACCAACACCTTGAATTCGGCTTGGCAAGCAACTGGTAGCCAGTGCAACTCCTTCAGCAACTCCTTCAGTGATGTGATCCCACCAGCAGCTGCCTTTAACCAGGTGAGCCACCGCGTTCTGTACCAGCTATAGCTTCTGAACCGTCTTCAAGGGTAACCCCACGTAGAGCGCATTACAGTAGTGTAAGCGAGAGGAGACCAAGGCATGAACCACTGATGGGAGCAGGTGATTAGGAAGGTAGGGGCGCAGCTGCCGTATCAGATGGAGTTGATACAGCGCCGCCCGGCTCACAGCTGCATGCATGGCTATGAATCCTATGCATGGCTACTAAGAAGTAAATCCCACTGACTTTGGTGGGACTTACTCCCAGGTAAATGTGTATTGGATTCCAGTCTAACAGAGGAATCCTATGGTCCTTAGGAAAGCATCCCAGGGGCCATAGGGTATTTCGGATTCCCCCTCTCAAGGCTGTAGACACTCCTGTGACCTCGGGAGTGGGGAATCAGACACTGGATCCTTCCCCCCTCCCCCTTGCAGGTGCTGTGAACAGCTCTGTGGCCGCTGCTTTCCAAAGTCAGAACAGTGACCTCAGATGATCTTGCAGAGGTCAAAAGGGGGGCATTCCAGTGGGCAGGGAATGGAGGGAAAGGAGATGTCAGGATTATTCACAGGGATTCTGTGGCCTCTCCATCACCTCTCCCTGCCCACTGCTGGTAAATGATCTATATGGGTTCATAGTGTTTAAATGACTCTTCTTGCCTTTCTTCAGTTGATTATCAGTGCTGGGTCACACTGGGGGCATATTTCCATTTCTTGTCCATAGTGGTTTCTGCCACTCCACTTGATCAATGTTACTCTGTGCTCCTAGGGATGCTTGGAATTCTGCAATGGACTCAAATGCATTCAAATTTCTAAGAATCTGACCTGTGGATTCTGCAGCAGACCAGCTTTTCCTGAGCTATGTGGATTCTGTAGACTTGCAGACCTTTTTTAAAAAATATATATATTTCCATAATTGTATGCAAATTTAGTGATAGAAATATATGAAAAAATAAAAAAATACTGACCAAAAATGTGCATTTCCCCATAGACTAAGTGTGAAATACACATGGGGGGGGGGGGGTTGTTCATTTTCAAGAGTGCAAATTTTGCAAGTGTGAATATGCAGAAATATGTATGAATGCATTTGCCACAAAAATCCAATTCTGTCAATGAGTGGACAACAGAGCAACAGGTGCCTGACAATCCACAAAACGTAGACGGAATGGATTTTACAACGTCCGTATATCCCAATGTGCCCCCTACCAATGGCTCCATTCCTATGCTCATGGAAAAAAATCCCACTGAGTTCCCATTGAGATACACTCAGGATAAGGCTGCATGTCTGAAAAAAAGGGAGAAGAGTTCAATTAGTTTGGCCAATGTGACTGTTTTCGCTTTTGTCCTCCTGCTTTCTGCATGGCATTTCAGGAGATTAGAGTGTTTTGCTTGTCTATTTTTAAAAATTATTTTGGTATTCCTTTGTGAGGAGATGGACTGCTTAGACCCACTTTACCTCCTCTGAAATATTAATGTCGGCTTGAAAGTCCATGGTATTATATAAGCAGGCATTCTGAAGTGCTTTACAAGGCGAAGAAAAATGTACCCGCAGACGTGACTACACTCAGGCGTGTATAATATACTGCACGACATTTCACATAAAACTATGCACAATTAATTCAGGGTGCTATTTCCTGGTGCTTTAGCAATGTTGTCTGTCTGTCTGTCTGTCTGTCTTTTTCACTTCCAGAGGCAGCCTCTTAGAACCCTGAATTTAACATGCCTTTTCCAATCACTTTCCATTTTTGCTAAACTAAAAAGAATGCTAACCTGGATTTTAGAATCAACGCAAAACACTTTAGGGGTGGGCAAGCTGTCATCATCCACCAGTACTGGTATTCTCATTAAGGAACCCCCTGCATCTTCTGAGGATCTTCGAGGATGCCTGGAATTAGAGCTGAGCTGAAATCTCTCAGAACTCTTTTTTTCCCCCTTGAGAAAACGTCTGAGGGTGGTTTTTTCTTTTTCTCACCCTGCTTGAAAAAGCAAGTAAGTTTGCAGATCCCCCCCCCCCTAAGTATTCTCCACAGTTCCAGTATATTTTCAGTGATGGTTGCCATTCCCACCCACCTCCACTAATGCCCTGGAACAATGCTCAGTCCAGAGCATTATGGATGCAAAATGGTGGCAGCAGCTACTTGCATTTCACAGCAGCACCAAAGAGGAGGAGGAGGAGGAGGAGGAGGAGGAGGAGGAGGAGAGAGAGAGAGAGAGAGAGAGAGAGAGAGGAGGATGAGTGCTACTGGCATTGCTAATGGTGAGCCCGACACTGAGAAACTTTTGGAGAATTTCTCCTTCCTATGGAGCAATTTGGTGAAATCTTCCCTACAATTTCTCTACCTACAGACAAGGTGGATAATTATTAGAGGCCAATTGTGATCTAGAAACACACACAAAAATAATCTAAGGAGGAACAAGTAAGAGTACTGAAGCACATTCATGCTGATTGGGTCTGTACCACATCAGAAGCCCGTTCTTTTCTGTTCGATAAGTTCTTTTCTTTCTGTAATTTCTTAGGCATGACACGGGGAAAGGGTAAGAGCCTAGAGATGAAGGATCATCAGTGGGTGGAGCATCAAGAGGTGAAAGAGTGAATGTATATTTCTGGGCTTCATGTTCAAAATCCAGTTTACAATGACTGGAAATGACCGGAGACATTCTTAGCTGTTAACGACAGCTCTGGGGTCCATCTCATGCATGGTTGTGAAGAAAAAGCGTCAGGCTGTAGGGATGTGCCACCGCCACGAACCTGGGGGGGGGCTCGCCTCTCTGTCGGCTTGCCTCTCCATGGGGGCAGGGGCCCCGCCTTGATCTTCTGAGTGGCGTGGAGCAGTTCTCCGCGCTGCTCAAGCCGCTGGCGCTGGACCCGTCGCGTCACATCCGGCCCGGGAAGTGACACGTCGGGGACCCTGCGCAGGCGCAATTGCCGCAATATGTCGCGTGGGGGTCCAGCGCGCCTGCGCAGGGTCCCATCAGATCACTTCCGGGCCCAGATGTGACATGACAGGACCGGCGTGGGCGGCTCGCCGCAGAGAGGCGAGTCGCCGCTGGACAAGGTAGGCCCGTAGGCCCACATGAGCCCCGCGCGGACGTGAGCGGGGCCGATTTCGGCCCACACGGGGCGAACCGTTACATCCCTACATCAGAGTTTCCTGCACCGCACACGCACACGCACACCTCACATGTTTTTAACAAGTATAATCCCAGCTCTGGGCTGGGAAATGCAAAATGTACACAGTTCCTCTGATGGCTCTAGCGATGCATCCAAGGCCGGGTGGTGCCCCCGACTCGATTCTACGCGGGGGCGCCGACCCGACCCGATCTTCCGAGCGGCGTGGAGAGGTTCCCCACACCGCTCGATCTGGCTTCTCCAGCCCCGTCCGTCACTTCCGAGACTGGAAATGACGCGACGGGACCCTGGTGCAGAACGCATCACAGGGGTCCAGCGTGCCTGCGCAGGGTTCCGTCGCGTCATTTCCGGTCCCGGAAGTGATGCAATGTGACGGAACGGACTGCGCGGGCGGCTCTCCGCGGAGAGGGCAAGCCGCCCCGAAGGAAAGGTAAGGCCTCGCCGGGCGTGAGCGGGGCCAATTTCGGCCTCGTTCTGCCCGGCGAGGCTCGATTATACAACCCTAGATGGCTCCTGACACCTCCAAGTCTCCCATGTCTTTGATGGCCGGTGCCACACGTATCTGCATGCAAATGCAGCCCAAGCACTAGATTCATGAGCAAAGAACCACCCCTCTTCTTCCTAGCCCAGATGATCCTGATTGGCTAAAGACAGCTGGGCTACTGAAAGGAGGGGTGGGGGGGGAGAATCTATACTGCTGCTGTGGCTTCTGGTTTGGTTTGTTGTCTGCACACTTTCGCGGGAGTAGGGCTTTTTTGCTGAGGCAAGCCCTGAAGAGGACCAACCCCCAGACAAAGGGAGTAAGTGCCTGGGTATTTATATAGTAAGGGACTAGTTTTGTAGTTTTGTAGCTCTACTGTCTGAGCAATAGTCATGTTTTGGTTTTGTTTTGGTTTTCCTTTTTCCAGGATTATCTTCTCTACACACACCCCCTCTCTGGCTTGGCCTTGCCTTGCCCTACCCTGACCTATGTTGCAGCTTTAAGCTTGAGAGCAGACCAAAAAAGATATTGAGAGGTGCATATCTTTGTCAGTTCAGAAGGCTCATAAACAAGTAGAAAGTTAATGAAAAGAAGAGCTCTTGTAGCTCACACATCATAGCGACTTCATTAATTATATGGCATGTGTATTCCACTCTTCCTCTAATGGCGTTGTGTGTGGCAGTTCCCCTGTTTTAGCCTTTTGGACTGCAAGAGAGGGACTTGTCCAAGGTCACTCAGTGATAAATATGGCTGAGTGAGGAACTCTGGCCTCCTGGCCCCAAGTTTAATGATCTTTCTTCTACAGGGTGGGTAGAAGGCAGGATATGGAGCACCTAGTGTCTGCCGGTTGCTGGGATCCTTGCACCTTCTATATGGAGAGGAGATAAAAGGTTCTGTTTGCCACAGTGTTACCCTGTACTGTTTTGAACTAACCACAGTTAGAACAAACCACAGTT
Source organism: Shinisaurus crocodilurus (assembly GCA_021292165.1). Lineage (NCBI taxonomy): Eukaryota > Metazoa > Chordata > Lepidosauria > Squamata > Shinisauridae > Shinisaurus > Shinisaurus crocodilurus. The sequence continues at coordinate 66,805,289 of CM037882.1, forward strand.
TGCTGTGAATTCAGACAGAATGGGAAACTGTGGTTCGTCCTAAACTAAAAGTGGAACATCCTAATTTTCTCTTTGCACACATAAAGGATGGGGAGAGGAGAGGAGATGAGAGTAAGCGTGTAATCCTGACATTTTACAAACTTGTTCTCATAATGGGAAATCATGGTTTCCTCATATGCCTGAACTGGGCTTTTAACTTTTAACATTCCTTTCCTATTGAAGGAACAAGCTGATGAAGAAATTACAGCACAGAGATGTTGTGTAGAGGTGGGTGTTATCAATAATTTGGATTTCTTACATATAGGGATAGATGGGATCAGTCAATTTCCAGGCTGTGTTGCTTTTACGTGTGTTTAGTCTGTTCTGTCCTGTTTTTACATTTACCGTCATGCCTTGGATTGAGAGCATAATTCGTTCCAGAAACGTGCTTGTAATCCAAAACTTGTATATCAAAACGAAATTCCCCCCAAAAAAATTGTACAGAGATTTTTAATTTAAGCCGCACTACAGTACTTGTATTGCAAGACGTCGCTTGTATATCAAGACAATTTTTTAAAAATAAATATTTAAAAATTTGCTTGTCTTGCAAAACGCTCTCAAACCAAGTTACTTGCAATCCAAGGTATTACTGTATCTGCATTTTTTAAATTCACATTTAAATAGGTATTTTGGAACATATGCTTTCATTTCTAAATGCATTTTATCCTAAAATAAATATTTTTTAATATGTTATTACATATTATTGAGCCAAGAACTGCATTAAAAAATTTGGAGAAGTGCAAAATGCGAAGGATAACTCTGTTCTGATCCGCACATTAGTCCAGAATGAGAAGATCAGGTTGGCTCACTTTGAAATGTGGGCAGAATGAAATCCTCAAGCATCCCTACTTACAGGTACCATAAAACAATTCCAGTATGTTATGGCAGGATTTCATAGTGGCAAACAGATATGTAAGATCTATCCCTGTAGTTCAAACTTTAAAGAAAAAACATGGCAAACAGTTCACTAATTGCTCTGTATTTCTAGACATCTGCTGTGTTTTGTTTTGTGCTAATGTGAAGACTAGCTTTTTATCCTGAAAGGATACCTTAACAGCGATAACTGAAGTTTAGCTTGAAGGTAAATAGCAAACCAATAATCCTCTCAGATGGGCTTCCTGGAGAACTGGGAGGGGCAAAGAAATCATTTCTCTTCCTATCATCATGACCAATTTCTTTGGGAGAACAAGAATCACTTCAGCTGACACAGATTAATTACACAGATTGTATCAGTTGTCTTCATCATGATCCCATAAGAGTCAGGAAGAACGTCACAGTCGGTTTACTCTCTGCTTCAGTCACATGTAGGACTAGTATAGATATTCTGTGTCCATATTTTCAAATGTCAGGGCTTAACCTAAACTTCCACGATGCAGACGACTCAACTGCTAGGCTTGTATGACTAAAAGGTATGGCCAGTACAAGTTTCTTTTTTGTTTTATTATATTAGCATTCATAAATACAGTTTTCCCATTGTGGTGAATAGTTTTGAATTAACAAAAAACATATGGAAAATATAATAACATTACGGTTGAAACACCACACACACAATTGTAGAGATCCCTTCCCTTTCTAATGATAGATGATATCATCTATATATTCACACTGTCCCCTGAGAGTACAAGGATGCTGGGGGGGAAACACTCCTATTGTTACCTTTATCCCAGGATGCTGTGGAAAGCAGGTGTGGCATTTTGCAGGGACTCAGGGGACCATGGAAAATGTCACCAGAACTTCCATGGTGGCTGAGGAGCAGCAGCCGAAGCCATAGTTTTAGGTCCCCTCTCTGGATTGTACATATCTCTTTTTGCTTCTCGCACTGCTCCTGGAGGAGGGCATGGGTGGCTCTCATGAACCTGAAAGGGATCACCCCTGCTAGGAGGTGAGGATACACTGCAACATTTTGTTGCATGCTCCACTTGTAGTTCGGGATGCCTGAAGAATCTGACCATTGCGAATTCTGAGGCAAATTGACCTGATCCATGCTTCCTGAACCAATTTACCGATCAGAACATAATTATCCTTCTGATTTTGTACTTCTTCAATTTTTGCAATGCCATTCTTAACTTAAAAATGAATTTAAAGTATGTGCTACTATAAAATATGTTCAGAAATGTGTCAATTCGGATAACATATATTTGGAAATGTGTATTTTGTGAGAAAACGTGTTCAAAAAAAATATTTACAAACATAGTTTTGTGCTGATTTTTTTTTTTTTTAATGCACATTAAACTGGAAAAAAAAAGGATGGAACAGATTTACAAATGAGCACATGTTAAATTGACATGGAACAGAAATAGACCGATCTATCTGTTCTTTTTGTAATTAGCCTAATTGTTAGTACAGCCCTTTGTGACTTCAGAGGTTCTTTGTGATGTTCTACCACAACTAAGGACATGGGGAAACATAGTTTGGTTATTTTTTTTTAATACAAATGGATCTGATTTGCACTTAGGGGAAATTGCTTGCAAAAAAACCCCCCAAATAAATGAGTGTACTAGGGGGAAACTCTTACACAAATGTGTATGAATTTCCATGCAGACCTGAAAAAACTACAACAAATAAACAAAAACATTTGCAAACAAGATGGCACAAACTTGTGTGTGAAAAAATGCAAATATTACAGAAAGTGAAACAGTCAGATTTGCCCATCTCTAACAACAGCTGAGAATCAACACCATCTTTGTCTTTTTTTGGTCTTTCAACAGCAAAATTACAGGGGCTTTACATTATGGCTATTTTTTGAGATTTGATCAGAGCACAAATGGATGGTGTCTTGTGCTTATTTTGGGTGGAGGGGAAGTGTTTTGCATCCAAAGGAGCACGGCCATCCATTTGTAGTTTCCCCCCAAAATAACACACAGAATAGCATTCACCCAAAAGAAAGAGAAAAATTCTGTTGCTCACTAGTTGGTTACAATTGTACACCAAATGAGAAATGGCTGCCCCAAAAAAGAAAAAAAAAGGGGGGGGGAAGCCAACCTGTTCTTTTTAACTAATAGCCTGGCAAAGAAAAGCTACTTTATTCCCCCTGTTTTTTCTCACCCCCCACCTTTGGGTAATGAAAATTTTGTGTGTAAATGTCAAAAACATCATAAAGAATAAATCTCAGGGGTTGGTTAATGAAACCTTTCTGCCTGGTGGCAAGCGGCAGGACCCTTGCCTCTATGACGATCGGCACTAGATGCTTTGAGCTGTAATATCTCAAGGATCGTGTAGTGCATTCCATCACCGGTTCCTAATTTACTTAAAGTCTCCTAGGCACCTGGCAGAGAAAGCAACAAAGGCAATGAAGCTGTTATAACATAATTTCTTCCCCAACCACCTCCTCCCTACCCAAGGCTTCTGGGCACTCTGCAGCTTTATAAAGGTTCATGCTCTATTCATTGTCTTTATATGCAGTGAGACAAAAGAAGGACCCCAATTTTTGGTCAAAGAGAGGGGGTTGCATCAAGCAGTCCATTTAAATGAATGGCAACTGCAAAGTGGCAAATTTGGGGAGGGGATACAATTTGGATTTCCCACCTCAGGCACCAAACATGTCTTGGGCAATATGTTTTTTGCTAGAGGTTTTTTGCTGCTTAGTTTTGGGCAGGTTTGGTTTAATCATCAGACTAATTACTTTGCAAGGTGTGGTGCCAGCCAAAACTACTTGACCCCACTTCCCATTGTCTAGGAGTTTACAAAAGGGTGGAAAGTGTCCCTCATACCAAGACAGAATATTCTTTACTTTCAAGGATAGGATGGCTTGGACAGGGCAAGCATGAATGCAAGTGTGTAGCATCATTTTTCTGTGCTCATGCTTGTCTCTGAATGCTTGCAGATTATATGTGTGTGTGTAACTTTTGGATTTTGTGATGGAGGTGGGATGAGGGCTAGATTCTATTCATGGATAATATGTTTAGCAGTGGATAAGCAAAACTATCCTTTATCAACATGGATATGTTCTCCCTACAGGATCAGCACAAGTATCCAGAGATATCTGAGGAGCAATTATCCACTCCCCTGTATAAAACTGCATTGTATTTGAGGGATGTATGAGAAATTTGTTTCAGACTTTCAGTTCATTTTTGATCAGGATTTACCCAGTTCACACCTTCTGGACCAAACACAGTCTTGGATGCATTTCTGAGCTTGCAATATGATTCGTGGACCCCCAAAAAACACAAAAAAATATGTTCGACTTCGACAGCATGTGTGCATTTGAAAAATGCACATAAAAATGCTTACGTTTGAAAAATGTACACAAATATGTTTTGATCAATGAGAGAAGAATGTGTACATTTCAAAGATGCACAGAATTGATGCATACATTTGGGAAAATAATATACACACAAAAATACACATGGATTTTCATGTGAAAACAAAACCAAAAAGCTCACAATAGGATACAGAATCAGATTGGAATGAAGTTCAGGATGGAATTTGGAGAATTTCAGTGAGCTCAAATTTTGCTGATCCATCCCTAATTGTCATTCTCTGTGAGGAGGAGTGCATTCACTTGTAGGGGAAAGAAAGGAGATTGTGTGTAATCTGTAAATGGAGGAGACAGAGTTGTTCCCCCTTCCAAAGCAGGATCCCTACACAACTGCAAATATAGCATCAAATGGGGAAGGCCTATTGCCCAGCACATGGTTTGCATGCAGAAGGTCCCAGGTTCAAAACCCCAGCATCTCCAGTTAAAAGGACAATGTAAGTGGTGACATGAAAGACCTCTCCTTGAGACCCAAAGAACTGCTGCTAGTCAGAATTCAAAACTGGGCTAGAATCAGGGATGGGAGACCTCCAACCCTTCAGTCAAATTCACCCCATCCAACCTGCAGAGTACTTAAGTGAAGCCCCACCCATCAGAAAAAGGGAGAGGGGGCAGGAGCGCTCCTCAAGATGGCAGCTCAGTTGGCCTCCTCCCCAATCTGGAAAGGAATCTGTCTCACTGCTCAGCAAGGAGCTTGATGGGAGCAGTTAACCCAGTGACAGCCTGGGCGGAGACCATGGGTGTCTTATATGCATGCCACCTGCTACCTCTCTTTCTGGGTCAGCAGTTGCAGCTGCACCTGCTTCCTCATTGTCTGAAGCTGGGACTTTCCCCTCCTTGTGAGTAGACCCTTGCTCCTGAGTAGACCCTGGACAAAAGCATCTTCTGGCAGCCAGGTGGGCACTCAGATGATGATTCAGAGTCTCCCACCTGGTCCACTGCAGCCTTTGCTCTGGACTGGAGAGCCATGGGACAAGGAAGGAGAGTTGAGAACCAAGGCAGGGCTTGGGATGGGGTTGAAGGTCCCAGGGGAAACATCCCTGTGATGGGACTCCTCACGCTGCTCCATGTCACCTTTGGGGATAGGGTTTGCTGTGGAATCTCAATCTCTTTCTGATGTAGCAATCTCCCCTGTGCTCAGGTCAGCTGGGAGCCTGACTGCAGCTCCTTGAGACATCAGCCAAGTCCTTTTTCCTCCTCCCTTGCTTCCCCTGATTAGGACAGGGGAGAGAGCAGTGAAGCTGGCATATGGGTCACCTGGGGCCTCACTGAGTCTGTGTGTATGTGTTTGTGTGTGCACGTGCATGCATGTGAATATATATGTATGAGTATGAGAGTGTGTGTGTGTGTGTGTGTGTGTGTGTGTGTGTGAGAGAGAGAGAGAGAGAGAGAGAGAGAGAGAGAGAGAGAGAGAGATGAATGAGGGGAGGACAAATGCATTGGTTTCCCTGCCACCCTTGGTTTATGACCTACCCACTGCTGGCCTGCAGGACACTTGTCCAGAGCCAATTAGACCAAAATAGGTTTCATACCCCTTTGCTAGATAGACAAATATGGTTGGTATCCTCCAGCTTCCTATGTTTCTATGCCTTGTGGTGCTATCACTGGGGAAGGATTGACTCTCAGTGGTAGAGCAGATGCTTTACATTCAAAAGGTCCCATGTTCAATCCCCAGCAACTTCCAATGAGAAAGACCCCCATCCTGAAACTCTTGAGAGATCCTGCCAGTCAGTGTAGACAATACTGAGTTAGACCAACATCCAATGTTTAGAGAGAAGTTCAATGGTACAGCATCAGCTTTGCATACAGTTGGTTAAATCCTTGGCATCTCCAGGTTCAGTCTTTGGCATCTCCAATTAGCAAGTACCTGAGACCGTGGAGAGCTGATGCAATCCAGAGTAGCCAATATTGGGCTTGGTGGACAAACACTCTGATCCGGCATAACGCAGTCCCCTATGTTGTCCTGATGCATTGTCAACTAGAGAAGATACAATCGGGAAAATTCTTGATGGGTTGAGCCCTTCCACTGCAAAGTCAGTGATCCCAAAGATCTGCAGCTGGAGCAAGTCTGGACTATCCATCTAAGGCAGCCTTCCTCAACCTGGGGCCTTGCAGAGGTATTGAACTACAACTCCCAGCCAGCAGGCTGCCTTAGATGGTGGGATGGCTGAACTAAGGTTTCTCAGGCTGCACTCTGTTCTTCTCATGTTGAATGTAAAGAAGCCCCAGGACAACCACAGTGGAGAAAATGTTTTCCACTTTGCAGCATGTTCAGGGCACTCATTTGGACTGGATGTGCTGTATTCACCTTGGGAACAGATAATCGTGGATCTTCTTGGAATCCTTAGCTATTAGCCATGACAGCTCAATGGAATGTCCATCCCCTCCATGTTCAGAGGCAATAAATCTCAGAGGACCAGACAGTACAGACAAATGACCATCATTATCATGCCCTGCTTGCAAGCTTCCAGGGACATCCGGCTGGAAGCTGCTTCTGGAAACCAAAAGCTAGGCTAGATGGACATCGATCGGATCCAGGCATCCTCATGTGTTTCTTATGAAACCAGCGCCAAAGCCTCCAGGAAGGACCAAGCCAGGCAAGTAGCCCAGCCTTGCTGCTTGCTGCTTGCTGCTTGCTGCCTGGGAGGGACCACCCGAACCACCGGTGGGACTGCTGGCTGCCCTTGCAGGACCGGGCCCAGCCAGGAGCCACCCTGCCCCACCTGCAACTGAGGGGCCATAAAGAGCAGGCCCCAGCGGGGGCGGATCCACCGCCAGTGGGGTCACCACCGAAGGGGGTTGCCCCTTTGGGGGAGCCACTTCGGGGGTGGCATGAGGGCGAGGGCCTGCCCCCCTGCGGATGGGGATATAGGTGGGGCTGGGGTTTTTAAGAGGCCCTTCTTTTTGAAGGGCTGGGGGGTTTTAGGGGTTGATTTTAGGGGTGGGTCTCCCGCCTGATCGGCGGAAGCAAGGGGGCATGTGCCTCTCCCAGGGAGATGGTGGAGGGAGTTCTGGGGGGCAAAATATACCACTGTTGAGCAGCAGGCACTGGCAGAACGCTAGGGGCAGGCCACGCCGACTAAGGGGGACAAGGGATCGATGCTTAATACCTATCCCTTGTCCCGGGCCTGCCCAGAGCCAAGGGATAACTGGGGGATGTGTGGCTCCTCCCCCCACCTTGCGTTTGCTGTTGTGCAATGCCAGGTCCGTTACCCGAAAAACATCTTTCATCCATGACTTGATCCTGGATGAGGGTGTGGACTTGGCATGTATTACGGAAACCTGGCTGGACGAGGCCGTTACTCCAACTCTGGTGGCCTTGTGTCCGGCTGGTTTCTCGTATGCCCAGCAGCCAAGGGTTGGGGGACGGGGAGGGGGAGTGGCTGTTATCTACCGGGAGTCCTTGGTCCTTACCAGACTCCCTCTCTGGGAGACCAAGTTTATTGAGTGCATGTATTGGAGGTTGGGTCCCAAGGACAGTCTCGGGATTCTGATCGTGTACCGTCCACCCCGCTGCATGACAGACTCCCTGGCCAAGGTGCTGGAGGTGGTCTCTGATGTGCGTGTGTTGTCCCCCAGGCTATTGGTGCTGGGGGACTTCAACGTGCATTCGGGGGCTGCCCTCACGGGGGCACCTCGGGACTTCATGGAGACCATGGCTTCCTGGGAGCTGCACCCTGTATTAACTGGACCTACCCATGTAGCCGGTCATGCACTGGACTTGGTTTTTGTCTCTGGAGAGGGGGAAAATGATCTGGAAATCAGGGGTATATCCACCACCCCCTTGTCATGGTCAGATCACTATCTGGTGGGGTTGGATTTCTCGATGCCACAACCCCTCTGCAGGGGTGAGGGAGCTATTAGGATGGTCCGCCCCAGGCGTCTTATGGATCCGGATGAATTCCTGAACGCACTTGGGGAATTGAAGCACACAAATGGTAGCTCGGTTGAGACCCTGGTGGACGACTGGAATGCTGCAATCACCGGGGCATTAGACCGAGTTGCCCCGAAGCGCCCTCTTCGCCTAAACAGAGCTCGCACGGCGCCATGGTTCACTCACTCCTTCGCTGCGAGCTCTGAAACAAGAGGTGAGAAGGCTAGAGCGCCGATGGCGAAATTCCTGCTCCGAAGACGATCGAACATGGGCTAGAGCTGCATCTTCAGCCTACCGGGTGGTGGTGGAGGCAGCAAAAAAGAATTTCTATGCTGCTTCCATTGCGTCTGCGGAATGCTGCCCCAGGAGGCTGTTCCAAGTGGTCCGGAGTCTGGTCGCTCCAGTCGCTCTGGACCCACTGGAACAGTCTAAAGCCTCCTGTGAGGCTTTAGCGAAGCACTTCGCAGATAAAATTGATCGGATTAGGAGTGGGATATCATGTGTCGTGGACACGGAGTGAGCGGGAGGAGGCCAATGGCAGACTGGTTTTGTGGGATCGGTTCCGAGTTCTTCGTTCTGATGAAGTGGACAAGGTGCTTTCATCTGTGAGGCCGACCACCTGCTTGCTTGATCCTTGCCCGTCCTGGCTCATCATGAGCTGTAGGGAGAGACTGGGTGAGGGGATCAAGGCGGTGGTGAATGCCTCCCTCGAGGAGTGAGTGATGCCATCAGCCCTCAAGGAGCCAGTAATAAGACCGCTTCTAAAGAAGCCCTCCTTGGATCCCCAGGATTTAAACAACTTCCGCCCAGTTTCCAATTTACCATTTCTGGGCAAGGTGATCGAGCGGGTGGTGGGTGCTCAGTTGAAGGCACACTTGGATGAAGCCGATTATTTAGATCCGTGCCAGTCGGGCTGCAGGCCTGGACATGGGACGGAGACGGTCTTGGTGGATGATATGAGGAGGGCTTTGGATAGGGGCGAATGCTCCTTTCTAGTCCTCCTCGATCTCTCAGCAGCTTTTGATACCGTTGACCATGGTATCTTCCTGGACCGCCTGGAGGGGTTGGGCTTGGGAGGCACTGTATTGCAGTGGTTCCGGTCCTTCCTCTCTGGAAGGTATCAGAGGGTAGTTATCGGGGAGGAGGCTTCGGACCCTCGGCTGCTCACTTGTGGAGCGCCGCAGGGTTCCATCCTCTCCCCAATGTTATTCAACATCTACCTCAAGCTGCTGGGAGCTATCATCAGGAGGTTTGGGGTGCGGTGTCATCAGTATGCGGATGACATGCAGCTCTACCTCTGTTTCAAGTCCTCACCGAGGTTGGCCGTTGAGACCCTGTCCAAGTGCCTGGAGTCAGTGGCTGGCTGGCTGGGAAGGAACATGCTGAAACTGAACCCCGACAAGACCGAGGTACTTCTGGTGGGAGACAAGGGGAGGTTAGGGGATGTTGACCTGGTGCTGAATGGGGTACATCTACCCCTGAAGGACCAGGTCCGCAGCTTGGGGCTCATTCTAGACTCCCAGCTGTCCATGGAGGCTCAGGTGGCAGCTGTGAGCCGGGCGGCGCTGTATCAACTCCATCTGATACGGCAGCTGCGCCCCTACCTTCCTAATCACCTGCTCCGATCAGTGGTTCATGCCTTGGTCTCCTCTCGCCTAGACTACTGTAATGTGCTCTACGTGGGGTTACCCTTGAAGACGGTTCGGAAGCTACAGCTGGTACAGAACACGGTGGCTCGCCAGGTTAAAGGCAGCCACTGGCGGGATCACATCACGCCAGTGCTGAAGGAGTTGCACTGGTTACCAGTTGCTTGTCCAGCCGAATTTAAGGTGTTGGTTTTGACCTTTAAAACCCTATACGGCTCCGGTCCAGTCTATCTCAAGGAGCGTCTCCAGCAACACCAAGTGGGCCGCTCAACAAGATCTGCCACGGATGGCCTTCTCCTTGTCCCTTCAGCCAGAGCAGCTAGACTGGTGGGGACGAGGAAGAGGGCCTTTTCTGTGGCGGCCCCCGTACTGTGGAACTCTCTCCCCAGTGACCTCCGCCATGCCCCCTCTCTGCTGAGCTTCCGTCGCTCATTAAAAACCTGGTTGTTCAGGCGGGAATGTGGGGTGGGTTAAGATTTTAAATTTTTTATATTGTTTTAAATGTATTTTATTGTTTTTATTCTGTGTACATCGCCCAGGGTGGCCGGTTGCCGGCCTGATGGGTGATAAATAAATAAATAAATAAATAAATAAATAATAGTAATAATAATGAGCCACATCTTACAAACAAGTTTGAGCTCAGAATAGCTGGCTTCTCATCATCTGTTTGATCTGGCAGACAAAGCTCAGCCTGTAGATCAAGAGGTGAGTAATTTACAGCCAAGCGATACAACAAACAAGAAGTAATAATGAGAAAAACAAAATTGTATCATGGAACACATTCATCAGGACAGTTTGTAATACACAGCCACGGCAGTTCCAAGGGATTAAACAGGAAATGTTTACATTGGGAGAATAAGCACTCTTGATGGTCCAAAGCAAACACCTTTTGAAAAGCTTCAACATTAGTGTGATTATAGTAGCAGTACTATAAAAGTGGATACAAGACTCAGTACTTAATTTCACATGGGATTTAGCCAATGTGAGTCTTTAGAATTTCATCTCCTGCTGTTAGATAGGCCCCTCTTTAATGGCAGAGGAAATCACCTCTCTGTGTTCTGCCAGCATATATTTCATGGTGGCGGCATAGCTGAAATTCTGCAGTTGTAGTGGGACTTCTGCCAAATCCTACAGGTCTTAATCAGCACTGGATTTTCAGTGTAGGATTGCACCCTCGATTTTTGGGCAACTGTGAGTGCAAGGAACTTTAATTAGGGGATGGAAGGGAAGCCTTGGAGGTTGTGATTCTTGCAGTACCAGCAGCTGGTTCAGCACAAAAGGAGGGAGAAAAAAGAATCCACACAAATATAGCTTTTAATAGGATAATTTATGCAGTGATGGTTTGGTGTTGGCTTTATTTTTTTATATCCCTCCCCCCTCACCAAAAGGTTCAAAGCTGGAGAGGGAGTTTGGGTTATTTTTTTTAAAAAAATTATATACCACCTTTCCCATTAAAAATGGAAATGAAATATAGAATTGTAATTAAAACAATTAAAAACTGCAGTGAAACAACCAATTTAGCAACTTCAGCAAGCCCCCCCTGACAAAAAAGTACATCAGAGTACCCCCTTCCCATAAAGTCATCCTCTAAACGTCAGGATAGGTGGCTCTTGCAGCTGTTTTGGAAGGTCACAAGGGACAAACTAGCTTTGACCTCCATACTTGTCAGCCTCAAATTCATCTATAAGGAATGCCCCAGTAGAGTAGTCAATTGTCAAAGTTATAAAATGTGGATATATGAATGCTGAGATCCTCTGGGTTGTGCCTTGGGTGTTGACCAAGAAGGACTGGAAGTGGCAGCTCCCAAGAGACTTTCTCAGTCAGGTCAAGTCAAGCTTGACCTTAAATGGCCCTCTCCCTGAGAGACAATGGGTGACCAGAAGTGCTGTGGGAATGGCCAGGTTTACTTAATCCATGCAAAACCTCACATGTGGTGAACACTGGGTTGATAGGTTAAGGGCTCACCTTCAAACTGGCCTCATTTGGCTTGTTCAGTTTTATAGTTAGGACATTTTTAAATCCCAGTGCTGGTGGCTGTCTCTTCTTTCTACCTGTCTCCGCTATGAAATGGCATCTTAACTAGGGATTGTGTAGAAATTCATTCAGTTCATGTTTTAATGTGAACATACCTAATTTTGCACTTTCAAACCAGCATGCAAATCAGAATCCAGTTACCCGAAATTCACACTTCTCTGAATTTTGCTACGGAATTCTCCAATCGAAAAATGCATACAAAAATATGTTCATGAGAGGAAATAAGATTATGATGCACTATATTAGGGAAATGGCTTACAAAAATGTATATATTAGGCAAAAACACATGCACTGGGGAAAATGTGCACAGAAATGCTTATGAATTTTCCTGCAAACTGTGGAGAAACTTTAAAAGCAAACAATTTGGGATGACCCAGATTTAAGATTGGAGAAATTTGTGAAGTTTGAGACAAACTGAACGTAAGGTTGGAAAATGAAGAACTGATATTGGCAGATATTTATTTATTTATTTATACCCCGCCTTTTTTCCTGCAAGGAACCCAAGGCACATAATCCTCCTCCTCTCCATTTTATCCTCACAACAACCCTGTGAGGCAGGTTAGTCTGAGAGTCAGTGACTGGCCCAAAGTCACCCAGTGAGTTTCATGGCCGAGCGGGGACTAGAACCCGGATCTCCCGAGTCCCAGTCCAACACTCTCACCACTACGCCACACTGGCTCTCTCCCTAATGGTAATAATGGCACTATCAATGTGTCAGTCTTTGATTCTGTATAGGGACAAATTATAGATAGACTCAGAGCTGATATTTGAAAGAAGATATCACACACACAACACACACACACAGATGACTTGACGAGGCACTGTTGCGTCTATTCTGTGGGGATAGGAGAATCATTCAATTTCCCTTAAACAAGCAGCTTTTGTGTAGCAGAGATCAGCACAGGCCTCTGCAGCCACTTAGCAGGATTTAGAGGAAAGCACTTAGATCTTCTAAGTGGCAGGCATAAGTTACCACTCCTTTTTCAAGAGACTGCTGGTCCACTGTGCCACTGAAGTGGGAGTATGCTGAAGTAGAGTCAATTCTCTGTGATGGGTCTGGAGCACCTACATGTCAAGTGCTTTCAATTTCTTTCCCTCAGACCTGGAAATGTACTCATGCCCTTGTATATACAACATTTTATACCTCTCCTCCTCGTCCTCCTTCTCTAATGAGAACAATAATGCAATGAATTGGCCTGATGACAAATTGCCATTATAAGTAAAAGCCAACTGCTTTAGGGAACTTGAACTTAGTTTGCAGAGAATTGTTATGGAATATACACTACGGAATAATTAGAGGTCTTTCAGAAGGGGGAAAGAAACTCTTGAGTTAATTTGGTAACACAGTTTGCGACCTTGAATCTCATGGAGAAAGCAGGTCTCATAGGTCAGGATGGAAGTTGGCAGCATTTATTGCCTTGTAGCATCGAGCAATTGATTCTGCTTGTGGAGTCTGCAACAACAGTAGCAATGCTCCAAATGCTAAGAAAGAAATTTTGTTAAACCGTGTGCAAAACTGGGCTGTGCCAAGCTGCTGGAGAATTAGTGGTAAGCCAGGGAAATCAATCCATTGTCCTTTTCTGTGTCCCTACAGCAGTTGGGCAAACTACGCTGCAAGACTCAACTAATAGAGTCTTGATTTTACAGCCTAAAGCTATAGGACTTGAAACTTCAGAAACTGCGTATTATCGCTACTTTGTCCTAGGAATGCGCAGATTTACTGTTTCTGGCCTGTGTCAGTTTTCCGTGCGTTTTATAAGTCCCTACCATCCTGTTTCCACATTAAACTGATTTTGTATTTCAAAAATGGGGGGGGGGATTTATATTTTTAACATTTTCTCATAAAATGCATATTTCTAAAAGTATTTTCTCTCAAGGTATGAATTCCTAAACCTATTTTATCTTAAAAATGTGCATTTGTGTATGTTCTTTGATCCAAGAAATGCCTCACAAGATTTGGAGTAGTGCAAAATTCAAAGGACAACTGTATTGTGATCCACAAACTAGTCCGGGAAGTGTGGACCACATTGATTAACTCTGAAATGTGGACCAAATGAAAGCCACAAACATCAATATTCCATACACAGCACTGTAGCCCTTTTGCTCCAGTGTGCATTATCTCAAAATGTTTTGGATCAAGATTGCTTCTCCTCTGCTCATTCCCTCATCACCTATCCCATAACCTCTTTAATTACAATGTCAGGATTGTTTCTGAGGTTGTGGATGGCATCACACTCTGCCCAGCTGAGATTATGTGGCACAGATGCTGTTTGGTGATTACCTCAGCCTGGGAAAGGTAGAAGAGGCAGTCTATGGAAAATTACAACCCAGTGTTATGACCAAAGTGATGTGGAAAGGGGAGTGGTCTGTGCAGAAATTTCTGTGATGCTGAGCAGAAGACAGCTGTGTGGCAGTGAACTATCCAGTGTTGTGCTGAGAGGAATAGTAGTTGTATGTTGGAACAGTGGGTAGTACTGTGGTGAACGTATCCTTTGAGTTGGAGACAGACTAAATAAGCATCAAAATTGCCACAGAACTGTATCATATTGGTAGATTGGGGGGAGCAGATGGAGCAACGTCTCAAAAGAACAGACATTTTCATCTGGCTCAGCATGTAACTGGATAGATGAACAATTTTTCTGGGTGAAACCGGGTTGTTCTTCTTGCATGGACCTACAGAACAGAAGAAAGCAGTATGTTGTCTTTTGGTAACTCAGAAATGCATATTCTTAATAGAACTTGTACAAAAATACCCTTTGACCTTGGTGTTTACAACTATTTACTCCTGTAAAAAAGCAGGAGGGACTGGTCATAGATGCTATATACAGGCTGTATAGATAACTTTATTACTCTATGCTTGACGATTGGGAGTGGAGTGCAAGGGGAAAGCAATATGAAACTTCCATCTCCGCTTTTAATCTTTGAAGTTCACATATACAAATCAACCATTGATCTTGTAGTTATCAGGTAACTAGCTGTTGCCCACAGCTGCGCTCACGTGGATTTTAGGATTTGGTACAATGGAAAAGATAGTGTCTCTGACTGAAAGTGTAATGTTTAGGCTGGGTGCTGGCAGCAGAAATCTTTTCTGACAGAAATATCTGATCTTAAAGAAAAATCAGGTTAATCCTGAGAGTCTACAGGTGATGAAGAGTGACCATGCCAAGTTTGGGGTAGATCCGTCAAAACATGATGGAGTGGAGCCTATGCGATGACACCCCACACACAACAGTCATTCAGTCATTTAAAAAGTTTCCCTCCCTTTTCACCCCATCAGAGAACTTTCTAAATGGCCTAGGGGAGATTTGCATATTACCCACCCCTATTGGCCCTTGCAGGAATTCATATAAACATTCTAAGTGTCCTATGGGCTATTTGCATAACTGCTCCTATTGGCTCCTGCAGCAATTCTGAGGTGAGGCTGATTTGCATAACTGCTCCCCTGTTGTTTTGCCCATAGGAGATATGAGAGTGGGGCGATTTCCCCCCTTTTCACCCCCTTAGGGACAGAATTTCCAAAAATCCTTCTTTAGTGGGTGTCTACATCAATGTCCCTTCAATGCAATGTCCCTTCAAAATTTCACATTCCTAGATTAAACGGTTTGAGCTGGGTGTTGATGAGTCAGTCAAAATCAGTCACTCAGTCAGTCAGGACACCTTCTTTTATATAGATGATCATGCATGTGTGAACCAGCCATTAGAAATTTATAGAAACACACCTACTAAACTTGAGTACACCAGGATATTATGGTAAATTCTGCAAACTTGTTACACGCTCCAGTTCCAAAATATTGTTACTTAAAACACACACACACACACACAATTTTATTGCACTGTTTTCCCTTGCATGTGGAAGTGTCAATTGCTTCAGATGATTCTCTACAGATAATTCTTTCCCATGATTTAAGATGCCTTTAATTGCTTTACTGAAGGGAGAGAGAGCACCTTTTAACCAAACAGCTGAGCGATTTGCTATGACAATTCTGCCACTGTGCATTCGCTTAATTTCCAATTAATCAAACATTCAATAAATCATTAGTATAATTACACCTGCTCTGATTTTCCTACCCACCCCCCTCAGCACATTAGCTATGCTCAGGCAGGTTCCTGTTCCGGCAGTGTGGATGGATTCATTTGTCTGACCCAGTTGGTTGCGCATCCTCATGAGCCTTGAAAAACGATGGGGCAGAAATTTTAATTATTTATACTGCCACAAGTTTGCTTCTCCCATCCTCCCCATCTCCCTTTCTTGCTTCTCACACGAATGCTCCTGCAGCAACTTAAAACAAACATCAGTGCAACAGTGACTGGTTAATTTCTCATGCTTTTTTAATCATTTTTATTCCCCTACTGTGCCACTTTTCTAATTACACTATCTCCCCAGGTGTGCGATAATTCCCTCATCACCATATATCTCAAGTACAGATTATTAAAATAATATAGCTTGTGTCATATAAATGTAGCAGAAAGTATCTTAAAGAGGCTTTATTGAAAGCCAGTAAATTGTTTCAGCAGAATAATGTTTAAGTGGAGATGCACACACATGCACATATATACACAGTTTTGCACAGAGATTCAGATTCTCAGGATGACCATGTTTCCTAAGAGGGATCTGAATGGAAAAGACATTTAATAAATAGTCTGCATAACCAGGAAGCAGAGAGATTGGTTCAAAAATCTCTTTTAACCACTTGATGACTACAATATCAAGTGACGGCTGGCATGTGTGAAAGGCAGTCACAGAAATCAAACCCTACAAATAAAATTTTCATTTTATTTTTTAAATACTGTCTCAAACCAGTGGAGTCAGTTCACACATTCACATGTGACGGCTGCTGAATTGTATGGCCTGGGGTGGCTGCCTCCCTGCCTGCTTGCTTCATCATTGACCTTTCCCAATCAATGGCACTGTCTGTGGCACATTGGGAGCAGGTAACTAGGCGAGACAAGCAGTCTGCCCAGGCCAGCAACAGGTTAGTAGTGTCACCAGTGGGGCACTGGCTCAGGAAGTCAGTTGGTGTAGGAGGATCATGGGGAATGGTTGGAGGGCAGGTGCCCCACGCTCCCGCATGCAGCTCCTGAGATGATGACCTCCTCTCACCAGAATTGGCCCAAGAGATTTTGCTGCCTGAGGCCAAGGCCAAAATGGTGCATCTCCCATTCCATGTACAAATGTCAGCCTGACTGGCAGTAGAATCTTATTCAACACTGACAATTGGACACTGTCCTCCGATGCATCTGAGGATGTCAATCATTTTCTCTATCTTGGCAGCTATCTTTCTGTTACAGCTAACATTGACAATGAAATCCAGCATCATTTGAGCTCCACAAGTGCCACATTTTCTCGAATGAAACATAGAGTGTTCGAGGATCAGGATATACCGGTATGTAAGGAGACCGAAACGCTGGTTTATGAAGCCATGTATTACCAACTTTATTGTATGCCTGCGAAACATGGACTATCTATAAAAGTCACTTCTACCTCTTTGAAAGATTTCATCAATGTTGCCTCCAGAAAATCCTGCGAATTACTTGAGAAGATAGGTGAACAAATGTCAGTGTACTGGAAGAAGCAAAGACTACTAGCGTTGAAAAAATGATCCTTCAACGCCTACTTCAATGGACCGGTCATGTTGTTCGAATGTCTGACTGCCGTCTCCCAAGGCAGTTGCATCTGAGGACCGCAGTCTAGCATAGAGGGTGCAGGGCAGATCACATGGCACACACAGTTCTATCCCTGGAAAACCTCACCACCGCTCTCTGCCTCCCTGTAACTGTCATGCGAGGCAACCACCTCTCTCTGCCTAACGGTAGGGCTGGCCCTGCTTTTCACTCTGCCTAATGGTAGGGCCTTCCCTGATCAGTCTGCATAATAATGTGTATGGTGGCTCTCAGGCTTGGTCTTTGCATTCTGCAGAATGAGGTGAAGGAATCCTGAAATGGTAGAGGGGATTGGTACTTCCCCATTTGTGCAGGAGTGGGGAGATCCGTGTAAGTTAAAACTAGTGCATTATTAATATATTTAAGTGCATTATTAATATATTTAAGCCACCTTTAAGGGTGTAATCCTCTGGAGGCTGCACACATAATTAAAAACAACATAACAATAAAAAATAAAGCAATGCCAATGGGAAAACAACTAAATTTTAGTCAAATCATAGTTAGTTATATATATATATATATATATATATATATATATACACACATATATATATATCAACCTAAAATACAATTCAAGAGAAAGCCAATGAAAACAGTGGGTCCTTGCAAAAGGCTTGTGAAAAAGTTGCCTGATGAACACCAGTGGAGGCTCATTGCAGAGACATGGAACCAATGCTGAAGGGCCCCCATCACACATGCCAACCTAGGGCATTTAATTCTGTTGATGACCTCAGTGTGTGGGTAGGCTGGTACCAGTGAAGGTATTGTGCACCAGCTGAAGTTTCCAAACTGTCTTAAAAGGCAGCCCCGCATAGAGAGCATCATAGTAGTCCAGTTTGGATATCACCAGAGCATGGATAACTGAAGCAAGATCAGTCCTCCCTAGATAGTGTCAAAGTAAGTGTACTATGTTAAGCTAGTTAAAAGTACTCCTGTTCACCCCTGCCAACTGATGTTCCTCACTTAACACTGAGTCCAGAACTGTGCACTTGCCACTTGGTCCTTCAGGGAAAGTGGAACCCCATCTAAGACCAGATGTATTCCTCTATCCAGATTGGTTGATTTCTCTACCCACAGCACCTATGTCTTGGCTGGATTAAATCTCAGTTGTTTCATTCATGGCAAAATTGCTCCCAGGCACTGCTTCAAGAGTTCTAGACCCTCCATAAGATCATTAGATGGAAATGAGAGGTAGAGCTGAGTGTCATCTGCATATTGTTGACATTTCAGCCCCATTTTCTGAATAACTTCCCTTAGTGGTTTCATGTAGATATTGAAAAGCATGGTGGACAAGATGGAGCCCTGAGGCACCCTGGAGTGAAACAGAAGTCCCTCAGGAGTCAGGACCACCTTCTGAAACTGTTCATCTAGGAAGGACCAGGACTACAGCACTATGCCCCCTGTGCCCAGACTGGATAAACCATCCAGAAGGATACAATGGTTGATGGTATTGGAAGGCACTGGGTGGGTTTGCATGGCAACAATCGTGGTAAGTTATCACAAGTATTTGCCAGAACCCACGAAACAACCACGATGAGCCTGACAAATGGTTGCTTCGCTCCCTCCCTTCCCCCTCATTCCTCCTGGCAGTATCCCAGGGGATGCCTTGGGGAGGAATGAGGCTCCTCTCTTTGACAGCAGCAATCGTGACCTGATTTCAGCTCACCGTGGCTGTTAACACTCCCCGTTGTGCAAACGGGGCCTGTGCCCTAAAGCACAACGGGGAGGGGGGAGCCTCCTACCTCTTCCTTGAGTGGTCTACTCTCTGGCAGGAGGTGGGGCTGCTGGTTCCACTCTCTGCGGCTGCTTTCTGAATGGAGCAGCCACAGAGAGCGGGCTCCTGCCTGAGAGGTTTACTCAGGGAGTAAACCTCTCAGGCAGGAGGCGGGAGCATCGGTTCCACTCTCCACTGCTGCTCTGTTCATGGAGCAGCAGAAGAGAGCAGGCTCCTGCCTCCTGCCTGTGAGATCTACTCTCGGGCAGGAGGTGGGAGGAGGTGGGGTGCCCAATCCAGAGACGCCTCTGACAGCTGCCTCCTAGTGCCATTTGGGCACTTTGGTGGAAGCTGTCAGCTGCACTCTGTGGCCAGCCGCTTTGCAAGAGTGGCAGCAGCCGCTATTGCCATGCAACTTGCTTGTTCTAGGGCTTATACCACAATGGGTCATTTCATCTGGGTTTGGATGACATGACAAGCAACCATGGTACAAGCAAACCCTAGAACATTTTGTCTTATCATGGTTGACAACCATGATGAGTCACAGTGTTTGGTCACCACGACTGGGTTTGCATGACATGGCGAACAAGGAAGGGCTGGAAACAACAGTTGCTTGTCATAACATGCAAACCCAGTCACTGAGAGATCCTGGAGAACCAACAGGGTTGCACTCTGTGCGTCCATTCTCTAGCGTAAGAAATCTACAAGGGTGACCAAGTGTGTTTCCATCCAAAAAACAGACCTGAACCTAGATTGGAATGGATAAAAATCATCATTAGAAAGAATGGTTCTAGCCTGGTGCATTTCCTGTTGTGCTAGTGGTCCAGATCCAGCAAAACCACATTAGGAAAATTAGGAGAATGATACCTAAATAAAATATTATACCTTAGGTTCCCTTATTACACATAGGTGGTCACGCATTATGGCAAATTCCTCTCTCATCATTCTTGAACCTGGGATCATGTTTAGGATTGACAAAAGGAAATGCTCGGGGGGGGGGACACACCACACATGCTTCACTTCTGGAATTCACTATCATGTGATGTGCTGATGTCCACTAGATTAGATAACTTAAAAGGATAACACCAATCCATAGTAAGCTATGACAGCTATTAGTCATGATAGCTAAATTAGAAGGAGGGGGCATTGCTTGGTGGTAGATCACAGGTGTGCCATTTAAGAGGTCCCCAGCATCTGCAGGCAAAGCTGAGATGGTTTTCATAGTCTACTGGCCAATGTCCAGAGTGCTTGAAAGACCTCAGTCTGATCCAGCCAGTTCTTACTTGGTTAGTAAGATGGAAGGCTGCAAAGGTGTTTGCTTCACATCTTTCCTAAAAGGTAATGACGGTAATGAGAAGGGCCCTCTCTGCTGCTACACACATGGTGTGCAAGGGAGTCTCTGGAATCTTACTTTCTGCATTGCGGCATTGGCAAGGCTTCTCTTTTGCAGTTTACCTGTGAAGAAGTGTTGCTTTAACTGTTGATCATTTTAATTAGATAGTAAGCATCATGTAAAAGCAGGATAAATACATGGCACTTTGCCTTCTAAATCAGGGAGCAGATTACTTCGGGCAATAACTTTTGAGACTAATAGATGCTGTAACTTCCTCCCTCTCTCCATTCCCCAAATTATTTAAAACAGTTAACTGTATCACGTTTGGGTAATCTGCAATTAGGTGATTTGTCTGCGCAACTGAAAGGAAAAGGGCACTTGCTCATCAGCACTCTGTGAATTGATGTGGGCATTGCTTCCTTTCCCTCTTGTTGTTCTCTTGCTTTAATTTCTTTTCTTTTCTTTTCTCCCCCTCCCTCGTGCCTCCACTGCAAACAGATGGATAGGTTGGCTGCAGCATCAGTCAGCAAGATAACCATAAAGTACTGCAACATCTGTGCAAGGCTGGGATCCCTCAGAATGAAGTGAATATTGTTTAACTGCAGTACTTAATTCAACAACAGCAACGGATGTGTGTGTGAGTGACAGGGGGAGTGGTTCTGAGCTCAGGTTTGACCTAGAAAGTTTCCCCATATACCACCTTGTTTATTAAGGAGGGAAGTGATCTGGGTAAATCTGAGAGAGTTTGAGATCCCTTGGGGTTTTGTTTGTTCTTAGGAATTGGTGAATCTGTCAGTTTCGCTTTATCCCGCAATTGTTTTTGGTTTTTAAATACCAAGTCTTTTCTCTTCCAAATATGATGAACTTCACACATTTTGCTACATTCTTAGCAAAAATGAACCGAAACACAATTCTCACCCAACTGCACCAGCCAAATTCAATAGGTACAGCTATTCCCAGCATGGAAAGGACCATGATGTACCTGCCTGCAGTATAGCAGTTAAAATGGAGAGCCTGCCTGCAAAAAGAGGTGGCAACCCTAATTCAGCAATGGTTGAATAGGCAAGGATTCATATTGAGAGCAAAGCACTCAAAATCCTTGGCCTGGATGATCAATCTGTCGGTTTCAGTCTCTCCCACATTCAGTATTTGTTGAATTTTGGTCAATTCTAATCAAAATCAAACTAAAGTAAAATTCAAATCTCACCCATCCCTATTTATAGACAGTTCCCTTGTGTTTCTTTTATTCTCCAGATGAGTGGGGATACAACTCCACTTTAAAAAAAAATCATTTTAGAGAGAAGGTTTTCCCCATGTGTGCATCACTCTTTTTACCCCTACCCTTTCCTTCTGCCTCCCTTCCTTCTGTCACCTCACCTCCCCCTTTCTCCAAAGGACTGTAAGCTCCTTCGGGTGGGGGTCTCACTTCTTGCTGAAACTTCCATGTAAATAGGTGCTATGTGCTGGACCTATAATAGTTCATACTACAAAACAAGCCTAGGTTTCATACACACAGGAAGGGAGGCTCAAGATTAATATGACTCGTACAACATTACTTTGCCTGGCTCATTATGGGGCTGGGAGGGGAGGTAGAATGGAGAAGTAGGAAATCCTTCCATTGTGTAAGGTCCGGGGCGTGGGCGGCAAGGGTTCAGGGCTGGAACGCCAGGGCCAGGCAAGATGGAGGTGGAGACGGGCAGTAGGCCCAAGGTTCAGCACAGGCTCCAGGCAACAGAGTCCAAGCAGGGGGCAGAGGCAGAAGGTGAGTCAAGCAGGGGCCAGGCAAGGGCCAGAGGCAGAGGGCAAGTCAAGCAGGGGCCAGGCAAGGGTCAGAGGCAGAGAGACAAGTCCAAAGCACAGAGTTCAAGCACATACCAGGCAGAGCAAGGGCCAGAAGCATAGGTTGAGAGCAGTCACAGGACAGAGAGCAGCAAGGTTGGTCACTAGAAGCAGGAACTGGCTGCAGACAACACAGAGGTTGGTGTTGCTGTGGCAAAGGTTGAAGGCAAACTGCAGCCCTTATATAGGTCCTTCTGGCTGCTTCTAGCTGGGCTGCATTAGCTGGCCTGAGAGCAGCCAGGAGCAGGAGGCTACACCCTGCGAGTACCTACAAACCCTGGGCTCGCTCCTGCAAGGAGGTAGCGTTGCCACCAGGTGGAGCTGTGGCGCTACCCTGGAGGAGTGGATCCTGACATTGGGGGTTTCCAGGAGAAACTTGCAATGGAGTTCCCCAGTGTAGGGATTTCCTCAAAGGAGGGGAGCTTCCTTCCCAAGCTTACAAACATAATCACATTTAGTACTTTTTACACAGACCATTTGTGTGTTCAAAGCATTTCACATACAATTTATTAGTGTGAGTTCATGGATGAGTGAATGCAGTAGGATCTGAACTGAAGATTTCCCAGCCTCTACTCTAGTCAACTTTACTGTATTCAAGGGGTGGGCAGAATGTACATCTCCAGGTGTTGTGGACTTCAACTCCAAGTATTCCTGACCATTGGCCATGCTGGCAGGAGTTTCTGAGAGTTGAAGTCAAACCTTCTGGAGCTCTACCTTCTGCTAGGGATGTGTGAGGAATCCAATAGAGGGGAGAAAATCCAATGGATTTTCTCAATTAGGCCCCCATGGATTCTGTTCTGTCAACCCTGTACTGGCACTGACTCGATCTGACACGAGCTGAGCCAGCACATGGATTTCTGTTTTTAAAACTGACGGAATTTGCATTTCTTTAATTACAAAAAGCTGGGGAAATTTGTGCAAAATTCAGGACTTCACTCTGCAAATATGCCCAAGCTGCATTCGTTTGTACAAATTGTGGTGCGGAGGCCTGGATTTTGCAGAATTCTGACATTAACGGTCAGAAAATTCAAGGTGGCCAAGGTGAAGTGTGTGCATATGCAGTGAGAGGAGAATGCTTCCATACTTCTCATGTTAAATGCTACAACAAGAACAACAACAAGTAACAACAAGGACTCAAATTTAACAAGTCGGACCAAATCTGTGCAAATATTTTGAGCAATTTTGCGGAAGCTGGAGGGGGAAAAATGACTCGGAGTGCTTTTTGCCATTGGGATGGAAATGTGTCAAAAGTCCATTGAGCTCAAACAGAATGCCAGTGTCTCACATCCCTACCTTCTGCTCACCTCTACCCTCCCCTGATCTACTGGCTCTAAGCTGATATCCCTTACCAGCCTACTGTTGTCTGGTGCTATGGCAAATAAGCCCAATGCTTACTTCTGAATACACATGCTGCATAGGATTGCACTGTCAGCCTTTAAGGGTGCCACAAGCCTCTTCTGTGTTTGGCCAAATACGTATTCTCAGTGCTTTTTTTCTGGAGAAAAAGGTACCGGAACTCTTGGATTACATTTCCTCAGGAGTAGATGGCGATTAAATTGTAATGCAATTAATAGAAGAAAAGGTGCTGGAACTCAGTTCCAGCGAGTTCCACCAGAAAAAAAGCCCTGCGTATTCTTGTATTATATTTGCTATTTTTGTTCAACAAGTGAAGTCAGGGGAGGAGAGTACAGATTTGTTGTTGTTGTTGTTGTTGAATTCTGCCTCAAATGCAGCACTTACAGACATGCATGGCCTGGAATTAGTCTCTCCTACAGTATGAGACCCGATTTATGTTTTCCCTGTCTTTCTCTCTGTGTGTGCCCCCCACACACTTTTCCCTCTCTCCCCCTCATTCACCCTCTGTCTCCCTCCACCTTGCCCCCTCACACACAAACACACACCTGAAAAAGGAAATGTCAGGGACACTTCCAGTATGACCCAACACACAGTATATAGACCAGTGTTCTCCAACCTTGGGTCCCAGATGTTTTTGGCCGACAACTCCCAGCATGACCGAGCCAGCGTGCATAACTCAAGGGTATCAAGGGCACAGGAGCCAGGAATATAGTAGTGAGAGAGGGAATGGAGGCCACCAAGCTGCCATCTGATCTCTCAGATGGAAGCCAAGCAGGGCCCTTGGAAACCATGGGAACGCAGGCTCCCAACGAAGAGGATGAGGGGGTGGGAATCAGAGACCTGAGGGTTAGACATCAGATGAAAAGGGAGGTGCAGTGCAGCATATCATGGTGCACCAGCAGACTGGCAGTCAGGGAGGCCACCCCATGGAAAGACCTGCCTTGAGGGTGGGGCTTAGTAGCTTGCTCAGCTTGAACAGGGAGAGTTGTAGCAATCAGAGTCAGTTTTGTATTGACTTTCTTTCATGATTCTTTAACATCCAACACCTAGCAGTCAACAAATCCACTACCCCTCATCAAATTCCCAGAAAGAGGTCTTGGCACTCACAGAAATGGCCTTCCGGACTCCCCCCACCCCCATGTATATTTTTTACCCATTTGGAATTTGCTAGAGCCATGCACAAATGGCCTCTCAAAATTCTCCACCCTATTTATGGGCAGAAAAATTGAAGGGACAATTTCACCAAATTTCTCCAGGGGAAGGAGAAATTCTCTAACAGTTGCTCATAAGTAGGGCTCACCATTGGGAGGGGTTGTAGCACAGCTTCTTTCTTTTCCCCTAAGGGTTTTTAGTTTTGCATGGCCAACTGTGTTGGCAGCCTGGCCCCCATTTTGCATCCTCCATAGTGCAGGCATGAGGGGGGACAGTGTTTTGTCTAGCTCCAGGGAAGAGGTGGAGCTAGTGCTGTGCCCAGGTCTGTCCTCTCATTGCCTCTTTTCTTCCTCCATGAAAGAGGCTTCTGTTGTTTGCCTTATTCTCAGGGCATTTTGTAATGCATTTTTGTGGTATTTTTTAGCTTGCCTAATCATTGTGAGATGGTCATGGGTGATGTGTGTGTGTGTGTGTGTGTGTGTGTTTCCTTTCTATTACACATCTCTCCATTACTCTGCACTTCCCGATCTGAAAGAGAGAGAGAGAAAGAGAGAGGGAACACTATGGGAGGAATTATTACCTCATGATATCTTCCCCTATGCTTTAACTGAAGTGTGGGAAGCCAAGGAGACTTCAAGCTGCCAGAGAGATGATTGTACAATCAAAGACAGGAGTCAGGACACTCATGCACATTCCTCAGCTGCCTCCTAAGTAGGATAAGTGCATCAAACCTGTGAAAATTTCTCTGAAATTTTCTCCTTTGAATTTCTTTTCTATCAAATTGAATGAGAATGGCCAAACATGTGGAAGAAATGTTAGGAACGACACTAGAATTTGCATTTTACTTGTGTCCCACAAGTGAACTTTGATCAGACATTTCGAAACATGGCCACCCTCTGGTCCCTGCCCAGCAAGAAACAGAGCAGGCACAATTCCTTTCTCTCTGAGTTAAAAACACAAACAATGTTCATTCCTCAGCTTCCTACAGTGCCTCCCACTCACTCAGGATGGACCAACAAGTGATATTCGAGATTGCTAGGATTATCCAAACCTCGTCTTGCTGCTTGTCTTGTGCCCAATTCCTGTTCATATTTGCAATGGCTGCTTCCACTGCACAAATGTGAAATTTGCACAGCTTTCCCTCATAGACTAAAGCCAGCTGATTCAGTCTATGGGGAATTTTTTTGCAAAATCAAACCGGGAAATTTACGCAAACAGAACACGAGCACGTGCCCAGCGATTTGTGGACATTTTTGGCACACAAGCTCATGATCGCATTTGAGGCTTTGAACAGGGCATGTTTGTATGTTTTGCAATCAAAAACAAAATTCTTATACATTCTTACGCAGGGATGTTGAAGAGTCCTTGGCCTTGAGTCACGAGTCTAGTCACGAGTCTTTGGACCCGAGTCTCAAGTCCGAGTCCAAGTCCTTGGTCCAAAATGGTGAGTCACGAGTCACTCCCAAAGCTGACTCCACGAGTCCCTATTAAAATCAATGGGTTTTTTTCCCAACAAAATAAGGCTACTTCAGATATGTGGCTTAAATAAATTCTAGGCACAAGTGTGCCTTTTTATCTCAAAACTCTGCCACTGATTTTGACAAGAACAGACCAGGCAGACAAACCCAAAATAACCAGGCAGGGAACCCCAAAACAGGCAGGCAGAGGCGTTTGTCTTGGACAATTCAAACTGTGGAACTGGTTAAGAAGGGACCAGGCAGGCAGAGGAGGCAGGGAACCCCAAACAGGCAGGCAGAGGCAGCCAAACCCAAAATGTCTGAAAGGTTACATTAGTAAAATGATTTTAAAAAATAAACTTGGATTGTTACTGCAACTAGGTCCAGACAGCACCTGCAGGTGGCATCAAGCAGGGATGTTGATGAGTACTTGGTCTCGAGTCCCGAGTCGAGTCTCGAGTCCCATTAAAAATATTGGGACTCGAGTGCGACTCGAGTCAGAGGGGGGACTCAGTCTGACTCACGAGTCGAGTCCTCGAGTCCGAGTCCGCATCCCTGTCCTTATGTCACCCCCAAGGGCTGGACTTAGTATGGCAGTGCCAGTTTGTTTGTTTGTTTGTTTATTTATTATATTCATATCCTGCCTTTTTTCCCTCTTGCAAGGAACCCAAGGCGGCTTACATAATTCTCCTCCTCCCCATTTTATCATCACAACAGCCCTGTGAGGTAGGTTAGGCTGAGAGTCAGCGGCTGGCCCAAAGTCACCCAGTAAGCTTCATGGCTGAGTGGTGACTAGAACCCGGATCTCCCAAGTCCCAGTCCACTATGCCACAGTGGCCCAGTTGCCCTACTCTAGTGGCCTTGCTAAGGCTAATTCTTTCTAATCTTGGCTATGCTGTGCAGTGGCAGATATAGGGATGTGTGTCATTTTTTTCCCCACACAGGGATACCCCACTGATTTAAAGGAAGCATATGTTATGAATACAGAAAACAAAATGACAATATACAGAGATTAATCAGAACAGAACAGAAGCCAGAGATTAAGACAACTAAATGGAAACAATATTCTAAATGCAGGAAAGCAGAGCTCCCCCTGCCATCCTTTTGATTGGAAAGAATATTAAATGTTATATTTGATTAAATAAATAACTCTGGCTTATTAGAATGTATTCATATACAGTATGTCTTTCATTTTCACTATTATGCTTTGTCTGTTGTTCACAGGGTCATGTAAATTCCTTTCAATGCCATAGAATACTCACAGAGGAGAGAAACAAAGGAAGTATATCCAGGGCTTTTTTTCTGGTGGAACTCACCAGAACTAAGTTCCAGCACCTTTTATTCTATTAATTTCATTACAATTTAATCGCCATCTACTCCCGAGGAAACATAATCCAAGAGTTCCGGTACCTTTTTCTCCAGAAAAAAAGCACTGAGTATATCAGTGTGTGTGTGTGTGTGTTCATTTAAAATGCAGTCATTCAGACAGTTTAATATCCATCAGCAGCAACAGAAATGAACTAGTCACTATGTATGGGAACAAATCAATAGCGGTTTTCTTCCTATATTTCCCAATCCCATAGAATTTTGTGGTTCAGTCAGAAGCAATGCAACACTGCCCCCCCCCGAGATATATATATATATATATATATATACCAGGAGGGGGCAGTAAATTTCTTTTTATGGTTATTAAAAAAATTGCAGAGTTACCCATAAAGTAGTCTCTGCACTCTCGGCTATTCTTACAATTGACTGTTTTTTAACTGGAAAAAACTGGGAAAGGCGATAACTCTTCACTTTATTGTCTTGAGAGCTTTAAAAATGTATGCTTACCACTTTTTAATGTTTAGGTGGGGGCCAAATTGCAGAGCCACCTGGCCCTTAAATGGTAGTTAGTTGTTCTTTGTATTAAAGATATTAAAAACTGAACAAAATTGGCTCTCTCTCTGCTTTATATATATATATATATATATATATCATTTGTATAATGTATATATCACACAAATAGTAATAATTTAAAAAATACTGTTGTGCATAGAGGTTTTGATCCAACAGTGCATGCATTGAGTAGCTCAGGCTGTGTCCTTGTTGGCACTTTCAAATAAACTGAAATCCTGGTGGACTGGGTATTTGTCAGTGAAGCAAAGGAGACAGAATCCAACCCACCCACCCTGCCCCCCCATTACCCTCTTGCCCAGTTGCCCAGTGAGATGCAAGCATTTTGTAAGAAGGGCCACATTCACATAATATCAGCAGTTGAATCAGCCTGGCTAACTGAGCCCACAACAAAACCCATCTTCATGTGAGATTCCCCTTCTAGCTAGGATTGCATGTGCGAAATCCTGCTTCCTAGCATGTATGGCATCTAACTGAATTAGGAACATACGAACAGCTGTGCTGGATCAGACCAAAGTCCATCTAGTCCAGCATTCTGTTCACACAGTGGTCAACCAGCTGCCTGCCAGAAATGCCAGTCAGCGCAAAACATACAAAATACCGCAATTTACACAAATTGCATAAAGTCACGCAATAATGCAGAACTTTATTTATTTATTTATTTATTTATTTATTATATTTATGAATATAAATCTGGCCAGACATCCAGCCACTCTGAGCAATGTACAGTCCAATAAAACACAAGAGGGGGGGAACACACACACACACAGTATAAAACACAATTAAAAGCAGTACAAAACTTAAAAATCCTAACCCACCCCATATTCCCTGAAAAGCCACATTTTTAATGCCCGGCGGAAGCTAATCAAGGAAGGGGCATGGCGGAGGTCACTGGGGAGAGTGTTCCATAAATTGGGGGCTGCCACAGAAAAGGCCCTCCTCCTAGTCCCCAGCAGCCTGGTTTCTCTGGCTGATGGGACAGGGAGAAGGCCATCCGTGGCAGATCTTGTTGAGCAGCCTACTTGATGTTGCTGGAGGCGCTCCTTGAGATATAGTGGACTGGAGCCGTACAGGGTTTTAAAGGTCAATGCCAACACCTTGAATTCGGCTCAGCAAACAACTGGTAGCCAGTGCAACTCTTTGAGCACTGGAGTGATGTGATCACGCCAGCGGCAGCTTTTAACCAGGTGAGCTGCTACATTCTGTACCAGCTGCAACTTCCGAACCGTCTTCCAGGGTAACCCCACGTAGAGTGCATTATTTATTATTTATTTATTATTTATATTTATTTATTTTATTATTATTATTATTATTATTATTTTTAATCGCCCATCTGGCCGGCAACCGGCCACCCTGGGCGATGTACATAGAATAAAAACAATAAAATACATTTAAAACAATATAAAAATTTTAAAATCTTAACCCACCCCAATGCCTACAGCATTACAGTAGTCTAGGCGAGAGGAGACCAAGGCATGAACCACTGATGGGAGCAGATGATTAGGAAGGTAGGGGCGCAACTGCCGCATCAGATGGAGCTGATACAGCACCACCCAGCTCACAGCTGACACCTGAGCCTCCATGGAGAGCTGGGAGTCTAGAATGACTCCCAAGCTGCGGACCTGATCCTTCAAGGGTAGATGTACCCCATTCAGCACCAGGTCAACATCCCCTAACCTTCCCTTGTCTCCCACCAGAAGTACCTCGGTCTTGTCGGGGTTCAGTTTCAGCATGTTCCTTCCCATCCAGCCACCCACTGACTCCAGGCACTTGGACAGGGTTTCAACAGCCAGCCTTGGTGAGGACTTGAAGGAGAGGTAGAGCTGCGTGTCATCCACATATTGATGACTCCGCACCCCAAACCTCCTGATGATAGCCCCCAGCGACTTTAGGTAGATGTTAAATAACACTGGGGAGAGGATGGAACCCTGCAGCACCCCACAAGTGAGCGGCCGAGGGTCTGAAGCCTCCTCCCCAAGAACTACCCTCTGGTACCTTCCAGAGAGGAAGGACCGGAACCACTGCAATACAGTGCCTCCCACGCCCAACCCCTCCAGGCGGTCCAGGAGGATACCGTGGTCAACGGTATCAAAAGCCGCTGAGAGTTCGAGGAGGACTAGAAAGGAACATTCTCCCCTATCCAAAGCCCTCCTCATATCATCCACCAAGGCGACCAAGGTCGTTTCCGTCCCATGTCCAGGCCTGAAGCCCGACTGGCATGGATCTAAATAATCGGCTTCATCCAAGTGTGCCTTCAACTGAGCCCCCACCACTCGCTCAATCAGCTTCCCCAGAAATGGCAAATTGGAGACTGGGCAAAAGTTGTTCAAATCTTGGGAATCTAGGGAGGGCTTCATTAGAAGCGGTCTCATTACTGCCTCCTTAGGGCTGATGGCATCACTCCCTCCTCGAGGGAGGCATTCACTACCGCCCTGATCTCCCCACCCAGTTTTTCCCTGCAGCTCATAACAAGCCAGGATGGGCAAGGATCAAGCAAGCAGGTGGTCAGCTTAACAGAAGAAAGCACCTTGTCCACTTCACCAGAAGGAAGAAGATGGAACTGATTCCACAAAACCGGACTGCCACTGGCCTCCTCCCGTTCACCTACTGTGTCCACGACGCACGGAATCCCACTCCTAATCCGATCAATTTTATCTGCAAAGTGCTTTGCCAAAGCCTCACAGGAGGCTTTAGACTGTTCCAATGGATCCGGAGCAACTGGACCGACCAGGCTCCGGACCACTTGGAACAGCCTCCTGGGGCAGCACTCCGCAGACGCGATGGAGGCAGCATAGAAATTCTTCTTTGCTGCCCTCACTGCCACCTGGTAGGCTGAAGATGCAGCTCTGACCTCTGTCTGATCATCTTCAGAGTGGGATTTACGCCATCGGCGCTCTAGCCTTCTCACCTCCCTTTACTTGACTCAATTTGTGCAAATTTCTTTAACATTTTTCTAAAAAAATGAACAAACTGTGGCCCGTTTTAGAGACAGAAGTCAGCAAGCTAGCTCGACTCGCATCACAGTGAGTCAGCACCAGCACAGGGCTGGCGAACCAGAATCCAGGATGGGTGGGTGGGGGCGAATCATGAAAATCCATTGGATTTCCACCCATTATCTGATTCCTCTAGCCCTTCAATGCCCCCACCCTCCTCGTATTTCTGCAGCATCATGCTCTTGTGTGGCTGAGAGACAGGAAAGGTTGTGAGGGAGTCATCCTCAGAGTCTGAGCTTGAAGGGAAGGCTATGTCATTAGATCTAGAAGGTATATGAAGGGTTTCTTCCTGAAGTGGGGTGACCAGTGACTTATCAGACTCTGAGTTCTCCTTGGGGTGCTGCTGAATCTCTGAGCCTGGGGACACGTCCACTTTCCCATTCTGTTAGGTGTCTCTCAAAGCACCTTGTTCCCTGGCTGGTCTAAGAGTGTGGATAATGATAAAGTGGTGTGTGTGTGTGTGTGTGTGTGTGTAGAACAAGAACAAGGGTAAGTTGGCTATATTAAGTTGAAGAGTCTCCCTTTTTAATATCCATGTTTCGGACACCTCAGCATAGGTGTTCCACAGTTCTGAGGATTTCTTCTGGCTGTGTTTCTGTGTACATTTAAGTCTCGAAATTAAGTCTGGTGTTCTAGGGTGCTCAGTTGAAAAAACAAACAAACAAGCAAGCAAACAAACAAACAAACAAACAGGACAGAAAGCAAACTTGATTTAAATATGTGTTTGTGCCATTCCTCCCCCTCTTCTTCTGCCTCTACTTAACGAAGTTACTGTATTTTTGTATATGCGCTTAGAGCTATGCCTCTCTGGAAATTGTTAGTGATATAAGGTCACTTCATTTTTAAAAAACAAACAAACAAACAATGATAATGATGTCTGCTGCCCTTTATTTTTTCATTAGCTGAGGGACAGTTGGAGAAATGAGGCGCACAAGCAGTGTTGTCAGCCCAGGGAGGCCGCTTCCACTTTCTCCTTTGGAGTCCATTGCGTATTGCGGAAAAACTCCTCCTGGTCCTCTGTTGGGGATGTTGAGTCCCAGCCAGGTTTTGGCTCTGTAAGAAAGTGGCTGAGGGTGCCCTAGGAGACCGGCAGCCATCCTGCATCTGGCAACATAAACACCCGGCAGCAGTATATTGTGTGTGGCTTGTGGAGGAGCACTCCCAAAATGTTTCCCAAGACAACTTTCCCCCTTTTCTTTAAAGGCTTGTAATATCTCCATTTAAAATGTGTTCAGTTGCCAGTTCATGATCCACGGTGCGCCATACACAATAATGGCTTAGCTCATCTTGAGTACAAATTGCTCTCGCAAAATGCATAATGTGTGTTTGAGTACCATTATTTATTGTTTTTATTACCGCTGCTATTATTATTATTATTACACTGTGGTGTGCTAGAGGGAAAGAAACCCATCACGATGTTTGGTTTATGGAAAAGTAGCACTGAGCTGCTATCTGCTTTTATCGGGTTCTATGAAGTTTCAGGGAAATGGGGGGAATATATTTCAAACTGACGCCTAAAAAATAAATAAATGTCAAGAAACAGCATTTCAGAGCATGTGTGGGAGGGGAGAAAGAGATATTGAAGCCTTAATTCAGTTTACATTTAAATCAGTGCTTGAAAAAGCACATTGTGAGAAGCAGATAGTGAGACTGCAACCACAGTCTTTTTATGCATACATGTATACATTCCCTGATTGGTTCAGACATGTGGTGGTATTTATTGTACACCAGATTGGTGTCGTTGGTCAAGAGTGTTTCTTGGCCAACTCATGAGTCACTGGGGAAGATAGGACTTTGATCACACCATTCAGGATGGGGAAATGGGCAAATTAAACAAGAGCATTCCTGTTTGCTTCATGAACTGCACTAACCCCATGTGTGCTGCTCTGTTGCTGTTTCGTTTTTTAAACCCGTGGCTTAGCAGTATTTTGCAGCTGAGGTCTGATTCTGGCAAATCTGTGTCAAATGGGCCAAAGGCAGAGGACACTGTCAAAATACAGGCTGGTGGCCAGGTGCTGCATTAAGTAGACATGAACAAAAGGACAAGATGCAGACGCTTTGTCAAAAGATGGCTGGGCTGGTGGTCAGATAAGAGACTGGCCCAATGAGTACCAAAGGATGGAGGCAAGAAATTAATTAAAGATGGGTCAGAGGTTACATACCCAGTGAGAAGACACAAGGAGTCTGCACTGCTACTCAAGCAGTGAGGTGCTCAGACCGAGGAGCAGGCTCGAAAGGAAAGGTCACTGCTCCATCATCATTGGCTTGTGAGGTCAGCTGACTGGCCATACTTCAGCCTAGAGCACAGCCTTGAATCACAAGGTCTAGTCTGTCTGTCTGATTGAGGGACCATTGATTTAGGTGTAGAGATGTGTGTACAAGGAAAACATGCTCATCAAAGTTCTCCAGATTCCACCCCAAAGCTCGTTCCATCTTGTGCCTGTATCAGTTTGTGATCTTGGTTTTGGTTTTTTGGGGGGGTTGCATGAAAAATTCTGCACATTTTCTCAAATGTATGGATCAAATATGCACATCTTTGAAATGTATGCACTCTTCTACCAAAAAAATTATGCTGGATTTCCATGCACATTTTTCAGATGTGTGCATGATGTTGAACACATTTTTTGGTCCACAAATCACATTGCAAGCTCAGAAATGTGCAGATATCAGCCATAAACTGCATTTGAGTCTGTGTTCAGTCTGGGAGGTGTGAAATGGGTAAATCCTGATTAAAAAATGAACTGAAATTAATTTCTCATGCATCCCTAATTGGGTGGTACATGAGGTAAGGAACTGGACACTGCTTTGCTGGGGGTCTTGGTTAGGGACCTTCCCTGACAAGCATCTATTGGTGACAAAGGAAGTTTTTTCTCCCATTGTGAATAGCAAACATAGGTGGGGCGTCTGATTCTAATTGGGACCACAGTGTGGGGCAAAGGGTTTAAGCTCTGCTTCCCCATGCTGTAGTCCTTATCTGGCTATTTAGTGGTTTGTTTGTTTGTTTTTAACAACCCTCACCTCCAGTTCAGCCCTGAATCTTTGGAAAACCCCTTCTCAGAAATGTTTGCACAGTGCCTAAGCTAATGAGTAGCCTGCTGAAAACCTTTCTGGCTTTTAATAAATTATAATAATTATAATTATAACAACAACAACAACAACAACAACAACACTATTGCTGTTTTTGTTGCTACAGCTTCTAATATTTGATAAGCTTTGCTAAGTTGATTAACTTTGATAAACTAAGCTTCTAATATTTGTTGTTATTATTCGGATCTTTCAAAATATAATGAGCCACTTGAGCACTATTAAAGGCAACGTGGACTGAATGTGTTTTAAATATTTATTTGATTGTCCCAAAGACATACACCCCTTGCCAGTTAATGGAGGTTGGGCTTGTGGTCATTTGCCATGGCACCTCTCAGTTCCTGGCACCAACTCTGTGAATTTTTATTCAACTTTGAATTCTCCCCCCCACCCCTATTTTTAATCTCTTGGGCACAAATTATTTACTAGAAATAAATCCCTATAAGCTCATTTGTGAATGGGGAAAACCAGTTGGGAATTGGAATGTATCCAATGAAAGAACTCTGAAGCCTTCATTTTCAAGTTGGCTTGCAGGAAAGAGACATGGTATTGTGGGCCTGCAAGGTGCATCCTGTTTGCTT
Organism: Shinisaurus crocodilurus; assembly: GCA_021292165.1. Lineage (NCBI taxonomy): Eukaryota > Metazoa > Chordata > Lepidosauria > Squamata > Shinisauridae > Shinisaurus > Shinisaurus crocodilurus. The sequence continues at coordinate 66,840,203 of CM037882.1, forward strand.
TGGGGGGAACTGACCTGGCTTTAGAATTAGTGATACCTCTCTAGGTGATCTCTCCCTTTTCTTCAACTTGCATGTTTGTAAATGAACCGATATCGCAAGTTTGGTCCTCAGTGCTATCTTTTCACAGAAAAATAATCTCCTTCCGTGTATGTTTGTTTCCTTAAAGAATGCTACCCAGACAAATAAGCCATTATGTTCAAAACTGTGTGCAATTATTCATGGTGTGTGTGTGTGCTCTTTGATGCTTCTGTCTTTTTAAAGCTTCTCAGCTCCCGCTAATGCCTGGTATTGATTCTGAATAATTTAAATGGCAATAAAATTGGGTTTCCATGACAGTCAATCAAAAGCATTTTATATTTAATGTACATTTAAAGAAACACAGTACTTTCTTACCTTCTGAATTTCAAAGTCATTAAAGTAATTGGAGGTCATTAGGCAAAATTTCTTTGACTAATCAGGAGAGTTAATCCAATTCATTTCCCATTCAAGTAGTGGACAGTAAAACCTGTTTGCTTTCGTAATATATATAGAAGTCTTCCCTTTTTTGCTGGCAATTGCTCTCAGCAATGCATCTTCATAAAAGAAAAAAAATGACCACATGCTTGTTTCTTTGTTTTAATGCTGAAACTTTGGGGCACAACTAGTCAGCTTATTAGAGTTTGCATGGGGTTTTCTGGGATGGATTCTGGGCATGATGGAAGCAGACATAAAAGTAACTGTAGCATTTAAAGGTTTTGTTTGCTGGCCTGTTTTTTTCTTTTTCTTTTCCCTTCATGGTTACAGTGAACATATGAAGTTGCTTTACAGAGTCAACCCATCAATCCATCTAGCCACGTCACAGCACTATCTACTGTCTGTGACTGGCAAAAGCTCTATAGCAGTGTTCTCCAACCTGGGGTCCCCAGATGTTTTGGCCTACAACTCCCAGCATGCCCCAGCCAGCTTCGCTGGCTGGGGCATGCTGGGAGTTGTAGGCCAAAAACATCTGGGGACCCCAGGTTGGAGAACACTGCTATAGAGCATCTGAATAGCATTGCCAAGGGGGGGGGGATGAATCACAAAAAAGGAAGACAAAAGAGAACACTGGTTTGCATAAAATTTGAATATGTTAATTTATATTGTGAAGAGAAAGCAAGATCATGTACACGTGCACGCACACCCCACTTGCAGCAGCAGCTCAGGTATCCTCCTTTAACCTTGTTTACCGCACTTGTTTTCCTGCCCTTCAATGAGGCTCACAATGGGACACATCTGCATACCCCCGGGCAGCTTCCCCTCCCCTGGCAGCCAAATGAGCTGGGAAGCATCCCCAAACAGGTTATTCCTGACTCAGTCACGCAATCACGAAGGGAGGGGGAGCCAAGAAGAGGGTATAAAGAAAGGGGCCTGTGGTGGGAAAAGTTGTTGGTCATGGGCAGCAAGCTGTGCGGAGGTCCAGGGCTTTGGTCTGACCTCAGGATCCAGCCCCAGACAGCTCCTGGTGAAACTAGCTGAATTCGCCTAGCGCTGAGCTATGCGGCTGTCGAGGAATCAGGGTCATTCCAGGTAAACCTTGTGCGTACTGTTGCTGGGACTCGCTCTATACCCAATTGCAGGCGCGTGCTTTGTGTACTGCCTTTGTGTATGTTTTGATACGCTCAATTAAACTCTGTTTACCTATAAACAATGTAGTGGCTCCCATTCATAAGACTGCTTCTTTCACTGTCCTAGCATTAAAATTGGCCACGGCTTTTGCCTAGGTGCCACGAACCACGCGCAAAGGGCTAACCCCGCTCCGGTTAACCCCTTGGTACCCGAACTCGTGCAAAGGACTGGCTTTGGTCCTTTTCTAATATATGTATAAATACAAATGCAGAAATCATTACTATAATTTAAATAGAAATACCACCATATGAACCTATTGGGCAGGCTTCCTTATTGATGTTCTTTTTAAACTGGAGATTCCATGCATTGGGCCGTATCCAATAAGACATGAATACTAACGTAAATTATGGTGTGTCTAGCAGAAGGGACCTCTAGCAACACCAACAGCATTAGCTGGTGTGACGGGTTCCTCGGGGAATCCCATCACACCAACTAACACTATTGGAGTTGGGCCACAGGGATTCCTTATGCCAGCACAACATATTTTGTGTTACTATTTGTGTCTTATTGAATACTGCCCATTGAATTTATCACATTTTGCATGCAAAATATATGCTCTACAAGTGACCTATGACCACTCTTCCAAATTCAACATGCAGACCTGACCGTAGGGATGTGCTGATCCTGGGAAGTCCAGCTTGTTTGAGCTCAATGGAGTTCCTGTCCCCTTCCAATCCAATTATTGGAAGTGGGCCAAGTTGGGGGGGGGGGTTCCATGGACTTCCATCTCTAAAACACTAAGGAAATTGTGTCATTAGCACAAATTTCCTTAGTGTCTTTTTTAAATTGCACAAACCATGTCCCATCTTGGAGATAGAAGTCCGTGAGCTGGCTCGACTCGCACAACAGCGAGTCTGCGCCAGCACGGGGCTAACAAACTGGAATCCGGGGCGGGGGGCTGAATTGTGAAATTCCATTGGATTTTCACCCCCCTATTGGATTCCTCACACATCCCTACGAGTTGTCCCATATCGAGTCAGAACACTGGGCCAGCTAGTCCAGTACTGCAATCTAGCTGGCTATAGTACTTCAAGATCTTAAGCATAAAGGGGTCTTTCCTGGCTGTGCTAGCCCAAAATGTTTACACTGGAGGTATTGAAAATTAAACCCAGGGTCTTATGCATGCAGAAAATATGCTCTGTCACTGAACAGTCCCTTCTCTTCTTTGCTCTTCCATTTTTTAAAAAAAGAATAGAGGGAGGGAGAGGGGGGAGAGGGAGAGAGTTCTTATATTCTTATTTTCAAACATTACCAACAGCAACAAAGTTAAATGCAAAGCTAAACAATTTATGAGGATATGTCAATTCACAAACATCTTACAGGTGCCAGTGGGCCCATTCAACCTCATGGAGCCATAAAACCTGCACACAGTTATTCTGTTTCATCTCCATTGAACTCAGTGGTATTTAAGCAGCCTAACTGTGTACATGATTGCAGCCTTAGGCAAACCTGTACACAACCCTTAAAACACTTAATAGTGAGTTGATCCCATTAAAATTAGTGGAACTTCTTAATAAGCTCTTGGTCTCCAGTGTAACCAGATGATAGTGTTATTGACCATTTCACAAATATGTCATAATACCGTATGTTTGGATAAAGGCAACTTAGGAAAGATTCACAAAGTTCTCAATGTATGAACGGTCTGAGCTGAAGTTGTGTATGCCTGTGGCTTACGCTGGCTCAGCTTGTCTGAGCGTGGAAAGCTAAGCAGGGTCAGGCCTGGTTATTACTTGGATTGGAGACCCCCTCCTCTAGTTTCCTGCATTGAGCAGGGGGTTGGACTCGATTGCCTTGTAGGCTCCTTCCAACTCTATGATCTATGAAATCTATGTATGCTGAAACAGTTGTCATGCACCAAGGTCCTGGTTTTTTCAAAGCATGACCAAATTTTGTGATGCTGCCCACAACTGGCACAGTAGCATGTCTAAGGCTGCACTTCCAGGCACACTTTCCTTGGAAGAGGCCCCATTGATGATAATAGGACTCAGAGTAACCTCAGAATAAGCATGCCCATGATTGTACTGCACATGTGTGAGAAGAGAATCCATCTCACCCCATACTCTGTCAGCAGCCAGTAACGGGCAAAAAGGAGATATTCCATGAGTGTGTCAAGGACTTAGGGATGGAAAGGGTAGATTTCATTTGGTCCACATTTTAAAGTTAACCGACCGATTTTGCACTTCCCGAAACAATGCATGAAATGGGACACCGTTATCCTTCAGCTTTCACTCTTCTTTTAATTTTGTGATGTGGTTCTTGGGTTAAAAAGAAAATCCAAAATATGAATATTAGAGGAAATTGCATACAAATGCATTTGTTATGGAACATTGCTTGCAAAAAATGCATATATTAGGGAACATTGTTTGCAAAAAAAAAGTGTATAGTAGGAAAAATGCATATGGAATGTGTATATTTGGAAAGTGTGTACAAAAATAAATGTGAGTTCTCATGTGGTATTTCATAAATAAATAAATAAATTGCAGGCTGATGCAGAAACAAGGTAAAATAAATGTATGATTGAAAACATGTACAACTGACATGGACCAAAAGAGACAGGATTGTCCATCTCTAGACTCTGTAGTGGGTTGGTGGAAGCTTTGGATCTGTCGGAATCAATGCCCCCTTGTTCCCTGGGCACAGAGGAAAAATTACTTTAGCCCTGGAACTGGTGTCATTATTTTCTCTCCCAGTAGAATTGACAGGAAGGAAAATTTATAAGAAAAAGAAAAATTGGTTAGGGAATGGGGAATTAAAAAATGTAAAAAGCTGTCGCCCACCTTCTGCCCTGGCTGGTGACATAGGGTATAGGAAATGACAGCTCCTCTGCCATGGACTGGCCTGCTCCCAAGTGCCACTGGATTCTTCTAAGATGGACCCTGAGAGATAATTTAAAGCTTGTATGTGGCCATAGCAAGAGCAAATTTAAAAATACAGAGCTGTGATTACTTTCTAGAGCATCTAAGTTTAATTAATTTATTTTTTGGCACATTTGACATTTTCTTTTCTATGCACAATGTACTGGAGATCCCTGAAATGTAGGGTAATTAATTTCAAAAGAGATAATTTATCTTCATGTTGACATCACCTTGAAAAGAGTGCAGAACATTTCTCTCCCTCTTTCTTTTTTCCCTCCTGCATTTTCAGAAAGTGAGAGGCTTTTGCTGCCATCCTCTATAAATGCTGGTGGAGCATGCTAGAGAAAATTCCCACTCCCTGGGTGAATCTCCACTTCAGAGAAAGCACTTGGCTGTGTATGCTTCAATCCTATCTTTACTCAAGGCAGCACTTAAGTGCTGCTTATATTTAATCTTTGAATACCAAAGCTTTCCTGAGCTAGTGCTTAGAAGTGTAATACACTGCTTGATATCAGAGATCGGGACTGACTTCTGATGGAACAAAGGTTGGATTGGGAGATGCCAAGAACAAATGTAGATCACTGGTGTGGTTTCTTTCTTTCTTTCTTTTTTCTTTTTCAGAGCCCAGCACATTTCACCTTAAGGCTAGCATATTTTCACCCCCCCCCAAATGAACACCATCAGTTGTGTACATGTTTAAAATGTACCGATTTTTCTTCCACTGATGAAAGTGTGTCCGTGTGCATATTTTTCAAAACTACACGTTTCCATACAAATTTTTCAAGCACACTTCTGTCGTGGTTGTACTGCAAATTGCATTGGAAGCTCAGAAATGTAGACTTTTGAGTACTCTTCCACTGACCCTGTGCAGCTTGGGGCGGGGAGAAATTTGCATGTGGGGGAGGAAGGCAAATTGAAGGGCCAATCACGTGTCTAGCATGCTCCTATGAGGACCTGGGGGGGGCGAGGTGCCAGGGACGATATTAGTCCCAGCAGCCCCACTCTTGGTCTCTTTAGTTTGCGGCTCCCTCCCTCCCTCCCTGTTAGCAGTGCTAGTAGAAGATGCTTCGTCATCTTGCCTGCAAAAGACAAATGCAGCTACTCTTCCTCTAGCTGGGCAAGCAAGTGTGCCTGCAAATCCTACATCTAGCCTTTTTTATATTTAATCATGGGATATTACTTGATTTATAATGTTTATGGCCACATTCCCAACCAACTTCCTTCAAAGTGGTGTATGAAATAATTTTAAAAACCCGATCAGCATACAATACTTATGGAAATAATTAATAATAATATACACTGATAATCCAAAATGGAGCAGTAAAAAACTGAAACAATAGGTGCGGGGGGGGGGAGAAGTGGTTGTAGCGGAGCCAGCCCTCACAGGGATGTAGCACTGGCTTTTTTTTAATATATATATATATATATATATATATATATATATAATATTATTAGCAGGGACACTGATGTCATCTGCCACCCTCCTCAGAATTCCCCTTTCCCTCTGAGATTAGATGCAGTCCTCACAGTAGCTGGGGAGGGAGAGTGGATTTTCCCAGCAAAGATATATTTTAATGAGCTATCCCTGTTTGAATGCAAATTATTTTGGGGTGGTTTGGTCTTGAATGAGCAATTTAGACCCATTAGCATTACAAAAGACCAACTCCTAGCGGAGATGAAAAGGGCTAGAACTTATTTGTTGATATAGATCGACACAGCTGCCTGGATTTTGGACTCTCCTTGGGTGGGATGTGGCTGTGGGAGTGATCATGATGAGAATCCTCACTTCAAAATTTACCACTGCAGAGGAGGGGGTTCTCCCCTAACAGCAAACTAGGAAAATTTACTCTAAACCAAAGGCCTAATGAAACAACATTGTTTTCAATTAACATTGGGATAATTTATAAACTGTAGGCTTGGGAGTTCCATAGTCTAGGTGCCACTACCTAGACCATGGCAAAAATAGGGATGAAAGGGACTATAATTTAACAGGACAAGGATCTAACATGGATGGGTATCTTCACATAGAGACTGTCCCTGGTGAATAGAGACTACTACAGTGTTTGTAACCTGAGGGGATGCATTCATTTTTTTTCTTGGATTGCTTTCTCCACCTGCTTCAATGACCCTCATTCTTGATGTACTGTTTTGTTAAAAGTTTTATATTCCATTATGTTAAAGGTGGAGCTTAACTTTATGGGGGGGGGGGACACACACAACAACTCTCAGGCTCCACTGGTTTACCGCTAGAATACATTAAAATGGAAAAGTATTAAAATTATTGATTCATCATTTATAATGCTAAAGTGATGCATTGAAATAAAATTTGGATGCCATCCAGCTCTCTAGCAGCTCTGAGATTATTGGATGCTGCCACCTGATCTCATTCATTTAATGAGTGTGCCGGTTCCATGAGAACTGTTGAGAGAATGGATCAGAAGGGCCAGGCGTTCAGAACTGGCAGGGCGATACTGTGAACTGCTGAGTGTTCTGAGTGTTCAAAATGATGCCGATGTAGTGCTGAGATGTTAGCTGAGAATTCATAGTTTGGTCCTTTGGTTTTGTTTTTCTCTCCTCCACATATGCATCTATAAGTCTGATTGTTTAATATCTTTATAAACTTGTGTATTCTGTGAGAAGAACACAAATAGAGAAAATGAATCAGTACCCACAAAGTTGAGGAACAAAACCTTCCAGTCAGGTATGAACAAATCTATTGATTTAAGTTTCTCTCAGTTTCTCATTTTTTCCAATCTCCTGTTCATCTCAAACTTCGATAATTTATCCAGTCTTAAGTTAGCATGAAAATTCATAAGCATTTTTTGTACAAATTGTGCCTAATATATGTATTTGTGTCTGCATGGTTCCTAATATACACATTCTTGCAAGCGATTTCCCTGATATAATGCTTTTTATTGTTATTTCCCTAATATACACATTTTTGTATCATTTATTATTACTGTAGCCCTCCAAATTGTGAATATTGAAGGGTAAATGGGGATTGCACAGCAGTCTGAAAGTGTGAAATTAAGTAAGTTTGCATTACAATTTCTTCCCCGTTCCTCTTTCCATTGAAACTGGTAAGTCTTAAATCACAGAAAAGGAAGTATAGCTTCATACAAACACAAAATTAATCTATAGCTGGTGATTTTCTAAACTGTTTTTTTGTTTTTTTAAGGAATGGCGCGATTCCTTGGGATCCCATCAGGGAGTCTTCAGTGAGAAGACTAGAAATGGCTGGCTCATTTTCATGAATGAGAGCCAATGGCCAATGTCCACCATAACCAGTTTCTCTTGCACTGTGCAACTGAAGAGCAACACTGGTTGTGTTTTAAGGTGTGTTCTTCTTAGTGCATGGTGGGCATTGGCAAAGCCTAGCAGGGTTCATCAGTGCTGAAGAGATTCTTCAACAAACGCATAGGGGGTTCCTTGGAAGATAAATCTATGTAGAAAGAGTTCTCTGAGGATGAGGAGTCTGAGGTAGTGCTGAGACAAAAAAATAATAATAAAAACCCTCCAGATTTTTTCACCCCATTTTCAGTCAATGAAAAGAAGAGGTGTTCAGAGATTTGTCGGAGGTGGCACAAATCAATGTACCACTGGCAACAAGTTCTCCTTTTGTTATCTGCTGGCTATCAGCCATCATCTCCCCCCTCCTCTGAATATCCCTCCATGCAATTCTGCAACATCACATGTTGTTGTTTGAAGGAGCATTCTTGGGAAAATGGCCGTTGAAGCTTCTGAGAGGGGTCACTGTTGCTGCCATCACAAAACACATGCAACATCAGCAAAGCCTAACTCAATCTGGTTGAACTTTTGGCCCAGCACCAAATTGAAGACTGCTCATCACTACAGGGTGGTGTCATTGGGCATGTTCGCAGCATGACATGGGAACCGCGGGAGAGCAGAAGTCCCCCGTGGTTCCTGTGTCGTGTGAACGCCAACCAGGGGTGCCCCCGCGGGACGCACGCAAAGTGACCATGGGCAGTAGAGGGGTAAGCCCCTACCGCGTGTGGCCACCCTGCCGTGCGAACAGCGGGCGGCCGTCCCGCGGGGGCCGCACAGAGGCGGTAGCCCAGAGCGGCCAGAGCTGCCGCCGCTCCAGCCTATAGGGGCAAACGGCCCCTCTGGGCATCCCGGGGCCCTGCCCCCTAGTGCCGGCTCCACCGGGGTCCGCCCACGCGCATGGGGCGCAGGTTGTCTGCGGTGCCCCGCCGGACCCCGTGAATCGCCCCGTGGTGCCTCTGCTGTCCGCAGCCTGGGTCATGCGAACCGGCCCATTGTCTCTAACATATATTCCTTGTATACAGGATTAGATCAGTGCTTTTCAAACTTTCTACCTAGAAATAATGATCCCACTTCACCTTGTATTCTCAGTGTCCTGCTATGGAATCCTGTGCATTTGAAGACATTCCTGTGACATGTTCTAAGAAATGGGCTTAGCTTATGCAGGGCAATACCAGGACTATTGGGCCACACAAGAGTCTTCCTCCTACCATTCTTTGTGTAAGGGATTCCAACAATGCTGGTGTAGAGATCCATGGAGGAAGGACACTTGAAGGACAGCAGGAAATCTTCTGTTGCCCCCACCCCATCCTAATGGAATTCCCTTCCTAAAGAGGGAATTGGCTCCTCACTGACTGTTTCTAAACAGGTCTTAAAGAACTAGTTTCCATCCACTTTTAACTGAAGAACGGTGCTGGTCTATATTTATGATTTAAATACCAAATAGTTTAATATTCATTTAACGGTTTCAAATTATTTTGTTTGCATTATGGGATGTTTTAGACTTTTTATTGCTGTGGGCAGCCCATTCCTGTGGCTCCTACACAGTGTCTAGGCAGCCATAGGATTGTTCAGAGTCCCAGCTCCAACCTTGGAAACTCACTCCGGAGTCGGAGCTGGGACCAAGTTCAGAGCGCGCCTCCCCCCTTGCAGCTAGCGCAGAAAGAACAAATGCGACCTCAGAGAATGGGTTTTGCGGGCGTTCCAGCGGGGTGGGGAGGGGAGGAGACAGACAGGCACCACCAGGATACGAGGTATCATCCTGGCAGATATGACAGCCTCCTTCCCTCCCGCTCCAGATCACCGCACTTAGGTGGCCAAAGTCAGCCCTCTAAGTGCTTTGCAGGATGGGAACCTGCAGAAGCGACCTTCATCTCTGCACTCCTCCCACCCTGCAATGCTCCAAGTTTGGAGGGCTACGGGCATCCAGACTGGACTGTGCCCTTACAGCATTTACTTGTAAACTGCCTTGAGAGGGCTTTGGCCTTAAAATCATTATAGCTATATTCTAAATAGCGTTAAAACAAACAAACAAACAAACAAACAAACCAGAAAGTGCTTATTCCTAAACACACGTCATGAGTTGCTTTGCGATGCTGTGCTCTGCAGTTATGTGCACACCCTTTGACAGCTGCCAGATTCTTGTGGCTGCCCTCAGGGGATTGAAGAACCTTCTCCTTTTCCTTGTTCATGAGTAGGACAGGGACCTTCCTCTGGCAAGGTAGATGGATCAGTCTGATAGCATACCTATTAATCTTTTGTTCAGGATTAATTACATGTATCCTGCTGTGCTAATGATAATAAAGATTGTTTTAGCCAGGCTGGAAATTTAAAGGGCAATTTTAAACAAAGTAAGTATTCTTGTACTAAATCTGTGTTGCCATTTTCATGTTCAGCACATGTTCATTGAGGCCTCTTTGAGAGTGTGCTGAAGCTTAGAGAAGGAAGTTTAAACCCAAACAGTTTTAACAATATACACATTAATATATACATAATTAATTTAGCCTGAACCATGACATGCTGGCTGGCAGCAAACTTCCATTATAAACACAAACAAGCACAGATCAACCCACCACAAACCCTGCCTGTGCGGGCAGTATAACCTCAGAGCTGCAAACTTATGCAAGATGGTAGCTACTTTTCTGCGTGATTTTCCACTTTGTGAAATAAAGGAAGTGCATTCTTGTATGATTTTTGGTTCTCCAACATCACACTGCTCAAACCAGTTAATGTTTTGCTTAAGTCCACCACTGGGATATCATCAGAACAGATTCTCTGTTCTTTGGGGTGATCCATATACCCCAGTCTGCTTAGATTTTATCTCACATCAATTGATTGGACTCTGTTAAATTAGCATGCTTTTAATGTTATCTACATATTGTCTTTCTTTAAGTATGACTCACCCACCTGTCCACTAAGTTGACAGAGCCAGTGTGGCATAGTGGTTAGAGTGCTAGACTGGGACTCGGGAGATCTGGGTTCTAGTCCCCACTCAGCCATGAAACTCACTGGGTGACTTTGGGCCAGTCACTGACTCTCAGCCTAACCTACCTCACAGGGTTGTTGTGAGGGTAAAATGGAGAGGAGGATGAGGATGAGGATTATGTAAGCCACCTTGGGTTCCTTTCAGGAAAAACGGTGGGATATAAATATAATAAATAAATAAATAAATAAGTTCCCCAAGCCAGCCTTCCTCTGTGTGTGTGTGTGTGTGTGTGTGTGTGTAGAAGTTAATGAAGGAAAACTGCCTGTCATGAGATTCAAGCAGAATTGAGAGTGAATGAACACTGCCGTCACTGAAAGTTGCAGTCTCTCTCGCATTGATTGAGCTTCGGGGGCTTGAGGGATTTTTTGCAGGGCTGGGTTTTAATGGTTGATATGTTTTTGGTCGTTTGTCATAAAAATCATTCCAACCAAGCTGTTTACTGGTCTGAATGCTTAATTACTGCAGTGGTGGGGAATGGCATTCCCACAGAATGCTCATGTAGGAATGTTAAAGAGTTGCTAATTATCTCCTCTCTCTCTCTCTCTCTCTCTCTCACACACACACACACACACACACACACACCTTTGGTGGATTTTGCCCAAATACCTCTTTTAAATCTGAGTTTGTCTACTCAAAATTCTTAATCATGCTGGGGAAAGCAGGGGAGAATGAAGAGTTGCCTTTCATTAAAGATATTTAGAACAGAGAACATACAGTATACCTTTTTATTTCAAGGTGTATCCCCATATTCTGTGTAACTGTTTCCCAGCCTTGCAAATAAGTCCACATAAGTTACTTGTCCACTTACCAACACATGCCTATGTATTCATGGTAGCTTTGTAAAAAAAAAAAAAAAAAGGAAAGGAAAAGCAAAATAAATAAATAACTGACTGCACAACCTCCTTGCCTGGTTGCCTGGAAACTCCCCATAGGCAACCAACAACTTATCTACTTACAAGCCAGCTCTTTTCACTGCTACCCCTTCTTTTTCCCCATGTTTTTTTTTAAAGTATTTTTATGAGCTTGGGAATAGGGTCCTTAACATATTTATTCTTCACTTTACTCTCCTGCCAACACAACTTCCCCCCCTTCTTTTTCTGCAAAATATCCCACTCTGGGAGTTACATATTATATTGCATATCTCCACCTTCCTATAAAATCACTTTGCCACTTTTAGGACTGAATAAATGTGTGTGTTTATATGTGCACGTTTGTGTATATATAATATATTTCCAAAGAGAGTGATAGAAAGGCAGAAAAATGAATGTGTTTTATTCCAAGGTAGCTTTCCAGCATAACCTTAAATATTTACACCAATTCTGATGTTTCATTTATCTCAGCATCAGCAAGGCATTCACTTGTCTCAATTTTTCATTGTGCTGCAGTACATCCCTTTTAAATTAATCTTAAAACCAGGAGAATTTTTATTATTTATTCTTATTCTTATTATTACTGGTGGCAGAGGGGAGTAACTCTTTAGAAACAATTGTGCTATTAAGTCTTTTTCTAGTACTTCCCTTCTGCATTACTAAAAACCAGCCTTTAAAAAAAATATTCTATCTTCCTTATTCTGAGCTATTACACTTAAAGTCATCTGGATTCCTTCAGGGCTGCCAAAAGGTGAAATTGACTTTTTTTGAGAATGTATTGCTGAAAACTGCAGCCTGTGCAGTTTTCCCCCCTCCAAGTAGAAACATCCTGTGTGTTAAGACTGAAAGGGACAATTTACAGCCAGTTTCAAATTGTTAGCTGAGGTCAGGAATCGAAAGTCCAATAAGTGTCCGCTCCTTGCAATTGCATCAAACTTGTTTAGGTGCCAGCATATAATAAGGCACCTGGGAGGGAGTGGACACTTGGAAAACAGTTGTTTTCAGCAGCAAGCATTACCTTTCACCAGTAGTTGCTTTTAAAACGAACAGCCTGACCCCCACAAAAAACCCCACCATTCATTATTCCAAATTTAAACATGACACAGGGTGAATGCAGACACCCATTTGACCAGGTGGGTAAGTTAACCATTGTGTACATGCAACCCACAGGGTAAACAGATTAACTGGGAAAACTGTTAATGTGGTATGATGAACTGATCATCTGTAGACACCTACCATTTAGAGTTTTGGGTAATGCCAGTACTTTGCCGTCCAGAAAAAAAACAGTAAATAAGGACAACAGTTGCAGCAATAGACAGTGAGATGTTTTCAGGTATACACAAGAGAACATATCATTGTCAAATACAGTATACTTAGTGGCCCTTCTCAACCTTCTTCAAAAGCTCAAAGATGAGTCAGAAGTTGTTGATGTCATTGGAATACAATTGTATTAAGTGAAGAGGAGATGAAAACTTCACTATGTTTTTTTTTTAATAGCTTGGTGTGGCCTTTGTTAACTAGTAGCTCCTAGCTACTGGAGTTTGCAGGGCATACCTACAAGCCTACATTCTGCATGTGGCTGCAACCTACATTCTGCATGTGGAGGAGCAGAGGGTGAAGTTGGAAAGAGACAGTCTGGCAGTTTTAATTTGGTCATTGAAAGGGACAGTTTCAGAGCTGGCTGAAAGGAACAGCCCGTGGCTGAGCCCATGGGTATGCAGTTCGATTTGGGGGGAACTGGCGCTGCATTAAAGTAGCACTCCAGTACTCTTTTCCCAAAAGGAAACTGACCATACATAGGGATGTGCAAATTAATAAAAAATGAGCACATTGAGGTTCTCCGAATTCCACCTTGATGCTCGTTCTGACTTGTGGCCATATCAGCTTTGTTTCTTTTTCTTGCTTGCACAAAATCTCATACATATTTTGTGAACACCCCCCCCCCAAATATGCATCAATTGTATGCAATTTTGAACTCTACACACTTTCTTCCATTGACTAAGATGTGCTTTTGTGTATTTTTGAAAAGTACACATTTTTCATGCATGTTTTTCAAATGTACAGCTTCCAAATACTTTTCTCTTCTTTCTTTTATTACAGAAAAGTCATTGCAAGCCTAGAAATATATCAACTTCGACTGCAGATTGTATTCTGGTCCATGTTAGGTTCCATTTAGGTTCAAATGCACTGAACTGAATGTTTCAAACATCCCCAATAAGATAATGTTTTTGGGAATTTCCTGTTGCTTAGGAATTGATTCAGTGGGATGGCATAACCACTTAGGTATTGTCTCAGTCTGTCATGTGCACACCATTATTTATTTATTGCATCTCTAATCCTCCCAATAACTAATGTATCTCAACATTGTGTTTATTTATCTGTACAGGTTTTTAGGGTTGCCATTTTTTTCCCCTGCTAGGGCTCTTGTGCTTTTACCCATCTTTATGAAGAGCAGAATTTATCAGGAGAAACTTTTTTCTATATATTTTTTTTTAATTTTTCATTGCTGCATCTGTATGCAAAGAAAATCTTTACCTGTTAAGTTCCTTCTTGCCACATTCTTAGAACCATTGACCATGGTGGCTGGGGAATGGTGGGAGTTGTAGTCCCAAACATCTGGAGGGAACCAAGATGTGCATGGCTGAACTAAACACTGGCTAATTATTAACAAAAATAAAAATACCACCAGCCCATATATCAAAGAATTGAATATATTTTGTACGTAAACAACAAATAGGATTCACTGGGCCCCATGTTTTACCAACTGATATAAATTTGGCTTGAAATTTTTGACAAGCTGTTAATTTTACCAGTAAAAGAATTTTTGAAATCTTTCTTAACAATTCTTGTTTGTGGCATAATGTTTTTATGTATAAAGTCAGGTATTTTAGAATAACTGCATCTGGGAAGGAGTACCTGGGTTATATGATCATCTTCCAATACTCATGCATGGGATCACATAACAACTCCCACCCTCCAATGGTAAAAAAAAAAAAAAAAAAAGCTCAATCTTCACAGATTGCTTGTTGCTTGTTGCTTGCCTGCCACCTCTGAGCAGTTGGCTCATGCCTACGAATGGAACATTATACCTGCTAGGCTGAGATGTGTCAGCAGTAAAGTCCTGATAAATGGTGCAGCTTCTCCACTGGAAGTTTAAAAAGAAGATGAAAGAGGCCAGTTGGGAGGGGATAAAAAACTTTACAGAGGGAATAGACACAAGTGTGACTGACTGACAGAAAGAGAGAACAAATCCCAGTCAAGTAGTGACTCCAGTAGCTAGAAAACTAAATGAGGAGAGGTCCAAAAGGCAAAGTGGAGGAAGAAAAAGGGAGACGGAGGGATTATTTATAAAATATTCTTGTGGTTTGTTTTGTTTTGAAGGATGCTCCCAACATGTGACAACTAAGAATTTAAAAAATAAAAAGAGGGAATATTTGCATTGTGCACTGGGTGGTATTCTATATGGGGTTGGCAGAAGGAAGATCTCTAGATGTTTTGGACTTCAACTTCCAGGAATCCTGAACACTGGCAATTTTGGCAGGGGCTTCTGGAAGTTGAAGTCCCAAACATCTGGAGATCTTCCTTCTACCCCCCCTACTGTATATACATAATTTTGATGACTGTATATTATTATTATTATTATTATTATTATTATTATTATTATTATTATTTTCCTGAACAAATCAAAGTTAATTGGGAAAGTTGGTGTGCAACATTTGTTATTTCTAATCATTGAGAATTTTGTAACATTGATCTTTTAACATCACACACACACACCATGTAACACAAACAAACAAATGACATGTGCCAAAAGTCAGGTCTGATAAGCCTCAGGATTACTAGTTTTTGGAAGAAAATACTTGCTTGTGTGTCAGTATAATTTTGGCTTGCAGGGATTATGTTATGACTTAAAAAGAAAGAAAAAGTGAGGAAATGCCACTGCCTGGGCAGAAGGACTCAAAGTTGATAGTCTTGACACGTTAGGCCAAATAAATTGTTATCATAATTCAACTCAGGCTTTCACCAAGTTAACACTGGCAGCCTATTCAGGCCATACGTTTTGCAGACCTTGCAAAACGCTTGAAATATACACTGTGTGAAAAACCATGGTGTCAGAAAATCCAGAGTGTTTAATTGCTTTCCTTTCCCTCAGTTCTTCAGCCACTATGAAGGGAGTCTTATCTTCAGGTTCCCCTCCTCTGCTCCACATTCTTGGCTGTTCAACCCTGACATGACCTTGAGTCTCAGACCACTTGTGTGAGTTGCATACATAGTCCAAACCAACAGAAAGTCTCAACCTTACACTGCCAACACTTTTCTGTATAACCAGGTGGCTCAGAAGACCAGGACAATATGCATTGGGTAGGTCTTCACTTTGACCCATGAGCAGTGCAGTTTCCCATTTAAAGTTTCTTTCTAACCCAGAGGTCATTAGGTACATCCATACCCTTTGAGCGTAAATCTCTTGAACCGTGAGGCTAAACTGATCAGAGAATTTCTTTCAACAGGTAGGGCACACACAGTGGACAAGTATCCAATGCAACACTATAAATGATGTTGCACTAGCATAAACTATCTGTAGTAGCACAATGTCAATAGAGCTTGCTGGCATGATGGGCTTCCTTGGAAAACTCGTGTTGTTCTAGAGGTAGTTTATGCTAGTGCAACATCTTTTTGCATTAGGAGTTGTGTTGCGTTGGATATTCTCCACAGTCTTCAATCCCCAAACAGAACTAGTAAAATATAACAAAACAAATACTGAAATACTCCACAACTTCCGACTAGATTGGTCTTTTCCAAAACATGGTTGCCTAACAAGACATTTCCAATATTATCTATGGTAAGAATTGAAGTTTTAATTGAGTATAATTCATTTTTTCTTCAAACATTGGGCACATGGGCAACATGGCAGTTGCATTTTGAATGCATTAATGTATCAGCATATTATTATTGTACTGTTAAATATATTCAGTAATTAAAAGGAAGCCCATACATGGGTCAATGTGGGGGATGAATATGCACTCTGATCTACAGTGTCAAAAAGCTGAAGTGGCTTACTGTGGAGGACCAAAAACCTGGTCCTTGGCGCGAGTTCGGCACTTAATGGGTTAACCGGCACTGAGAAAATGCCCTTTATGCGGCTCCTGTGCGTTTAGAACACAACCGCTACCAAATGAATGACATAGAACCGTGCTTGGGTCAAAGAATAGATTTTATTTACTATACGACTAATGGAGTGGAACTAATAGACTACCAGGAATTTCACACTATAAACATAGCAGGTCGTAACCTTACCGAAGCGGAAAGCTTCAATCTACAGACACTAGAGGCTTAGCATATCACAGAAGAAGAAGTAACCTTACATCAGAGAATCTGATTTACGGACTTAGCGTAGCGATCTGCATAGCCGGTCTCCGAGCGCGACTGCCTGGGGTTGGAAGCTGCCTGACCTGGAGCGGAGCCAGGGACCTGAGGTGTGCCAGCCTGCACCGTGTTCCCAACAACCTTGTTCCCAACAACCTTCTGGTCCTTTGGCACATCCTTTTCTAACCCTTACGCCCCCTCCCCGCCCCTGCTGACCAGGTGGGCTGGGTCCGCCCCCGCGGGGGGTGGCGTCTCTTGGTGTTGACTCCTCCTGGGTGTTTTGGAGCACTTTGGGGTACTTTGCAGCTCTTTGAGACTGCGCCCCCACCCTCTCTGGAATGTTATGTGTCCTATTGTGCAGATGTGGATTGTGCCTCCGTCTGCCCCGAACTGTGTCTCCTATGCCCTGGGTGGGGATTATGCAACCAGATGGCGAGTGGAACAAGAAAAACAAGTCAGGGATCAGTGTGCCAGGGTTCAATGTGTGCCCTGGCTTTCTCTCCACACTTAGCTTTAGGGTTGCCACCAAATTCACCATGGGTCTGGATGGATTTGGAGGTCCACACTAGTAACAGACATATATTAAAAAACAATACAAAAACAGTCATTGAACTGGTTTGGACAATACCTTCAGGCTGATCCAGCTCATCACATTCCCCTTTATTTCTCATCCAACTAAGTAAGCTGCACATGGTTCTCCCCTGCCCCTCCCCTCCTCTTTATTATCACAACAACAACCCTGTGGACTAGGCTAGGCTCCATGAGGTAGACTAGCCCTAGGACACTGAGTAAGCTTCATGGATGAGTGGGGATTTGAACCATGGTCTCCCCAGGTCTAATCCAACAGTCTAAACAATATACAAAAAAATTACTTTCAGGGTGTAGAAGAGTAAGAATAAGATTTTCTTTGGTTCCCTACTTTTTCAGCCTGAGTTGCTGTTCTGATTGGATGGGCCTCCTTCCAGTCTGGCAAGGCACAGAGCAATGACGTGGAGAGAAGTAACAAAAATTCCTTGGGTATGGGAGCTTTTCACTTCTGGCACCTTCCATTATTTCACTTATTTTCTTAGAGATAAACTACACCTTCAGCAGAAAAACATGATGTAGCTCTCCTAGTAGGGATGTCAGAGAAATCCTAAAAAGATTCAATTGACTTCAGATTTCTATGACTCCAACCTGCAGATTCCACAGTGGACCAGCATCTTCCAAGTTGTTCTGATTCCACGGACTTGTGGACCATTTTTGCCTACTTTCTGGAATTGTACGCACATTTTGTTTTACAAAATTATGAAAGTTATTGGAAAATACGTTAATATATACACCATTTAAAAACACAAACACACACACGACTTTATCCATCTTTGTATACATATCTGATCTCCCTTCAGTCTCCACGGTGTAGCACTCTTTTTATGCACTTTTTAAAAACTCTTCTCATTGATTGTACACTGAGCTAAGAAGATACAGAAAATATTATGTTTCAATGAAAGTTTTGTCAATTGCGGCAGCCTTTTTTTACATACCTTTACAAAGGGGGAAAAAATCAAATTCCATCTGTGAGTGGACAATGGCATAATAGATGCCTGGCAGTCTGTAAAACACAGATGGAACAGATTAAGCAAAATCTGTGCATAACTACATGGAGCAGAGTCACATTGTGCCTGTCCTCTCCTTGCACTTGCAAGGCCTCCCCTGCCACTGCTGGTCCTACAGATCCTTGCAGGGGCAGCACCTTTGAGGTCACCCCACACACCTTATATCTAATGCCGATAATACTCAATAATGTAGCTAATTTTCTGGGAAATCAATTGCATGCTTCAGGCATATGTGTGTTGGTTTTCATGCATGTCTGGGTTTTGTAGAGTCTGTTTCAGACTTGCTTGCCCTGTATGGATGCCAGGAGCAGGAAGAACAGGTGTACCCTTATTCTGCACTGGAAGTGCAGACTACCCATGCTGGCTAGGGCTGATACACACATGCACACACACAGATCGTGTTAAGTCTATCACGTTCTTTGTCATCCTTACTGATGTCAAGAATGTTTGTTGTTGTTCTCCTGTCCTCTTGCTCCGAGTCCATTGTACTATGGATGTTGGCTTTGGCTTGGTCTTTGATCCTTCTTCCTGAAATCCCCCCACCCAAAACCCTGACCACACTTCTTGGTTAGGGACCCTGAGACATTCCATGAGACTTCACCCTCACCCATGGTGCACTTTGTTGTGCTGTAGCTGGTCTTGCCTTCTCTAGATAAATGTATACATTTTGACAACGGGTGGTGAGGCACAAAGGGTGGGCCAAGTGACGAAGCAGCTATGAAACAGGTAGCCTCACAAAACTTTGGGCGATCTTTCAGAGACCATCTGTAAAAAGGAGCAGGATATGCACCTTGTCATGGATAATTATCCTAAGAGGAAACTTGCTTCAGATAGAGGGATTGAATTAGATAAGCCCTCGGAAAACTTCCAGCCCCGCTGATGGTGCAATTCTATAGTGCCTTCATTTCAATTAATGTTCTACTGTGGATAGCATTAAACTTTATAGCTTTGAAATTCACAGTGAGATTATATATTGATTACTTGGGGCTGTTATTAAATTTCAGCCAAACACCCTCTGACAATGTTTTAACAAATATTAATCACAAGGACTTTGATCAAACGGTAAAAGATGTATCAGCATATCCTTTTTAGATGTTAAGAAGGCAAAATGTCCAATGCATTTAACATATATAGCTGCTGGGGAAGTAGTTTGAAATCTCAGCTGGTCTTGGATGAGTTTTGCTAATAAAAGTTGAGTATGTCTTTATATAAATGTGTAGCCTGTTTAGCAGAGAAATCTGGACCCAAGAGAACTTACTCCATTCCATTTTACATATACTAAGAACCACTTCCCATGTTCTTCAGCGTCACTGTGAAAGTTGACAAATGTCTGCATTACCTCCAAGCCTGCCTGTTCTTCCCAGCTTCCTTCTGTGTATCTACCACTGCTTGCAGGGGGACTGTTTCAAAGCTGATTGGAGTGGAGCAGAATGGTATGGGAGGGGGGAAAGAGGGGGGAGTCAAGTTTCTTCAGAAGGCTTAAAGGGACTATTTTTAACTGATTGTAAATGTATTTTAGTTAGAGATTGTTATTCTATCTGTCTAAGCTGCCTTGAGGACATGGGTCAAAAGGCAGCTTTAGAAATGGAAAAAAAATATATGTAAGTGCATATATTCTGTTTTGAGCATCCCCACTTCCCCAGGCAATGAGAAATTTCAGAAGTAGCATCTAGCAGGGTTTAGCTTCCTTCAAAACATATGGTTGAGGGTGTGTTTTTTGGAGGCGGTAATATTGATTGATTTACAAATACACAAATATATTTGCATACTTACAGATATACAGCATAGGTGGAGGTAAGCAGCATAAGCACGCCTAGTGTAGGGATTGGGTCCCACACCCCTGCAACTGCACCTCAAGAAGACATGGGAACTGATTCTGAGTCAGATGAGGAGGGGGAGGAGGAAGATGTTTCCAAGGCATCAAGGGCACAGGAGCCAGAGATGGGGGGTATAGCAGGGAGAGAGAGAGGAGGCCACCCAACTGCCATCTAATCTCTCAGATGGAAGCCAAACAGGGCCCTTGGAAACCATGGGAACGCAGGCTCCCAACAAAGAGGAGGAGGGGGTGAGAAACCCGAGAGTTAGACATCACATGAAAAGGGAGGCACAATGTAGTGCAACATGGTGCTCCAGGAGACTGGCAGCCAGGGAGGCCACCTCATGGAAAGACCCATCTTGAGGGTGGGGCTTAGTAGCCTGCTCAGCTTGAACAGGGAGAGTTGTAGCAATCAGAGTTAGTTTCGTATCAACTCTTTCATGATTCTTTAATATCCAACACCTGGCAGTCAACAAATCTAATACCTAGAAGTCAACAAATCCACTACCCCTCATCAAATCCATAGAAAGAAGTATCTTATTATGATGGGATATAGTTATAATTATTTGATTGTGGCTATAGTCCTCAGGGAAGTCCACAGCAGGCCCCAAAGGATGTTGGGTAAGCAGAGTTTTGGGAATAAAGAAGCAGCCCTCCATCAGAGCCAGCACAGCACACAGGCTGCAAATGAAGGTTTGAATGGAAAGGTGATTGAAGCTTAAAGGTGTGCATGGGCAATGGATGGAGGGTTGCAGTGATTAGATTTAATGTGCACATTGCCAAAGGTACAGGAGGATTCTCCTGAAAGGAAATGGCTCCCCCCTCCCCCACTGGGCAGACTCAACCAGAAGCTTCAACTCCTCAGGTAAGACAGGCTAACTCATCAGGTAGGCAGACCAACAAAAGGTTTTCCTGATGACACCCATCAAGAGCCATCAAAACATAAAGAGTAGGACAGGCAGCAGAGATTCAGGGCATCCGAGGACAGAGACCGCCCCCGCTGCTCTCATTTCTCCAAGCAGGCAGGAGAAAGGGTATAACAACTAAGAGTTTTAGTGATGGTGTGTGTCTCTGGCAGGGATGTTGAAGAGTCCTTGGTTTCGAGTCACGAGTCAAGTCATGAGTCTTTGGACCCGAGTCTTGAGTCCGAGTCCTTGGTCCAAAATGGTGACTCACGAGTCACGAGTCACTCCCAAAGCTGACTCCACGAGTCCCTATTAAAATCAATGGGGGGGTTTCCCAACAAAATAAGGCTATTTCAGATGCGTGGCTTAAATAAATTCTAGGCACAAGTGTGCCTTTTTATTTCAAAACTCTGCAACTGGTTTTGGCAAGAACAGACCAGGCAGACAAACCCAAAATAACCAGATAGGCAGAGGAGGCAGGGAACCCCAAAGCAGGCAGCAGAGGCGTTTGTCTTGGACAATTCAAACTGTGGAACTGGTTAAGAAGAGACCAGGCAGGCAGAGGAGGCAGGGAACCCCAAACAGGCAGGCAGAGGCAGCCAAACCCAAAATGTCTGAAAGGTTGCATTTTAGGAAACTGATTTTAAAAAAATAAACTTGCTGTACTTCCTAAAACCTATCCATGTTGCATTTGAGGAACACGATTTTGAAACACGAGTCCTTGGTCTTGAGTCCCGAGTCTCGAGTCCCATTAAAAATATTGGGACTCAAGTCTGACTCGAGTCAGAGGGGGGACTCAGTCCGACTCACGAGTCGAGTCCTGGAGTCCGAGTCCCCATCCCTGGTGTCTGGGGGGGGGGAGCCGAGAGAGTCATTCAAAGTTGTCCAACTGAGCTTGGAACGCAGACCGCTCAAGCACCTTCTGCCTCTACTGGAGCTACAAATGGAGATTGACTGCAGGGAGCCTCAGCAGACAGGTAGTAGCTGGAACTTCTTTCTATCCCTCTAGACGGAAGCCTTTCTTCCACCCCTTCTTCTATTTAGACTGTCAGGGGCAAAAGGGACCCCTTTTCCTCTCCAGAATATAGATTGTGTTTGAACTATAGCATAAGGATATTTGCTTCCTGAAATCACTCGGTTTGCTTTACCAACAAGTAAGGTGCTCTACCTATTCTGTATTTCCTCTTTAATAATACAAACCCTTTTGTTTCAGGAGTCTCTCTGTGTGTGTGTGTGTGTGTGTGTGTGTGTGTGTGTTTAAGTGTAAAAGGGCAAAGTGAATACTCCACCAGCAGTGCGCATTTTACCTCAGCCGAAGATCCCAAACCTTTTGTAAGAGTGTGGGGTTAGTCTCTCTCTCTCCTCAGAGGGAATATAACGCCCAAATGATCTGTCGTAATACTTTGCACTCATAGAAATTGCCTTCCAGGTGCCCCCCCCTTTTTGTAAGAACTCTTACAAAAGGTTCTCTCTCTCTCTCTCTCTCTCTCTCTCTCTCTCTCCTCCGAACTGTGTGTGTGTGGGGGGGATGTGGTAGTGAGTGACAGAATGGCTTGTGTGTGGTTAACAAACCATGTGGCTGAGTTCAGGCAACATGACAAGCCACTCTGAAACAAACATGGCTTATAAGCCACCATGGCTTATCATGTTGTGTGAACCCAGTCAATGAGTCTGGGTTCACACAACATTCCAGGGGCCATCTCAAACTATTAGCTCCTATGGAGGGGACCTCCTGAGCCATCAACAAGCAGTTTCCCTAACTAAAAAACATGGCTGACATGGCCAGACAAGCATTCATAACAATTACAATATTTTCTTGTTGTGTTAGCTAATCAGAGCTAGGGAATGCATGCTGGACTGTAAACAGCAGCCACTTCCCTTGTTAAGCTGATGTTGTCTACATGACACTTTCAAATACTGGACTTCTGCTTTATTTTCCTGTTCAGGAAAGATGTGTTCATGTCTCACCTGAATATTGGTCAAAACAACATAGCTCTCAGAGTTGGCCAATGAATGTGGATCAATGAAGAGACTGACAAGTTGGCAGTTCACCTAATGTTTGCACACTGAGGGCAATGTTTTCTGGGGCCAATCTTTCAACATTTGCTCACCTCTTCCTGTAGGCTTTCCCTGTGGGGTAATCCAGCCAGCATGGTTATAGTCAACCAGTGATTATTTTATTGTGCTTTGACTGTCATATTGTAACGTGTGTTTTTATAATCATTTCTGTTAACTGCATTGATAGCCTACTAGAAAGCAGTATATAAATCCATGTAATAATAAAATATAATAAATAAATTTGCTTAAAGGTAGCACAACAGCTCCTTTAAAACTGGGAGAAAAGCAACCCAGTTAGGGCTGGGAGAAATGTTCTGCTAGATAAATGTGTGATGGGTTTGAAAGGTAAATTGGGGGTACAAAACCTTCCTGGAGCTTGGGAGTGGTTAGTGATGCTTTGGTGGAAGGAGAACTTTCATATGACTGGGATACTTACAATTCCACAAGGTGGTATTCTCTGTGGGAGCTATCTTCTTTCTGTACTATGTTGCTGGGAACCATGCTGTGTTAGCAGTGCGATTTTTTTGAGTGCCCTGCAGCAAGACACTCTGAATGGGCCAACCTGATTCAGTAAGTCTACTTTCTCATTGCCATTGTCACTAACTGTTAGTGACAACTAGTCACTAACTAGACAACTCTAGACAACTAGAGGCTCCTCAGCCTTTTTCTCATCATTGCTGCTACTTGCTTGCTTGATGTGCAGATCACCAGTGAGCAAGTAAGCAGTGGCATCCACCCCTCCTCCTTCTCACCAGCACTATCGTCTGGGCCAGAGCGAGAGGCAAGTGAACAAGCAGGTTGCAATGGTGAGGAGGAGGAGCAGCTCCAGGGCCCGGGGGCTCTTGTCAGTGGGCCCCTCCTGGGGTGTGGGCCCTAGGCAGATGCCCAACTATGCTGACCCTTAGCACCTGTGTGTTATTGGTAGTGACATTTCCAGCACCATTCTTAAAACACAGCTGCTTGTTTAATGTAAAAAAAAAGAAAAGAAAAGAAAGCTGGAAAGACCACTCAGACACCACAAGAAATTGCAAGTAGGCCACACAACCGGAGGTATTGCAACCTTCATGGGAACCCTGCAAAGCTCACATGTATTACAACTCCACCTTTGCTAGAGGACAAAGGTTGAGTATATGTGGGAGGTGGGGTTTCTGAACAGCATCAGCAATTTCTGGAGAGGCCAGTAAGGGATCAGTGGAGCTGTATGCAGACACGTATCCTTTCTTTGCCATCCATTTCTCCACTCCAAACATTGCACATATTTACATGGCACATGAAGTTTGGCCACTAGAGAAAACAATGGGACATGTAGACAATAAGCCTATTTCATCATCATCAGGCGATCACTCGTGACCGAGTAAGATTGTCTTCCGGGATAAAAGGAGGAAATTCTAAAGAAGATTGTGTAGACTCTAGCGATGGGTCCGTAAGTGACTGTGGAGGCCAATTCTAGATCCACACAGCTTCCCACAGTGAGGACACAGGTTACCAGATAGAAGATGGTCCTGTAAAGGATTCATTTGACGTGCTTTTCGCTTAGCACGTTTCTCCCTTTCACCTTGCACTCGGGCTTCTTCAAAGTCCATGGAACCTTTGTGAAAGGCCAACCTCCATTTAGATCGTTCATGGGCCAGAGCTTCCCAGTTTTCGATGTTTATATTGCATTTTTTTAGATTAGCCTTATGAACATCTTTAAACCTCTTATATTGACCACCGATATTCCGCTTTCTTTAAACCTCTTATATTGACCACCGATATTCTGCTTTCCATCCTTGAGTTGGGAGTAAAGTAACTGCTTTGGGAGACGGCAGTCAGGCATTCGAACAACATGACCGGTCCACTGAAGTTGGCGTTGAAGGATCATTTTTTCAATGCTAGTAGTCTTTGGTTCTTCCAGTACACTGACATTTGTTCGCCTATCTTCCCAAGTAATTTGCAGGATTTTCCGGAGGCAATGTTGATGAAATCTTTCAAGGAGGTGGAAGTGACGTTTATAGATAGTCCATGTTTCGCAGGCATACAATAAAGTTGGTAATACAATGGCTTCACAAACCAGTGTTTTGGTCTTCTTACAAATATCCCGATCCTCGAACACTCTATGTTTCATTCGAGAAAATGCGGCACTTGCGGAGCTCAGACGATGCTGGATTTCACTGTCGATGTTAGCTGTAACAGAAAGATAGCTGCCAAGATAGAGAAATTGATCGTCATTTTCCAGTATTGTCCCGCCAAGCTGGATAGATGGCATCACCAAAGGATTGGCTTGCACTTGCTGATGAAGCACTTTGGTTTTTTTTGATGTTAAGTGAGAGACCAAGTTTTTCGTATGCTTCTGCAAAAGCATTTAGGATAGTTTGGAGATCATCCTCTGAATGTGCGGAGACCACATTATCATCAGCATACTGAAGTTCCACAACGGAGGTTGTAATTACCTTACTTTTTGCTTTCAGCCTGCTGAGATTAAAAAGCTTTCCATCTGTTCGATATATAATTCCCACACCAGTGGGAAGTTTCCCCTTGACAAGATGTAAAACCATGGCGATGAAAATGGCAAATAATGTTGGGGCGATAACACATCCCTGTTTAACACCTGATCCCACTTTAAATGGAGCACCATGAGAGCCGTTGTTGTCCAAAACCGTTGCCGTCATGTTGTCATGGAGAAGTCGCAAGATATTCACAAATTTATTGGGGCATCCAATTTTCATAAGGATAGTCCAGAGAGCTGTACTTACATGGAAGTAAGTCCCATTGACTTACTCATTGTGAGTTACATCTGAGTAGATGTCCATAGGATTGCACTGTAAGGATGTGTAAAGCTAGAAAGCCATGCTCTTTCCAAGAGGATCCCAAGTTCTATGACTATCCATGGTAAAGCCCACTTTTCAGCTACTCACTTGCCCTATGCAGACATTCGCCTGTCATTTATGATTATATTTTTTTACAACTGGGCTGGGCATTAGAACACCTCAAATTATTATTCATTAAAATACCAAATTAATGGTTATACATTATTTCATTATAAGAAACTCGTAGTGTAGACCAGTGGGTTCCCAAGCTGTGCACCAGGGCGCACACGTGCTCCAAGAAGGGGTGAAATTTCATTAAAAAAAATTAACCAACCATGTTGGATGCATCCACTAAACTCCATGTTGGATACATCCACTAATATATTTTCTTTAGAGCAAGGAAGACTAGTATAGAATTGATCCATCTTCTCTTTACTATGTGGGCAGGATGCCCTGAAATTTCCTAATAAAGCCTGTGGTATGCATGGCATGCTTGGGAACATCCAAGAAGCATCACCATTGCTCCAGAAAGCACTGGACAAGGCATGGGGCCATATTAACTGGGCTATTTGAAGATGCCAGTTATTCTAGGCTGTACCTGAGAAATTCCATATATGTGTGTATGTGTGTGCATGTGCGTGTGCGTGTGTGCATATCAAATGAAGTATGTATGCCTCTATTTTTTATCCAGAAAAATTATGTGGCCTAGGTAGCAAAAATGCTAAAAAAAATGAAAGAACAAGGAGACACTGGTGTCATCAATCTAAGTATTTTGTGTCCATTCAAAAGTGGGGGGGGGGCACCACCACAGAGAAACTTGCTTGACTGTAAATCTCATGAAGTCATTTTGAATTTGAAGCTACAACAAGAATAAGTTACCCTGAAAAAGTATTTCCATAATTATTGTCAGGAGAACAAAATGCTGAAGCATTCATGCTTCATGTATTTCACGAAAGATGATAATAAACCATACTTCTTTGACCTTATTAATGTTCTGTAATTTGATTTGCTGGCAATTTGCATTCCCCCTTCCACCACCTCAGCCTACGGTAACCTGGAATGAAGAGGTGGATCTGACAGTCAATCTTAACACTGCTGAATACTGAAAAGGTCAGAAATATCTGACATGATAATTCTGATACCTTGTTCTCTCGTCAAAGATCGTAGCAAAGTGACACAACATTGAATCCATTGTAACAACAAGGTGACGGTGGTGGTGGTGGTGGAAGAGATCAGTGCTTTATGCTTGGAAAAGTGGTATTTTTGCTTTAAATTTCTTTTCTGCCTATGATTACATGACACACACACCTCCCTTTTAGTGCAGAATAAAGCAGTTCACCAAACATCACATTGAAAATGCCTACAGTTTCATTTTGTGGTGAAGATATTAAGTCCTGATTTATTACTTCTCAAAATTGGTAGGGGATTTGGAACCAAGTCCCCTAAGAAAAATGTTCACCCCAGACTTCATAGCTTTTACAGACCCAATTGCCTATCGGCTGGAAGGCCTCTGCTCTCTACCTCTGTTCTGGAAATTACTTAATTTCAAAAAAAAATAATAATGAGTTGGAGGTGCGCACACCCATCTGCTGGAAGTTGTAACCTGGAACCAGGAAACCTTTCCTCCATTCTCATCAAGATGTGTCATGGTTACTACGTAGGGATGGGAGACCTGCCCGGCACTCGACTCGCAGCCCGTGAGCTGAGCGCTCCTGCTGTGCGAGCCGAGCCAAGCACGAACGCCAGCTGAGGCGCTCGCCGGAGTTCCGGGTCGCTCGGCTCTATGTTGTTTACATAGAAAACGGCCTAATTGGCACAAATTTGGCCATAATTTGTGCAAATTAGGTCGTTTTCTACATAAACAACCTAGCGCTGGAACCCGGAAGTCGCTTTCTCCAGCTCGGCTTGTGAGAATGTGAGTCGAGCCGTAGGGCGAGCAGAGCTCGGGGGGTCGAGCCCAGTGAGTTCGCCGGACTTCCACCCCCCAATCGAGCTCTGCACACATGAAACTTGAAAATAACTTACTTGAGTGCATGTAAAAATAATTAGGGCACAATCCTATTGCAATTATCATAAGCCCCTGAACTTGGAGGCTTGTGCTCATCCTATGCAGGGTAGAAGTCAAAGTAACTTTATTACGGTCAAAGACCAGCAACTTTGCTTCCCCATCTTCGTGCCCTACATTTTCACCAGACTGGCTTTTTTGCCCATCCAGAAAAGGCGTTTCAGAGGGGGAGGGAAGGAGGCTGGAGAGGCCCCAAGATAGCTTCCATACTGGCCTCTCCAGTCTCCTCCCTCCCCGTCCCCACCCACCGAAATACCCCCTGTCACACCTCTTTGAGGTTGCAGTTCCCAACCTTGGAGAGGCCACTGGCATGGTTCTTTCTGCACCTGCTGCGAGGGGGAAGGGGGACGGATTGTGGATTCTCCTCTCCAAAATCCGAGCTCTGTCTCTGGCCTTAGATGATCTGGGAATCTAAAGTATCCTATGGCCCCTCAGATGCTGTCTAGGGGTCATAGGATTTCTCCCTCAATCTCTTAGTAGTTAACATGTTCTGTTCTTAGCTTTATGGACTATACTGTCCTTCTGTGCCACATGAAAAGATGGCCTTATCTTTCTTAGATTTAAGAAACAAAGAGCCCAGGGTGTTCCATCCTGTTTCTGCATCAGATTGAACATATCCATTTGCACATATTTTTGTGTGCATTTTTTAAAAATACACATTTTGTATGATTTCTTTTTTTAAAATGCACCTTTGTCTGTGCACTTTTGCAAATGTACACATTTTAAGTGGTTTTTCAATGAATACATTTGTCTACACCACCCTGCAAATACATGCATTTTGTCTTCATGTTTTGAATTTTGTGTGTGTGCAATTTTTCTTTTTTATATATATAATTTGTATCACAGACTTTGGAAATTTATGGATTTTTATGAGCAACACTGTTCTGGTTCATATTTAGGTTCAGGAAGTGCAGATTTGTTATGTTCACATTAAAAAAAATGTGAACTGAACAAATCACTTCACCCATTCCTATCTCTTTCTAGGCTCTTCTCAGATTATGGTGAAAAACAGGTGCTTCTCTATTTATCCTTAACAGCCAATCAGGCTATTCTTTTTCCAGATCCCATTATGGAATGTTTTGAAATTTACGCCCACCCCTTGCTGGTGGGATGAAAGGGGAAAAAATATTTCCTCCCCAGGTTGAATTTGCTCAAGTGGTTGTGGGGGGGGGGGGCAGATTTGCAAATATATAGATTGAGAGGTTTATAAACAAATATATCTAGAGAGAGACTGAACCACTTCCACCTACTCTAAACATAGACAGATTGGGCAGCAGTAGTAGCACCTGTTCATGAGAGCCAGTGTGGCGTAGTGGTGAGAGTGTTGGGCTGGGACTCGGGAGATCCGGGTTCTAGTCCCCGCTCAGCCATGAAACCCACTGGGTGACTTTGGGCCAGTCACTGACTCTCAGCCTAACCTACCTCACAGGGTTGTTGTGAGGATAAAATGGAGGGGAGGAGCAGGGGGATTATGTAAGCCGCCTTGGGTTCCTTGCAGGAAAAAAGGGCGGTGTATAAATATAATTAATTAATTAATTAATTAATTAAATAAAATAAATAGGTGAAGATCCAGAGAACATTGAGGGATGGGTGGATTTATAGACAAATGGACACATTACCTGCTACCCAATCCAGGAGGCAGGCAAGGGAGGAGAGCAATGTTTCAGACACAATGTTCTCCCCCAAGGACCCTTCCCACCCTGTCTCCAGGTCTCATAATAAGGACCCCCACCCTGTAGTCGTAATAATATTTGCAATGTGTAAATGCTGCTTATTAAAGTTATAAGTTTAATTAAGCATAGGCCGGACTTGAACAATGTTATTTCTTTGCATTTTGTGTTGTGAGACATTCAATTTTCTTTATCATAGAAAGCTTGCTTCATCTTCATATTTTATGCAGTGCAGCTGTGGATTGTGCGGGGAACAAATGCAGCATTCTTAGCTTGGAATGGAATGTATTTGAGCATGTTCTGTATATCTTAGGAAAATACATGAATAAATGCATGGAACTATTTTTGGTGGTAACTCATGAGCTCCTTCAAAGGAAAAGAAAGCGGGAAAAAGGTTTTGCTTAACTGCCTTGCACTTTTATTGATGACTCTGCAACCCAAATAAAATGTGCTTTTAATTCATGTATCCAAATGTACTTCAACAACATACAATTTCTGCCATGGGTAATTCTTCAAAACACAGTTACATGGGGAAAACCATTCCTAAGATTAAAATGATGTTGGCAACCATTTAGAATCTGAGCTCAGGTAGATTATTCATAAGTCTTACTTGGCAGTGGATTTTATTAGCTGTTCTTCTTTGCCTCCGAATGACAGAGCCTGTATCTATCTCCCCCTCCTTTTAGGAAATAGTCGTATGTTAAAGTAACAG
The DNA here is from genome assembly GCA_021292165.1 of Shinisaurus crocodilurus. Classification (NCBI taxonomy): domain Eukaryota; kingdom Metazoa; phylum Chordata; class Lepidosauria; order Squamata; family Shinisauridae; genus Shinisaurus; species Shinisaurus crocodilurus. Next base: position 66,870,813 of record CM037882.1, read on the forward strand.
CTCTGTTTTTAGTAATCTTGTTGACTGAGGCCTGGTGCAGGTGTGATCTCCTAACCATGGTCAGTTAGTTCAAGCATGCCACAGGCTTATGTGTTCCTTTCTTCCTGCACTGAATCCCCCTCCCTTCCATGGCTACTGTTTTGTTGTTTGTTTGTTTGAACCATGATATAGAGTTAACTCTGCACTGACATGATCCATATTTAATTGTTCTCTCATAATCAGAACCTGAAACCATAGTTTGATGCAAGTTGCCCACTCCTGTTCTAGACCATTTTTGTCTCCACTGACTGGCAGACTCTCTGAGGTCTTAGATTCAGAGGGCCAATGGACAGGAATGCTGGGAGTTGTAGCCCAAAACATGCGGAATATATTGGGTTGGGGAAGGCTGCATTAGAGGATTGAACCTGGACTATTCTGCATGTGAAAGGTAAACTCTAACTCCTGGGCTTCAGCCTTGGTATCCTTTAGCTCATGGGTGGGGAAACTGGGTCCTTCCAGATGTTGTTAGACAAGGGTAGTATCCAATTGTGTCATTCCATTAGCACAAATGATACTGTGCTAGTGGAAACTAGATTCCGAACTATGTGCAAGAGTAGAATTCAACTAAAGTTACGTTTGCACAAATAGGCTGGACTTGAACAATGTTATTTCTTTGCATTTTGTGTTGTGAGACATTCAATTTTCTTTATCATAGAAAGCTTGCTTCATCTTCATATTTTATGCACTGCAGCTGTGGATTGTGCGGGGAACAAATGCAGCATTCTTAGCTTGGAATGTATTTGAGCATGTGACCGGGTGACCGGCCAGATGGGCGATTAATAAATATAAGAAATAAATAAATAAAAACACGGTTGTGTATGCGGTTGTGCATTACGATTGTGCAACCTGTTTCTCAACTGATTGTGCATAACTCTTGTGCAACCGGTTGCTCAACTGCTTGCGCAAGTGTAATTAGCAACTACTTGCACAACAGAAAGATTTGAAGGAGCTCTGCTATTGCTATCTGATTTTTTGGAATGACACTGCTGGATACTGCCCCAGCTCCCATCAGCTCCAGACAGCAGGGACAATGTTCAGGGATGGTAGGAGTTGTAGTTCAACAATGTGTGGAGGTCCACAGTGTCCTCACCTTTACTCTAGCTGTTAAACTAGCCTGTTCCTGAAAGTTTCTGAAGGTTGTCCACCTCATGCCCTCTACCGATTTAATGAACAGAGTTGCAAAACTAAAGTAGTAGACTTGGCTCTATAGGTCAGAGAAAAAGCATTGGTGGGCCATGTATATGTCAGAGGTTATATGTTTCCTACCCATGTTTTGCTTGCTTTTAATTATTCTGCCAGATTCAGATTACTTAAGCCACAAGCAGCCTGCATAATGGGACCCCATGACCTATGGCAGAGAGGTATCTGTAAAACAGAATATGTAAGTTATGTACCGGTAATTCTTTCTCGCTGTAAGAGAGAGAGATTTGCACTACAGCAATGCAATATGATACAATGCATACAATCAAAATCCAAGAGAAAGAGAGAGATGGAGTGTGTGTGTGTGTGAGGGGGAGGACATACAGTAAAATACAACAGCAATAAAGGAAGAGCTTTAAGTCCAAGTCGACAGTATTGCAGGATGTGACTGATATATACATTTGTTTAGCCAGCGCTCTTTGCAATACAAGTGCTCTGAGGGTCAACGCAGGTTACCTATGTGGATTTCTGGTGGAAGGTTTCCCGGTACTGTTAAATCAGCACACACTGCACGATAAATGTTAATGACTGCAGTCTACTGCGCTCCAAGGAAGCACCTTTCCAATACTTGGTGTTCTCTCTCTCTCCCACCCCCATATATATATATATATATATATATGGCTCATTTCGAAGGCATCTTTATGTGGTGCTATAAAGCAGCATTTTCCAGGCATTCTTTGGCAGTTAGAGGCACTGCTTTACACACTTCGGCCTTCATAGCTCCCCATACATCTCAGCTCTGCCTCATTTTATACCCAAATATACCTCTAACCCACACAGAGCAGCAGTTATCTCAATTTTATTGTTATACATAATTTACATCTGAAAGGCAGGATCCAGGAAGCGAGGCTATAGAAAACGCCGTATATGCTAAATAAGTTAACTCTCTGGTGTTCCTCCCATGTGTGGCTGGTTCTTTACATTTCTGGTCTTTGACAGATTGAGAAAAACACTCTTTTTCTCCATGTGTTCACATGTTGTGTGCCCAACAACTGTACCTGTTGTCTAATGAATGTGTCCTGGTTGATGGTGTTGTCTAGATTTTTTCCCTAACACTCCAGTGTAAGGGTCTTATTAGGGATGGGAGAGAAATTGATTCATTTCATGTTTCATGTGAATTTATCTAATTTTGCACAATGCAATGCAAAATCCTGTTATTCTTCACAAATTGCAGTTCTCCAAATTTTGCAATGCAGTCCTCCAATGATGATGCTGATGATACTACTACTACTACTACTACTAATAATAATAATAATAATATGTGAACAAAAATCCATACAGTAAGGAAAATAACATTCAGATATGTATTGCATTAGGATAATTACTTGCACAAAATATATACTTTAGGAAAAATGCATGCATTAGAAATGTGCACAAAATGCTTATGAATTCTTATGAAAACTTAAACAAATCTCAAAGTTTGGGATTAAGTAAAGTTCAGATTGTAAAAGTGAAAAGCTGAGAGAAACCAAAACTCATGCATTTGTCAATCCCTAGTAAACACAGAAGAACACAAAATGGCCTTGGAGTAACCACTGACCTCGAGTCGAGAAATCTTTAGTAACGCCCAAACTTTCCACACTGCCTTGATGACTTTTTAGCAAATAAGGCAGTACATAGATGTTAAAAATGAATGAATGAATGAATGAATACTAAAATGTTGGAATTCTAAGACACGGGAAGATAACATTCCTAAGGTTTGTGGGTTAAGCCAAATTAAGTTTGTAGTATGGACATAAAATGTGTATGTCTACTTTAAACTGTGGTGGAGGAAGATGCATAGAGAAAGAAGGACAAAAGCATTCAAGGGAGTGAAAGGTGATATCCAAGAAGAAGCAATAATCCGGTTAAATACATACACCATAGCCAAGATGGACGCATGGGTGTATAATTGTGTTCTTCCCTCCCCCACTTCCTTTCTTTCCCTTTTTCTTTTCTTTCCAGGCACCTTAGGGAAGGTTACATTGAACATCCAGGTTTAATATTCCATTGGCCTCATTTGCACCCACTGCATTTTCTAAGTCTACTTTGAAACCACAAACCTCGTACATACAAATAGACATTTTTAAAAAGGTGCCGTTTTAGCGCTTAAGGCAAATGGTAAATACTTGCTATTTATTCTTGGTGCGAAGAAGGTCACACAGTACTGTGCAGAGAATGGAGTCATGGGGCAAAACACAATAAATAAAATGAAACAATTTGTTTTTGAAGCATCATGGGCATAGGTTAGTCTTCAAAAGTCGTCACTCTTCTTTTCTTCCTCTGCTGATTCTGCTTAATTGGACTACAAATGAATTTAATGCCATTAGATTAAGAGCCAGCATTGCCTCAAAGAAACACAATATTTCTCCAGCACAGAATTAGGTATATTGTAAAGCTCACCTTGAATTCAGATGAGCTTTATGGGTCAACAAAGCCTCTGTCCAAGCAAGCAACTCTTCTAATTCCTTCTCGCCTGCATTCCACTTGTCCTGAAGCCAAGAATGTCCTTCTGTTTCTCCCACTGTATGCTCCACATCCATCCCTATCCTACTGCACTAAAAAAAAGTTATGATGGGGTAAGGGGGGGTGGATCACTTAACCACTCCTCAAATTGAACACTTCCATTCCACACACAAAATGCTACACCTATTCTTCTGAAAGCTTGCATATTTCTTAACCACCTCTATGCAGTATGTCTTTTTATAAGAATTGTCCACAAAACAATCTAGGGGGATAATCACATCCTTTTCTGGGAAACCCCTAAACAGTAAAAGGTTGTGGTTGTACAAAGCTTCCTGCACCCATTCATCTGAAACTTGGCAATCTTCTTGAACCCCTCATAAGGGGCAACTATGCTTGAAAACTGGACTGTTTTCCAGCTTGGGAGCCAAACAAATGGTCAATGTACAACCATATTATATATTTGTATGTTGTTTATTTGTCATGCATGCATCTGCCACAGGGAAGCCCAGAGAAGGCAGGGCCTCAGGCTAAACTGGAGTGCACAGATCACACAGTTTAGGACATGTGAATGCCGGGTATGCAAGGGTGGAAGCTAGCTGGCCCAATCTGCCTCCCCCCCCCCCCACACACATAGAATCTGAACCTTAATGTAAGTTTTCCAAGTGACCAAATCTTTGAAACAGCATTATGATTTCTAGAACTCTAGTTCTGCCTCCCTTCTTTGTGTGTGTATGTGTGTGTGTGCAGGGGTGGGGGTGGTTTTTAATCTCTTGATACTCATGCTTTCCAGAAAAGTTGTGCAGAATGGATTTAGGAGCTTTTGTTAATGCACAAGAAGAGAAGTGTAAAATTTGCATAGATACTGTGAGTCTTTGTAATTGGAAATCTCCTGGGCATGCATCCTTTAAATAGTGTATAGAGAATATGTGAAAACTAATTGAATTAGGCTGTAAACTCAAATACGCTGAGCAGGCTATGGAGAATGTTTCTCTAATTATCCAGGGAATACTAAGAGAACATGAAATTTAAACACTATTTTTTTTGTAAAGGGAGCAAAGGCAACAGCTTGGGAGAAAGAGAAGAACTACCCTCTCACCAGGGATATTAAGGCTGCAATCTCTCCCAGACAAAATATACTTTCATGAGGAGTCAAATTTAAAATTGTCCACTGTCAGGCAGTGAACCTGAACCTATTAGCGAATGGCCCAGGTAGGTGATTTTAAAAGATGGCCACACTCCAGCATTATCTCCAGTGCCCTCCAGCATCACACCTCTGAGCATATTCTGTTGATATCAGGATTAGGTGTGTATGGCTGTGATGCCCAAATTAACTTTGTGGCCAAAGGGAGATAATAGCAATCACAGTAATAATAGTCATAGAGCAGCAGCATCAGTTGTTGTCATCGTAGCTGTCGTCATCATCATCATCATCATCATCATCATCATCATCATCATCATCATCATCATCATCTTATTTTATATACTGGTTTAGCATAATTCCTGAGGCAGGGGAGGGGCAAAAGCAGCCATTCCTGGGTGTTCCCATCTGCCAAGGCTGGCAGTGGAGATGCTTGCTTGTTGCTTGCCTGGGCTGTAATGTAAAATAAATAAATAAATAAATAAATAAATAAATAAATAAATCACCTAATCTTCTTCTCCTAACGTGAAGGCCCCTGACCTATGCAGATAGGGAGCCAGTCCAAACCACACACTCCAGGATGCAAATGTGTGCTCATGTGATGCATGTTGGCACCGCCAGTACTGCTGTATCACAGCATCTGTAGAAGTGCACAATGAGCAGGCACCAGGAAGAACAATGATGAGCACCAGCAGTGTGATGTCAGAGGACTGAACTGTCTGTGCCATATCACCTGCCCTGCTCTTCCCACCCACCAGCCACAAGCTAGGTTGCTGCCTTCATGTTTGGCAGAAGATGCTCACCCATCACAAGTGTGTGTCCTTCACTTCAGGGAGCAAAATATCTTGGGCTAGTCCTGCAGGAAACCATGTAGCCACACTGCAAGGCAGCTTGGTGCTTTCTATGGTTGAGCCAAAATGCCGCCTGCACCCCACTTCACCACCAAACACATTTTGCTGCCAAATTCACAGATAGTGAATTTGTGTGTTTGGAGGGGGGCAGGATTTGGATGATTTGGGGGAACAGGGACTTAAAGCCAGTCTATATATGGGGTCCCCCTGACGGTCCTGCCCCATGAGGCATGTGCTATGCCCTTGTAGGGATGTGCACAGAGCTCAATTGGGGAGTGGAAGTCTGGCAAACTCACCAGGCTCGACCCCCCAAGCTCTGCTTGCCCTAGCTTTTCCCCAGCTGGACTTTCATTCTCGCGAGCCGAGATGGGGAAAGCGACTTCCGGGTTCCGGTGCTACGTTGTTTATGTAGAAAATGGCCAAATTTGCACAAATTATGGCTACATTTGTGCAAATTTGGCCATTTTCTACATAAACAACATAGAGCCGGGGACCTGGAAGTCTGGAGAACGCCTCATCTTGCGCTCACGCTCGTCTTGGTTCAGCTTGGCTCAGCTCGGCTCATGTGGCAGGAGCACTCGGCCCTACGATAGAGATGGGAGATAAAATCATTGTGTTGACCTTTTAATATGCATTGAACTGATGTGCTCCAAGATCGGAGCTGCGACTCCGAATTCAGAGCGTGCTCCCTCCATCCTTGTAGCTGGAGTGGAAAGTTCCATGCCAACTGTGGCTCCAAGGCTGGAAGACCGACCTCGGAGATGGAGTTCTCTGGGTGTTCCGGAGGGCAGAGAAGGGAGAAGTAAGGCATACATGGTATCCTGGCAGCTCCCCAGCCTCCCTTCCTCCTGCTCTGGGGCAAAAGACTTAGATGGCCAAAATTGGCCATCTAAGTCTTTTGCAAGACAGGAGGAGCACAAAGGCGACCTTCACCTCTGCGCTCCTTCCGTCCTTGATAGGATGTCCATAATCCTCTGAGTTTGGGAGGTTACGGGCAACCACATTGGATTGCACTGTTAACAAATTTGCAAAAATAAAAATGGAAGGATTAAAACAACAATATTTAAGAGCCAGTGTGGCGTAGTGGTGAGAGTGTTGGACTGGGACTCGGGAGATCCGGGTTCTAGTCCCCGCTCAGCCATGAAACTCACTGGGTGACTTTGGGCCAGTCACTGACTCTCAGTCAGCCTAACCTATCTCACAGGGTTGTTGTGAGGATAAAATGGAGAGGAGGAGGAGGATTATGTAAGCCGCCTTGGGTTCCTTGCAGGAAAAAGGGTGGGGTATAAATATAATAAAATAAATAAATAAATAAATAAGATTTCATGAAAAGCCAAGCTAACCAAACTATGTTATCCCCTCCCCCAAAAATACCCTGACTGCATATTGGGGTCATGTGAACCTTCATTTTGGTCAACCTACCACCATAGGACTGTAAGGAAACCTGTATTTATCAACAGTTCCTCTGTATGCTGCTAGAGTGATGTATTGTGTATAACCCTGTACAAGACCTTAGGACTTGAAAGTGTATTTAGCATTCCTGTAAAATGATGCAGAGGGAGAAGCAAGAATACTGGGTGAAGCCTGCATGTTAGTGTGTGTGTGTATGTGATTGTTGTTGTTGTTATTATTAACAACAACAATTAATAATTGGCCGGGTGACCGGACAGATGGGCGATTCACAAATATAATAAAATAAATAAAAAATAAATATTATTATTGATTTTATTTCTATACCACCCAATAGTCGAAGCTCAGTCTCTGGGCGGTTTAGAACAATTATAAAACACAATAAAATACAATATAAAATACAAACAATAAAAACATCAAAATTAGGGTTTGATGCTTGTTTCAAACTCTGGTTTAAAGCTTACCATGGCTAATGTTAATGTTATATAATCAGTTTCGCAGGGTGACAGTTTCTTTATGCTCGTGGACCTTGATGTTTTAATCTCATGCATTTTGATAGATATTCATAACAGGTGGGTTTGATAAATTTTTAACCAGGATGTTGAAGATGATGAGAAATCACTAGAGGGGTTTTTCATTTCTCACCTTGCTCTCAAGCCTTCAGGTTTAATTTTCACTTTTTGCACTATGAGTATTCCTTGGAGGAAGAGTGGTAAAATCAGATTGCACGATTTGGCTAGCTGCCATATTCAAGAAAGGAGAGAGAACACAGGAACATAACTGAGTCAGACCGTTAGTCCATCTAGCCCAGTATTCTTATTTATTTATTTATTTATTTATTTATTATATTTATTTATTTACCGCCCACCAGCCCAAAGGCTCCCATGGCGGTTTACAAGAAAAACAGGATAAAAACAATCTTAAAACCAAAAATATCATTAAAATAGAAATACAAATACAATATAATACAAAACAATAAAACACAAAGCAACCAGATGAGTCAGACCGGAGGTACAGCAGTGATAATAAAAATGGGAATAAAAATCTAACCATTAAAATATTGGTTAAATAAAAAGGTCTTCACCTGGCACCTGAAGGAATAAAGAGTAGGTGCCAGGTGCACCTCCTTGGGGAGTTGATTCCAGAGATGGGGTGCCACAATTGAGAAGGCCCTTCCCCTATTAGCCACCCTCCTAGCATCTTTTGGAGGAGGCTCTCTGAGAAGGACCTCCGAAGAGGATCTCAGGGTTTGGGTAGGCACGTATGGGATGAGATGTTTCTTCAGATAACCTGGCCCCAAACCGTTTAGGGCTTTAAATGTCAATCGGGCCCGGACTTCAATTGGTAACCAGTTCATAGAGGACTGGCGTAATGTGTTCTTGTCGGCCAGTCCCCGTTAGCAGCCTCGCTGCTCTATTTTGAACCAATTGAAGTCTCCGGACTGTTTTCAAAGGCAGCCCCACGTAGAGCACGTTACAATAGTCCAAACGAGAGGTTGACACTGACTGGCAGCATCTCTCCAGGGTTCCAGGCAAGACATAGCCCTACCTGGAGATATCAGGGTCAGGGATTGAACCTGGGACCTTACGCATTCAAAGGTTGTGCTCTACCACTGAGCTATGGTCCCTTCCCCAAAGGCACACTCACCCATGTGAGAGAAATTCATTTCAGTTCTTTTTTTGATTAGGATTAACCCGGTTTGCACCTTTCAGACCGAACACAGATTTGAGTGCAATCTGTGGTAGAAATCCATACATTTCTGAGCTTGCAATGCGATTTGCAGACTGAAAAAATGTTCGACGGGATGTGTTCATCTGAAAAATGCACATGAAAAAAAAAGTGTACTTTGGAAAAATGCATACAAATACACTTTAATCAATGAGAGAACAATGTGTACATTTCAAGAGATGCACACATTGATGAGTACATTTGGAAAAACACACAAGAAAATATAGACAGATTTTCATGCTATCAGGGGGGAAAAAGCAAAGTTTGCAATATGATATGAATCAAATCGAAATGAGCTTTGAGATGGAATTTGGAGAACTTTGGCATGGTCAGGTTTTGCTGATCTGCATGTCCCTAGTTGTTTCTCACAATTACACTTTCACTGCTGCCTGCATAATATTGAGACCACACATAGAATACTGTGTACAGCTCTGGTCACCACACCTAAAAATGATATTGTAGAGTTGGAAAAAGTGCAGAAAAGTGTAACTAAAATGATCAAGGGGCTGAACCCACTCCCCTATGAGGAAAGGTTACAACAGCTGGAATTGAAAAGGTAAGGGGAGACATGTCATAGAAGTGTACAAAATCATGTATGGTGTGGAGGAAGTGGATAGGGACATGTTTTTCTCCCTCTGTCATAATACTAGATCCCAATGGGGTCATCCCATGAAGCTGATTGGTGGGAGATTCAGGACAGATCAAAGGAAGGACCTCTTCACACAGTGCATAGTTAAACGATGGAATTCACTTCCACAAGATGTAGTGATGGCCACCAATTTGGACAGCTTTAAAAGGGGATTGGATAAATTCATGGAGGAGAAGGCTATCAATGGCTACTAGTCCTAATGGCTATATGCTACCTTCAAGATCAGAGGCAGTATGCCTATGTGCACCAGTTGCTGGGGAACATGGGCAGAAAGGTGCTCTTGCACTCACATCCTGTTTGTTGGCTTCCCGGGGGCAGCTGTTTGACCACTGTGTGAACAGAATTCTGGACTAGATGGACTCTTTGTCTGATCCAGCATGGCTCTTCTTATATTTTTAAAGGTATAAGGCAGTAAAAGATTTAACTGAGATAGGCAGTTTGAAGCCACAGTTCGATTTAATTTGTAGTATTATAAATATTTTATTGAAATTTTAATGGAATCCTGCCTAATGGGGCAGGGCCAAATCCAGGTCTATGAAAGAAGAAAGAAGTGATGGCCTATAACATGCATAGGATTGTATCCTTGATATTTTAAACTGGGCTTGGACCAGACAGCCCTTCAAATAGAGGGCTGTCCTCTTAAAGTAGGACACATGGCCACGCTAAATAACTTGGACTTTACCAATAAGAAATTATTTCATAAAACCCTATAACCAGGGGCTGTAGTGAGATGTTACAGTATTGAGTGCTGTTATTTTCAGGGTACTCTACTTCATCCCTGGTTTTCCATCCCCCCCTAACTTCCAGTCATCATTCTGTGGCCAATGAGCATATCTGTCCTCATTGGGCCATGTTTTAGTGCCTTCACCTGTACCTCTGTACTTTTTAATATTGTTCTGTACTCAGGGGAGGCTGGTGACTCCTATGTCAGTGGAGCTCCTTAAGCATTACCGCTTTTATTCTGAGCTTTGTAGGAGCTGTCCATAGAGCTCCATGGTGGTAAACCTATTTTGGGGATAGAGTACAGCACCATGGATAGTTCCTAGAAAGCTCAGAATAAAAGTTGCAATGGATAAGGGACCCCACTGACACAGGAGTCACCAGTCTCCCCCGCCTGTACTTCTGCAAGCCTTATTCTGTATGTTTATTTATTTGTAGTATTTTTTATGCCACTCCTCAGCCAAAAGATCTCCCAGAGTGGCTTACATATCATCAGTTAAACAAGACAGGCCCTGCCTGAAGACTTGCAATATAAAAAGACACAACATACAAGGGAAAAGGAATGTGGAGGGAAGAGGGGAATGTGTGTGTGTGTGTGTGTGTGTGTGTGTATTCCAGCAGGGCTGGTGGAATGGCCCTCCTCTCCCTCTTATCTCCTTCCATACAGCCTGCTGGTGGTGGTGACAGTTGAGGGAGGGAGAGGCTTCATGAGGGACGTCTTCTACAGCAGGGCTGAACCACTTCCTACTGGTTACACTAAATAAGTTAAACAGTGGGAACTTGCTATTCTGAGTTATGCCTGACAACAGTGAAAAGCCAAGCACATTTTGCTAATGCCATGTGTCCATACAAACTGTTTTTGTGCATGGAAAATGGTGCGTTTGAGTATAAAAAGTTGAATAACAAGGCTGTGTACAACAATTCAAAACAATTACATAAAAAGAAAAGAAGTGAGCCAGGTCCATGCATTTACTCTGTGTTCTCAGGGCTTACTTTTGAATCAGATCGAACATTACGAAGTATTAGTTGTTCAAAGTAAATGATGAAAATGTAGGGGTGTGTGTGTTGGTTTTGTAAAAAAACACACACACCAAAAAAACCCCACACAGTCCTTTCATCTCTGCACGGCTGATTAAGGACACTGGGGAGACGTTCCTTTAGAAGGAAGCCTGGGTGGTAGCGCTGACGGAAAGGGCAATCTTGATATCCCAAAGGAAATTGAACAAGGGCAGAGGAGGAGAAAGGAGGGAATGTTATATTATAAGAAAGATGAAGCCTGACAGATGTGATGCTGTGTGGGCTGAATTACTCCCTGGAAGAACCCTTAAGAAGATATAGAAGCTTTTTCTCCCACCCCGAAGAAGCAAATATCAAATGTCAGGTTTCCTGCCATACACTTGCATGCATTGCTCATATTTCTGAAGGATCCTCCTCCCTCCTTCATTTCCTTCAGCAAACCAATTTGCACTCAACACATAAGCTGATAGATGGATGGGGGAGAGAGAGAAATAGAGAGTTGTGTAAGCTGAACATTCCCCAGTACATCTGAAAAGGAAGGCTTCTTCACACAATGCATTGTTAATTTATGGAACTCTCTTCCACAGGATGGGGTTGATGGCCACTAGCTTAGAAAGCTTTAAAATTGGATTAGACAAATCCATGGAGGACGAGACCATCAATGGTTTGTTTATTTATTTGCCAATGTGTATGAATCACTGTTTACATTAAAAACAAATTTCTAACTAATATACAAACAGTACAGTATAAAACTAGCATACAGAATAAAATACTGTATAAAACTTAGAAGAGAAAATAGCACAACAGTAAGGAAAAGAAAAGAAAAGATCACCATGCTGGGAAAGCTTGTGGGAACAAGTACTTTTTCAGTTGGTGCTGAAAACCCAGAACAGTTTGCCTGTCTAATTTGTACTGGTGGGAAGTTCCAGAGAGCAGGCACTATGATACTAAAGGCCCTATTTGGAGCCATCATAGACTGGTCTTCCAATATCTTAGGCCCCATCAGGACTTTACCAGGGAGCTGGTAGGGCACAACACCAGAGGGGGCACTCAGGAGCAGTTGTTTCAATGACATGTTTCATCTCATCTCCCAAAGTGAAACCATGGCCTAAGCAGGATCACCAGCTCTGTCCACCAGAAAATTGACCACAATCTCTGGAGGTAGACCATTCAAATTTGCCCTGCAGTGCATCCCAATTTTGCCCTACAGGGCAAAACTAGAGCTGCAATTCCAAACTTCACCAGGAAGTGGCCCAACAATTACAATAGGGTTATGCCAAGCAACCACACACACCCGCCCCCTGCTTCCAGACCACACATCTCTCCTCTTGGAGCAAAGACTAAATTGATGAGGGTATGCCCTGCGTTGTTCATTGGCTGGTGACAACTTGAAACAGTTCCATGGTTTCCATGAAGTTCTGAGCTGGCACTCCAGAAGCAGCCTTGATATGAATGTTGAAGTCCCCCAGGACTACTGGCCTAGGTTTCTCAATCACTATACTCAAGACAACCTTAGCCAGCTTGGTCAGGAAGGCGGATGGGTAGTATGGTGGGCAGTCATCATCATCATCAGGCAATCACTCATGACTGAGTAAGATTGTCTTCCAGGATCAAAATGTACAAGAAGGAGATTTTAAAAGGAGGAAATTTTAAAGAAGATTGTGTAGACTCTAGCGATGGGTCCGTAAGTGAATGTGGAGGCCAGTTCTAGATCCACACAGCTTCCCACAGTGAGGACACAGGTTTCCAGATGGAAGATGGTCCTGTAAAGGATTCATTTGACGTGCTTTTCGCTTAGCACGTTTCTCCCTTTCACCTTGCACTCGGGCTTCTTCAAAGTCCATGGGACCTTTGTGAAAGGCCAACCTCCAGTTAGATCGTTCATGGGCCAGAGCTTCCCAGTTTTCGATGTTTATATTGCATTTTTTTAGATTAGCCTTATGAACATCTTTAAACCTCTTATATTGACCACCGATATTCCGCTTTCCATCCTTGAGTTGGGAATAAAGTAACTGCTTTGGGAGACGGCAGTCAGGCATTCGAACAACATGACCGGTCCACTGAAGTTGGCGTTGAAGGATCATTTTTCAACGCTAGTAGTCTTTGCTTCTTCCAGTACACTGACATTTGTTCGCCTATCTTCCCAAGTAATTCGCAGGATTTTCCGGAGGCAATGTTGATGAAATCTTTCAAGGAGGTGGAAGTGACGTTTATAGATAGTCCATGTTTCGCAGGTGTACAATAAAGTTGGTAATACAATGGCTTCATAAACCAGTGTTTTGGTCTTCTTACAAATATCCCGATCCTCGAACACTCTATGTTTCATTCGAGAAAACGCGGCACTTGCGGAGCTCAAATGATGCTGGATTTCACTGTCAATGTTAGCTGTAATAGAAAGACAGCTGCCAAGCTAGAGAATATGATCGACATTTTCCAGTATTGTCCCACCAAGCTGGATAGATGGCATCACCAAAGGGTTAGCTTGCATTTGATGATGAAGCACTTTGGGTTTTTTGATGTTAAGTGAGAGACCAAGTTTTTCGTATGCTTCTGCAAAAGCATTTAGGATAGTTTGGAGATCATCCTCTGAATGTGCGGAGACCACATTATCATCAGCATACTGAAGTTCCACAACGGAGGTTGTAATTACCTTACTTTTTGCTTTCAGCCTGCTGAGATTAAAAAGCTTTCCATCTGTTCGATATATGATTCCCATACCAGTGGGAAGTTTCCCCTCAACAAGATGTAAAATCATGGCAATGAAAATAGCAAATAATGTTGGGGCAATAACACATCCCTGTTTAACTACCTGATCCCACTTTAAATGGAGCACCATGAGAGCTGTTGTTGTCCAAAACCGTTGCCGTCATATTGTCATGGAGAAGTCGCAAGATATTCACAAATTTATTGGGGCATCCAATTTTCATAAGGATAGTCCAGAGAGCTGTTCGGTCTATAGTATCAAAGGCCTTAGCCAGATCAATAAATGCCATATAAAGGGGTTGATTTTGCTCCCGGCATTTTTCTTGGAGCTGACGATGTCTACTGTCCCTCTAGAGGGGCGGAAACCATATTGAGTTTCAGGGAGGATCCCTTCTGAAATAGATAGAAGACGGTTTGCGAGAATCCTAGCAAATATTTTACCTGCGGTAGCTAAGAGAGAAATGCCCCGATAGTTTCCACTGCACAGTCTGTTCTATCACCCTTCTTAAAGAGGGTGATAATTATGGCATCCCTGAAGTCTTCTGGGATCTCTTCTCTTATCCAGATTTTTTCGATGAGTTTATGAAGATGTTGTACAAGTTCAGGGGGCCCTAAAGATTTCAGCAGGAATCCCATCTGGTCCACTAGCTTTGTTATTCTTCATTTGATTAATGGCTTTTTTTTATTTCATCCAAAGTGGGGAGTATTGCAAGTTCCTCTCTAATTTGTTTTTGCGGGATTTGTGAAAAAAATCTCATTATCCACCTTAGATTTACGATTTAAAAGGTCATAATAATGCTCTTTCCAACGCAGTGCAATAGACTCTTTGTCTTTTAAGAGTTTGGTGCCATCTTTTGATTGTAAAGGGTTTGTACCATAGGTTTTTGGTCCATAAATGGCCCTTGTGGCCTTAAAAAAGCCCCGTGCATCATGAGATTCTGCAAGTTGTTGAATTTCTTCAGCTTTCTTTTTCCTACCAAGCGTTCTTAAGTTCTCTTGTTCTTCTTTGGACCTCAGCCTTTGCACTAGTGTAGATTTTTTTCTTGGCAGCGCAGTTAATATCATTTTGCCATATTTGGAAGGCTTTCCTTTTTTGGTCAATTATATATTTAATCTCATTATCATTTTCATCAATCCAATCCTGATGTTTCTTAGTACACCAGAAGCTTCCCCAATATGTTTATATGGCCCAGTACCAGATGTACGCACTCCAAGCCTGCCCCAACATGGAGAGGTCTGCTGGTGGGAGATGGATTATGGATTATGGCCACACACATCCTCAAGCCTGTGTTGGTGCTGTACCAATTACCAAGGTGGACAGAGCTAGGTCAGTTCTCCCACCCCCATTACACCCCCATCCCATATTTATATATAAATATATAACAAATTAATTATTACTCATATGGTGATTGATGTGGCAAACTTCAGCCACTCTTGGGACTCGAGGCATCACTTTGGTCAGACACTGTCATTGGGACTGCCACAATAATTAGCGTTGCAAATAAGGCTGGGCGTGCCGCCCGAGCCTTATTTCCCCCCTGTCCCCTTCCCCGCCTCATTTTTTTGAACGATTTCATTACCACGTCTGATGCTTTCGGGCCAGGAAATGGACCCCTGCGCAGGCGCAGAATGGTCACGTCACTTCCGGTCCCGGAAGTGACACGACGGGACCGATCGAGGAGCGCAGGCGGTTCTCCGCTGGATCGAGCGGCTGGGACGGTTCTCCGCGGAGTGCGCGAGCCACCCCGAAGAAACGGTAAGGCCTCGCCGGGGCGTGAGCGGGGCCATGTTCTGCCTCGTTCGGCCCCAGCGAGGCTCGATCGTCCAACTCTATGAGTGCCACTAGACTCCTTGTACATTGCAAGGCTTCTGTGATGTGCTCAAAGGCCATAGTTCATACAGGCAATAGATATGCTGATAAAACTGCCCCTGGACTATACCAGAGGTGGATAACATGCTTGGTAGCAGCAGCTGTGTTTGTGTGGTGTGTGTGTGTGTGTGTGTGTGTAGAGGAGGGGGGTATCAGAAATGCCAGGCTAATAACACCCCCTACACACACACACACACACACACACACACACACAGAGATGGCTTTTGCCTGCCATCTTTTTCTCCTCTATTTCATGCAATGGGGATATCTGTGAAGTCCTGGAAAGAACAGTGCCTTGTCATGTTCACCTGCCTTGCCTCATTTAATGCATATGTCTCTGGAGAAAACTAGCTATTTGTGCTGTTGGAAGTGAGTTTGGCTCTGTTTGTATGAATTCAGGAAGGTTCCGGTGAAAGGTACAGCTACAGGGAATGAATGGTTGACTGTATTCACTTTAGGGATTAATCTGTTTACACTGAAAATATGGGGTGGGGGTGGTGATTTTTGTGCCAGCTTAGATGCTGACAGCAGCTTAGGTCTCTTTGCCACTGCTTCCATCATTTGCCATCATCTCTCTGAGGTTGCTTGAGCCTCTCTGGGCAGTGGGGTGGAAGCCCTGAGGCTAAGCTCTCACTGCACCACTGATGGTAGAAGTGGATGCACTGATGTTTTTATTATTGCTTGGTATGTCCCAGAACGGAGCCCTAACAGAGAAATAAGAACACCAAAACTGGATCACAGGCTGAGTTCTTGCTGATCCTCTCTCTTTTGTGTTGCTGTCTTTACTATCCTGGCTGCCCATGCATGAGCAATTGGTGGTTGAAGAGCCAACTTTTGTAATCTTCTCCTGCCTCAACACCCATAAAAGATTCTCACTGGCCACAGGCAACCAGGCTAAGTGGCATCTTACAACACTTCTATTCCCAAGGACCTTTCCTAAAGAGCCAGTTATGTATGGCCCTCATTCGCAACTTTCCATTAAGAATATAATGGAGTGCATATGGGCCCTTCTTTCTTGCTCTTTAGAGCTCTGATTTATGAGGGTACTGATAGCTCTCAAGATTTTTGTTCCCTATATATTAGGGGCGGGAAGAGAGGAACTGAATTTGTCCCTGGGGCCACCTTTGCAGACACCATTGCCTTTATGGAGTTCAAGAAAGCAATTGTTGTGTTCTTCTTTCATTCACATTACCCTTTAGGGATAAAATGGTGTTATCTCTCCAAAACATATTGTCCAAAATATCTCCAAAGATGAGATGTGGAGATTACACACACACACACACACACATTTTTCTTTTATGCACACTTTCCTCTTTCTTTTTGCATGCCCCTTTTCCTTGTGTTCATTTCCCTCATTTTTTATTTTATTTTTAAATGTTATGCAATTTCTGGAAGACCCATGTTCAGCTTTCTGGGTGATCCAAAGTATTCCAAAGAAATAAAAGACATGACATGAAAGGGGAAAAAGGGGGAATAGGGAGGGGAAATGAAAAGGTCAGCCACAAGCAAACATGTTTAAAAGCTAAGTTGAAGTTCTTATAATAACCAGCCGGGATGGAAACATTTCAGGGAGATAAAGGGCCAATGGAGCTGGCCCTTTTGCAGAGCCAATGGAGTGCTCCTCATCCCTCTCTCTGCTCTAGACTGAAAGGCTGCTGGTAGGTGACGGTTAACAATAGAACATTGGGCAGTGTCTAACACTGTGTTAAGTCAGGGATCGGCAACCTGGTGCCCTCCAGATGGAAATGTACAACTCCAAAAAAAATGAAAAACAAACAAACGGGAGAACAGTAGCACAGATAAATAACCATTTACACAATGCAGCAATCATCATCAGTCAGTCAAAAGCCTGGATGAATGGATAGGACTTTAGTTGGCACAGGAAGCGTGCAAGACTCGGCGCCGACCATATATGAAGCGAGAGGGCTTTCCACCATTAGAACGCCCTCCTTTGGATTGCCATGTATCAAACTCCGGGCAAATGCAGCACTGTTGAGAGGGCATCCCCACATCAAAGTTTCACATCTGTGCAGGTATATAAAAGAGAAGGTGCTTCCTCAGGTATCCAGGCTCTAAGCCATGCATAGCTTAATAGTCAGCACAAGTGCCTTGAATTTGACTAGGTTGCTTTCTGCCACTCCCCTTTCTCTCTTTCTGCCTCTCTCTTTTCCCTTTCTCCCTCTTCCATCCATGCAGCAGGATGCCTGGGAAGGGACAGGTTGCTTTTGCCAGAGGTCTGAACTGATTCCATCAAGAGGTGTTTACAAAATAATAATAATAATAATAATAATAATAATAATAATAATAATAATAATAATAATAAATAGGCTAAGGGCTGCTGCTGGCCCTTTGCCCACCCCCTGTTATACATGTATAAATTAGCATATGCAATTTTTATGCAAATCTACACCCTGCTTCAGCCTCTTTTTTGGTGATGCATTTCCTCTTTTTTGAGGATGTGTAAGTGGCCACATTGTGTCCTATTGCATTCTGTAGAGCACTATGAGCATTCATGGCTTCTTCTTCTTCATCTTCTTCTTCTTCATGATCATCAGCATCAGCATTTTCAAGTGTGTGGTGGTGGGAAGGATAGAGGAGAGGAGAATAGCATGATAATTCCAAAGAGATAGTTATTAGTCAGCAAACATTCACGCGCAAAGCTCAGGTAAATGCATTTCCTCTACTCTTTCCATGTGCATGTGCAATTGCTGCTGAATGTGTTATTGCAGCCCATCTGTATCATTGGTCCTGAACTGGTGAGTGAAGAGTGGGTCACATCCCAAACTAAGAGGAGTTGGGTCAGTGGCAACACCAGCATTTCCCCTGTTCCTTCCCTCCTTGTTTTGCTGCTATTGTTTAACTCCATTTCCTATAATAGTTCCATGGAAGGAGGAACTTCAGCTTAGGCAGCTTTGCTGATGCCTGCATGAACAGCTGTACCTACCCAAAGATACAGGATCCCTGTCTGCCTTTGCATCTGGTCAGTCCAGAGGGAGAAGGGGGAAAATGGGTCGTATCTTGTACAAAAAGAAAAGAAATCATACCCCGCTCCACTAAGTCTCATGTGGCAAGTTGGCATTAAAGGTGGGTCCCAGGTCTGACAAGGCTGAAGACTACAGCCTCATAAGCACGGGGCCATACGTTTTCAAAAACAAGATTGCCAAGTATAAAGCACACAGCATCATTATGCATTTTAAAAATGTAGCATATTGGTGATATTTTTTTTTGTTTGCCATTAGAGTTACTACTCACTCAAAATATTTCCAATTTAAAATATTAATGGTGCAACTCCATGTGTTTCAAGTCTGTGATAATTAGCTTGCTGCCATGCTGTTAGTCAGTGTCTCTCTTTCTTTTTTTGGTGGGGTGGGCATACAAAGGGAGAGAAAATTCACATCACCATTTAATATAATTATCCATAATGACCACATATGGCCATTGTATCATTTGCTAATTATTTTAAATGAGTAATGCATAAACATTGTGGTAGATTATTCAATTATTAGCAGGGCTAACACTTGTGTGGAGAGACACAATGAAAGTTGTAATGCCTTTAGTTTAGTCAGTGGCGGGAGTGGGACTGGAATTAATGATACCGTATTTTTAAAATCCTCCTGACGTTTTGGTTTGTTCCCTTAAAGAACCACTGCACGAACAAAAATCAATATGATGTTAGGGGCTGAGGTTCTTGGAACTAATACTAGCTATGTGGAGGCATTCACCTTGCAGATGCAAGGCTTAAAATTGTGGTGAAGCTAAAGCCCCACCCTCAGCACACCCACCCACCCCATGGCTCCTCTGTGGATCTTCATACATTGAGAACAAAGGAAAGATATCGCCAAGCCAGTCATGTTCTCCATTTTGTTGAGAATGACTTTCCAAAAGTCTATAATTTCAGGGGTGTGGGTGTGTGTCCAGAAGTTATGTTACATTCCTGCCACTGCAGTATGACATCTCCAGCAAATATATCCCTGAAGATTGTAAATCTGCTTTAAGCATAAGGCAGTGAGATACCATCTGAACTGCAACTTGTAATAGCTTTCCCTTAAGATAAGATTTGATCAAGCTCTTACTAGCATTCCCCCAGAGCCAAGATCACTCGCTCCCCAGAATTGGTTCAAATCACCATGGTCTCTTCCCCATTCATGTTAATAACCAGGAACAAAGTCCAGTTGAAACCAAAGTTTTACAAAGTTGGTGGCTCCTGATTACAACCCAGTGCATGTTTCATTTCAACAGGACCTAGGCATGACAAATTTAACTGGGCTTCAGCCCTTGGCCAGGATGGAAAGAGCTACTTAAGGCACAATCCTATGTGTGTTCAGGCAGAAAACTTTTAGAGAAAACTCCTGCAACTCCCAGCGTAAAGTTTCTAAAAAAAAAAAAAACTTTTAGAAAGAGCATGCTGGCTGGGACATGCTGGGAGTTGTTAGATTTTTTCTGTCTAAACACATATAGGATTGTGCCCTTAGGCATGCTTAGTAGAACCTTTGACTTCTTTTTTCCAGTTGAACTGCAGGTACACACATCATAACACAAACTACTTTTGTAAGTTCCCCAAGCTTTAAAAGTGGTTTGCCATTACATGTCATTAGGTAGGCTGCTGTTTGAAAAAAGAAACACACACACACACACACACACAGCTCCAAATTCTCTTTGGATAATCAAAAGTAGTTGAACAGGTTTTAGATTCAGGCCATCATATTACCACTCTTCCCCCTCAAGCTCTGCGGGGGGGGGGGGTGAGGCGTGGCATTGTTGCATCTAAATCTAGAGGGAATTTGGGCACTGGGATGATAGTTTGCATCCATGTGCTGCTGCCTCCCTGCTCAGGCCTGGCATCGAGGGTAGGCATGGTGGGTCACCTGCTGAGGGCCCACACTCCAGCAGGGGGTCACTGGCAAGAGCCACCAGGAGTTGCTCCTCTTCACCATTGCCACCTGCTTGCTCATCAGTCTCACACTCTGGCCCAAACAATGGTGTTAGTGAAAAGGAGGAGGAGCAGAAGTTGCTCGCTCCTGCCTACTCCCCCACTGGCTCTCTGCCTGTCTTGCTGTGGTGGCTCCAATGTCCGTGGGGCGGTGTATCCACTCTGGACTGTAGTCTGAAATTTTAAGGAGCTATCCAAGGTTCTGAACATATTTTGGTTATAGGGCAGGGCTCTCCAACCTTGGGTCCCCAGATGTTGCTGGCCTACAGCTCCCAGAATCCCTTGCCATTAGCCATGCTGGCTGGGTACGCTGGGAGCTGTAGGCCAGCAACATCTGGGGACCCAAGGTTGGAGAGCCCTGGTATAGGGGGTATAGTTAAGCACCATAGATAGGTCCTAAGAAGTTCAGACTGAAACCCAGAGTAGATACACCGCCCCACTGATACTGAACCCATCAGCCTCCGCTGCTGTCAAGCAAGCAAGTGATAGCAAAATGAGAAAGAGGCTGAGAAGCAGTAGCAACTGGTGGCAATCATGGTGAGAAGGAAGACTCATGGAGGGAGGACAAACATTCAGGATGTCTTTTCCAAGGGCTGTGAAAAACCTGGAGCTGGTACTGATCCTTGTGTAGCTGGCATTGGTCAAGGCTCATCCGGCACTCCACTCGCAGTGCGTGAGCCGAGCACTCCTACCATGCGAGCCAAGCTGAGCTGAGCGCAAGCGCCAGCTGAGGCGCTCAATGGACTTCCGGGTCCAGGGCTCTATTTTGTTTATGTAGAAAACGGGCAAATTTGCAGCAAATTACGGGCAAATTTGTGCATATTTGGCTGTTTTCTATGTAAACAACATAGTGCCATATCTCGGAAGTCACTTTCCCCAGCTCGGCTCGTGAGAACGCGAGTCAAGCTGGGGAAAAGGCAGGGCGAGTGGAGCTCGGGGGGGGGGGGTCAAGCCCAGCTCATTAAGATTTTTCTCTTTGCCAGCCCTCCGACCCGGATGTGCAATATAAACTCAGGTTGGCCAGATAATGGTTCAAGGAGGATATTTTTTTTCTCATTGCCAAAACTCACTCCAGCAGGAGACATTTTCTTTCCCAGTTACTCTGTACTATTTTACCTAAGGGAACTGGTGTCTGTAGTGCCTTAAGTAGTGTAGAGCAATGTAGGGACGTTCGAATACCTTGTTTGGTGCTCACCAGATGCTCAGTGAGCCCCCCACCGCTCAATTCCTCATGCGGCGACAGCGAGGCTCCCGGCGGGCTTTCCGGGAACCCGGAAGTGATGTGACGGGTCCCGGTGCTGTGCCAGGAACTGATGCGATGGGACCCCGGCGCTGCGTTTTTAATGTAAATACCATAGAAAACCACCTTAAAACGGCAGTGAATAGCAAATTGCAGCCGTTTTAAGGTGGTTTTCTATGGTATTTATATTAAAACCGCAGCACTGGGGACCCCGAAGTACCTCTCCCCAGCTCCTCTCTGGGGAGATGTGCCGAGCTATGGAAAAGGTAAGTGCTGCGGGGCTCGGGGGGGTCAAGCAGGCAAGTTCACCCCCACTTCCACCCCCGATTGAGATTCATAGATTCATAGATCATAGAGTTGGAAGGGGCCTACAAGGCCATCGAGTCCAACCCCTTGCTCAATGCAGGAAAGTAGAGGAGGGGTCTCCCATCCAACTAATAATCAGGCCTGACCCTGCTTAGCTTTCCACCAGTGTGAGCAACAGGTCTGTATTCGTGGGCATCCCTAGAATGAGTCACATGCTAGGGATGCATGAGAAATTTACTCCATTTAGGTCTGTCCGTCTTTCTTTCTTTCTTTCTTTTTTCCAGATTTAGCCAATTCACAGTGAGTCAAGGCAGAGTTGCATTTCAAAATCCATATTTTTCTGAGCTTGCTGATGCAGCATGTCTCAGGAAAAAATCACACAGCATGCATATTATGGAAAAGTGTTCACAAAATGCATACATTTGAGAAAATGTGCACACAAAACAGTATGCATGTTGTGTACATGTTTTAAAATGCACACAAAAATGTGTAGGTTAATGTGTGCATTGGGGAAAATGTGCATAAAAACTATGAATTTCCATACCATTAAAAAATTGCAATATTCCCGGGGTGGACACAGCTACTGCAACTCCACTGCCCTCTTGATGACTTGCAAATAAATGGAACCCCACAACAATAACATCTAATGAAAAAGCAACAACACTACAGTTTGTCATACCTAAACTACTATAAGTACAAATCAAATTGCAATGGGACTCATGAACATCCACAAAAGCGAACGCAGAACCATTCAGACCAAGTTCCAAATTGCTCCCGTTTGGAGACGGGATTTTACACCGGTTTGGGGAAATTAGAAAGTAAATAGTCTACACCTTGCCCCTGGAACTGTCACTGTATTGGCACATCATAACCTTAACTGATCATGGACTCTCATTTAACTTAAGGTATACAGAATATCTTTCATGTATCCATAATACTGAGAGGGGGAGAAATGCCCGAGGAAGCCATTCAGTCCTGGGTTCGCTGGAGTGGTATCTTTATGCAGCTTGCTGTCGAGGTGTAGTGCTTCAGGCTCTGCAGGCTAGGGAATGCTCAATCTGGCCCAAGAAGTCAGCTCTCTTCCCTGATGGGCAGAGCCTGGGGCATTATGATACAAAGTCTTTGCTTACGGCTACCAGACACACTAAGTTTCACGCTGGCGAGTTTTTGGGTGCACAGATGGAGCCATCTTTTACTTCGCCAGCCTAAGCTGTTCCCCAGCATGAAACCCCAAGCAAAAGGCAATTTGGGTAAGCAATCACCTTATCATTCAACTGAATCATAGATGTCATCCGAATAATAAGATGTTAAGACTCTGCATATGGCTTATGGAGGGCATACTGAGGACTGGGGAGGTTCAGAGGAATAGATCATGTTCACTTTTGAAAAACAGGGTACCGTAAAAGTGCATCCAACAAGAGCAGTATTCAGAGGGTGAATAGAGAGAGCTGCTTATGAAACAGGTAAGAGAACCCTGTAAGAAAATAAGAGCATAAAAAGAGCCCTGCTGGATCAGGCCAGGGGTCCATCTAGTCCAGCATTCTGTTCACACACAGCAGCCAACCAGCTGCCCACAGGAAACCCACAAGCAGGACATGAGTGCAACAGCACCCTCCCGCCCATGTTCCCCAGTAACTGGAGTACCTAGGCATACTGCCTGTGTACTATGTAGTAAACATATAAACCGATAAACACATGTATACCAATGCCATCACTGTACATGGGTCTTAAAACAGACAGTGGGGAAACAAGAGAGGGAGAGAGAGACAGATTGTAGGGAGGAAAGGGTGTGGACAGATGCCATTGCATGTTCTTAAAGACTGGTTGCAGTTGGGAGGGAAGGATTAAGAGGATAAGCCAAAGGTCATGGGCTTTGAGGAGATAATTGCAGGAGGGGAGAGATGGCAGCACATACATGCTTTGATACTGTTCTGTTTAACCTCTGTTGTGATGAGGGTTTCATGTTGCAGGATGGTGCTGAGATCTGGGTTACAGGGTTTGCTAGGGTTAGGTGTTTACCGAAGTTTTCGGCAGTTTTCACAGAGAGGCAAGAATAAGAACAGGAGCCTGGAGAGTCCTGAGTGAGTGGGCTGGGACTGGAAGCCAGTGAAACTTCCCTGTATGTTGCTCCAACCAGGACCGGTGCAGGGCAGTTTGGCGCCCCAGGCGAAAAAATAGTTAGTGCCCCCCCTCTCCAAAGCAAAAAAAAAAAAAACCCTGCGCCGCCACCACCAACCTACCTTCCCCCCCCCGCCCTGGCTGCGGCAGCGGCGGCGCGCTGCTGCTGCGGCTGCTGCGACGAAGGTAGGGACGGGGGGTGATGGGGGGTTGGGGGGTGGCGATGGCGGTGGGAGGGCAGCGGTGGGCGAGCGAGCGAGCGCAGGTGGGCGGAGGCGCGGCGGCGGCTGCTGCTTGCTGCGGCTGCTGCGACGAATAGGTGACGGGGGGGGACGGGGGTTGGGGGTGGCGATGGCGGGTGGGAGGCGCAGCGGCGGCGAGCGGGCGAGCGAGCGGTGGGGCGGAGGCGGCGGCGGCGGCGGCGGCGGCGGCGGCTGCTGCGGCTGCTGCGACGAAGGTAGGTGACGGGGGGTGACGGGGGGGGTTGGGGGGGTGGCGATGGCGGTGGGAGGCAGCGGTGGGGCGAGCGAGCGAGCGAGCGGGTTGGGCAGAGGCGCGGCGGCGGCGGCTGCTGCTGCGGCTGCTGCGACGAAGGTAGGTGACGGGGGGGTGAACGGGGGGTTGGGGGGGTGGCGATGGCGGTGGGAGGCGCAGCGGCGGGCGAGCGGGCGAGCGAGCGGGTGGGCGGAGGCGCGGCGGCGCGGCGGCGGCGGCTGCTGCGGCTGCTGCGACGAAGGTAGGTGACGGGGGGGTGACGGGGGGGTTGGGGGGGTGGCGATGGCGGGGGGAGGCGCAGCGGCGGGCGAGCGAGCGAGCGGGTGGGCGGAGGCGCGGCGGCGGCAGCGGCAGGCAGGAGGGGTGGGGAGGCGGAGGCCTGGCGGGGACGGCGCATGGACTGAAGCAGTGATGATGAAAACTCTCTCGTATGCTCCAAAACCCACAAGGAACCGATTGAATCTGAGCCTTAAGTAGAGGTTTGGCTTCCTTTAGGCTGGTTGACTCCACCTCTACACTGACTGAGGCCTTTTTCTCATAAAGGGGCCAGTTTGTTTTAATAGCCACAGGCTGCAACGACAGAGGGGTGGCTATGACTAGGCTCTTCATTGCTGGAGTCCTCAGAGTCTGAGGATGGCAATCTCATTGGATGAACACTGGTTCTACTATTAGGAGGAAAACTTTTTCCGATCCACTTTTTCTAAGTGTTTATCACCAGATATTCTGGCAATTGGTTTTGTTAGTAAGTACTTTGTTTTGTCTGTCGACTACATTTCATTGGGTACTCCTGAATTCTGGTATTATGAAACAGGAATTTATGTTAAGCTAGGATGCAACATTCAGGAAAGACTAAATTTCTCCCATGTAAGAAACATCTATCTATCTATCTATTTTACCCGTCTACACACTCAAAATAGGATTCTGTTTCAACTTCTAAATACATAGAGTTGTTCTACTAGATTAAGCTAATTTGTCAATTAAATATAAGTGATCCCATGAAGAACTGTACTTATGTCTGTCTGTCCTCCTTGAAGTATAAATACTTACTTTAGTTCCATTTAATAATTTTAACTGGAGTAATCACATTTTCTAGGTGACCTAACATATTTATATGGATAAGATGATGAAAATAATCAATGAAGAATGGAAATAGTGGAGTGAAAATAAACTAGATTTACCGGCACAGTAGCTTATTGAACTTCTGTGATTAGATTGTATTCCCTAGCACACTTGAGGGAATGTAATTTAATCTGCAGCTTCGGAAGATAACTGTACTTGCAGAAGGTTAGAACCCACTGCCAGTCTTTACATCCTGAGCTTCTCTTAAAATTACTGTACCCTAAAATCTGTCTTCTGAAGTCTGTACATCTTTGGCAGGATTATTTTCCTTGCTGGATTTAGGAAAAGAGAGCACACATGTGTGCATGCACACACAGAGAGGTCTAGATATAAGTGCTTAGATAATGGCTGAACGTAGAGAATATTTACAGATCCATCGTTTTCAAAGTGGGTTGCAATATGTTTGAAACACAGAGAAAAATGTATGAAAACACAATATAAAATATGACTCAAACCTGCATTCTCTCTTTCTGTATCCATTTAGATAGCTGGTGTATATTTATTTATTTAATTTTATTTTATTTTATTTTATTTGTACCTCACTTTCTACCAAGAAAAAATGACACTGAAGGCCAGTTAGTGAGACCCAGTCCTCTGAATATTCACTTGGAAGTAAGATACCTGAATGAATACTGCCAAGTAAGTGTGCATGGGAGTGTACCTTTAGAGCAGGGCTCTTCAACCTTGGGTCCCCAGATGTTATTGGACTACAGCTCCCAGAATCCCTTGCCATTAGCCATGCTGGCTGGGTATGCTGGGAGCTGTAGGCCAGCAACATCTGGGGACCCAAGATTGGAGAGCCCTACTTTAGAGGGTTTCCAATATTCTCTTTCTTATGTCGAAAGTCACTTCCCAAGAATCCTTCACACTCGGTTCACATCCAGAAACAGAATCCTGGGCAGAGACATGTGATAAGAGCCCCGCCCCATGCATACACGGTCTGTTGTGGGTGGATGTGTGTATTTTCCATGATGGGCATTTCACTAATGTTTCTATGTAGACTAATGGCTGTGTCCCATCACAATTTTTTTAGAGGGGACAGGAGGGGCTTGGGCAAGGTGCTTTCAACAGGTACCCATCTTCTCCAAGGCACCATAGTTTCCTACTCTGTTGCTGTCTCCCTCTCTGCCAAGTCCACAAAACTGTCTGGAGGAGGAGCACCGGGAAGTGGTGGATGCCGTTCATCCCCTCACTCTGGTCATTGCTCGGGTGCTTGGAGAGGGCAGGTGAACAATGAAGAGCCATAGTGAGGAGGGGGGAGGGCCAAGAGACTCCAGAGAGTGAAGTTCCCCCTCAACAGGTGCCTAACGATGCCTACCTTTGATACCAGCTCTGTGACCAAAAAATGAAATCTAGGACAAGGCTATGTAAATGAAGGGGCGGGGAGTGCATGGCAGGAGTGCACTCTATTCTCAGTGTAACAAAGCTGCAAATGGAGACACACTTGAGGTACGAAAGTGACCTCTTGCCCTAGACTCTGGAGTCACCAGGGCAGGTCGCTGGTTTAGTCTGTACTTTAATAGGGCTGGTAACAAATGAATCCTCCACATGTATATTGTTTTTGTGGAGGGGGGCACTCCCCCAGTGTTTGTAGACCCTCCACACCTGCTATCCGTGCATTCAGTGGGACATTGCCAAAGAGAGCCTAGAGACACACACACTGTGCTCATGGGCTCTCTGCCTGATTGGGACCCCTGCAATGGTGGTGGGGTGGGGTGGATCTGGAGGGTATGAGGCTGATGGTGATGCTGGATGTGGCCCCTGCTCCCTCCATGTTTAAGAGTATGCATGTGAACAGCCCCTGGTTGCGCCATTTGACTTCCTTCCATCTGAGCAAATGGGGAACAATAAAATGCCAAGCTGAGTGCTAACATTGCAGCAAATCTATCCATCATCACTGATCGTGGGTGGGTGCCCCAGCTTTTGGGGGGTATGATGTGTCTCTCCCCTTCCCCCATCAGTACCTGCAGTGTATAGGCCCTCCCTCTAAACCAGGGATGGGGGACATCCGGCCTTCCAGATGTTGTTGGACAGCAAGTCCCATCATCCCTTACCATTACCTGTGCTGGCTAGGGCCAATGGGAGTTGCAGTCCAACAATGTGGGGGGCACCCCACCCAGGGCCGGCGCTACCGCTAGGCAGACCCAGGCGGCTGCCTAGGGCACGTGGCGGAAGAGGGCACAGCGTTTCTGCGCCCCTTCCTCGCCTCCGGCGCGCTCCTGCCCCGCCTGCCGCCTCCGCCGCGCCTCCCTGCCCGCATGCCAGCCGCTGCCGCCGCCGCCACTGCACCTCCCCCCCCGCGCGCCCGCCCGCCCCCTACCTACCTTCCCGTCGTTTCTGGAGCCCCGCCGGCGTTGTTTTGGCGGGAGAAGGAACCAGGGCAACAGGGCTTAAACAGCCCTGTTGCCCTGGTTTCCCCGGCAAAAAAAAAAAAGCGTGGGGGGCCCGTCGCGTCGGAGGAGGAGGCAGCGGCGGCAGCAGCAGCAGCCAGCAGTGGGGGCGGGGGGAAGGTAGGTGGTGGTGGGGCGGCGGCGGCGCGGGGGGGGGCACGAGAGGGGGGGCACGGCACGAGAGGGGGGGCGCTAAATATAATTTGGCCTAGGGCGCCAAACAGTCCTGCACCGTTCCTGACCCCACCACTGCACTAAACACATACATACCCCTAGATTGTTACGCAAAGCAAATGCTCGGCGCTTCTGTCTTTCATAGGGCCTAAGGTCAGTGCTTTCCAGTAGATAGAAGTGGGGAATAAAATAAAATTGTGCTGTGTGAATGTTTGCTGTAATGTAACATTGCATTGCATTGCAGTTGTGATGTCTTGTATCACTTGCTTAGGGGAGACAAAAAAGGCACACTGAAAGATTTATCTAAGAGACTGGCTAATCATATGAAAGCCAGAAAATACCAGCAGCTGTCTACAGTAACTCTTCTGCTGATGTGGCTTCTGTCAAGTGTTAATGCAGGTTACATGAGAAGGATTTAGAGCTACATGCTTTTTGCATTAATCCGTAATATTAAATTAGCTGGCAAAATGTTGCTGTCTTGGCAGGGATTCAGAAAAAAGGAAAAGGGAAAAAGAGAAAGAGAAGCAGGTCTCCGGTTGCAGGAAAGCTGCCGGTCAGGACTGCCAAAAAGGGAAATCTGCTTATAAGGGCATCTGAAGATAAAAGAAATGGGGGGGGGGGGGGGTTGAGCTGAGTGTGGGGTACACCAAGGCAGGAAACTCTCAGCGGTGAAATAATTCCCTCTTTGATCAAGAAGGGCTTCCTGTATTCTGCATTTCCAGGTTAGCACTAAAGTGCCTCATTCTTCCTGATTGTACTCTCGATCTCCCCACCCCATCCCCTGCACTGCGCACGTGCACACACACACACACACACACCTTTGGAAGCATAACATGATCTCAGATGAGGCCTTGCCTCAGGTCAGGCTTGGAGTCAGCTGTGAGGTCCCAGGGCCTCCCTGACTGGTAGCGGCTCTCCAAAGTTTCAGGCAGGGTTATTCCGCAGACCTACCTAGAAATGCCAAGGATTGAACCTGGGGCCTTCTGCATGCAAAGCACATGCTCTGCCACTGCGCTATAGCCCCTCCCCATCACTGCCACTGCTGCCAACAAAGGGGCTCAATAACATAGGAGGGAGTCCAGCCAGCCCTCCAAACCTGAAGGTTATGTAAATTCTGGCCACTCACAACTCACCAGACACTACTAGAGAAGGCGGACCTCTCCTTACTGTCAGCACCAGCCTAGGACTGTAGGGTGGTCACTCTTGAATCCAAATTAAATTGTGCATTCTATTAGGGATGTACGAGAATTTAGTTTCAGTTTGCAAACCATTGAAAAATGTCTCATTCATAACCCCAAATGCAGACGCAAACGGGAGCACGTTCTCCGTACATTTTTGTCAATTCCTGAACTTGTGTTTGAAAGATGTTCTCATTAAAAAAATGTGCAACTTTTAAAATGTGCAACTTTAAAAACATGCAACTTAAAAATGCACGCTTTTAACTAGTCACATTTTTATGATTTCATAGGGGAAAGTGCACACTTTTCAGAATGCACACTTTTAAAAATGTGACATTTAAATTGTACATTTTTTACGTTGTGCATTTTAAAAGTTGTGCACGTTTAACAATCCACATTTTCATACTTGAGTCAAGGGGGGGGAGTATGCAATTTTCCTATTCAAACAAAATGACATAATAGGTTGTAAACAAGAATGGGAGAGAGCCAAACTGAGCTTTGAAGTCAAGTTCAGAGAATTTATTTATTTATTATATTTATACCCCGCCTTTTTTCCTGCAAGGAACCCAAGGCGGCTTACATAATCCTCATCCTCCTCTCCATCTTATCCTCACAACAACCCTGTGAGGTAGGTTAGGCTGAGAGTCAAGTGACTGGCCCAAAGTCACCCAGTGAGTTTCATGGCCGAGCGGGGACTAGAACCCGGATCTCTCGAGTCCCAGTCCCAACACTCTCACCACTACGCCACACTGAAGCATCCCTGGTTTTCCCATTCGATAGTATCTTTCAGTCTAAGCTAGGGATGAATGCATCTTGGTCCGATTGAGATTGTCCGGGGGGGGGGGGAGTTAGAACAACCTTGTTCCATCCCATTTCTGCATGACATTGTGCTTATTACTATTACTAATTTTTAAAAATCCATATGGAAATTCGTACACATTTTTCATAATGTAAGCATTAATGTATGCATTTATGTCTGCATTTTTGAATATATTCATTTTGGGATGCATGCACCTGTTGACTAAAGTATGTTTGTGTGCATTTTGGAAATGTACACTATTTTCTTGGTGTATTGTTCAAATGTATGCATGTTGTCAAACACATTTTGTGTGTTTGGTTTACGGAACACATTGCAAGACTGGAAATGTATAGATTTCCAACCACAAATTATGTTTTTGAGTCTGGGAGGTGTAAATTGGGTTGATCTGTAAAACAACAACAAAACCACAAACTTTTCTCTATGGAGAGTATTTCTCACTCGTCCCTATATCCAGGCCTCCTGTTCCTGCAGTGCACCAGGCAGAAGGTGACCAAAGAAGGACAGAAGTCCAGGATCTAGATATCTGTATTATATCTGGCTAATCTGGAGGCTTAATACTAGTGCTGTGCTGCATTTCTTCCACATCTTTTTGACCATTCTGATTTGATTTGATAAAAATGATTTTGAAAAGAAATTCAAAGGAGAAGAATATTTTCAAGAAATCCTCATGGGTTATTTCAGGGCTCTTGTACCTACCTTACTTGTGAGGTGGCTGAGGAGTGTGCATGACTGTCCTGTCATTCATTGTACAATCATCTCTCCAGCAGCCTGTAGTCTCCTTGGCTTCCTGCATTTCAGTTAAAGCCCAGGGGAAGATATTATGAGGGAATGCCTCCTATAAGACTTTTTTTTCCAGATTCATAATAGAGTTGGAAGGGGCCTACAAGGCCATCAAGTCCAACCCCCTGCTCAATGCAGGAAACTAGAGGAGGGGTCTCCCATCCAAGTAATAAGCAGGCCTGACCCTGCTTAGCTTTCCACACTCAGACAAGCTGAGCCAGCATGAGCCACTTGTAACAGGGCTGATCCTACTACTAGCCACAGGGCTGTTCTATCAGGAAATTCAGGCAGCCTTGGAGGCTGCAGAGCAGTAGAGGGATGTGTAATAGAAAGAAAGTGCACAGTAGCCTCAGCCACCACACTGGTTTGGAAAGCTCAAAAACACCACCAAAATAATGTCAAAATAAATTATAAAACACCCTCTAAGAAGACATTTTTCTCTGAGATGTTTGCTTTCTTACCGTCCTTAAAAAAAAATTCCACTCCAAGGAATTTCCTCCAAGTTTTCCTCATCATTTTTCTTGTGGTGAACACCTTCCCTATCCCACTCCCCACATGCCCCAGAATGTGGAGGATGCAAAATGGCTGCCAGGCTGCCAATACAATGGATGTTGTTTCTACTTGCAGCAGCAGCAGCGCAAAAGACCAAAAACTCTTTATTTGTTGTTTGTTTGTTTATTTATTTATTTATTTTATACCCTGCCTTTTTTCCTGCAAGGAACCCAAGGCGGCTTACATAATCCTCCTCCTCCTCCTCTCCATTTTATCCTCAAGCTGGGCTGAAACTCCTGCCAATGGCGAGGCCTACCTATGAGAAACTGTTGGAGAATTTCTCCTCGCCCTGGAGAAATTCATTGAAAGTGTCCCCCCCCAATTCTCTGCCCACAAAGAGGGTGGAGAATTTACAGCTCTACTTAATACTGACTGCCAATGTTATGCACACCTTTTCATTGCTGTGCCTGCAGAGGTAATCCAATGCATGCAGCCCTAAGTAACTCACCAGGATTAATCCCATTCTGAGGACATGAAGTTCTTGATTCAAATTGTGCATCCTGTTCACATGTCCCGAATGGTGGTGAGTGAACCTGTGCTGAGAGAGCAGGAACTACAGAGAATTCCTCCACTCTCAGATCACTATCACCCCATCCAGCACAGAAAACGAGGTCCAGAGAGTGCCCAGCAACATGTGTAGGGCCAGATACCATTTGGGAAATAACCATGGTTGTCATGGCAGACATGAAGTCCTAAGCCACTCCTGACAGGGAAGCCTCAGAATGGATGTTGAAATCCCCCAGCACAAGAAGCCAAGGGGTCTTGTCCTGGGCACCCACCTTCAGATACACACACTTGAACCCAGCAGACTGTGGGATAGGACACCTGGTCAGGGGAATAGAGTCCCGATAGACCACTGCTAGGGCATGTAACCTTTGCCCGCGCGGGCACGAGTGAGGCTCGAACTGGCCCGCTCGTGCCTGCGCGGGCTCTCCGCGGCAAGCTTGGGCCTACCTGGCTCCTCGCGCTCCACAGCATGCCACCCGCGCCACCCGCGCCGCCCCCATCGCGTTACTTCTGGCGCAGGCGGAAGTGATGCGATGGGACCCTGCTGCGGCGCGATTTACCCCCGCGCTATGTTTTTGGCGGGGGGAAACAGGGCAACAGGGCTGTTTAAGCCTTGTTGCCCTGGTTTCCCCGCCAAAAACATAGCGTGGGGGTGGTCCCATCGCGTCAATTCCGGCGCGCTGGAAGTGACGCAACGGGACCAGCGTGGCTGGCGCGGGCGGCTCGCCGCAGAGAGGTGAGCTGCCACCAGGAGAAGGTAGGCCCGCGCGAACCTCACGCGGACATGAGCAGGGCCGATTTCAGCCTGCTACGCCCGCGCGAGGCGAACGGTCACACCACTAGGTAGGTGGGAATAATGGAAACTGTGGAATTGAGAGAACTGGTGGGATATAGTCATCTCTGAATACAAACCCTATACCAGGGATATACAACTTTTCTGGGCTTGTGGGCACATTTGGTATTTTGAGGAAGAGCTGTGGGCACCACTGCAAAATTGGTTGGCACGGGGGTGGTCAGCCACGTGGCACAGAAAAAAACACAGGACATAACGTTTGGAAAATGTATTTACAACATCTTGAAAAATGTGCAAGGGTACATAAAAAATACATACAAATAAATTGTATCTCACAGAAGAATAACTTTTTTATGGGGAGGTGCATTAAAGAAACAGAACCTCAGTACACACACACACACACACTGCTTGCAAAGAGTTGCAAGCATGCATACCAATTGTATAACAATTTCTAATAACACTATTATGGAAAAGAAGGAGCACTCGTTTTTTGGGGGTGTTTTTCATAGATTTCATAGATCATAGAGTTGGAAGGAGCCTACAAGGCTATCGAGTCCAACCCCCTACTCAATGCAGGAAACTAGAGGAGGGGTCTCCCATCCAAGTAATAACCAGGCCTGACCCTGCTTAGCTTTTCACGCTCAGACAAGCTGAGCCAGCGTAAGCCACAGGCCAGTAGGGGGTTTTTTTGTGTGTGTTTTTAGGGGACAGGGGGAATGCAGATTCTCTCTCTCTGTCATGCACACATGCATGCGTGCATGCATGCAGGCACACAAAGAAGGAATACTTGTTTATTGGGGCTGCATTAAAGAGACAGAACCTCAGTAGATGTATGCACACAGAATGCATGCAAAGAGCTTGTTTCTAGCCCAAAGTTTGTTTATTCTTTCAATATATCTCTCCTCCGCATGCTTTAAATAGCTGCTAGAAGGTTAACAACAGTCAACAACTGCATGATAAACACCATAACTACACACAGAAAGAAGGAGCACCCACTCAGCTTGAAAGCTAATCAAGCATTTATTCCCAATAACAAAAGAGAATTATCATACAGATTGACCACTCATCCCCCCCCCCCTGCACAGCCTGGTCCTGCTGGTCACATAAGAGCAGCTCCTGCCAAAACAGTAGTACCACATACAGTACAGTTGCGCCACTTCTCCCATGACTGGACACAGTTGTGGTGGCTGGCAGGAAGCTGGCATAGCAGAGGAGGAAATGAGAGAGAAAACTGAGAAGGAGGTGCAAGCTGAGCTGGCTTTCTCGCCACTGCCGCTCACTTGCATGCTCAGTAATCAGTCCCATGAGCCTGGTGCCAAGGTGGAGCAGAAGCTGGAGGCTGGACCAGCCATGGTTGGACAGAGCTGCAGCAGCCATGTCACCCCACTAGCTGGCAGGGGACATAGTCAGCAACATGGAGCAGGAGAGAGAGATAAAAGGCAGGATGACCCGAGCAAGCTTTGCCACACCACTGCTGCCCGTGGGTCCCTGTAAGCCCAGCAACAATGCGGAGGAGAAACTGGATGGCGTTCCAAACTAGAAATGTTAAAAGGTTTCTAGAATTGCTTCTAGAACATTACACAGCCTGAGATGCAATTTAGTACTGGGGACATGCTGTTGTCCCCTGAACCAAATTGCTCAGGGTGATCTTGAGTTGGAGCATGAAATCAGGGAGGCATCCAAAGAATAAAATATTGTAGTAATGGGTGACTGTGTTGTAGTAATGGGTGAGCTCAGGTCATGAGAAAGAAGTAAAACTTCTCTATATGTCAAATAACTGTGCCCTGTTCATGAAAACAACCAGATGGTAGGCAAGCCTGGACATAATCCTAACTAAGTGGTACTGCTTAGTGCCTAGTGTGAGATGTGAGTGTGGTTGAACTGACTGCAAACAGTGACCACAGAGCTATCAGGTTTAAGGTGCAATTTTATGCAAGTTTAGACAGGGGAAAAAAGGCCTACTATTCTCAGCATGCCCCAGCCAGCTATGCTGGCTGGGGCATGCAGGAAGTTGTAGGCCTTTTTTTTTTTTGGTCTAAACTTGCATAGGATTGCACCCTTAATCTATTGTAAATAGAAAATTTCCAAGGAATTCCAACACAGTCACATTTGGGTGAGGTTTTTGTTTCTGTTCAATTTTGATAAGAATTTACCTAAATTTGTGAATTCATACTTGTCGATTCAGGCCCAAGGCTTTGAGTGCTTAGCTCTAAATATTTCTGGATTTCAATCCCTTGTCTTCTCAACCATGTTAATGCTTAATTGGTGTTGCTCCTTCTTTTTTCTGGCATGCTCCTTATCTTTAACAGCTATATGGCAGGCAGGTATATCATGGTCCACTCTTCGAGGAATAGTTGTAAAAATTGAAATTGACTGGTGCAGATAATTTACCAAAATTTGCAAAGTTCTTCATATTTGGGATGGGAAGAACATGAGAGTCAAACTGTGTGAAAGCAGGAGAAAGCAAAATTGAGTGAGTCATTCATCCCTACCTGTGCCACCAGCATGCTGGGTACCCCAAGGCCTTAAGGAAGAGGATGCAGTTCGAGCCTAGAGATGTGAAGGCCCAGAAGAAAAATGGAAAATATCGGGGGGGGGGGACATTTTTCCCATCCCCCCCAAAAAAAAACACCCTCCCATTTTTTTTCCAGGTCTTCTCATCTCTATTCCAGCTCAAAAAAAGTCAGCTGAACTTGAATGATGGCAGCTGACTCCCCAAGCCAATAGGGACACACCAGGTCCTACGGTATATATCCCTTGCAACCAAGCCAGATCATCAGTCCAAGTAATTTGTCTGAAGTGTGAGGACTCTCTCTTCTCTACTACCTCTTTTTTTTCCCCCTGGAGTGCTGCCTTGGATTGTGTCCCCTTACCTGTTTTTGACCTTGCATCTGCTTCTGACCCCTCCACTGCTCTATTGCTGCCTTGTAACTTGACTTTCTGCCTGGCTCTTTGCCACTGTTCCTTTGATTTGTGTCTTCTTGATGTGGTGCGTGACCTCCTGCCTGTCTATTGCCCTTCTGCGCCTTGCCCATGTGTGTCCAAACTGAATCCCAGTCACGTCCCATCTGAGAGCTAGAACCAGGCCTGAGAGAAGAATATTTATTTGAAACATCTCTTCAACTCACTCCTCCCACTTTTATTTCATTTTTTTTTTTACACACAAGGGATTTGTAATATAGCAGTGAGCTTCATTTTGACACTGTCGAAGAGTTTCATACAATTTTTTAAAAAAAAGAAAAGAAAGGAAAGGAAAGAAACTACATGCACCATTTATTCCAGACATTTATTTCCACAATAACTATTGGTGTTGAGGAGATTCACAGAAAACTTGGACTGATTCAAGGATATGTGCATAATAAAGATTCAAGGAGCTGTGCATAATAATAAAAAAATGAGAGGCAGACTGCTAAATGTTTGCTAGAAGATGAAAATTGGCATGAAAAGGGAGAAGCAAGAAAATGCCCAAAATACTGATGCTGTTTAATTAGTAGATATTGCTTTTAATATAGTAACATTCTCTCTCCCTCTCTCTCACACACACTTTTTTCTGCATGTCTTGAATGTTTTCTTGGGATGGGCTATAGCTGGGAAGAGCCATAGCTCAGTGACAGAGCACATGCTTTGGTTGCAGAAGAAGGTCCCAGGTTCTCTCCCTGGCATCTCCAGGTAGGGCTGGAGAAACTC
This sequence comes from Shinisaurus crocodilurus, assembly GCA_021292165.1. NCBI lineage: Eukaryota > Metazoa > Chordata > Lepidosauria > Squamata > Shinisauridae > Shinisaurus > Shinisaurus crocodilurus. Next base: position 66,907,672 of record CM037882.1, read on the forward strand.
CTGCCTGAAACCCTGGAGAGTGACTGCTATTCAGCATCAACAATGCTTGGCTAGATGGACCAATGGTCTGACTCAGTATAAGGCAGCTTCCTATGGATCAAAACTGGAAAGTTCAGAAATAGGGGAAGTATGGGTGAAACACAATTTTGTTCAAGTAGATCATACACTGACAGGGTCAGCAACTGGGAAGACACATGCACAATCCAGACCCTATGTGGATATTGCCTGGCTTTCTAGATACCAACCCAGGAGCAAGAGAAGGATGTAGAGTAACCGGCAACAGGATTTTCCAGTAAGCCCCTGTGTGTTTATATGTGTGTGTGTGTGAAAGTCAGGTCCATCTCTCTCCCTCTGCCTTGTCCTTCGGAAAAGTGGCTATCCAGGAAATCGAGCTGCTGTGCATTGTCCTAAACACATCTCTATTCTTATTAAGTGTTCAGCTACAGTTTATTTAAATTTACAAACATAACTCCATAGATAATTGACTGTGTGGGATGCTCCTTCTCATGCAATGCCTTGGGTCATCTGTCAAGGTGCCTTGGGATGCTCACCAAACCCCAGTTCCTACTGGCAAAATTTTCCACCCATCCCCTTCAAATGCAAATAATTAATCTATTTAACCCATGACACCCCTCTCTACTTGCACCTCCCCACAGCCATCGTTGTAGAGGAGGTGAAAACACTCCTGTGACCTGTCTAAAAAAAGGCCAGTGCATGGACTAGCCAAAAATTCCTGCTTGACCATATAACCCTACACTGAGATCAATGCACAGCAGAATGAGTGCTGGAACTGGAAGAATCTAAAATGGCGGTGGGCAATTTTGTCGGATTGCCTCCCAGAACCCTCTGTGGGATGCATCCCTCCCCTACTGCAGCTGCAACTGGAAGTGGGCGGGAAGCAGGGAGCGTATCTGCCTTCTTCCCCAACAGAATTCCTGGGAATTAGGTGGCATGGCAGTAGTGGGGCCATACTGTTGAAGGCAGGGGATCTGACAGGGGCCACAAAACTCCATGCCCGTGTCACCCACCCCTGCTCTAGAGGTGGTTCAATAGATATAGTGGACTTTAAAAAGGCTTAATTTCCCCCCTCCCCCAGCAAGGCATTGATGTGATGTGTCTCTGCATGCCCTGCCTCAGCAGCATGTCCCGCCTCTTCCTGCAGCTCACAACTCTCACCTTACTCAGATCCCACAGGATCAGGTGGAGGAACAGCTTCCACCCTCCCCCTCTGATTAGGAAACACAGAATTGCTCCCCGTTTGACAACTAGCATCCTGACCTTCTTGTTGTTTTCATTTTCATTTATGTTTCTTTATTGATAGCTTGCAAAAATAAATAAATATATAGTTAAAAACTTAGCTTGTTGGGTCAAAGCAAAGAACCTGTGAGTCAGCTACTCTGCTAGCAAGTCTTTACATATCCAACTGTAGCCCCTGGATTGCAAAAGGCGTACAAAAACCTCAGCTCTGGAAAAGTTAAGATAGACTTTGTTAAACCAGAGTTGCCGGAGAGCTCTGACCCAATGAATGGGTTCACACAACATGATGAGCTGTGGTGGCTTATCATAGAAAAGTAGAGTTGGAAGGGGCCTACAAGGACCATCGAGTCCAACCCCCTGCTCAATGCAGGAATCCAGGTCAAAGCATCTCTGACAGATGTCTGTCCAGCTGCACCTTGAATGCCTCCAGAGTGGGAGAGCCCACCACCTCCCTAGGTAGTTGATTCCATTGTCTTATTGCTCTGACAGTCAGGAATTTTTTCCTGATGTTTAGGTGGAATCTAGGTTCCTGTAACTTGAGCCCATTATTCCGTGTCCTGCAAACTGGGATGATCGAGAAGAGATCCTGGCCCTCCTCTGTGTGACATCTCTTCAAATACTGGAAGAGTGCGATCATATCTCCCCTCAGTCTCCTCTTCTGAAGGCTAAACATGCCCAGTTCTTTCAGTCTCTCCTCATAGGGCCTTGTTTCCAGTCCCTTTATCATCCTTGTTGCCCTCCTCTGAACCCTCTCCAGTTTGTCTATGTCCTTCTTAAAGTGAGGTGCCCAGAACTGGATGCAGTACTCAAGATGAGGCCTAACCAGTGCCGAGTAAAGGGGAATTATCACTTCCCGCGATTTGGAAGCTATACTTCTATTAATACAGCCCAAAATTGCATTTGCCTTCTTTGCAGCCACATCGCATTGCTGGCTCATATTCAGTTTGTGATCTACCACAATTCCAAGATCCTTCTCACTTGTAGTATTGTTGAGCCAAGTGTCCCCCATTCTGTAACTCTGCATTTGGTTTCCTCTCCCTAGGTGCAGCACTTGGCATTTATCCCTATTAAATTTCATTCTGTTGTTTTCGGCCCAGCGCTCCAGCCTATCGAGGTCACTTTGAATTTTGTTTCTGTCTTCCAGAGTATTAGCTGTTCCACCCAACTTTGTGTCATCTGCAAATTTGATAAGCATTACCTGTACCTCCTGATCCAAGTCATTAATAAAAATGTTGAAGAGCACCGGGCCCAGGACCGAGCCCTGTGGTACCCCTGGCTCGTTACCTCTCCCCAGTTTGAGAGGGAACCATTGATAAGCACTCTTTGAGTCCGATTCTGTAGCCAATTGTGGATCCACCTGATAGTTGTTCCATCTAGCCCACTCTTAGCTAGCTTACTAATCAGGATATCATGAGGCACTTTGTCGAAAGCTTTGCTGAAGTCCAGATATATAATGTCCACAGCATTCCCACAGTCCACAAGGGAGGTTACCCGATCAAAAAATGAGATCAGATTAGTCTGACAGGATTTGTTCTTGACAAATCCATGCTGGCTTCTTAGTAATCACTGCATTGTTTTCAAGGTGCTTGCAGACTGACTTCTTTATAATCTGCTCCAAAATCTTCCCGGGGATTGATGTCAGACTGACTGGCCTATAGTTCCCAGGTTCCTCCTTCTTGCCCTTTTTGAAGATGGGAACAACATTTGCTCTCCTCCAGTCGTCTGGCACTTCACCTGTCCTCCATGATTTCTCAAAGATAATAGACAGTGGTTCTGAGAGTTCTTCTGCCAGTTCCTTTATTACTCTAGGATGCAGCTCGTCAGGCCCTGGAGATTTAAACTCGTTCAGAGCAATCAGGTGCTCCTTGACCATTTGCCTATCAATCTCAAGCTGCAATCCTGCCCCTTCAGTCTGCACTTCAGGTTTGCCAGGGGGGTCATAGACCCTCTTTTGGGAGAAGACTGAGCCGAAGTAGGAATTGAACACATCTGCCTTTTCTTTGTCTTCTGTTATCAATTTGCCATCCTCATTGTGTAGTTGAACCACCAATTCTTTCTTCTGTTTTTTACTGTGCATGTATCTGAAGAAAGCTTTCTTGTTTTTAGCATCCCTCGCTATCCTTAGCTCATTCTCAGCTTTAGCCTTCCTGACACTATTCCTGCAGTTCTGTGCTACCTGCCTGTACTCTTCCCTTGTAGCCTGTCCTTCCTTCCACTTCCTATACGTGTCCTTTTTTGTTTTCAGGTCATCTTTGAGTTTAGTTGTGAAGCCACATTGGCTTCTTCTGTTGCCCTCTGCCTTTTTTCCTTGTGGGAATTGTCTGCAATTGTGCCTTTAAAATTTCCTTTTTAAAAACTCCCACCCCTCCTGGGCTCCTTTTCTCATGAGAGCTGCTTGCCATCTTACTAATCATTGTTCTGAGTTTGTTAAAATTGGCTTTCCTAAAATCCAGGGTACGTGTTTGGCTACACTCAGCTTTTGCTTCCTTTAGAATCAAGAACTCAAGTATAACATGGTCACTTTCCCCCAGAGTTCCCGAAACTGCCACTTTATCCACTGACTCGTTTCTGTTGGTTAGAATCAGGTCAAGGATAGCCGATCCTCTATTTCCTTCCTCCACTTTCTGTAGGAGGAAGTCATCAGCAGCACAGCTCAGGAATTTCTTGGAGGGGCCATGTTTGGCTGAATAAGTCTCCCAACAGATATCAGGGAAATTGAAGTCACCCCTTACTACCACATCGTGCCTCCCTGAAACAATGACAATTTGCTTTTCAAAAGTTTCATCCTCGTCTTCTCCTTGATTGGGTGGTCGGTAGTAGACTCCAACCGCCATGTTCATTTTATTCTTTGCCCCCTTTAACCCAGATGCTCTCAATGGGGTTGCCAAGCTCCTCTTCCTGTATCTCTGTGCAGAGATACGTATTTTTAACATACAGTGCAACTCCACCTCCCTTTCTGTTGCTTCTGTTTCTTTTGAACAAATTATACCCTTCAATTGCTGTATTCCAGTCATGGGAGTCATCCCACCAGGTTTCAGTTATCCCTATCAAGTCGTACTTGCCCTCATGTATCAAGAGTTCAAGTTCGTCTTGTTTGTTGCCCATACTCTGGGCATTAGTATAGAGACATTGAAGACTATGTGCTTTATAGTCCGACTTTTTCCCTACATTTTGTGGTAGACTATCAATGGGCACCGCTGGAGCTGTTCTCTCCATTGTGGCACAGAGGCCTTCTTCCATTGGTACCCCCGAGTTTATGTCTCCCTCCCCTGTTGGATTCAGTTTAAAGCCCTCCTGATTAAGTTCCTCATGCTGTGGCCAAACACATTCTTCCCAGTCCTTGTGAGGTGCAATCCATCCTTTGCCAGAAGTCCATCTTCTAGGAAGTGTAGCCCGTTGTCCCAGAATCCAAATCCCTCACGTCGGCACCACCTTTGTAGCCAGTCATTCACTCAGAGTATTTTTCTTTCCCTTTCTATGCCTCTTCCAAGTACTGGAAGGATGGATGAGAAAACTATCTGGGCCCCGAAGTTCTTGAGTTCCCTTCCAGCTCTTCAAAGTCTGCCGTGATTTCTTTGTAACTCCGCTTGGCAGTATCATTTGTACCCACGTGGAAGAGAAGAAAGGGGTATGTGTTGGTGGGCTGTATGAGCCTCGGCAGCTGCTCTGTCACATCCTTAATCCGTGACCCGGGGAGACAGCACACCTGGCGAGTCCATGGGTCTTCGCAACATACTTTGGCTTCGATCCCCCGCAGGAGGGAGTCTCCCAGTACAAGTACTCTTCTCTTCCTCTTGCTGTAGGCCTTGGTTTGATTGCCTCCACTTGACTGACCCTCAGCCTCTTGCTCGCTGTCACGTTGGGTGCCTGGTAATTGGTCCTCTGCAGGCTGTCCTCTGCTCTCGTCCTCAAGTACATGGAAGCGGTTCCATAGCTCCACTGCTTTCACAGGCGCAGAATGTCTTCTAGTTCTTCTGCTCCTAACCGTCACCCTTTCCAGGGAGTTCTCCCTACGTTATTTTCACTTGCCTCTGCATTCTCCGACTCTGCCTCATCCTGCCGTTGCCCTTCTGGCTCCTGTTCTACGCTTTGGTGCTGTAGATCCACCGTTCTGTCTAAGAACTCCTCACTTTCTCTTATGCTCCTGAGGGTTGACACTTGCTGCTCCAGTCCTCTGACCTTTTCTTCCAACAGCGTGACCAGCTTGCACTTGTTGCACGTGTAGGCCATGTTGCCCTCAGGCAGGAAAATAAGCCATGTTTGTTTCAGAGTGGCTTGCCATGTTGTCTGAACCTGGCCCGTGTGGCTTGTGTGGTGGTGGTGGTGGTGGTTATTATTATTATTACTACTCATATTATTGTTATTATTTATCTTATTTCTATACCACCCCATAGCTGAAGCTAGTGATGGGCAATCTGCCCACCACCCAACTCACTGGATGCTTGAATCCAGGATGTAGTCGCTGGTCCTGGTCATTCAAACCAGGCCAAAAGTGGACACCAGCCGAGACACTCAGAGGACTTCTGGGTTCCCAGCGGAGCGCTTTTTACATAGAAAATGATGTAAGATACGTTAAAAGCAGCCACAGTTTGCATAATTTGCACAAATTGGGGCCATTTTAAATGTATTTTACTCCATTTTCTATGTAAAAAGTGCTCCACCAGGAACCTGGAGGTCACTTCCCCGGCTCGACTTGGGAGAACCTGAGTCAAGCTGGGGAAGCAGGTATGTGGGATGGAGTTTGGAGGGTCGAGCCCAGTGAGTTCGCTGGCCTTCCACCCCCCAAACAAAATCCTCACACGTAGCTGAAGCTCTCTGGGCGGTTTACAACAATTCATAAAAACAATATTACTCAGAATAAAATACAGATAACAACAATAAAAAACATACAATTTCAATGCAAAAGTTTAAAAAGAAATTTAAAAACCCAATTTAAAATGGCAAATAACTGCACAAGTTAATATACTAAGCTTGCAGCTGACATAACCCCCACCCCCATGTGCTATTTTGAGCTGTTAAATATTAAATCCCTTGGCATACAGGGCAGTCTTAACCTGGCACCAAAAAGATAGTAAATTTGGCACCTGAGTGGGGAGCTTATTTCATGATTGGGGGCCACCACTGAGAAGGCACTCCTCCTAGTTGCCACCAACTGAGCCTCCCACGGAGGTGGCAGTCAGAGGAGGGCCCCGGATGTTTAACAAACCATGCTGCTGGGTTCAGACACCATGACAAGGCACTCTGAAACAAACATGGCATATAAGCCACCATGGCTTATCATGTTGTGTGAAACCAGTCATTGTCTTAAAAACAGGATTTCCACAAACTCTTTTCACCAGGGAGTTAAGAAATGCTCAAATTAGAGTTTCCAAAAAGGCTTAAATGCACCCTTCAGCCTTAAATGCAATATCATAATGTTTGAAGCATAGAGAGGGATACTTTCTGGGGAATAATGAAGTTCGTACGAGTGTACATGCTTTTTTTTAGTTTATTTCCCTTAGTGGTCAGCTACTGGGGACTGGAATGGGACTTTGGGGTCAACTGGAGGTGCCTAGTTCTCAGAGCCTTTTGAGTATTCTAAAGTGTGCAGGTACATTGGTTGTCCCATCTTTGAGACATGGTGACGATTTTGTCTGGGTCAGGGCTGGATTTTTACTTGTGATTGTTCACAAACTTGTATCCTCAGGTGCACTTTATAATTTCATAAGTATCGCAACCAATCAGTCTTCTTTCTTACACCCAGGAATTCAACACAATTTATTCTGGATGGATTTTTAAAATTATGTGTTTTTTCAGCTCTTCAACAGTCATTAATGTACTTAACTCCTCCTGTTATAAATCAACATGAAGAATTAACAGCTTTATAGAAAGTAAAATCAGAGAAACATCTGATTACTGGAGCCTCCGGAGAGAAATCAGATGAATTGTTTTGCTGTGGAGTAGCAGAAGTATCTATGGATACAAAGAAACTTCAGAATGTATGTGACAAAGTGGTGGGTCCCTCCTGGGACCCAGAATAAATGGCTTGTATACTAATCATAGTATGTGAAGGGTTTGAATTATGAAAACAATTTTCTCAAGCCTGCATGGAGTGGCACCCTTGAACCTGGAAGTGGCTCTCTGTGGTTGTTCAGTGGTAAGTTAGAAACACTGTTCTCAGAAGCACTTACCTTCAGATTGGGGGGGGGAGAGGGAGGGAAAGAATGAATGAATGAATGAAAGAAAGAAAGAAAGAAAAAAGAAAGATCCCATGACTGGAGACGGGTGGAACTGTCAATTTCAGTTTTGTTGAGTTTCTTATTTTTCTGCCCATTGGTTGAATCAGGTTCATTCAGTTTGAATTCACAGTAAAATATACAAATTATATCTTTTAAAGTCTGCATGGAAATTTATATGCATTTTTGTGTGCACTTCTCCCAACACACTGATCTTTGTTTGCACACTTTCCAGATGTGTGTGTGTGTGCACTTCCTACTAACAGATGCAATCCAGGAAGCTTTCCCCAACAATACTATGTTCTTGTGAGTTATTTTCAGCACTGTACATTTTTGTACACACTTTCCAGTGTGCATGGATTTTTATGTGAATGTGTCCCTTGTGTGCACATTTTTGTGTGCATTTTTTGTTGTCATGGAGGTCTGTAGTGCTAAATTCAGGAAAAGTGAACATTGGCACACAACTCTGTTCCAGTTCACTCATTGGTTCATCAGGTGCAAATTTGGTAAATTCATAGAAAAATTCAGACGGAACTAATTTTTTTTTTTACCTATCCCTACTTTTAGCTACTCTATTATGTGGAAAAGAATGATTGTCAGAATAAACATCTGGTTCTGCATAAATCAGGGTGGTGTCAGGTTAAGTGGAGGCTATAAAAGTTGATACACAGTCTGTCAGAATTGTGCCATAGGCAGCCATCAAGTGGGAAACCGGAATCCAGTCAGGGTTACGATCAGAACTAGAGACTAAGCCAAGTGCCAGGAAATGTTTTGGCCTGAGCAGGGAGCCTTTATAGCCCTTCCTGTTGAGAATAGCAAATGGCCAGGCTAGGTGGGTAGAGTCATTGCATCACCTGGGGACCTTTTGCACTAGGGCAGGGATGGGGAACTATTTCAGCTCAAGGGCTGAATTCAGTTTCGAAGAAGCTCTTGGGGGCTGCATTCCAGTCATGGGTGGGGCCAAAGGCAAAAGGGGAGGGGCCAAAATACCAGCATATTGTCGCTTAAAGCTCATACTGGCAGTAACTAAGCCTTAGGAGAGACATTTCAATCTTTCAGAATGTGGGGAAAAATTGCACAAATGCAGGAAACCACCAAATGGGGGGGGAAGGGTGTGGCCTTCTGGGGGCCAGATTGGGACCTCAAGAAGGCCAGTTTTGGTCTGCGGGTCTCAGGTTCCCCAACCCTGCTCTAGGGAGATGCTCTAACCCAGCCTTCCCGAACCTGGTACTCGCCAGATGTTTTGAACTTCAACTCCCACCAACCCCAGCCAGTATGGAGGCCACTGTGATGGGGAAGTCTCCTCCAACCTGTAGCACAGGTGGCTTATCTCTTGGGCCTCAGCATCTCCTGTCACAACCTGGATCAAAAAGCTCATTCCAATTGCCATTGAGTTGTCTTTCCCCAAGGACTTCTAAACACATGTTGATTTGTAATTTTGAGACTTATTGCACAGTTCACAAAGGAATTGCAAGCAATTTGAGATTATGGGGGGGGCACATGGGAACAACACATTCTCTCATGCTCTCCCCCCTAAGTTTCCATTTTTTTTCTTTTCTATAAAGCAACTTAACTTATGACATTAGAAACAGCTCATGCAAGTGTGAACAATTCAGATTTTGACCATAAATTAACATTTCCATTAAATGAAGGAATACTGAAGGTCTGTGTGTGAGTTGTTGTTTGATATTATATTATATTATATTATATTATATTATATTATATTACATTTAAATCCCATAAGTCTTGAATTAATTAAGTGCTTAGGAACTTGCCTCTCTCAAGTCAGTAAGCAAACTATTAGTTGGAACTGCAGTTTAACAAGGTTAAGGGCCTCTGTGTTTCATCATCTCAAATTATTTTTCCTAAGCCAACTTCCTACTGCACCAGCACCCTTGACTAAGATGCACGACACTGTTGTCAGTCCTGCTGTAGTGGTTTTTCATCTTATGATTTATGAGCAAACCAATTCATTATGCAATTTAAAAGTGGAGTAACTTTGCAAAGTAACTTGGGGGCCCAAAGGAATTTTGGTTGAATTGTACAATAAGGAAGACCCATCTTTTCATAGGGGCTTCTTTCCCAAGGAGACCTGCACCTTACCTCTGCTTCTTTGTTTGAAAATATGCCCCAAGTAGCTTTACCTGCCATTTGAAGTGCCCTGGCCCTTCATTCTGTTCTGAGACTCTTTGAATGGGCTATGACTAGATCAATCCTCAGCATGCCAGATGTATATGCCAGTGGTCCCAGTTCAGCCCTCTAGGGTTCTCCTTTTTCTTTTTTTAATAGAACCCTGAGATCCACCAAATGGAACCTGGTGCAAAATAAATACACTTAGAATTAAAGAATTATGAGTCCAAGGGTTTGCATTGAGAACAAAAACTGAGTGTAGGAATGTGTGTGGAGCTCGACTGTGGGGGTGGAAGTCCAGCGAAGTCGCCGGGCTCGACCCCCTGATCTCCGCTTGGCCTTACCTGTTTCCCTGGCTTGACCTGGGTTCTCGCGAGCCGAGCTGGGGAAGCAACTTCCGGGTTCCCAGCACTATGTTGTTTAAGTAAAAAATGGCATAGGATCCTTAAAAATGGCCATGATTTGCACCAAGTTACACAAATTGTGGCCACTTTTAACGTATCTTACGCCATTTTCTATGTAAACAACGTGGCACTGAGAGCCCGGAAGTTCGGTGAGTGCCTCAGATGGCGCTTGCTTTCAGCCCGGCTCAGCAGGCGCAGCGGCAGTGCTTGCCAGGTGCGCTGAAAGTCTGGTGGTGGGTGGATTGCCCACCCCTAAATGAGTGGAGCTTGTAGTCCTTCCACACAAAAATCCACTCACACTAAACCCAAGCTTGCTTTATTTCTTAACTTCTTTCCTTTTTGCAGTATACTTTGAAGCGGCAGGTGGGGGAGCCATCATGTTGTTGTGTTGTTATTGTGGAACAATTGGGAGTCCGAAAAGCCTTGTCAATCTATGGTGGATCACCCCGAAATCGACCAGCAGATCCTGATCTACCTTCTGCCCACCTCTGTCCTACTGTAACTGAGCCTGTCTTTAATCCTAAGTGTATGTAGCTAAAGCAATCCTATATCCTTTCCCTGCTTCCCCTTCCTCTGTCATTTCCCCTGTTAGATTATAAATTCCTTAAGGCAGTGGCCCTTTTCTCTCCGTAAAGCACCATGAACACTTGTGGTGGTGGTGGTGGTGGTGGTGGTAGTGGTGGTGATAGTATTTTTTATCACACTCCTCAGCCAAAATGGCTCCCAGAGTGGCTTACATACAATAAAAAAAAGCAAAGGAGTCCCAGCCACAGGCTTGCAATGTACAAAGACACAACACAAAAGGAAAAAGGAATAAGAAGGGAAGAGGAGAGGAGAGGAGAAAAAGCAATTTGTTTTCCTGTAGTGCTGGTGAAATGGCCCTGCTTCACATATTATCCTCCTCTGCTGCAGCCTGCAGGAATGGCCTGGTGGTGCTATTTATTGTTGTTCTTGATGAATAGACTACAAACTAGTTCTTTAGTATATACATTTCTGCTCTTTCCCTCAGTGCAATATGTTTTTGGAGCATATTCTCAGCTTTTTAAACTGTGCAGCCACAAGTGGGAGGGGCAATGCCACCACTTTGCTGCTATGAGCCATTGTACCATGTCTGCTTTAAAGCAGATGAAGTTGGTTGGTGGCCAGATGCATATGGGCTCTTCACCACTTGTTTTGTTTTGTTTTTGTTTTGCTTGTTTTGGTGGTAGAACATTAGGCACTATTGTTATGTCCCTAAGAATATGGGGGTGTTTTCCTTGTGTTTTCTGTTGTTGTTGTTGGGTTGTTGTTGTTTTTTACATTTAACTATTTGAGATATTTCTTTCTTCAATCTAGCATAACTTTGTGTAAGTTATGTAGCAGATCCTGATACTGCAACCTGAAGGATATCAGATATTCAGCCTGTGATTCACCACCAAGCTCTGGCCAAAGCTGGGGACTGTAGGGTCACCTGCTAGGCCCACAAAGAAATGTCTTGCACAGCAATAGGCCAGCACAAAGTAATATGTCCTTGTTAAGATCTGACCTTTCTAAAAGCTTTTGGGTCATGCTTGCTCTCTGGTCTTAGCAGTAAGGCAATAGGGAATCGGAGAAGGGACATAGATCACTGGTAGACCATGTGCTTTGCATGCAAAACATTCCAGGCTTAATCCTCAACATCTGAGAAAGACCCCTGGAACCCTGGAGAACCACTGCTAGTCAGTGTAGACAAGGGGTAGATGACCTGGTGCCCTCCAGTTGTTTTGGAGCACAACACCCATCAGCCCCAACCAGCATGGCCAACAGTCAGGGGTTACAGCAGTTGTAGTGAAGACCATCTTGAGGGCACCATGTTGCCTTCCCCTGGGGTAGACAATGTAGAGCTACATGGAACAATGATATGTTATGGTATAAGGCAGCTTCCTGTCTTCTTGTAGCTCACAGGTGGCCCTCCAGATGTTTTGTCCTATGTCTCCCATCAGCCCTAGCCAGCATAGGTCAAAATATCTGGAGAGCCACACAACTTGCCCACCCCTGGTGTAGCTGCTGCTTCTGTATTCCTCGTCTTATTGCAGGCTTGCCTTGTTCCATTTTTCTCTGATCTGCCTTGTCATTGTATCCAGAAGCTCAGTCTGACAGCCAATTTCGTGTGTGTGTGTGTGTGTGTGTGTGTGTGCGCGCGTGTGCATGGATGTGTGTCGGACTCGGGAGTAGAATCAGATGACATGCCGTGTGTCCATCCATACTGTATGTTCCCTCAGTCACTGCTTTCTCTGCTGGCTGTGACGAAAGTTGGACCGAAACAAAATATTCCAAATGCCACAATGGCCTAATGCAGACATGAACCCGTTGAACATGTCATCCATGGGACAATATAAATATAAGATGCCACTTACCTGTGTCGTAATTTAATACAATACATCGCTCTCAGTATACCTGACCCGAGGAAGATGTAAGCTGTGCTCCACAATGCAGTCATACACCTCTTTTCTTGGCTTAGTAGGACTCAGTCCCAAGTAAAAACAATCAAGAGTCTTGTGGCACCTTAAAGTCCAAGAGATTTATTATGGCATATACTTTTGTGGACCTGAAGCCCATTTCATAAGATGCATGCAATGTTACCCTGAGTTCCAAGTGTACGTATGCACACACAAGTGTAGGTGGAGGAATCGTAAACCATGAGGTCAGAGGGAATAGAAATGCAGAAGGAGTGGGAAATGCAGAAATGGCCTCACTATTTACAACCCCCACACCCCCAACCATAATAACACTGGAATTATGTTTGCTTAATTCTTTTAGAAAATTCTTCTTTGACAGATGGGGACTGGGGAAAATTAGGATCTGATCCTGTGATCTGGTCACTGGTTGTCGGCAGCGAGAAAGCAATCAGTGGTTTGCTTGCAAATTTCAGTGGTAAATCATGATGGTGGCCTAAATGGGCCAAATGTAGCTTTAAAACAAGACTTCCCTTGTCTTGAAGCCAAATTTGGCCTTTCAAGGCTACTGACACAGTTTGTCACCAAATTTGTGCAGCAAACCATCAATTATTTTGCTGCTGCCGCCACCAAGATCTGGTGGCATAGCAGCATCTGGGATGTTCCGGGGTGAGTCATGAAATTGGCTGCTAGAGCTCTGAAAGTTGCCCATCCCTGCTTTATGTAAAGTAAGCATCCGCGGAAGAATTTCTGGGCCATACTATGGGTGACCTGTCTCTTTAAGAGACATGTGTGAGTTGAACTAGCAGCTCCCATTCCTCATTGGGTGGGTGTGGTCTTCTCTGTGATCCAGTTGGAACCGGTTAGGGTGCAATCCTATGCATGTTTAGACAGAAAAAGGTCCTACAATTCCCAGCATGCCCCAACCAGCATGGCTGGCTGGGGAATGGTGGGAGTTGTAGGACTTTTTTTTCTGTCTAAACCTGCATAGGATTGTGCCCTTAGTGTACATTAGTCTGTCTGCATAGCAAGTTGTACCTGTTGTCCAATAATGCAGAAAGTTCTCAACATTACCCTGACTCCTGCTGCTTCTTGGCTTTAGGTCAGGTGTGTTGGAAAGCCATCTCACACAGTGACTATTCTCCATCCATCCTACACAGTCAAAGGGCTTGTTCGCACGACACGGGAACTGCACGGTTCCCGTGTTGTGTGCACGCCGACCGGGGGTGCCCCAGCGGGACAGCCGCGGGCGGGACGCACGCAAAGTGACCATGGTCGGTAGAGGGGTAGACTGTCCCGCGGGGTCCCCACAGAGACGGCAGCCCAGAGCAGCCGGAGCCGCCGCCGCTCCAGCCTGTAGGGGCAAACGGCCCCTCTGGGCATCCCGGGCCCCACCCCCTAGTGCCGGGAGGCCCGCACTGCGGTGCGGGGACTACAGTGTCCGCCCACGCGCGCGGGGCACCGGTCGTGTGCGGCGCCCCTCCGGACCCCGCGGACAGCCCCATGGTTCCTCCCCTGCCGGCAGCCTGGGTTGTATGAACCGGCCCAAACGAAGGAAATACCACAGGGGTTTTCCTCTGTCCCACAAGGCAACATTGATCTATTCAAAATGTTGAAGCTCAGGCATTTGAAACATTTGGCACACCCCATACTAGCTATTCCCGGACTCATATAGCATAGCTCTTTAAATCAGGGTCAGGGGTCCCAATCCAGCCCTATGGGGTTGCTCAGATGGCCACAGCCCTCTCCCCAGCTACCAATTGTTGGATGTTTTACCAACTTTTGTGCAGTTGTTCCCCATTTTCAAAGGTTGAAATGCCTCCCCAAATGCTTAGTTACTGGCAGCAAGAGCTTTAAGCTAATAGATGGTGGCATTTTTGGTGTTCTGGCCCTTCCTTTTTTGACTTCAGCCGCACCCTCTGCTAGAATGTGGCCCTCGGGATGGGAGCCTCTCCTAAATGGAATTTGGCCCATGGGCTGAAAGAGGTTCTGCACCCCTGCTTTAAATAGTGGATGCCAATGTAAGCTCTTCCTTCCAGGGCAAGTGTGTGCCTGTGTGAGGATGAATACACTAATCTTTGCACACATACCAGTACATTTTATTGGATGTTGTGAAAATGCAAAGGACGACGGTAATTTCTATAGATTTGAAAATGAGATGGTGGTTTGCAGGAAATATGCAATGAAGTATTCCAAGATGGTAAACTGTTCCCGATGAGTTGGGCTTGATGAAAGGAATTCAATGTTGAACCTTTAAGTGAAATCCAATAGAATTGATTAGCTGACTAAGAAGTGCAGTGATGTTTATTTCATTGCATGCTTCCATAGATAGATTGTTCACCTTCATTTGCATAGCCCAAAACCAAATGGAGCCCTGGGAATGTAGTTTCCTGGAAAACATGCATTGTCCAACTCCATAACTATAGAGTCCAATCTTTGGTAGCAGTCAAGAAAGAAGATAATTGCTTACGTGTTTTAGTGGCCACGTTTTTGCTTTTTGTTTTTAGATGCTGACTCTTCCCCAACCTGGTGCCCTCTAGATGTGCTGCACTGCAATTCCCATCATTCCCAACATGTCTGGAGGACATCAGATTGGGGAACACTGTTTGTTCTACAGAGACTTGCAGCTTGCATTAGGTGAGAAGGTCACCTACCCACTTAATGGGTGGAATCCCACATTAGCTTACAAAGATCAGAGGTAAGACAGTCCCTGCTCTCAGACTTATGGTCTAAAAAACAGGACACAAAAAGAAAAGAAAAGAAAAACATTGGAGGGAGGAGGACAGTAGGAGAGAAGCAGAGTGCCACCAAATTTGTGAAATTCATGGAGAGCTCCTATAAAGCTGAAACAGAAAGATCGAATGGATAAGGAGCCTCACTCACTGACACAGGAGGAGTCAACAGCTTCCCTGCCTATCTGCACTGGCCAAATTCAATAAGTATAGATATTCCCAGCATAAACTGGACTTTGATGTGCCATGTAGTTGTTAAAGATGAGGAGCCTGTCAGAAGAAAGAGGTGGTGTGAGCATGGTTGCACAGTGGAGGCTGGTGACTCCGATGTCAGTGGGGCTGTGTATCTGCTCCGGGTCTTACTCCAAACATTCAAGGAGCGATCAATGGTGTGGAACTGTACCCTCAAAATAGGTTCAGCACCATGGATAGCTTCTTAAAAGTTTGGAGTAAAATCCGGAGTGGATACACAGCCCCTCTGACATTGGAGCCACCAGCCTTCACCGATGATTGAACACACAGGGATTGAAACCCAGACTTTTAAGGACTAAGCATTCCAAGCTTTGGGCCTGGTTAGATGAAAGGGAGAGGCATGACTCAGTAGTAGAGCTCATGTTTTGCATGCAGAAGGTCCCAGGTTAAATCCCTGGCATGTCCAGGTGGGGATGGGAGATCCAGGAATGCTTGGGTTTGCTGAGATTCTCTAAACTTCACTCTGTAGCTCGATTAGTCTCACTCCCATTCTCTTCTGGGACCTGTTTTTCTTTTCATTCAAATGGGTAAAGTGTCAACAGTACCTCCAGTGGTGGTGGTGGTGGTGGGGAGACACCTGAAATGAGGCCTCAGTAGATGACCTCAACATGTGGGTAGGTTCATGCAGGAGAAGGCAGTCTTTGTGATACCCAGCACACAAATTGCAAAGGGTTTTGTTACAGCTTCTGAGCAGCTCTGTCGTCTCGAAGTCCTAAGAGCATGGAATTTTAGAAGCAGTATCCTTAATGGATGCAGGCCTTTAAAGATTCACTCCTTAACTCACTCCAGTCCTGTGTCCCAGGTGCTGCTTCTCCAAATTCCAACAGGTAACCGAGGTGTGATATTCCTGCAATGCTAAGTTAACGCTCCCACTCCGTCCATTTCAGAATAATAATTTTATATTTCCTTGCCTTTTTGGTTTTCAAATATTCCTAAAGCTTCAAGCTTCTCTGCTACTAGACAAAGAGGTTCTTTAACTACAGTTTTTTGTGTCTCTCTCTTAATTGTTGGATACTATAACACAGGCTTACAATATAATCAAGTATTCCCAAATGCTGCCCACTTCTAAATGAGAAGCATTACTTTCACTGTCTCCCACCATTTCCTCCGTCCACCATTTTCACTCCTTTCTCATTTCCCCACCAACCTGTTAAAGTCATCTTTTCTAGAGTCATCTTGACATCTCCCCCATTGTTTTAAAGGTGGAGGAAATAACATTTTCAATGCAACTATGTTTAAAATCCCATGCAAGTAGTAAACTGGCATGCCAGGGAGATTATTATCCTACACATTTTCTCCTTTATGTGCTATGTTTCTACTTGTGTGACTATTTTGAAATGTAGGTATGGATCTAAAATACAATTTAAAAACTGTACCCCCCCCCCCAGCTGCAGTAGAAAAATGTCCAGTCTATTATGAAGATTGCTACTTCATTCCATGGACCAGATGCTGGTACACTAATAAAGTTCACAACTCCTTCTTATCAAAGCAGAATCTTTGCTGCCACCCCTACATATCTACGTTGGCTTTTTTAAATATTTGTCTTCAAGAAAGCTGAATCCTAGGCAGCATTAGGTGCACCTTAAAGCCCATTGAAATCCATGCACTTAGAGGTACCCTCCTAACTCTGCATAAGTCTACAGCTTAAGAGACACATTTTGTGAACAAGAAAGAACAAGAATTTTGTTTCCATTTGTATAACACCAGAACTTGCCATGTTCACCCCTGAACACACTTTTAAAAATCCACATTTTGGATAAAATACACATTTCCATGCTTTAGTCAGTGGGGGAAAGTGTGCATTTGGGTGTGTGCTTGTAAAAATGCAAACCAGGCAGCACAATCCTATAAGGCCACTAGACATTGTCTATAGGGCTATAGGATAATTTGGAGTCCCAGCTCAGACCTTGGAAACTTGCTCTGAGGTCAGCGCTGGGGCTCCAAGCTTGAAGCGCCTACCCCACCCCACCCCTTGCAGCCTCTGTGGAAGGAACTGAACAGTCTGCTTCTCAGAGATCACAAACGCAACTTAGGAGATGGGGCTTTGTGGGCATCCTGGAAGCAGGGAGGGGAGAAGACAGGCACTGGCACAATATGAAGTATCCTGGTGGTGCCTCAGCCTCCTTTAGACAGCTGAAATTGGCCGTCTAACAAAATATTTTGACATTTAGACAGCTGAAATTGGCCGTCTAAGTGTTTTGCAGGGTGGGAGGAGCACAGAGGTGACCTTCACCTCCACACTTCTCCTGCCTTGCATAGGATGCCCATAATCCTCCGAGTTCAGAAGGTCATGGGCATCCAGATTGGACTGTGCCATAAATGAGCAACAGCAACAAAACCTCACAGTCGTTAATAGTAACAAGACGAACCAAGCTTTATGCGGAACTCGGAGGACCTCGACAAGCTCAAGCCTCACTGATTCTCCCATCTCTGTTTGTGAAAGGAGTGAAGGAATATCATTCTAACAATCCAGTCAAAATCTGTTCAGTCACCTTAAGAAAATCTAGATCTCTAGCTTTTCAAATTTTTAGGTCTATAGGTGGTATGGGGCACCACACCACTGTGATGTGCACAGACATCCATGGAGTTTGAGTGCATGCATTTTTACTTGAACATAGATGTCACTGAAGTTAATTAGACTTTGTTCCAAGTACGTATGCCTGGAAAGCTAAGCAGGGTCAAGCCTGGTTGTTACTTGGATGGGAGACCCCTCCTCTAGTTTCCTGCATTGAGCAGGGGGTTGGACTCG
Source organism: Shinisaurus crocodilurus (assembly GCA_021292165.1). Classification (NCBI taxonomy): domain Eukaryota; kingdom Metazoa; phylum Chordata; class Lepidosauria; order Squamata; family Shinisauridae; genus Shinisaurus; species Shinisaurus crocodilurus. The sequence goes on from CM037882.1 coordinate 66,925,825, forward strand.
ATAGCCTTGTAGGCTCCTTCCAACTCTATGATCTATGAAATCTATGAAAATGGTAGAGAAAGGGTTATATTTTGTTATAATATAAATTAAACCTAAAGGATGTGATTTCAGGTACAATCAATTGTGTTTGATCCAAGCTAGTAGTGTGGTAGTTTTGGAATATGATTTACACGGGGGGGGGGGAGAGAAACTGTGCTTTCAAAAAACCCCATCAGGGAATAGATGTATGGATACTGTCATGCTTATAACAAAGTAATAATTTACCTGATGGCAGGTGGAGTTAAAATCTGCAAGTCTTCACTTACATAAAAAGGGAGATGACTATACCTGTATATTAGAATGAAGTTGAACATGGTTAACATATCTTGATGCAACCTGAACAATGGCTAAATATGCATTTTTATATATTTCAAGGAGGTGCATAAGAGTAGAATCCAAGTTTTTGAGAGACAATTCTGTTATATTCATCTCGAAAGGAGCAATTACAAACATATGTCATACGTCATTATGGAAGAGAACTGGAGACAGAATTATTCATTATATGGTTTCAGAGTGCCCTAAATTGGAGAATGAGAGTGCATGATTTCCCCAGATTGCTACTTAATAGTGACTAAGGGGTGGGCACATTACTCATATCTGCAAGGAAAACAATGCCAAAGAACAGCAGTGGTTTGCCTGCAATGAAATGTGGAGCCCTTAGGGTATTAGCTTCTGATGCTGGCTAATTGTGTGTCTCTTGCCTTGATATAAATATCTTGGGGTCCCTAAGGTTGGGGTGCTGGCAACATTTGCAAATTGATCTAGTAGTTTGAAAGTTATTTGCTGCCTTTTTATTTGTTTGTTTGCAGTCTCTGCAAACAAATGATGATAATCTCTCTCTCTCTCTCTCTCTGAATACCCACCAGGCAAAGGAATAATACTGTTGACTTTTGCTACAGATGGGTAGGGAAAAGAAGACATAAAGCTTGAGTTTTGATTAACCTGAGGCTGCTTGCTTGGGGCACAAAGGTGTTGGTGTAAGTGCAAACGGTTATGAGGAACCCACTAGATACAGTGACTTGTTTCAGATGTAATACCAAGCCATAGTTTTGGACTACAAGAATGAGAACTGGGATTGCTCCCCCTACCCATATGCTCTGATTCCATGATGCACTTTCGTGCAAACAAACAAACAGTTTAATTTGCCCTGCAAAGCAGGATTTGCAAAACATGGATTGAAGCTTCTTTGAAGGGCAAACACAAACCAGGGCCGGTATCAAGAGTAGGCATGCTTGGGCACCTGTTCAGGGCAAACACAAACCTGCAGGGGCACATTAACAATTGCTGTCTGGAGTTGCTCCTCCTCTTCACCATTGCAGCCTGCTTCTTCACTTGCCTCTTGCTCTGGCCCAGTTGATGGCAGTGGTGAGAAGATGCCACTGTCTTCTTGCTCACTGCCTCTTTGCCTGTCTAGTAAACAAGTAGTAGCAATAATGAGAAAAGGGATGAGGAGCAACAGGAACCGGGGACAATGGTGGTGAGAAAGTAGACTCACTGAGGGAGGAGGGCCATTGAGAGTGCCTTGCCCGTGGGCCAGGGCTGTCCCAAGACATTTTGCTGCCTGAGGCAAATGCCCCCCTCCCATTCCATGTACAAAAGCTGACTGGACTGGTAGCCGATCTTTTCTTCAGTGCTGAAGATCAGACAATGCTCTCCACTGCACCTGAAGGCAGCAGCCAGCAGCTGAGCTTAGGGGGCACAAGGCAGGCCGTTTGGCACGCAGCTACATCCTTTAACTCCTTGCTTCCACCTCCCAGCATCTGCCGCCTGAGGCAACTGCCTCACTCTGCCTAATAATAGGAATGGTCCTGTCAAGGGCCCTCAGAATCCTGGAGCCAGCAGTGCCACATACCATAATTTGCTGGTCTGGATGTGACCACAAATGATGGTTTCCACTAAAAAGTAAGTAAGTAATTGAGTCCGAATGTGCAAGGGGAGATAAAGGTGCGGGAACACATTGCCCAGCCCTACAGTGCCAAAACATGATTTGGCATTTTGCTGAAGCAGCTCATTGACTCTATAGGTGTCATGACATCATTGAGTGGCCTCTGGTAGCATGCACAGGAGAACTAGAGGTGAACTTTAGATTTGACATGACAGGATATTTTTTTATTTTTTTAAAAAATGATTTAAAATGGTATAAGTAAGTACCCCTGAAAAAGCCAGTGTGGTGCAGTAGTTAAGAGTGTTGGACTGGGACTGGGGAGACCTGGGTTCTAGTCTCCACTTGGCCTGAAGCTCACCAGGTGACTTTGGGCCAGTCACTGACCCTCAGCCTAACCTACTTCACAGGGTTGTTGTGAGGACAAACTGTTGTTGTGAAGAGGAGAGGGATCAAGTATGCTGCCTGGCCCTTGGGCTCCTTGGAGGAAAAGAGGGATATAAATGTAAGAAATCATTAGCATCATCATCTTAGTAAATTTTCAAGAAATTATGTTAAATATCAACATTGTTTTTACAACCAGGGATGTTGTATGGAATCACACTGAGTGCACTAACAAAAGCAAACACTTTGAAATGTATGCCTTAAGGTTATGATCCTTTATTTATTTATTTATTTGTTGTTATGAATCTACATAGTTACTAGGAAGAAAAACTCTGAATGAATTCAGTGTTACTTTCTCCTCAGTAAGCATGCTTAAGACTGGCCTGTATGAGAGACTTTTCCAGTTCTGGAATACTTTTACAATACATGAATACTAGAATTAACTTTACCCTGCCCCCCCCACTCTCCTAAAATAATGATCCCACCCAAGGAACGCAAAGTCCATAATAGAGCACAATGCTATGCCAAGATATGGAGACTGAGTATACGTTAAATTATATATAGCTGAGTTCTATAAATATTGTATTGGGGAGCATCGAACTAGCCATGTGGGAGGGAAGTTCTGTGATTCCCCCCCCCCAGCAATAAAGAAACCAGTGGTCTAATGCAATGTTAACACATATGATAAAGCTGGAGCTAGAATATCTGTTGAATAGTTACCTATATAAATATTGGAGACATGTTACTTAAGGGTACACTGAGATTTAACAAACTGAACTATTGAATCCCTGTTTCCAACACTTCTCCTGCTTGCTTTGTAAGAGCAATGGACTCAGCACAGAGGGAAGAGGTTATTTGGCCTCAACTAAGGTGCCATTCAAGCAACTGCTTCTGAAAACCAGTGCCCTCATCCTGTTAATTTAAAACCTGTATTGAGAAAATTCCCAGCTCATTTACAAAGTCAACAAAGGTTAGCCTGGGTTGAACAATAAGTAGAGACATTTCCATTTGGTATGTTTCTGAAGTGATTACGGGGGGGGGGGGGGGGGGGAGGAAGTGATTACGATTAAAGATTATGCTCCTGTAAACAAGGAACTAGAACATGAGTTTGGGGACCTAGGCTGAGAATATGGAGATCAAGCAATTTCCTTTCTCTTATAACACCAGCACTTGGGGTGGGGGGTTGCCCAATGAAATAGTTTGTCATTTCTATCAGGGAAGGAAAAAGAAAGTACTTCTTCACACAACGTGTAATTATTAACCTATGGAAATTGCCATTGCAAGATGTGGTGATGGCCACTACCTTAGTTGGCTTTAAAAGGGGATTGGAGAAGTCCATGAATGTTCAGCCTACCAATGGATAGTAGCCATGATAGCTAAATGGAACCACCAGTTTCAGATGCAGTCTATTTCTGAATGCCAGATGCTGGAGACAAAGAGGGGAAGCTGGTTCCCTACAAGTTCTCCTTGTCTGCTCTCCAGATGCCTGGTCTCCTGTCCTGGTGAAGATGAACCCACGGTGGAGTCTGGAGGAAGCAGGTTGGGCACTGGTCCAGAGCAGCAGAGTGGGGGCTGAAATAGGTCCTTCAGAACCCTGGACATGTCCCAGAAAAGAGATGATGTGTTCCAAGTGGTATGTGCTGACTGAACTGATATGGTCCCTTAAAATGGAGAATTTTAAAAATGGGCAGCTTTCTGCCCTGAGGTCTGGCACTCTGCTAATTCTGATCAGGCACGCTGTCAGTGCTTGGGTGTGAATGATGCATGAGGCCCTTGAGGGCAAGGTTGTTGTCCCTTTCAAAGAGTCCTGCTTGGGGCCTGCAGTCACTGGGTGTCCTTGATCAGGGTTCTTGTAATTGGAAGGCACATGATTGCTAGACTCAGACTCACTAATATCAAGGTCTAAACCCATAACTTTAGTTTGCTTGTGCTACCGGTTCTTCTGATTCCACTAGCTCCTCTCCCTCCTAGTCATGGAAATCTGGGTCATGGTATCTGGCTTGCCACTACTGAAAACAACGTGCTGTGTCAGGTGGAGCCTTGATCTCTTCCAAGAGCTTTATTATATTCCATTAAATATTTTAGCATCCATTCTTGATTCCTGCATGTTCTTCTTATAAGTCATGAACTCCCCAATGGGATCAAGTTAATTGCATATACACATCTCCAGACAAGAGCGCTGGTGAACCAGGGATGTAGGAGAATTTTGTTCATGTTCACAAATGATACGAATATGTCTCGTTCGCAACCCTGAATGCAAATGTGAGCAGGAATGCAATTCTCGAGAATTTTTCACAATCTCCCAAACTTGCATTCATATTTGAAAGTGCATACTTGCACAAATTCACACTTCTGAAGCTGCACAAGTGAACACTTGTGCTAGTGCACAAATTGTCCCCAAATTTGCACTTTCACACTTTAGCCAGGGCGAGGGGTGGGTGGGGATGCTCAAGTTCGGGAACACAGACGAAGTGAAATGAGCTTTGAGAAAGAATTTGGAGTACCTCAGTGAACTCAAATATTGCATGTTCACCCATTCCTAAATGCTCCCCAGAAGATTAAATAATATTAGGTGAATTTATACAGTTGTAAAGAAACCCCTAGCACTATTCCTACATACCCTGCTGGAACACCCGTGGACACTGCTGAAGGGGACAATGCAGGTAATGAAGTACTGTGTACTGAGACCCAGGGATCATATTTTGAACATGTTCAACCTTTGTAACCTGCCCTCCACACACAAGATGCAAGGGATGCCTAGGTGCTTTCGAAAGTACCCTAAACCAAAATGAACTCAATTTCATCTCTGTACAATTTCATAATCTCTGAGCAGTTGCTTTATTTCTTTAGTATCTCTTCATTACATTTATATCCTGCCTTTCATCCATGATGGAACTCAAGGTGGTGTACATAGAGTTCTAAGTTGGTCTCTCTTCCAGGCATTAACCAGACCTAGAGTTGTTTAGTTTCAGAAAGTTTAATGTAAACACATAAGATAAGTCCTGCTTAATCAGATAAAAGATCTAGCTAGTCCAGCATCCACTTTTTCCACAGTGCCCTACTAGGTAGGGATGTGTGAGAACTTCGTTCAGGGGGGTGGAAGTCCAGGGAACTCACCGGGCTTGACCCCCCAAACTCCTTCCCTCCTTTCTCCCCGGCTCAACTCGCATTCTACCAAGTTGAGCCGGGGAGGTGACTTCTGGGTTCGTGGCGGGCTGCTTTTTTTGTAGGAAATGGCATAAGATATGCTAAAACCGGCTGCAATTTGCGTAACTTTTAACATATCTTATGCCATTTCCTACGTAAAAAGCGGCCTGTTGGGAACCTGGAAGTGCGCTGAACGGCTTGGCACACATCCACTTTTGGCTTGGCAGGCACTGCAGCAGTGTTCGCTGAGTCTCTGGCAAATTGTGTGGTGGATGGATTGCCCACCACTACTACCAGGTATGTCTGGGAAATCCACAAGCAGGACATGAAGGCAATAGCTTTCACCCATTGTTGCTCTCCAGTCCTGGAGGTAGCATATGATCATCATTCATAACTAGTAGCGATTGGAAGACCTTTCTTCATGGTTGCTGAACCATGTGCCTTCTGGCCATGCCCTTGGAAAGATAGTCAAGGAAGAAAAAAAGACTGAGCTTAATTCATCATAATGAACTCAACATTTCTCAGTGATACTTATCATTCTATAGAAGCAACTAATTCCAAGTAGTTATACAAATAAAAAGATTTATCACATTGGTATGGAAATAGCCATTTTTTACAAATGACCCCTGCTATGCATTTCTTTGCAATACACCAAAATATTAACTGTGCAGTGAGAGGTCATAATCTGGGGAGCATGCCAAGAATTATGCAATGTGTTCTGCACATATGAATGCCAACATAAGTGCTGGAGTTTTGCAGAGTCACAACAGTGTGAGAAGGCCCAGAACAGAAATAAAAGCAAAATGATGAAGCCGAATGAAGTAAACAACAACAACAACAACTGGTAGGCAAAACCCCCCAAAACACAGTAACTTAATCTCTTCAGTAAAAATGATGAAATTAAAATAGAGTGTATAGGTAACAACAACTGCCCAAATTTTGAATTAATTTGCTGACAATTCCAGATGGATTTTTTGAATGTCGAAGAACAGGTATATATTTTCCCCACTTGCCAGACACAGAAAAGTGAAACCTGTTGGTCAACATTCATCAACACTCTGTCTGTGTTTGGGGATCATAAACATCCATAAAAGCCCCCTCCAACTGTTGTCATTTCAGGCCTGGTTATGGGAGAGAGGCTGCTTTGGTCACCTTGGTGAATGGTCTGTGCTGGGAACTGAACAGGGGGAGTGTGTGCATGTTAGTTTTACTGGAACTTTTGGTGGCTTTTGATACCATTGACTATGGTATCCTTCTGGGGCATCTGTCTGAGATGGGAGGGACTGAGAGGCACTGTTATATGGTAGCACCGGTCCTTCTTGGAGGGGTGATCTCAGAAGGTGGTGTTGGGAGATTCCTGCTCGACACTCTGGCCATTGGCCTGTGGTATCCTTCAGGGTTCCATCTATTTCCCATGCTATTTAACATCCACATGAAACTAGGAATGTATGAGAGTTCCATTTGTGGGGTGAAAACATGGCAGATTTTTCCAGTTCAGCCCTGACAGATTTTGTTTCCCCCCAGTGGCATCAACTTGATACAATACGTGGATTCTGTGTTGTTGTTTCTAATGGTGGCAGTTTGCAGAAATGCATTTTTTGGGGGGTGTCTTGTAATTCGCGCAAATATTATATATATATATATATATATATATATATTTCCCCCCAGTCTTTTTCAAGTGCACAAGCCTGTAGATTCTGCTGTCTGGTATGTGTAGTCCTGCCTTGTCAATTTCCTTGTATGTTTCACCTGTCAATGGGCGCATCCAAGTGGAGTAGATAACATGCAAGAAAATTGACAAGAGACCTCTGCATATAGGCTAATTTGCAGTTGTGAAGGACCAGGGGGAAAATAATAGTAAGACAAAGGAGGAACTCATATGCACAATTCAGAAGCACTTGAAAAAAATATGTGAACCAGAGTTGGGGGGGGGGGATGGGACACAATATCTCCCACTTGGCATTGTAATCTTCTTAGTATTAGTATTAAGTATTGAACTGACACTTGTCAGTGTCCTCCTTCCTTTCAACACTTCTTTGAGTCTCCAGCAAGTCCAAAAAGGGGAACTATTGCCCACCCCCCTTTTGCAGTTCCTTCTTGGAACAGTCACTGCTGTTGCACAAATTTCCCCTCCATTTATTGCCCAGTCTTTAAATTTAAACTAGGAGGGGGTTGCACCTTTAGAAACTGATTAAAATACTTGCAAAAATTTCCCTCCTTCTTTCAGCTCAGCCCAAAATGAAATCATTGATGACAATGCATCTTTAAAATAGAAATAAATGAAAGAACAATTAAAGGCTTCCAGTCTTGACTTTGCAACTGGTTCACTATATAGTATTAGGGAAAGTCAATTTCTGTGTGCTTTTATACCATTGTGTCCTCCACTGCAAAATCAAGATAATGATATTTACCAACCTCAGGTGTGTTGTGGTGATTAATCTGTAAAGTGTTTCAAAAATACCATATAATTAAAAATTCCAACCCTCTGGAGAAAAAGCTGGAAGGACTGAGCCTTCCTTGCCCTGGGGCAGGCCCAGATCTTGTACCATATGTTGTTAGCTTCTGTCCAAATGTTCCTCTCAGTTCATAGAGTGATTAGTTACTCTTAATCATTCCAGCAGCCATGCGTCCTAGCAGCTGCAGGGGTCTCTCTCCTGCAGGTTCTCTTTCTTGCCGTCCACCGCCGCTTCAGCATTGATTGCCATCTTTGAGACACCAGTCTTCAGAGCTAATAAATCACACATCCGTTTCCCAAATCAGGACACCAAACACAGGGGGATGCAGACTGCCAGATGCTGAATTTGACTGTTGATATCTGTCTGGCTTAATCTTGGTGGCTCTGAAAATGGGCTTCTCTTGAAACTCTAGGCCAGTGGTTTCTACCTTCAAAGAGCCCTTTCCATATATTTGTTGTTGTTGTTGTTTGTTGTTGTTGTTTTAACACAGAACCCCAGCATGTTGCAAACAGTTCTGAGCCAGGTTTTAGGGGGCACTTTCCATTCACTCAGGACACCAGCCCGGCCTGTTGAGTCTCCTCATTGTCTCAGTGGTATGTGATCTAGAACATACCTATCACTCTCCCACACTGCATATTGAAGGGGAAGACTGGTCACTGTAAGTAAACCATTTTTCAGTGTAGGGATGGACAAATGTGTCCTATAAGAACATAAGAAGCTCCCGTATACTGAGTCAGACCATTTATCCATCTAGTCGAGTAATGTTTATACTGACTGGAAGTGGCTTTCCACACATTTCAGACAAGAGTCTTCCCTAGTCCTACCTGGAGATGCCAGGGATTGAACCTTCTGCATGCTAATCATTTTTGGTCCTGAGGGGTATTTTTCTAACAAATCTGTCTCTGCTGAGGTAATTGTCCCCAATAAAATCCCATGGCTTCATTCATCTATTCAATTTATTACTCACCCTATCACAAATGGTTCTCAGGATGACGCACATAAATATAGATAAATCACAAATAAGAATCCAATGAAATCCGGATATGTAAGAGCAACATCAAAAGCAGCACATACAAAACAACACCAACAACAACACACATTTAAAACCAGTGGAGAGTAAAACATAACACAGGTTGCGCAATCCAGTGAGGCTGCCCATTAGCCTCCAAACTTGGAGGATTATGGGCGTCCTATGGAGGGTGGGAGGACCACGGAGGTGAAGATCACCTCCATGCTCCTCCCGCCCTGCAAAACACTTAGATGGCTGATTTCGGCCACCTAAGTGCTTTGCCCCAGAGCATGAGGAGAGGAGACTATGCTGGTGGAACCTGACTCCTCCCCTCCCTCCCCACCTTCAAAACTCCATTTCCGAGGTTCTTCTTGCGGCCTCAGAGCCACAGCTGGCACCGTTCTTCCTGCAGTGGCTGCAAGGGTGGTGGGAGGGTGCTCTGAGTTCAGAGTCCCAGCTCCGACCTTGGAGCATGTTTCTGAGGTTGGAGCTGTGACTTCTCCCATGGCCATCTCTAGACTCTGTCTAGTGGTCATATAATTGTGCCCTTAAAGATCTAAGAATTTTCATAGAGATTAAAAAAAACCACCTTTAACATACAAAGCAGGCAATGAGAAAATATAAACATGTATTAGCTGGCAAGAGCAAAAAAGGTCTTTGCCAGGCACCCCTCCCCCTGCCCCCCACTAAATCAGGTCATGTTCCCGGAAGACCTCTCTTAGGAGGGCATTCTATAACTGAAGGGCTGCCACTGAGAAGGCTCTCATCGGTAGGCACTCACTCTGCACCTCAGCATGTGAGGGCTCTAGGAGCAGGGCCTTTGATGATGATGATGATCTCAGGGCAGAGATAGGAATATATGGGAAGATGTGGTTCTTCAGATGTGTCTAAATTTGGAGTTGTAAGAGGAAAATAGAAGAACTTGTAGTCCAAAAGAGCTGTAAATAATGTAACCTTTGAGACAGGAACTGCTTTACTGTGATCGAAAAACTGAGGAAGCCCGTGGAGAACACAATTCCGATCTGATTTTCAGTAAAGGGGAAGGCAGATTTGGTAGTTTGCTGTTGTTTTTAATTGAATTTGCACAATTTGAATTCCTAATGCATCCCTGTTTAAGAAGAGCAGATCTGTAGCCTGCCACTATCCATCTCAGGGATCCCTGGAGCAAAGTTGGAGAACCACCACTGCAAGCCTCAGTTCAGTTCATCCCTTCCTTCCTTCCTTCCTTCCTTCCATTTTAAAAGATAACATTGAGCTGCAAAAGCTACAGAAAAGCACCACTAACATGGAAGTTGGTGTTTTCTATAAGGAAAGGCTGAAGTTTAGTGGGGGAAAGAGGTTAAGGCAAGAAATGACAGAAGTTTATAGATCACCATCCTCAGACTCAGAGCTAGGAACCTGTTCCAGTTACTCAGCTGGTGGCCTCTGACATGGCTAACTCACCCTTCCAGTGGCCATATGCATGCTACTCTGGTTTTGTTTTGTTTTTTTAAAGTAGAAAAAACTATCAAACAAAAGGCCAACCTAACATGTATCTCTCATGAACTAATGACACATAGAAACTTAAATATATTATATTAAATATTGTTAGGAATTTTGAGAGAGTAGTGTGTGTGTTCTTTCAAAATAGCAGCCATGGGGGAGGCTTGCCCATTCTTGAAATGGCTGCCATGGTGGCCATATCCAGTCAGAGAAGGCAACTGGGGGAAATTCATTGGATTTGCATCGTAATGTGAAATTACCTAATTTTGCACTTATGAACCAATACATCAACCAAAGCTTGCACTTCTCTGAATTTTGCCCATCAAAAAATATGTGCAGAAATATGTATACTAGGCAAAATTGCATACACATAATGCATATATTAGTAGAAATGTTGACAAAATGAAAGCACATTTTCATGATATACTGTGTGTGTGTGTGTGTGTGTGTGTGTATGTGTGTGTGTGTGTGTGTGTGTGTGTGTTCAGGGCAAACTGAATCTAAGACTAAAAAAAAAGAGAAACCAAGAGAAACCGAAATTGACAGATTCATCTGATACCTGCAAAATATCATGCCATTGTGTGTTGGAAGTACCATTTTAGTACTTTAGTTTAGTTTAGTTTCCAAAACACCCTTGTATGCTTTAGTGTGCTAAAAGTTTAATTACAACAAGCTATTTAAAAAAATCACAAAGAACATGACCAAGAAGTCTCCTAGCTAATTGAAGTAGTTACAGAGACCCATTTTTAAACCCCCCACAAGAGTTGGCATTTCAGTATTCTCAGAGAGCTGCCTTGTCCGTCTGATTAAAATTTCACTTGGCCTTTCTGTCCATATTAAAAGGAAGCTATTTGCGCCCACAGCTGTTCTGTAGACAGCATCAGCATGTTACATTTCAGGGGGTTTATTGAGTCTGTCAACGTTTCAAGTACCAAAGTGTTTGAGAAGTGCAATTTCAGCCATTCTGCCTTGATGGAGTCAATGGGGTTAATGGTGCCACTGGAAATAATCACTTGGCGACACAAGAGAAACACAGAACTTGTGAAAGTTTTCCAAACTTGTGTGTTGCATTTTGGTGTGTCTGTGTCAAGCTCTTTATTTTCTTTAAAAAGTATACTTCCCACACTTGGAATTGTTACTCCTGTGGAAACCTTAGCAAGAATGCAGTAAGCCTACTGTCATGTCATATCATTTCATATATTGATGAAATAGTTCAGTATTTTTGATGCACACCGTATTCTAACTCCAATCCAAACTTTTCTTGTGGTCACATATGCAGGGAGACAAATGCAGATTGATAAAATGTGGAACTACACAGTGGTAAATTATGTCTTTGGGTGTGTGTGGGGGCGTTATATGTCAAAATTGGCTGAATGAATTTTGCACTAGCCCCCAATAACAAAAAAAATACAAGGATCATCATATGTATTTAAGTGTATTTTAATCTGTTTTGTTTCATTGTATGTTGTGCATCGCCCAGAGTGGCTGGGCGATCTAGAAATACAATAAATAAATAAATAAATATCCATGTTTATGTACTCAGTGTATTTCTGCTTAAGCAGAAAAGGAGCAGGAGAAGTAGAAGAGAAAAAGTGACTAAAACGAGGCATTATCTCATGAACGGATGAAGTGAGTCCCAGTACACTCTCCATTAGTCGCTATACCTCTTGTTTGAATGGGTAAAAGGCATACTACTGCAGGCTGATGAATTACTTCATTTCAGAGCTCAAATGTATTACACAAACCTGGTTGGATGTGGCCGCTGCTCCAACTGTTGCGGCCTTGTGTCCGGCTGGATTTTCGTATGCCCAGCAACCAAGGAGGGGGTGACGGGCAGTAGGAGTGGCTGTTATCTCCTGGGAGTCCTTGGTCCTCACCAGACCCCCCTCCAGGAGACCAGGTTTATTGATTGCATGTACTGGAGGTTGGGCCCTAAGGGCAATCTGGGGATTCTGCTCGTGTACCGTCCACCCCACTGCATGACAGACTCCCTGGCTGAGGTGCTAGAGGTGGTCTCCGAGGTGTGTGTGCAGTCCCCCAGGCTGTTGGTGCTGGAGGACTTCAACGTACATTCGGAGATTATCCTCATGGGGTCACCTCGGGACTTCATGGAGACCATAACTTCCTGGGAGCTGCATCCTGTATTAACTGGCCCAACCCATGTAGCCAGTCATGCACTTAGTTTTTGTTTCTGGGGAGGGGGGAAATGATCTTGGAATTGGGGGTATATCCACCACCCCCTTGTCATGGTCAGATCACTTTCTGGTGGGGTTGGATTTCTCAGTACCACAACCCCTCTGCAAGAGTGAAGGAACTATTAGGATGGTCTGTCCCAAGCGTCTTATGGATCCAGAAGGATTCCTGAACGCACTTGGGGAATTGGAGCACACAAACGATAACTCGGTCGAGACCCTGGTAGATGACTGGAATGCTGCAATCACCAGGGCTCTAGACCAAGTGGCCCCGAAGCACCCTCTTCACCTGAATAGAGCTCGCACAGCACCGTGGTTCACCCCATCGTTGCAAGCTCTGAAGCAGGAGGTGAGAAGGCTAGAGTGCCAATGGCGTAAATCCTGCTCCGAAGACGATCGGACACAGGTCAGAGCTGCATGTTCACCCTACCAGGTGGTGGTGAAGGCAGCAAAAAAGAATTTCTATGCTGCCTCCATCGCGTCTGCAGAATGCTGCCCCAGGATTCTTATAGGGATGTCCGTGAATCTCGATCAGGGTGGAAGCGGAGGTGAACCCGCCCCCACTTGCCCCCCCCGAGCCCCACGGCACTTACTTTCTCCCCGACTCAGCACATCTCCCTGGAGAGGAGCCGGGGAGAGGAACTTCCAGGTCCCCGGCGCTGCGGTTTTAGTGTAAATACCATAGAAAACCAATTTAAAACGGCCATGCAGCCATTTTAAGGTGGTTTTCTATGATATTTACATGGAAGAAGCAGTGCCAGGGTCCCATCACGTCAGTTCCTGGAACAGCGTCGGGACCCATCCTCTCCCCAATGTTATTTAACATCTACCTCAAGCCACTGGGAGCTATCATCAGGAGGTTTGGGGTGCGGTGTCATCAATATGTGGATGACATGCAGTCTACCTCTCCTTTCAAGTCCTCACCAAGGTTGGCTGTTGAAACCCTGTCCAAATGCCTGGAGGCAGTGGGTGGCTGGATGGGAAGGAACATGCTGAAGATGAACCCCGACAAAACCGAGGTAATACTGGTTGGAGACAAGAGGAGGTTAGGCGATGTGGACCTGGTGCTGAATGAGGTGTATTTACCCCTGAAGGACCAGGTCCGCAGCTTGAGGGTCATTTTAGATTCTCAGCTATCCATGGAGGCTCAAGTGTCAGCTGGGAGCCGGACGGCGCTGTATCAACTCCATCTGATATGGCAGCTGCGCCCTTACCTTCCTAATAATCTGCTCCCATCAGTGGTTCATGCCTTGGTCTCCTCTCGCCTAGACTACTGTAATGTGCTCTATGTGGGGTTACCCTGGAAGATGGTTCAGAAGCTACAGCTGGTACAGAACGCAGCAGCTCACCTCGTTAAAGGCAGTCACCGACGTGATCACATCACTCTGGTGCTCAAGGAGCTGCACTGGCTACTAGTTGTTTGCCAAGCCGAATTCAAGGTGTTGGTTTTGACCTTTAAAATCCTATACGGCTCTGGTCCAGTTTATCTCAAGGTGTGCCTCCAGCAACATCAAGTAGGCTGCTCAACAAGATCTGCCACGGACGACCGTCTCCTTGTCCCATCAGCCAGAGCATCCAGGCTGGTGGAGACTAGGAAGAGGGCCTTTTCTGTGGTGGCCCCCAAATTGTGGAACTCTCTCCCCAGTGACCTCTGCCATGCCCCCTCCTTGATGCGCTTCCACCGTTCATTAAAAACATGGCTTTTCAGGTGGGAACATGGGGTGGGCTAGGATTTTAAAATTTTACACTGTTTTAAGTGTATTTTATTCTGTTTTGTTTTATTTTATATTGTACATCGCCCAGAGTAGCTGGGTTCCAGCTAGATGGGTGATCTAGAAATACAATAAATAAATAAACAAATAAACAAACAAATAAATAAAATGTTGGGGTAGCCCACACAGGAGTCTGGGAGTGAGGCTCCATGAAGAAGGAACTGAAGTAGTCTCAGATGTAGTAAGATATATTACCTTCAACTGATTGCAGACAGCCATCCGGCTTCTGTATTTTGCACCAACTGAAGTTTCTGACTATCCTTCAAAAGCAGTCTCATGCACATTATGTTCAATTAATGTAAGTGAGACACTAGTAGAGCATGGGTAACTGTGGGCAGGCTATCTATGTCTAACAGGGGTCCCAGCTGTTGTACCAGTCATACCACAGAAGCCACTTAGGCCTCCAAAAATAGGGCAATTGTAGTCCGAGGGCAGAATTCCATTTCGGAGAAGCTCTTGGGGGCCACATTTCAGTAGCATGCAGTGCTGAAGCAAAGGCAAAAGGGGTGGGGCCATTTTAAAAAACAACCATTTATTTATTTATTTAATACATTTTTATACCGGCCCAATAGCCGAAGCACTCTGGGAAGTTCACAATAGTTAAAACCATAAAATACAATAAAATATAAATATAAGATTTAAAAATACAGATTAAAAATAACATCAAAGCTAGCAGCAGCAGTTCAAATTACAATAACAGGGTTAAAATAAATACAAGATTAAAATGATTAAAATGCCTGGGAGAATAGAAAGGTCTTCACCTGGTGCTGGAAAGAGTACAATGTAGGTGCAAGGCAAGCCTCTTTGGGGAGCTTCATTCCACAACTGGGGTGCCACAACAGAAAAGCCCTCCTCTTGGTAGCCACCTGCCGCACTTCCTTTGGCAGGGGCTCTCGAAGAACCACTGAAGAAGATCTTAGTGTCTGGGCAGGTACATATGGGAGGAGATGATCCTTCAGATACCTTGGCCCCAAGCCGTTTAGGGCTTTGAATGTTAGTACTTTAAAGCTCTTACTGCTAGTTACTAAGCCTTAGGAGAGGCATTTCAACCTTTTAGAATAGGGTGGGGAGGACAGTGCAAAAGCTGGGAAACCACCCAATAATTTGTGGTGGGGCCATGGCTTTCAGGGGAATCCCAGTGGTCTGGATTGGGATCCCAGGAGGGCTAGGTTTGGCCTCTGGGCCAGAGGTATCCCACCTCTGGTTTGCTGGCTATCATCCAGTCTGTTACCTACTCTGGACACCACTTTCATTTATGCATTCCATTTCCATACTGCCCAATAGCCAGAGTTCTCTGGGCAGTTTACAAATATTAAAACCATAAAAATACAATATAATAACATACCGGTAATATGAATCCATTAACATAAACATATTAAAATAGTTTTAAACAATCAACAATTGTTGTAAACCGGCCAGAGAGCTTCGGCTATTGGGCGGTATAAAAATGTATTTTTTAAAAAACACAATTAAATCTTGGGACCCATTAAAAAGCCATACCATATGCTGTCAAATCCCTGGGAGTAGAGAGAAGTCTTGACCTGGCACTCAAAAGATGACAAAGTTGGTTCCTGGTGAACCTTATTGGGAGAGCCCTCTATAATCATGGGTCCACCACCAAGAAGGGCCTCTCCCTTGTAGCCATCCTCTAAACCTCCCTTGGAGGAGGCCCTCAGGTGGTGGATGGAATTTAGCACCTCCAGAATCTCTCCGGAATCAGATGGATAGGAGAAATGGAGTACTCAGAATATTAATGAAAAGTCTGGATGACCTAACTCAGCGTGTAGATGTCAAATGGCCTTGGGGACAAAATTTGCCCTTGTTCCACACTACAGAAGAATTGCTTTGGGGTAGAGCAGTTGTCTCCCAGAAACACACTTTGGAAAGGACCATTGAGATAGGAGCACAACCACTGACATACTATTATCCTGATCCCTATCCCTGACAGCTTGTCCAAAAGGCTACAATTGTCTACAGTATAAAAAGCTTTTGAGAGAGTCAGAAGACATTGCAGGGTTGCAGTTTGGCTGTCTTCCCAGAACAGGTCATTCGTTCATCAGCTCAACCAAGGCTGTCCCTATGGCAACCCCAGGACTGAATCCAGCATGAAATGGAACCAAATCAGGGGTGCAGAACCTCAGAGCTGGGGGCCAAGTCTGGCCCTCCATGGGTACCCCAGATGACTACATCCCCTTGAGCACCTTGCCCCGAAAGGGTAATATTTGGCACAACCCTTGGGGCCCAGAGAAGCCTTCTTTGGGAGTGGTTTTAAGATTTCTGCTTTCAATCAGTCACTTTTGCAAGGAGGTATTAACTATCTCCTGGCTCCAGATGGAGCCTCTTCTGATAGATTTAAATGGCACTTATCAGCCAGGAGGAATGCGGGTTTTCTTGGCACATGGCAGACTGCATACCTCCAAATGTCTTCTCCTTATTCTTGGGCTGCAACAAGTGAAAAGCTGAGTATCTTCTGGAGTATGTCCGGGGACACCAGAGGTACAAACTCCATGAGTTACTTGAACTGTGACACATTAACAAAGTCATAGTTGTTACTGACAACGTAAAGAGAGAATGTGGGAAGAAACAGACTCCAAACAATCACATTACATTTTACTGCAACTGTAAATATAATTCAATAGTTTCCTAATTTTCAGCCATAAAAATATGGGCATTGTTACAGGTCATAATTGAGAGACAGAGGCTGCCTCACTTTCTAAGCATCCAAATGAGTAATTTGGCAGCCGCTACTCCAGTGTATCATTTTCACAATTAAAATGGAAATGAATTCAGTGCCCCATAAAGTTACTAAACACAGTATATATTATTAACCAATCCCTTAATTGTAATCATTTTATGATTTCTTAGATTAGTAAAGCATGAAATCTATTCTGAGCAATTCTGAATATGGGGAAAGAGGGAGGAAAACTTTTTTCCCCCTTTTCTTTTTACAAATGAATTTTCATAATTACTTCGCTGTAGTAAATTATTCAGATTATCATTTTACTTATTAAATACAATTATATCCACATTCATTCCCATTCTGAGAATTACAAAAATATTTAAATGGCACTGATTCGTTAAATGCCCTGGGTTGGCGGAGCTCCGGAATTTCATTCTGACACTCTCATTAGCATTGGCAGCTCCTTTCAGGGAAAGAAGGAACAGTCAGCAGCAAGACTTTACTTTTTAAAGAAATAAGAACCCTTCCCTCCAATGTATCTCTGCTCAGAGTGTGTGTGGTGTACATAGGGTATGTGTGGGCAGCTGGGGGAGGCTGGTGACTCCTATTTCAGTGGGGCTCCTTTTCCATTAAAGGCGTTGCAGGTTTCCTTCAGTGCTTCATAGGAGCTATCCATGGTGCTGAACACCATTCCCAAAATAGGTTCAGCACCATGGAGAGCCAATGTGGCGTAGTGGTTAGAGTGTTGGATTGGGACTCAGGAGATCTGGGTTCTAGTCCCCGCTCAGCCATGAAGCACACTGGGTGACTTTGGGCCAGTCACTGACTCGCAGCATAACCGACCTCACAGGGTTGTTGTGAGGATAAAATGGAGAGGAGGAGGAGGATTATGTAAGCCACCTTGGGTTCCTTGGAGGAAAAAAGGCGGGGGGTATAAATATAATAAATAAATAACAGATGAGGATATATATGCAGCTTCTAATAATGGTGGGAAGGGTGTGAGTAGGGATGCATTCTAATTTTGTTTCTTTTTTCAAATCATGTGAACATGTCCCTGAATGCAAATGGAGCAGGAGTGGGTCTTTTTTCTTGGAAATGTTCTCAAATTCCCGAATTTGCCATCGCGTTTGAAAAATGTGTATTTTTTTTTTAATGTGCACTTTGAAATGCATTTGTTTCCTAAACATTTTTTCATGCTTTTGTCAATGGGGAGAAAGTGCACACTTTTGAGTAGTATGTACATGAATGTACATTTTCCCATTCAAAATAGGCACTTTTCCCATTCAAACAAGCCAGAACACAGATCAAAAATGAAAATGGTAGTGAGCTGAAATGACAGATGAAGTGATTTTTGGTGAATTTACCCAACCTCAAAAATCATACATAGATTGGTTCTGTACCAGCCTTCCTGAACCAGCCACCCTCCAGATGAGTGGAGTTAGCCCTCTGAAAATTGTTTCAGCTTAAAATGACAACCTGTTATAGAATAATGCTGATCAATAAAAATGCCACTTGTTTTACAGCACAATCCAATATGTTTGCCCGTAAGCCTCTGAACCCGGAGAATTACGGCAATCTTATGGAGGACTGCCTCCGTGTTTCCCTCGCCCTCCAATAGACTTAGGGGTGCAATCTTATGCATGTTTAGACAGAGAAAAGGTCAACAGCTCCCAGCATTCTTCAACCAGCATGGCTAGCTGGGGAATGCTGGGAGTTGTAGGACTTTTCACCGCCTAAACATGTATTACACCTTTAGATTGCCCGTTTCAGCCATCTAAATATTTCCCCCGGTTCGCAAGGAGAAGAGGCTGAGGCATCGTCAGGACCCCCCCCCCCATTCCCACCCCCTAGAATGCTCCCCTCCCCTCAGCACCGGCTTAGAAGTCAGTGTCTTCTGACTTCAGAGCCACAGCCGGTGCGGAAAGAACTGTGCCAGCTGCGAGGGCGGAGGAAGGGCTCTCTGAAGTCGGTGTCCCAGCTCTGACCTCGGAGTGCTTTTCCGAGGTTGGAGCTGGGACCCCGACTTTTCCTATGGCCATCTAGACAGCGTCTAGCAGCCATAGGATTGTGCCCTTACTGTATTAATTTTCTTTCTTTCTTTCGTTTTCTATGGCAGCCTTTCGCTTGTACAGATAAAAATTGCTTCTGCTGATTTGAATCCTGCCTGTGGTTGTTTCTTGTCTGGTACTGAGATATTCTTCATAAGGTTGTAAGGAAAACTGGCAAAACAACAGCAACAACAAAATAAACCACCCAGTGATTTGATAAAAGATTCATGAAATTGACACGGCAATTCAAAGAGAAATTGTTTTGTGAAATGACTCCCCCACCCCTCAACCTCAACTTTGTTTCACTGATTCCTTTTGCTGATCCTTCAGCACATTTACTTGAGAATAATTCTCATTGAATTTAGTTGGGCTTATTTATGATTAGGATTGCTGATAGGATTGCATTGATAATTTCTGATTTCCAGGCAAAAGAAAATACAGCATGGGACACTTTTTAAACTGTTTGGGTCTGCTTTTGAATATAGTGTCTTTGGGTGCGATCCCTTTGCGTATTTGTACAGAAAAAAAAAGTCCTATAACTCCCAGCTTGCCCCAGCCAGCATGGCTGGCTGGGGCATGCTGGGAGCTGCAGGACTCTTTTTTCTGTCTAAACATGCACAGGATTGTGCCCTTTGAGTGTTTGCAAGACATTCTTACATATTTTGCCATTTTGCTAAAAAAAATCAATGAATTGAAACAACCCTTTTTGATGTGAGTGAAACAGCTTTAAAACAATCATTCTCATTGTGAGCCAACCCTAATTATAAACTGACTTTACACGTGAAAATATATTGCATACATCTTTACAATTCAACTCCTTCTCTCTATTTGGTTCCTAAACAGATAAGTGTGGCTTTTCCCCAGAGAGATCACTGCATAGTCCCCTATCCTTTTTCAATTTTCCTGATTGGAATTTGTAACACATAGATCACATTAAATTCAAACACAATAAGATAATATCCCCTGGTTCATTATTTTATTTCTTCATTTGCTGTATTAACTTATATAATCCACCACAGTCTGCCCACCATGGTCCTTGAGTCTATGTAGATCATTTTAAATGGCATGCCAACTGCTTTTTGTATTGATTGACCCATTCACCTCTTGCTTCATTCCATATCACCTGCACATGCCATCATGTTTCCACTCAGGTGCTTCCTTTAGATCACTGAGATACACAATGAGCAAATGTGTTCATAGTATGAATTCTGTTAGGTTTTTCTCTCCCTATAATTCTTGACAAAACAGTGTGAGGCAGAGAAGCGCTTGAGTCGTGCTGTACCTGTGGACATAATTCATATAAAAGGCGGGGGAACCAAAAACTAGGCCTCATTTCTAAGAAAGCTAAGCTCTGAAAAATTGCAGTGCGAGGGAGGAGTGCAACGGATATGAGAGAAGAAAAGGTATAGCACCATGTGAGAAATAAAGAATAGTCCGGGTGTAGTGTGGAAATTGGAATGATCTTTGCCCTTATGAATCATGGATAGTGGAACCAGGCAAAGCTCTCTGGACAGATAACCCACCAAATAAAATTTCATGAATGGTAATATTATCACAGACTCCAGGAAATAAGGCTGACCTGCTGTGTAGCTTGCTAACTTAATTAGCCTGTTTGTATTTTGAGGAGGTGAGACTATTGGCTATAATTGTGTTTAGTTTTATGATTCCCCTCCGCTCCTTTTATTGTCCATGGGCCTGGTGTGTTCAGGGCTGCTGCTCATATTGAAGCTCCCATTACCACTTTGTCCTAGCATTTCACTGCCGACATTTCAAACCCTCTTCAGATGATACTTGGGAATGCAAGGGGCAGGAACAATGAAGCCAACTTCAATAATCATTAGCTGCCCCATCCGACCCACACCCTTGGACTGAAATCCAAGTTTGTTAGGTCTGGAACCAAAGGCTGGCAGACTTTCTAGTCTTCCACATTTATTTATTTATTTTTGAGGGGAGATCTTCTCAAATGGCTCCTGATAGGGTTGGACAAATCTGTCTGGTTTTCTTTTGGTAATGTTGGTACATTTTCAAGCACATGTTTGTGCTGTCCCATTTCTTTATCAGTTTGCACATTCTTCTTTTTTAAAGTCTGCATGAAAATGCATGTGTATTTTCATACACGTGAAAATTCAGACGTGTTGTGACATACAATTTTCCCTAATGCATGCATTTTTTTTGCAAGCACGTTCCTCTATGGCATGCATTTTTTCAACACTGTTTTCCCTACTGTACATGATGGTGTATATGCAGTTTTCCCACACGTACAGCATCCACACTTGGAGGCATGATGCATGAAAAACACTAAAACATGCCACAAATATAGTAGGATAAAAGTAAGCATAGTCCAACTTCAAAACTTTTAAAACTACACCAGCCACATAAACAGGTTCCACAGAGATTGCAATCTAGACTATAATACACCATGTATGAGAAATTTGGTTCAGATTGCTTTTGATGAGAATTTGCCCAGTTGCACCTCCCAAAACCAAACGCACACCCTAACACAATCTGTGGTCGAAATCTGTACATCACTGAGATGTGACTCTCAGCACAATAGCAACAACAAAATGTATTCAAAATGTATACATTTGAAAAATATTCACATTTGATGCATACATTTGGAAACAGGAGGGGTGTAGCCAATGGGAGCTGCCATTCCCCCCCCCACACACACACACACATACACACACATCCAAGAATACCCTTGGGAATGACTACATTGTCACACAGCATAGTTTCCAGGAGCATTCTTCTCCACCCCTTGGATTTTTTGGGTTAAGAGAGGAGGGGGGGAAATCCTGAGCCACCTCATAAGTTAATAATACAAAAGTTTTATAACACCCCATACACACACACACACACACACACACAACTACCAAATTTACCACCTGCAATGGTACAGCCCTATCTATGTACAGTTGGGAAGGAGTGATAAAAGGATGTGCATATCATTTGTTGTGCGTAAGGTCTTTCGAATGGCCTACATAGATGCGTCCTCCAAGGGCCAACTTTAAATGCCGACAAGAAGCTGTGTTCACTCTTGTTCATGCAGACTCTTTGCTTGCTGATTTGCGGAGCTCTTTACACCACCCAAATGGAACCGAGGGTGTGCTGTGTGAACACAGGCACCAAAAGCATCTAAACAACAACAACAACAACCCTGCATCCGTTAGCGGCACCAGCTAGTGCCGTGCACAGTATTGACCTGCTAGCTCAATTTGCTTGGAACAATCTTGAAACATTTAGCTTTACAAGCTTTCGCTGGCACTGCCACTCATGTTCACAAAATAGAACAAATCGGTGGGTGGAGGAGAGGAAGGGAACTCTTCCAAGAAGGGGAACGCTTTCTCCATTCCTGATGAGTTTTCTCTAGAGAATTACGCTGGAGAAAGTAATCACATTATGTAGTGAAACAAAGAAACCAGGCAGCATTCCCCCCCCCCCCAAAGGAGAGAGGAAGGAATGGGAGGTGATGAGGAAGGGGGAAGAAAGGCATTGAATCACAGAGAGAAAGAGTTAAGCCATTTTTCCATTTACATGGTTTGTTTCACAAATGTCCGAGTCATTGGGCACAACCAAAATTGCAAAATTAGTATTTTGGCACGCGCTCTCTCTCTCTCTCTCTCTTGTGCTCTCGCTTTCTTGCTCTCTCCCTCTGTTCCATGTTCTACATTTCAGAGCGGGCTTCAAAACTCCCAGATTTAATCACTCACACATACACAGCACCGCATACTCTCCCTCCCCATCTTTGCCAAGCAGATTACCCTTTTATTTTCCAGTGTTAAAGTGTATCAGGTACCCCTTAGGCTACATGAGAGTTACCTCTCCATGATAGGAGCTAACAGGGTGTATCAATTGTTCATGATTTCCTATTCTCCTTCAAATTGGGAGAGGCAGTGGAATCACTGGTGTGTAAATCCTGTACTGTCAGCACTCCCCCCCCCCTTTCCCCAGACTTCAGCTCAATGTTGTGCATGTTTGGGTAATTAATTATGGGAATGTCTTTTCTCTCTCTCTTCATTCTGAATTACCATTTAGCAGGCTGTCAAATGCTGATCTAATGAATATATCACATACAGTTTGGTGTGCTTCCTTTCACCTTAAAATAAATATCAGGATTTTGAGGGGGGACATTTTAATCTATCACCCTTTTGTCTCCCCACCTCACTTTCAGGTCAGATGAAGTAACAGACTGCTTGAAAATGGCAAACATGAAAACGAAAAAAAAAAAACCTTTTCTTATTACCTACACACAGCCTTTGTAAAAAAATTGTAGGCTGTGTTTCTCCTAGCAAATCAGTGTGGTTCATAGCATCAAAGGTTTCCACGAGAGACAATTTCTGCAAAGTTAACCTCTTTCTGTCTAGCTCCCTGCAAGCTTAAGGTCTCCTGCCAGCTAATTTCATGCAAGGTGTAGATATGATTAGCTCAATAGCTGTAATTGCCTCTATGTGGTGGTGTGATTAATTTGTGGGAAATCATGAAGCTTTCCAGTTCAGGTTTAAGCCCGTATGTTCTCATTAGGGCCTCCCAAGGGGTGGGGTGTGTGTGCTATGTGTAGAAATTGAACGAATGAAGTGTATGCTTTCAACACATCTCTGCCTTTTGTTGGACTGGTCAACAACAATGCAGAAAGGGATCACGCATAATGGAATTCCAGAGATAGAGATGCTCAAAACTTGAGCTGTAATCTTTAAACAACAGCAACAACTATCGAAATAAGAGAGTAGGAGAACATTGTCAAGCAAGACAAACAAGGAGTGTGCACAAAGCTTTATGATTAACGTAATCTGTGTGTCTCCTTTCACAGTGCGGAATTTACAATAGCATGACTGATGAAGATTAAAAGTCACGTCTATGAATAATGCAGACCGAAGTATATATGCTCATATATTATACATTCAGATTGAAAAACATATATACTCTCTCTCTGTACATACAGTACAGCCTGTGTGCAATGTATATCTCAAACACACAGAATATGTCATCTATTATCCACTTCTTGGATGCTGCAGTGAACAGTTTTAAATCCCTCTTTCAAATTGACCAGATCCTAATCATGCAATGTTATAGTCTTCCTCCCTCTTCTTTTAACCAATTATATAAATAGCAAAAAAAGGATATATGCAATCTCTGATAAGCAGAGTGCAAAGCAACACAGTGTTCTTGTGTTCACGTTATTATTACTTGTGTGAATAGTTTCCACA
The DNA here is from genome assembly GCA_021292165.1 of Shinisaurus crocodilurus. Classification (NCBI taxonomy): domain Eukaryota; kingdom Metazoa; phylum Chordata; class Lepidosauria; order Squamata; family Shinisauridae; genus Shinisaurus; species Shinisaurus crocodilurus. The sequence goes on from CM037882.1 coordinate 66,950,120, forward strand.
ATATGCTCCCCTTTTATCTTTTTGCCTTTATTACCCATTATTTCTTGACTGTCTTTCCTCCAACTCTCTCAGCCTCCCAAAAAGTATTGTGCTCTGTTGAATGACTCTGCTCATAATACCTAGGACTTTGTTCCTGAACATGTGTGGTGCCATTGTGGATGCTGGATAATTTAGTTTGGTCTGCATTTCGAAGCAAACCAATCTAATTTGCAGTTCTCGGAATAATAGGTGGGTTGGAGGAGCACAGCTATCCTTTGAATTCTGCACTTCTCTGAATGTTGTTGTGCACTTCTCATCTCAAAATTGCATACAAGATGGTTTATGTTGGGGAGAGATGCATATAAACATGTGTAGATTAGGGAAAGATGCATACAAAATGCAGATGTTAGGGAAAGTTGGGTAGAAAAATAAATGGGATATTTGGTGTATTTATTTATTTTTTAAAGACCCAGAATACATGCAAAACTGACACAGACCAGAAATAAACCGATTCATGCATCCCTACATGCCATTTCCCTCCCCCACCTCATCTTTCTCTCTTTCATCAAATCTTTCCTTAAACCTTCAAGATATACCTTAAAACCTTTCCTAAATCCCTTACCTAAAACTTAAGATGGAAGTGGGCGGGGCGGGGAGGAGTTCAAAATGAGTTGTGCTTAAATGTAGGTTCTTGTTGCATTTGGTCACACTCCTTGTTACTTTTGCATCGCCCATCCCTTGTATCTTCCTTGACTGTCAAAACATGCACTGCGAATTCCTCACTGCAGACTTGTCTTCTTCTTTTCTTTTCTTTTTTAAACTTGCATTACTCTATAAGCTCCGTGCGATTGTGACCCCATGTAATAATCATGTAATAATATGATTATGCTCTTCAAGATGTTACAGGTATGAAGGAAGGGTGCAAATAGGCTATTGGATCGCTATGTCTGTCTACCACAGAGGTGCAGAACCTCAGCTCCAGGGTCCCAATCTGGACCTCCAGGCATCCCTAGATGGCCACCCCCCCTTCCCCTGGCCATGCCTGCTTTCCCCTGAACACCAATCATTCAGTGCTTCCCTGGCGTTTGTGCAGTGTTTTCCTCTATTGTAAAAAGTTGAAATGCCTCTCCTAAGTCATAGGTAGTGGCAGTAAGGGCCTTATGTGTGTATGTATGTATTTTATTATATTAGATCCCACCTTTTTTTTTCTTGCAAGGGACCCAAGGCACCTTACATAATCTTTCTTCTCCTTTTCATTTTATTGTCACAACAACCCTATGAGGTAGGTTAGGCCGAGAGTCAGTGACTGGCCCCAAAGTCACCCAGTGAGCTTCGTGACTGAACGGGGACTAGAACCCAGATCTCCCGAGTCCCAGTCCAACACTCTAACCACTACACCGTGCCGGGTCTCTTTAAGCTAAGGTCTGCTAGTATTTTGGCCCCACCCTGCTTGCCTTTGGCCCCTCCCCTTCACCTTATGCCCCACCCACCACTGGAATAGAACCCCCAAGAGCTTCTCTGAAATGGAATTTGGCTCTTGGACTGATTGAGGTTCACCACCCCTGGCCTAGTATGTAGATCCCAATGGGATTTATATGCTTAGGCCTGTGGCTTACGCTGGCTCAGCTTGTCTGAGTGTGGAAAGCTAAGCAGGGTCAAGCCTGGTTATTACTTGGATGGGAGACCCCCTCCTCTAGTTTCCTGCGTTGAGCAGGGGGTTGGACTCAATAGCCTTGTAGGCTCCTTCCAAATCTATGATCTATGAAAACTATGATGCATGGTATTTAGTACCACTTCAGCCTTGTGACCTCACAGACCTCAGGGGAAAATATGGGGCCAAATGAATCATCCTCCCCCCACTTCAAAAAGAAAGAAAAAAGCTTGGGAGATGGGTTGGATTTCACATATTGATTTAACCTAAGCAGCACGTTATTTGGCTGAAGTCTCCAAATTTTACATATTGCAAAGAATCTAGTTCTAATTATAATAGAGGTGGCAGAATTAAATAATTTTTAAAAAAATAGCCATGCGCAGACTTTATGTCATTACGCAAATTGCCACCATTGGATGACATGGTAATCAATAAGAGGTCATCGCTTAATGATATCTTATTGAGTGTGTCCTCCCCCCCCCCCGTTACTCTTAAACCATCCTCACAATGGCACATGTTTGAAACCATTTCAGTTCCAACCTGAAGCCAAAGAAAATCTGACACAAGTCTGCTTCTTGCTGGATTTTGATACTGGGTAAGGATCAGTAATGGGATTGGATAGGTGCAGGAGAGAAGCCTCCATCAAGCTGCTCAAAATCTCTCTCTCTCTCTCTCTCTCTCTCTCTCTCTCTCTCCTTTTCTCTTTAAACAAGGATTTGCCTCTGTTGTTTAACTGTATTTATTTCTTTAAATCCTGCCTTTTCCTCCAGGGAGCCCAAGGTGGCGTACAGGAATCTCCTCACCATTTTATCCTCACAACAACAATCCTGTGAGGTGGGTTAGGCTGAGAGTCAGTGATAGCCCAAAGTCACCCAGTGAGCTTCATGGCTGAGTAAGGACCTGAACTCGGGTCTCCCCAGTCCCAGTTGCACAGTCTCACTGCTACATCACACTTGTGTGTAAAATCTCAGTCATTGTAGTTACTGACTGCTGGTTTTGTTTCTTGTGCTTTTGCTTTTGGTGCTGCTTTTACCTGATGCTGTTCAGATGATCACAACTCCTAACCTTCCTGATCATTGTCTATGGTGGCTGGGGCTGACGCAAGTTGAAGTCCCAAATATCTTGATGACATCAGGTTGGGTCAGGCTGTTTTTGCTTGCTGTCAATATGTTCTAATGATTATTGTTTTGTACGGAAGGGGGAAGCAGGTTAATCATTTCTTAAATAAATGAAATATCTATCTATAGTGGGAAACCCACATGTGGTGCCCAAAAGGGGAGGATAAGGGGTAGGTGAAGGTTAATTAGTTGAGATGACCTCTGGCCTCTCCCCAAAATTCCCCACATGGAGTTTGCACATCTGTAGTTCCCTCATGAAGCTTGGGAAGACCGCTTTACCTGTGGCAGCTGTTTGGCAGAATTCCTCTGAAAGGGCCTTTGGTGCTCTGGCTGGCCAAGGTCATCCCACTCTGGGAGCAACTTAGTTGCCCAGCACTGGGAGCCCATCACCATGTCCTCTGGCCACTTGGTGTAGAATGTCCTGCAGATCCAAGGCCTCCCCCAATCTGCCCCCAAAACCTTTTTCCAGTCCCTACCACTGACAGACTGCCAGTGGCGGAGGCATAATGATGGATCTCCTCCACCTAAGGACCACTCTCTCTCTCTCCACCTGCTGAGAGGGAAGTCAGCAATACCCTATGAGGCCTAAGATTCCCTCTTCGGGGCCATAGGATTGTGCTATATTGGGGTGGGCAACTTTTTTGTTGTTGTCCTGTTGAGGGCTGCATTCCCATATAGGCAATCTGCCAGGGGGTGCACATTAGCAGTGGGTGGGGCCAAAGCCAGTGGTGGGCAGGAGCTGAGCCCAAAGGGGGGGGGTCACCCATTTTCTCTTGATGCCACCCACCTTTTAATTCTCCTTCTGTGGCCCCTTTCTCTCTGCTTCTCTCTCTTCCTTCCCTAGCAGCAGGCTTCTGGGGGAAGGACAGATATTTCTGGCCAATGGTCTGAACTGATTACACATAGAGGACTCTTGAAATGTGGCTGATGGCCACATGTGCCCCACTGAGCTATACACATGTACAAACACACATACACACAGAGGTGTGTGTGTGCATGTGTGTTTGCATGTGTATAAAGTTAAATAAATATTGAAGTAATTAATTTTGTAATATTGAAGTACGGTAATTAATTTTGAAGATGACTTTTCATACTAAAGGTGATATATAAAGGTTTTTGTGTTTGTTTTGCTTTACTTTTCCGAGGGGGTGTTACCTCATTTTCTTTTGGAATTAAGGAGGACTTCTCAGTGTGTGGCAAATTTGTTTGTCTTTATTGAAGTCAAACAAACAGTATGAAAAAGGTGTTTCTCATCCATTAGCTCTTTAATTACCATTCTCTTCAACACTGATATGGCAGAGTTCGGACAGGGTGTAGCAGAAGATAGTTCTGGCACTAAAGGAAAAAGAATTAAAATGAATCTATCATGGAATCTTCCTTTCTCCGAGCTATTTGAAGTTCAACCTAGTACCTATGATTATCCTGAAATCCCAGAATAGTTTTAACACTGCACTGGAAGATGTTGGATAGATTGTATGGCAAAAACAAATTACTTGGAGATCAGCTTTCATGTAACTTTAAAACAATGAATTTATCGTTGGCTAAGGCTATTATGAGTGTAGCTTCATCTGTAACAAGCATCATAATTCAGTTTTTTTGTGTGTTTTTTTAAGAGAGGGGAGGGAGCCAGAGATAGGAAAACACACTGTAAATATTGCTATAAGAGTAATTTTGCAACATAGTTTAATTATTTGGTTCAGTAATTATTTTAACACCGAAATCCTTCACAATCCAGTCCCTTTGACAACCTAAACAACTGTTTCATTAGTACTTGGAGCTAATTTACAAGAGTTTCAGAAATCTCAGGACTTCCATACCCATATGAGATTTACAGGCAGTAATAAAATGTGCCATCTCAGGCACATGAATTAACAGGTCATTAATACATTCAGTATTCTCATTTTCCCTTCTCGTAATGCCTCTGCTTTCAGTTATACACCACCATTTGGTAGGGATGTGCACACAAGCAAACCTTGATCTCATCAAAGTTCTCCAAATTCCACCTCAAAGCTCCTTCTGCCTCACGTCCATATTAGATTGCGAGCTTTTCCCCCCTTTCCGCATGAAAATGTGCATGTATTTTCATGAGCATTTTTCCAAATGTATGTATCAGTTGTGCGCATCTTTGAAATCTATGCATTCTTCTCCCATCGATTAAAGTGTGTTTGTGTGCATTTTTTAAAAAGTATGCATTATTTGTCCACTTTTTTTCCATATGTACACATCTGTTGAACACATTTGTGTGTATATGTCTGTGTGTATGGGGTGGAGAATCACATCTGGGAATCACATTGGAAGCTTGGAAATGAATGGACTTTGACTATAGATTATGTTCGAATCCGTGTTCTGTCTGGGAGGTATGAAATGGGTAAATCCTGATCAAAAGAGAACCGAAACACACTGTAAATATTGCTATAAGAGTAATTTTGGAACATGGTTTAATTATTCTGGTGATGCCCTGGAAGTATTAGGTGAACATCTGTAAAAATTCTGGGTTTGCAGATATAGTGGTGGGAGCGGGGAGATTAGGTACTTTGACCACAATAAGGTCCATATTATCCCACAAAGAAAGGCAGATTATTCAGATTATGCAAAGTAGCCTTGTTTTTCTAGGAGGTTGGGGTGAGAAAAAGAAGAAAACCTCAGAAATGTACTCAGAAAAAGAATGTGTTCTGATAAATTTTGGTTCAGCTCTACTTCCTAGTTGACATCTCTATCTCTTATCCATTCTGATATGTGCATCTTTAATCAACTGGTCACAGTTCGAGTTGTTTCCCCCTTCCTTCATATGATGTGTGTATGATGTGTTCCCCTTCCCTCAATCCTTAATTCTCCTCCTGGCATATGCAATTAGGAGAATTGTTCTTGAATCCAGATGATGTACTACTAATTGTCTCTCCCCCCGCATGTGATACCATTCCATCCTTTCTTCTCCCTTTCCCCAGGTTCACTGGCCTCCTCATTGCCACAATTAGCAGGAGGAGGAGAACTGGGGGACCAGAAGAAGGAAGAGGAAGGAGTAATGGCAGGGACACCCCTTTACCAGAGCCATCCACTTTGGATGATATATGTATGTATGCAATTCACAAATTTTTCTACAAATGTCCACCGCTCTGAAAAAGCGGGGGAGGGTGTCATTCAGAGATCCAGTTCAGGTTTGGGTTGCAGAAGGAGACCATTTTGAGAAGCATAGGGAGCCACTGCAAGTGCTGGAGAGTTGCATGACCCAGGAGAAGGAGGAAACAAAAGGCTCTCTGGGCCAAGGGCCTATGGAATTGAAGTGTTGGAATAGATATGACCAAGGTCTTTGGCAAATGTGACACCAGCCAGCTCCTTGGTGGATAAGATTGGTGTCTTAAGCAGTGCTAGAGCAGGCTCAGACTTTTTGGGCCATCTTTATTTGACCATTTGTGGGTGGGTGGTGAACAGAAAAGCCCCTTAAAATTGGGGGTGGGCAAATTTCTATGAAATGTTCATGTGTGTGGTGGGAGTTGGGGGTTAGCTGACCTTAGTTATATGAGGGGACAGAGGAATTTTTAAAAAAGTTTGTGGGGGAAGCCTGCCGGTGGATCCCCACAGCCTCCCAACCCAGCAACATTTCCTGCTGGGGGTAGGCCAAAACGCCCATGGTAAGAACACCATGTCACATGATATCATTCCCAAGGGCATATTGCTGCAGGAAAGATGGTCGGACTGGGAGGCTGCAGAGAGATGCCTGTCCACTTCACATAGCAACTGGGAGGCTTTTTTCCCCCAAGGTAAAAAGAAAACCAAAACCACCCTGAGCCACCTCATACACCTAAGGTCATCCAAACCCTCCCACCGACGGTCCTGCAAAAATGGGAAGGTTTTTTTTTCTGACACACCTTTCCACAGTACGGATATATCTCCACACACACTCCATCCTTTGCCATAGTTTTGCCTGTAGCCTACTGAGTGAGGCAGGAATATTGGTCTGAGTATGCTAGTCTGGGACTGTTAGCAAGGCAAATCAGTGGGGATGTACGAGAATTTTGTTTCCATTTGAAAATTGTTCAAACATGCAGTCCTGAATGCAAATGCAAGCAGGTGGAGGGGGGTACCGAGGGATGTTTGCAAATCCCCAAATATGCAATCACATTTGAAAAATGATTATTTTTTGAAAATGTACACTTTGAAATAAGCATTTTTTTAAAAAATGCATTTTCACACTTTAGTCAATGGGGGGAAAGTGTGCACTTTTGAAAAATCTCCATAGAAATGTGCACTTTTCCAATTTGAATTGTTTGGACAAGCCAAAAAACAGGTTGAAAACAGGAGCAAGCCAAAACAAACATTGAAATGAATTTCGGAGAAGTTTGGCTAGCTCGAAAATCACTGGTTCTCCCATCCCTAGCAAATACAGCCCACCAACAATGTATTATATAGTTTGCATGAACAACAGCAGTAAACAACACCCTGATTTTTCTGCCTGCCTAGAAATGCAAAACAAAGGATGAGGGACATGATATACACTCCAGCTATCCCAGTTTTCTAGCCCTTGTATCTGAGAAATCTCCCTGTTCTCCCTCCTTTGGCCTTTGGGGTTTCCCTTGTTCAAATGCTGTGAGCGTGAGTTGCTAGGGTTATCATCCTTCAGAGTTCAACCACCAATTCCCAGAAGTTGTATGTCTGAATGAGTAAGGGATGTCTCTTTCCTCTAGCACACATCCATGTAAATGCTTGTCCAAAGACATTCCGGAACCCATGTAGTGCAAAGCTGGCCATTTCATATGGAACCAGACTAACTTTGTATCGTCAACCATTTCTTGATAATCCTTGACTTTTATTTTAATTAGAGCAGGTCAAGTCACCAGTTCTCAGCATCTGGCCCTGCGATTCCTGTTTTGGGTCTATTATCAGGGCTGCGGGGGGCGTGATTATCAGGATGGCAAGTTTAAATCTCAGGGCCCTCAGTGAGACTCAAATTACCTGCGGATCTGCAGCCTAGGAGTTTTCCAGCATTAAAACACTATATGCATCAAAATCCTACTCATGTTTACTAGGAAGTAAGTTTACTAGGAAGTTCAATGGGACTTACTCCTGGGTACATGTAAGCAAACAAACAAACAAACAAAGCACATTCACTCATAATTCTGAAAGAGAGGAAAATGCATACAAGGTTTTCTTTTCTTTTTTAATATTATCCCCAACATTCCATCCCCTTCCCCCCAAAACCAAATGTTTTCATTTTCCTTGGTCTTACTTAGCTATCATATTTGTTGTCTTCTAACACTCGGCAGCCTCATTTTTATTTATTTATTTGTTAAATTTGTGAATCGCCCATCTGACCGGCAAACCAGCCACTCTGGGTGACGTACAGCATAATAAAATACAGATTAAAATACATTTAAAACAGTATAAAATTTTAAAACCTTAGCCCACCCCATATTCCCGCCTGAACAGCCATGTTTTTAGTGAGCGGCGGAAGCTCAGCAGAGAGGTGGCATGGTGGAGGTCACTCGGGAGAGAGTTCCACAGTATGGGGGCCGCCACAGAAAAGGCCCTCTTCCTAGTCCCCACCAGTCTAGCTGCTCATTAGATCGCAAGTCCCCATCCCTTTGACATCACTGTGCCTGGCCCCATGAGTCTCAGGCTTTGGGATGCCAAGGACCTGGCAACCTTAACAGAGGAGAGGCTACTGCGGAATCAGGGCCGGCGTCTTGGAATCCTTAGGCAGTTGCCAGGACCCATTGCTGATGCCTCCCACTTTGAGTTTGCTTTTCTTGGCCTAGCATTCTGAGCAGTGTCAGGCAGCTGGATCGAGGCACCCTTTTAACTTTTCCAGTGCCCTTGACCTCTCTGAGGCACTGTGGGAAATTGAAATGGTGGCTGCCCCACACTGTTCGGAGCATTGCCACTGCAGCTAGGTATGCCCACAAGGGTCCCCTGACAGAGGTGGAAATCTGGAGCCAGCTCTGAAGATGCCAGGCTGGATGGGGAACCACTACTGGCCATTCTCATCCCATACGGCCAGAGGTTCTCTATGCCTGCTATAGACAAAATCCAGTCTTTGTAGAATCTTAAATTGCAATATTATTACACTGAATTCATTTTACGTATTTATTGTAAAAATGTGATATCAGTTGAGAGCTCCAGTTTGGATGTGGTTTATGCGTATAACGGTATAAGAAATGAAGAAATGCAATTGACATTCATATAAGAAATGAAGAAATGAATGTGCTCATGGGCTGATGCAAGCAAGGGTTTTCTTTATCAGCACTTGAAGAGGCAGACTGTTCATATTTTTTAACAAAGAGAGATATGGTCACAGGCTTATAACATGGAGATCATCCAGCAGGCCAACTGCATTGAATTTTTATTTCAAGCAGGTTAGATGCTGACTTCATGCCAACTTCCAGCCCGGTTTGGTATGCCCAATCACTTAATTTGGAATTACTAAAATGACAGGCAATGGGGCCCTGACTTTTTTGTTCCTTCCAAGCAATGGCCATAGCAGTGTGAGAATTGGGCCCCACACAGCAGGTTCACAGCAGAAGCTCTGATTTTAGTAAGACAAGCAAGACCAAGTCAAACAAGGCAAAATACAGGTTCTAGTAGAACCCTGAGGGATGGCTGGTACATGAGCCTGTTGAGGTTCTCCAAACACCTCATTGAAGCTTGGTTTGCCTCATTCGCATTCCCAAATATGAGCGCCGTCTTCTTTTTTGATTGGGAAAAATGCAATTTTTGATCAGGAAATGTTTTTTTTAAAGGTGTGCGTTTTCCAAGTTAAAAAAATGCACCTTTTCTTTCTTTCCATTTTTTACAAATGTGCATTTCATCTATAAAAAATGTGCACTTCCCCCCCATATGCTAAACTGTAACAGTGCGGATTTTTTGGGAGGTGTGCATTTCTGAACATGAATGCAAGTTTGGGAAATTGAAAAAAATTCTGGGGAATTGCATTCTGGCTCGCCTTTTCATTCAGGGTTGTGAATGGGACATGTTTGCATGATTTGTGAACGAGGATGACATTCTCATAAATCCCTATGGATAACTCCATGTGAAGCCCAGGGTGGAGATTCATATAAGCAGACCCAAATGGCAAAAACAGAATGAGCAGACTTCCATAAATCCACGTCTGATGACTGAAGGCTCTCTAGTTAAAGCCTACATCAGTAGCTCTTCACTCCGGCAGAACAGGGGAGACACTGTGCTTTTGCTGATGCTTCCAAGGACAGCCTAGAAGTTGTCAGGCCAGAGAGGTGTAGACAAGAAGGACTCAGGGCCGGTACTACCATTAGGCCAACTAGGCAGCAGCCTAGGGTGCAGGGCTAAAGAGGGCGCCAGAAACGCCTTGAAAAAACATACAGCGCTCTCAAGTGGGGGGGCGCTAAATATCTGATCTTGCCTAGGGCACCAAACTGCCTTGCACTGGTCCTGGAAGGACTCCTCTCCTACTGCAGTTTCCAGGGCGCTGGGACATCTGGAGCCATTTCTCACAATAATTCCCTCTCCCATCCTGATGCCTTCTCCAAGTCCAGGGCTCATCCCTTAATAATGGGGAGTTGGACTTCTGAGGTCATGACAGGCTCATGACTTTCTCAATGTCACACTATCTAACCTTGAAAATCCTCTCCACTTCCATATGGACCTTCCTGAGCATTCAGTCTTCCATCAGAACCATTGTTTTTCCATCTAAGTACACCTGCTTTGGAAGGGGGGGGGATAGGGAGAGTGCCTTTTTTGTGATGGCATGTGTTTATCGAACCCTGCCTCCAAAGAGGCTCACCTGGCACCAATTTTATTGAGCTTCAGGTTAAGACCTGTTTTTGTTGCTGCTGCTGCTGTTTCCCTGACATTTTCATGAATACCCATTTTCATTTCATCTATCTAAAATTGTTTCTGGGCCACCTTTAAGGGTGGAATCTTCTCAAGCTGGTGTGCAAGGGGGGGGGGGGAAACACCACACAAGGCAGAAATCCATAAAAACAGAGATTGCCAATTAAAATAATTAAAAAGAAAACCTACCAGGAAAGTTCTCTATGGAGAATTCTTGCATTGCTTTGCTTTCTTTGCTCTTTATTTATTTCTGATGCTGCTTTTATACCACCTTGAGCACTATTCTTAGTGGACAGGTGATATATAAATATAAAGAAAGAAAAGTATTCTTCTGATCTGCTGCTATGTGATTTGGTTTCTAATTGTTGTTGTGAAATGATTTGTTGTTGTTGTTTGTTGCTGTTGATAATTATTGTTAGCCACTTGGAAATTTGTTCAAAAATGTAAAAGTGGGATGTCTTTCTTTTCTGAAACATACAAACAGGAAGTGGCTATGGTTATCCTGCAGTAAAGAAAAAGACACCCTGCACATGATACAAGGCACTCTTTCCTTTATTCTTCTTGTATTCCAAGACTGAGCTCTGGCAATGAAAACTGGCCTTGGGACTTGAAACTTGGTGCTCTGTGGGCCCACATTTGCCCTTTGTCCTCTACCATATCATTTATGACAATGGAGTGATTTGCAGTAACACTCTGCTCTTACAAAACCATAGCACGGGAAGCAACCTTTAGAATAGTTGCCAGCGGGCTTCCAGGCGCATCAGTCTTTATCTGTTGTGTTCCGCTCTGCCAGACGTTTAAAGGTTTGCCCCTCATTAACTCTGATGCCGTATTTGTTTCCGAACTTGTAAATACCTGCAACGTTTTCTTCTGAAATGGGAAAAGGTATTGAGCTTTCAGGAACTTTGGGCTGTGAAAGGAGAAGTACATGTGGTGGGTAATTGATTTCTTTGATGGTTTAATTAATTCCCGGGTACACAAGTATTGACTAATTCTTTGCCTATTCTCTCCCCTGCCCCCATCTCTCCCCACTCCAGGGTTTGCAGAAATACCTTAAAGGTGCTTAAAGTCTACATGGTGTGAGAATTGATTGTTTGAAGTAGGGCCTCTTATCTTTTTGATGATTTCTTTCCCCCTTTTTAAAGAGGTTTTGGTTCTTTGTAATATATATCTTGTCTTTCTCACCTCATCTAGAACCAAAACTGTAGGCAGATCTTTTCTTCTTTTACATTACTTTTCTGTGATGGGAAAAAATTAACATAAATCTCAATGACAGTGGAAGAAACAAAGAAGGCAAATAGGACTAATCATCCCCCCCACCACACACAATTCAATTTAAATACGAAGATCAAGATATGCTAAGGTCACAATCCTATATACACTTTCCTGGGTGGAAACCCATTGAAATCAATAGGGTTTACTTTTGAGCAAACATATATAAAATTTCACTGTCAGTATGATTGAATTTCCTAAAGCAACATGAAGAAAATTACATAGAAGAGGCTTATCACACACCGCATGTAACTTACTATTGCTGGTATCTTCTGAAACGTTGGCAGGGGAAGCATTGAGGGTATGTTTAGTTATTCTGGTTTTCTGCTTTCTGTAAAAAGCATAAAAATAATTTTTAGCTGCAATGCCCCTCTGTGACTGGGAATTTTTCTTTCCTTTTTGCAAAGAGAGAACGCAGAGAAATAAATATTTAGAAATAAGATCTGTTCTGTGCAAAGCAGTAGGCTAAGTGTGACCTGAAATTCAGGGTGATATGCTGCAAAAACAATTATTTAAAATATTTACACCACTGTTTTACTTGCTCTGTACAACAAGATTTGGTGTGACTGTGAAACTTCCACATTTATCAAATATCCAGGCTATGTCTGGATATTCAATAAAGACCTGTGAGGATTGTTTTAGGGAGCAAACATCTAATATTTCCCTTAAAAATGACTATGAATCCATTAAAAGGGGGGAGGCTATTTTCTTTAAAGGTCATTTCACATAATGGATTAAAGGTGCAGTCCTATTTATTTATTTATTTATTTTATTTTATTTTTAATTTATTTTTATTTCTATACTGCCCAATAGCCAAAGCACTCTTGGTGGTTTACAACAACCAATTCAAAAAGTACCAAAAATTACAATATAAAATATGCACAATAAAACCATTATAAAAATTTAAAACCAATTTTAAAAAATGTCATCAATAACTAAAAACAATACAGCATGACCTCTGAAAGAGTTAACCACCCCGCTATGTACTATTTAGAGTTGTTAAAATCCTCAACCTAGAGGGCAGTCTTAACCTGGCGCCGAAAAAATAGTAGGATTGGTGCCAGGCGGGCCTCAGGGGAGAATTGGGGAGTTACCACAGAAAAGGCCCTGCCCCTTGTTGCCACCCTCTGAGCCTCCCTCGGAGGCAGTGGCGTAGCGTGGGTTGTCAGCACCCGGGGCAAGGCAAGTAATTTGCGCCCCCTAACCCGTGGATTTTAGCACTTGAGTCTCTTCCACTAGATTAGTTAAAGAAACCCTTACCCCCTAAGCACATGTATTGTTTGTATAATGCAGTGTATAACAAAGATGATTACTGTGATGTGGTTGTATAGAAGGCAAAGTCGACTGGGGAGCTGGTGGCCCACGTTCTTTTCCGCCATATGGTGTTTACTTTTAAAGGGGGGAAGTTGTGGTTATATCTTTGTAACCCAGATACCATGCTCTTTTGATGTAGAAGAGCAGCACCCTGGCTGTGATTTCTTTAATAATAATAATAATAATAATAATAATAATAATGAGCAAGGTTCCTAGTCACCCCTGTTGTCACCAGGGGCAGTGCTAGGTACCTCTGGGCTCAGGCCTACAACAACAAATGCACAAATTTGCATATGCTAATTTCCATATGCTCTGTGTGCGTCTTCAAAGGACCCTGTCTTTTAAGGACACCCTATTTGTAAAAGGGGATGTACGGACAGGGGAGAGGGGGGCATCTGAAAACCTCAGGCAGAAAGATTCAAGGTGTCACATAGTACATTATTTCAAAAGGACACTGGTTCTATACCTTCTGCAGTGCCATAAGACAGGAAGTTCAACAGGTGTAGCTTTCATCACTCCCACATGCCTGGAAAAAGCTTTCTATGCATAAAGCAGCAAACGGTGACCCACCCACCCCGGCCTGGCATGCAGTAATGAGGAAATCCCTCCCCCGTTGAACTTCTGCCTGCAGCCACGCAGGTGCCAACGGCACAGGGGCCTCCGCCGCCCACAGAAGGAAGAGGGCGGCGGCGGCGACCCTCCCGGTGGCCCACAGCAGCTTCCGACTCACCATGACGGTGGCGATGATGGACAACAACGCGACGCGTTGTTGAACGCGTTGAACGCGTCGCTATAGGCCAGGAGCCTGTGCGAGGCCTGAGTGCCGCCGCCCAGCTCCCCCACAGCTCGCCTGCTCCGGTCAAGCGGCGTCAGGGTGGCGGCAGCAGCAGCGTCCCCAGCTTCAGCCATCCTCCTCCTGCTTCTCGGGCGGACATGTGCAGGGGAAGGAGAACGCGCTGCGCTGCGCTGCGCTATCGCTTCTGCCGCTGCCCTCAAAGGAGGCGGTGTGGCCGCAACCGCCACTTCCCGGAGCCGGCTCCACCTTGAGCCCGAACGGGCCCGCCCTGCTCCTGGCCTTCTCCTCGCGAGGAGGTGCTGCGGAGCTTCCGCAGCTGGAGCAAAACATTAGCATCATTTTAGTTCAGGAGCTGCGAGTGCGAGCGCGCCCCCCCCAGATGTTGCGCCCGGTGCGGCCGGCCCCCCCTGCACCCCCCACGCTACGCCTCTGCTCGGAGGTGGCAATCGGAGGAAGGCCCCAGATGCTGAACATAGTGTCTGGGTAGATTGTGGTTGGGAGAGGCATTCCATCAAGTATTGTGGTCCCAAGCCATGTAGGGCTATGAATCCTATGAATGTTTAGCCAGAAAAAATGGTCCACAATAGTCATCATGCAGGGAGATGTAGGCCTTTTTTCTGTCTAAACATGCAGATGATTGTGCCATGAGTCTCTCTTCTGGGAGGAACTGGTGCCCACCCAAGATTGAGCAACAAATGGGGAAGGATGCACAATAGACTAGTCTGTTAAGAAATAGCAAGCTGATCACTATTTTGAATCACGGAATTTATAAAATGTTTATAAAATGGGTGGGAGGATGCACAGTAATGCTAGGATTCGATCTAAGATGCAAAATAGCAATGTGGTATGTGGAAAATCCCACCACCATGAAAAGTGTGTTTGTGTGTGTGTGTGTATGTGTGTGTCTGTCTGTCTGTCTACCTATTATCTACCTGCTTTTGTGATTTACTGCCCCAAGCATGCAATATTACTTTTCAGTAGGTTGGAAATATATCTAGGCATAGCTCATCATGACTCCAAGAGACTCTTCTCTCTTTCCTTTAGTGGATCTTTAAGTGTTGCCACTTTCAAGACATTATAATGGATCAGCTATTTGATAAGGCCATTTGTAAGTGTATACCCCAGACCTATTGACTAGTGGCCTTAGGTCAATGGGAAAAATCTTTTTCCATACAGACAACCCCCAGTTTCAATATCCAACTTCTCAAGCTTAAAGGATCTCAGGTAGAAGAGCATCTGCCTGAGACAGGGAGATCTGCTACCAGTCCATATTTTCTGTTGATGCTAATCTTTTCTGTATTTCCATTATCACCAAAACGAACCTGCTGCATCTGAAAGTTAGGATGGGACTGGGAGGCTTCCCTTCCCACAAAATATGAAGAAGCAATGTGGCTTCTTGTGTTATCCACACATTGATATGTGCCCTGACATATGTTGCTTATATGTGTGCCCAGCAGTAAAATTGGTTAGTTGGTGAGCATGACAGGCAGAGCAGAGCATTCTTGGTGGTGGCCCCACAGTTATGGAACTCTATTACAGTTGATTTATGCTTATTACCTTCATTAAATGTCTTTCTTCAATGCAGCCTTAACTGTCTATGGCTTGTGTGATTCACACTGCAGTTCTCCTCCTAGTAACTGTACACCTACCTGATCTTGTACCATTCCTCTTTGTGGATGACCAAAACCTGGTCCTTGGTGCAAGTTCAGCACTTAACGGGTTAACCGGCACTGAGAAAATGCCCTTTATGCGGCTCTTATGCGATTAGAACACAACCACTACCTAAAAATAACATGAAACCGTGCTTAGACCAAAGAATAGGCTTTATTTACTATAAGGTTAATGGAGCGGAACTAATAGACTACCAGGAATTTCACACTATAAACAAAACAGGTCGTAACCTGGCTAGAACGGAAAGCTTCAATTTTCAGATAGTAGAGGCATAGCGTATTACTGAAGGAGAAGTCACCTCACACCAGAGAATCTGACTTATGGACTTAGCGTAGAGATCTGCATAGCCGGCTCCGAGCGCGCCTCCCTCGGGGTTGGAAGCTGCTTAACCCTAGCCGGAGCCAGGGGCTTGAGGTGTATCAGCCTGCACCGTGTTCCCAACAACCCTTGGACCTTTGGCACGTATCTTTTCTACCCTCTTACGCCCCCTCCCCGCCCCTTGATGACCAGGTGGGCTAGTTTCGCCCCGCAGAGTGGTGGCGCCTCGTGCTTACTGGCATCTTTTGAATACTTTGCAGCTCTTTGAGACTGCCCCCCCACCTTGGGAATGTTTATGCCCTTCAATGTAGATTGATGCAGATGTGCCCTATTGAGGATATGCAGATGTGGTCACGTACAACCAGTCTGACCAGAACTGTGTCTCCTATCCCCCCGGGTGGGGATTATGCATACAGGGATTGTCCATGTAAAGGGGGAAAACTATGTCAGGGTTCATGTCACTGTGTGTGCTCAGGCTTTCTCCACACTCTTCCTATGTTGCTCTGGGAGGGCTCGCCCCTAAAAAAAGTGGCTTTTAAATACTGTGAATAAATTAGCTAGACTGATAGATTGTATCTCCTTTCTGAGTGCAAAACCAATTGTTTCAGGATAATGTGTGAAATTGTTCTTCGGCAAGCTACTCTGCTTTTGGTCTCACCTTCCCATCTCAAATAATGCTGTCCTACTCTGCAAGAGTGTTGTAAGGATGACTGAATACCTGTCTGTTCAACAGCTCAGGGGGAAAAAACCCAGATAGCAATTAGAATTCTTATATTGGGGCTCACGGGACTGAAAGCTGGAAATAATTGTCACTGTTTTTAAAAATGAAAATTAAAGTAAGTTCAAAGTATGTGGCATGTGACTTGGATATAATGTAAATAAGCCTCTTTTCATTTACATATTTATCACGCTGTTAATTCCACTTTTCTTCCCCTTCAGAGGTGATGAATATGATTCTTTCCCCCCCCCCCAAGTCACCACCATTGTAGCCTCACTAAAAATCTGTAATGTAGGTTAGACTGGAGGATATTGACTGGTCCAAGATCACTCAGTCCTGGAACTAGTGCCATGTTCTATGGCTACTACACCACACTGACAAAGAGGTCCTTCCTTTTCAGTACAACGGAATTACACCCAAGGTTGACGGATAGCCAGTCTTATTGCGACTCAGCAAAGAGTGTTGGACACAGTTAATTCTGTTCTGCTTACACAGCTGCACAGATCAATCCAAGAAACATAATGATGAGGGAATAATGATTTTGTTTTGTTTTGTTTCCCAAATGACTCCAGCTAACTCCACTTGCTCGAGCTGGTGTGCAAAGGTTCAGCATTACTTTCCTAATACGCTGTCCCTTTTTGATCCCTTTTGCTGCTCTAATTCCTTAAAGTGTTAAGACTTATTTCATTGTGCTTTGTTGATCATACAATACCCAGTGTATAATGGATCCGAAAGTACTCCCAGTCTACTAACCTGATTGTTCAGAGGGAGTACAACCCCAACCAAAATAGGCAATAAGCCTATCCCGCCAGACTTGTGGAACCATCCACCCCTAGGGCCTCTGTCTTGCTGGGATTCAGACTCAGTTTTTTGTCCCACATCCAGCCCATCACTAAGTCTATGCACTGATCTATGACATGCACAACCTCACCTGATTAAGATGTCACAGGGAGATGGAGTTGTATATTGTCAGCATACTGATGACACATGGCTCCAAATCCCCTAAGGACCATTCCCAGCACCTTCATATACAACAACATTGGGGATAAGATAGTATCCTGCTGGACCCTGTAGCTCAATTGGCAGGGCACAGAGGAACCCAGAGTTAATCTCTGAGATTGACTGTGCAGGCAAGACTGGAAGCACTATAACATAGTGCCTCCAATGCCCAGCCCATGGAGCCAATCCAGGAGGATACCATGGTCGATGGTATCAAAAGCCAAGGAGAGACTGAGTAGAATTAACAGGGTCACACTCCACCTGTCCCTCTCTCAATAAAGCTCATCCACCAGGGCAACCAAAGCTGATTTTGCTTTGACGTGATCCCAGTGACCAGTAATAAAAATGGTTACTTTAAAAAAAAGAAAAAAAGAAAAAGGAAAAAGTAGGAGAGTTAGGGCACCTTAGCAGGTGCAAAGAAAGATGTCTGGGGATTCACTGGTGCCCACGAGTGCCACGTTGCCCATCCCTGGGCTAGATGAACCCCCTTCCTCCGTAGTATATATAGTTTAGAAGAAGAAGAAAACCACATCAAATGAATGGCTGAGATTTGCCCACTCACTCCTATTATATGGTATAAGAATAAGTGGGTCATGCTCAAAATACATGTTCATGATTTCATACATCATCAAATTATCATCCCCTTCCTCCTACCCACCCTCCCCCGATGAAGAAGAAAAATCTATGAACAACCTTTTTGAAATATGAAGGTGTTCCTCTGAATCTGCTTACTTGTGCAGAATAGTTTAAAAGAAATCTCTGCTTGAAACCTACCTGCCCAAGGATTAATGTTAGACCCTTACTGTGCAATCCTATACGTGTATACTCTAGAAGTAAGTCCGATTGAGTTCAATGGGACTTAATCTCCCAGGTAAGCATGTCTGGGATTACAGCCTGAATGGCATTAAAAAGCCGCTAGGAATGAAAGTGACATAACGATCCATCATTGGACAGAAAACTAAAAGTGCTTTTAGACCATCAGGAGCCTGTTATTTTGGCAGGAAGAAAATGATGCAGGTTTGTAAAATATTTATTA
Organism: Shinisaurus crocodilurus; assembly: GCA_021292165.1. Classification (NCBI taxonomy): domain Eukaryota; kingdom Metazoa; phylum Chordata; class Lepidosauria; order Squamata; family Shinisauridae; genus Shinisaurus; species Shinisaurus crocodilurus. The sequence continues at coordinate 66,968,795 of CM037882.1, forward strand.
AAGAATAATTTGTCAAATCCTGAATATACCGTACTTCTTCTCCTTTTGAGGTATACAAACTGCCATACTGAATATATTTCTCCTTTTGCGGTATAAAACCTCCTATATTTCTCCTAGAATGAATTAAATATTGATAGCATGTTTCTGTCCTTTTTGGGACCGTCTGTGGAGGGTCCCGTCCCCTTGGCACACCCTTGCTGCTGTTCAGCCCAGTTAAAGTAACAGCCCACATACAGAAAACCGCAAGGCCGCAGCTTTCTTGATGGTCGCTTTGAGAAAGTGGCTTTCAATGTTGTAAAAAACTCAGAGACATTAGAAAGCTAAATATTTGATAAGGTAGTTACACTTTTAAAATATGGGGGGGGGAAATAAAAGACAAAAAAGCAGCAGTATGCTGCTCATAAATTTAACATGCTAAAGTGCAAAAAGAAATGATTTTGAAATAAGCCCTTGTACCTTGTCACTAAAAAGAAAATGTAATCATCCTCAGAGCAAATTTAAATGTATCGTTATTACCTAGCAGAACCAGGATTGTTAAAAGCCCCCCCCCCGCCCCATAGAGATGGAAGAAACCATTCTGTGTTTCAGACATTTGGAAATGGGGTTAGTAGAGGGTGGGGGAGTACTCAATTTGAAACCAGCCTTAAATGTTCATGAAAATGCATTACATATGCATCCCCAACATAACTATGTTTAATGAAACAGCTATTTCCAACTACACAGATTCTTTAAAAACTGGAAGAAATGGAGCCCCCAATTGTCATTGGAAAAATAAAGCAGCAACATATGTGGAATGAAATAATCATATAGCTAGAGGCCTGCAGCCTAAGATTGGATATTTATTTTTTTTATTTTTTAAAAAATAATAATATGAGTAGTGATTCCTCTCCTCTACCGCAGCTTCTTTGAACTCTCTTTCCCCTTCACTGGAGTTATCCATTTTTAAAAGATCCTTTCCCAGCTCAGTCTCTTCCTGCCAACAGAACGAAGCCCCTGGGAGAATGGAAGCTGTGTTATACTCTCAGAACATTGGCCCATCTAGCTCAGTCTTGTCTATGCTGACTATCTTCAGCTAATAGCAGGTGTGTGTGTGTGTGTGTTTGCGTGCGCGCGCGGTTATTGAAGCCAGAGAAAGAGAATGTGGGAAATGGTTAAAACATAAATAAATAAGCCTCCCTGGTACTGCAGCCCATATCCAACCCTGCCCTCACCCGCCCCTGGTGTGTGGGAAGGTGCTGTAGTCCAGTGATAGATGTGCATTTGTATGCATAAGGTCTCAGGTTCAATCCTTGGTATTTCTAGGTTGGGCTGGGGAAGATCCCTCTCTTAAAACCTGGTAAGCAGCACAGCAGTCAGTCAGTGTAGACCAGGGGTGAGGAACCTGCAGCCCTCCCACAGTAGCTGGACAGCAACCCTGCCAATTGGCCATGCTGGCTGGGGCTTATGGGAGTTGGAGTCCAACAACCTGTGCAGGGTCATAGGATCCCCACCGCTATAGACAATACTGAGCCAAATGGACCACGGGTGTGACTCCACATAAGGCAGCTACCAATGTAACAAAAGAAATGCATTGGGAGAACTGTTATCAGAACTTACCTGTATCAGAATTCACCTGCCTTGTTTGGTTTGTGGCCGTAACTTACTTTGCAGGGTTGTCATAAGGATAAAATGGGATCAGAAGCTTTCCCTGTCCTGAGTTCCTTGGAGCAAAGGAGGAACAGATGGATATAAGCAGTCATAATGCTCTGGTTTCCCTTCCGTGACTGCACACTGGTTAGATTTGGGTAGCAACATGGAGGTATTGAATAAAATACAAAATAGATGTATCTTTGGGCATAGCAGGAGTTCTCCTGTCACTGAATTATTACTGTATCCATCTCCAGGACACCCGGAGTGCGAGTGTTACCGGTACAATTATTCTGAGAGTCTCAGTGTTAACCATTCTATGAAAAGTGATACGATTTGGAACAAAGCAATTGCTTTCCAAATGCTCTGAATAGCTGGCTGGCTTTAAGAGGCCATCCTGGGACAACCAGGAAGGCAGGTTATGGAGCATGTGGGGTATTTGAGGAGCTCTTGCCCCCCTCCCCAGGATTTGGGAGAGAATCTAGCTGCATCAAACTTGACATGCCAAGTTGCATGTACATGATAATGTTAATTGTTCAGTAACAAGGGAGCATCCAGCAGGTAACAGGTACAGCAAGCCGAATTAGCCAATTCATTTTAAATGTGTACTGAAAGGAATATTATATGAATTAAATAAGGGGGTCTGCTTTCCCAGCTGGCCTTGGAGTGATTTATATCTTGTTTTGGCCTCTTGCTGCTCATTTATATTGCTAGACCCTGTACTTAGGAGAAGCATTTGGCTAGGATCCCCACCGTTCTTATTCTTTTTTTCCCGTTTTGCGTTTTATTTGAAACCTTTATCACAGTCTCAGTTTTAAGCCATGGGCAATTGGAGTGTGCAAATATTTTTCACAGATTAATAAATGCATATCTTAAAAGTGATTCCCCCTGTATTTAGTTTTGGGGGTAGAGAGAGGTGATAGTATCCTACTGGCCCCTTTGGGGTTGCCAGCATTGTTTCTGATAGATCATGCCCTATGCCTTTTAACAGTGGTGTGGTCATCAGAAAATCCAGGTGTGATGCTTTTTCTATCACTGGCATTCAAAATGTTGGAAAAAGATTCACCCACTGAATTCTTTGCTTGTTTACAGCTGTAAAAAGACACAGAAAGTGCCCTGCCAGAAACGATGCTGGCCAGTTCACCTTATTTCTTGGTCTTACTTACTTGACTTTAACAATTCAAGGTTCTGGTGTCTCAGATGTGGAGAAGTGAGGTAGATTCCTTTGGTACCCAATGTTTGGGAGAACAGAACTTGGAGGATATGGTGTACTTCAGAGTCTTCTCCAGGTTCTTAGATTAATCACAACTTATAGTGTAAATTTTTAAAATTGCACAACTTCAAAAAAGCACTTTTATTTTTTTAATCGTGCACTTTTCCTGTTTGAAGGAACTGAAAAACAGGTTGCAGACGATAACAGGACCAAGCCGAACTAAACTTTGAAGTAAAGTTTAGGGAACTGCAGCAAGCTTGAGCATCCCTGGTTCTCCCACACTTACAGTTGTCTCTATCAAAGGAAGTATGCTGCCATATAGTGGCTAAGATTGTAAACTTGGAAGTGCCCAGTTCACATCTCCCCTTTGGCATGAACTTGTCATAAGGTTACCTTAGGGCAAGCCACTCTCCCTCATCGTTTAAGAATAAGGCAGATAACTGCTGGACATGTACCCCTTCTCACCAAAGTGAAATCCACACATTTTGCATTTTCATCATTTCTATTTCCATGGGTTTTAAATGTATGATTTAATAAGAGTGTCACTTATCAAAGGATATCCATGTGCTGGTGATGAAGCAGACTCCAGTCCACAAAGGCATCTGCCATAATAAATTTGTTGAAGCTGCCACAAGATTTTTTGTTGGTTTTGCTGCAACAAACTAACATGACTGCCCCCTCTGGGAGTTAATAGTGATGGGTGAACCTACCCCAAATGAGGTTGTTATGTCCTCTGAAAATAACAAATTCATTTGTGTGATCTTGGATGAGAGTTCTGTAATTTGAGATCTCGTTCTGTGTATACAAGTTTTTGCACATGTGCAGTGTCAAACATCTTGGGAGCTGTAGTCTGGAATCCTGTAATGCATTATGACATCATCTGTCACCACATTATGTACCCCTTCCTGATTGGTTGGTTTCACATAGCCTTTCTATGTAATGTTCACTTGCCATCGCTAAAGTTCAATTATCAATATGGAGGAAAGGTGAATGGCACCACCAAGTCCTCCTCAAAGAGCCAGAGCAGTGGTGGCAAAGGCAGAAGATACTAGAGGGTGCCTTGATAGAGGACCCAGACTGGTGTTACTGGTGATACTCCAAGACGCTTAGCATGTGGACAGAAATGCTCTAATTTTGATGCAAATTTCACATGCTCCTAAACTCAGAATCTTTTCTGAAATGAATAATAAATTTGTAAGGCAACAGTTCAAGCTCGCTTCAAAGAGGTGAGCACTATGAATGCACACGTTTTAACCAACAAGCTGACTGTTTATGAAATTCAGTGGCATCATTAGTGGTAATATATATTAGAGGAGAAAGCATGTAACCTGCAATTATATGTCGTCAAAATATCAACGGTCCAAAAATAGCAGGATGGCCTATGTTAAGAGACCCAGAGATCTGAATGGGGGAAGGTTAAGAGTATGTTTAGCTTGCTGGCACTGAAATCAGTTGGATTTGTGAGCACTTATTTATTTATTTAAATCTTTATACTCTGACTTTCCTCTGGAGACATCAAGACTGCTAACAACAAGAATAAAACCATGCATTAATTTAAGACACAGTTTATACAACAGATCACTAGAACAGTAGAATACAGTAGAACTAGAAGGTGGAAAACCAGCTTCAGTCAGACAGCATTTCACAGCCCAAATGCCTAAAATGAATGTTACTTCTTTACCATCTCACTGAAGGTCATTAGAGAGGAGGCAAGATGCACTTCCCTCATAAGTGCTGGATTGTGCCCTGTCTCAATTCCTTAGTTCAACCTGGTGCCTTCTAGTTGTTTTGGACCACAAATCCCATAGCCCCCTAGTTAGCATGACCAATGGTCAGGGATTATGGGAGCTGCATGCACATCATCATCATCATCATCATCATCATCATCATCATCATCTACAGTATTTGTATACCGCTACACATCTAAGTAGATTCCGAAGCAGTGAATAATAAAAAAAAGATAAAAACAGATAAATAAAACAAACAAAACCAATACATTGAAACCAAAGTAACATTACAGTGGTGGTTGGACAACAGAGAAGGCTTCCCAGAACAAAGGGGTCTTCAGTAGACACTGAAAACAGCACAAACTCAGAGCCTGTCTGACCTCCAGAGGCAGGGAGTTCCACAGAAATGGAGCTGCCACACTGAAAGCTCTTCTCCTGGTGGACTCCAGCCAGGCCAAAGCTCCATGAGGAACCACCAGGAGCATGCCATCTGATGACCTCATTGATCAGGCAGGTTGGTATGGGAGGAGGTAACCTGGTCCCAAGTTGTTTCAGGCTTTGTACACAAGTACCAGAACCTTAAACCTGACCTGGAAGTGAATAGGTAGCCAGTGCAGTTCCTTCAGCAAAGGAGTCGCATGCTGAAAAGGGGCAGCTCCCACCAACAGCTGAGCTACTGCATTCTGCACTAGCTCCAGCTTCCAGAGCAGCCATAAGGGCAGCCCCCCATACAGCGCATTGCACTAATCGAGTCTTAAGGTTTCTAGTACCTGTATCAGGTACATGCAACCTGGCATATCAATTTTAAGCATGACAACAGACCCCTTTGTGTGTTACTGGGCAAGGCATGTTGAAAGGGGCTGTGGAGTCATGTCTTTAACCCGGTCCCTGCCCTCCTCACATGTACTGTAGGCTTCTCTGGATCCTGGAACCCTGACTGAGTGGGGACAATGGGGGTGGGGATGACGCACATGGCATTGGGGGCAGGGCTCAAGGTGTGACCCTGAAACCCCTTTCAACATGGCCTGCTCCAAAGTCAACTAAAGGCGCAATCCTATGCATGTTTAGACTGAAAACAGTCCTACAACTCCAAGCACTTCCCAGCCAGCACTGCTCAGTGTTGCAGGCCCTTTTTCTGTCTAAACAGGAATAGGATTGTGCCCGAAAACACTTTTAATTGTGCTCTCTCTCTCTCTCTCTCTCTCTCTCTGCTTCAGGGGGAAAAAAATCTGATATGATTTAAGTGTTTCATAGTTCAATGTGCAATCCTTTCTTCTCAAAGATGATTTGCAATTGGGAAAGTGGATGGAAATACATCTCCTGACATCCTTATATGTACAGAGCAGGCTTCAAAGAAAGTATTATTAATGGTGTAATTAATATAGATAGATACAATATATATCAAACAGGTCATTACTGTAGAGGTGTGGATGTTGCAATTTGTATTAAAGATTCATTTTGAGCTCAGAATCAAAGTGATGTGAGCTGTTCAGCCTGGAAATCCACTTTAGAGCAAGTGGCAGAAATATGCCTCCCCGCCTTTCCCTCCAGTTTGCTGCATACCCCCTTCTGTTTTTCCAAATGTTTGAGTACTTCAGTGGCTCACTGGCTGATGCAGAACATCGGAAGATGGACCTAGATTGATATCTCTATGCCGTAAAGTCTTGTTAGATTTGATACTAAAGATCTGTGACCTTTTGCCTTGGCTGGCCTCAATCTGACCTAAAGCCAGACATTTCTTGTCGTGCCTGTCAGAAAAGGCTTACAGGATGCAAGAAGCTGGAGTTTCTGTCAAGCACAGAAGATCCTATTGTCTGTGCAATCAAAGCTTGTGTTGGACGAAATTGTTTGCTAAAGAGAGATTATCCTATGGCTTCAAGGGAGCACTCTTACCCACTGCCTATGGGTGGTGAAATTACTGGTAGAGAAACTGGGCCATTTCCAGGGAAACCACTGAATTTGGAAGTTGCGACTGATTGGATTAATTGGGACTGCTAGTGAAGAGGCTTCGGTCAACTTTATAACTGTGGTTTAATTGGGGAGTGAGGAGTTGTTTAGTTTGTTACTTGCTCAAGAATATGCTAATCAGTCAGTAGTATTTGCTAATTATTGTTCTCCAAGTTGATCATTCCAGAAATCTGTACATTTCTGGGCTCAGGATGCATTTCATGGAACATAAAAACAAACAAACCTGCTTTAGTCATTGGGAGGATGCAGAGAAAAAAATGGGTACAATTTGGGGGGGGGGAGAAATGTGCACAAAAATGTGCAATTTAAAAAAAGGAAACTGAATAAAAATCCATACATTTATTTCCATTTTAAAAAAGTATCTGCATGGCCCCTCATGGCCCAGAGTATGGTCTGAAGGCACATGAGGCAGCCACCAAGCTGAAGCTAAGCAGGTCTGGGTCTGGTCAGTGCTTGGAGGGGAGACCACCTGGGAACCGCATGTAGCCACCTTGAGTTCCATGACGGAAGAGAGGTGGGATATAAATGTAATTAAAGAAATAAAATAAATAAATAGGAGGTAAAAAAAATATGGAGCAAGTCCATGGAAATGGATCCGGCAGAATCACCCATCATTAGTGGTGGAAAGAAACACGGGGGACTGTGCATCATGTTTCTCTGCAATGTAATACTGAATAAAGCTGGGAATTTTTTTGCTGAACCCCGAAGAAGCCCAGACTGATTGCTTGTCTGCAAATGGCAGCTTCCATAAGAACTGGAGTGATGGTAATATTGTAGCGGTGAGTAGGGCAGCCTGGAGGAACCTGGACCATGAAAATGTGCCACCTTCCTTTTTCAGTGTTTGTTTCTTGAGTCATGTGATGTGAAGCTGGAACTCCTGACATCTTTTTCTATTACAGAAAGTAGATGTGGCAGCTCTGATTTGGATTGGTAGCACAGGGAGATGGGTGCAGCCCTGATCCAACCCCCTCCCCCCACATCTGCTATTAGCCATCAAGGAGAAAATGTTTGGGCTTAAGAGCTTAGACCTATAACTTCCCCCTTTTCAGTTAATAGCAGCCTCACTTGTCGTTTGACCCTTAATGGCTGCAACCAATCATCTAGAATGGAGACAGCCAACATTTGTATTCTTAGGGGCCAAATTATTCCCCAGACATCCTCATGCATGGTCAGTCCCCCAAATATAGTCAGTATCACTAGAGATAGATGGATCAATCTGCATCCTGTCCATGTCAGTTTTGCACCTGTTCACTCATACACCTGTTCTGCCTTGTTCCACCGTTAATCTAAACTAATGTCTATTCTAACCACATTTTATTTTAAAGTACACATTTCCAAATGTATTTTATCTTAAAGTGTATGTATTTCTATGCTTTTTTGTATGTTCTCTGAGCTGAGAGCTGCATCTCAAAATTTGGAGAAGTGCAAAATCTGAATGAGGAGAAGAGCCCTGCTGGATCAGACCAAGGGTCCATCTAGTCCAGCATTCTGTTCACACAGCGGCCGACCAGCTGCCCACAGGATAACTCTATCCTTATCCACATGTTAGTCTAAGAAATGTGGATCGTCACTTCATTTTGAAATGGGGACTAGACAAAATCCTCAGGCATCCCAAAGTGTCCCTTAGCAAAGGCCTTCACCATATGAAACACATTCACTCAGATGGTAACAACCTCTAGGTGAAGTGGAATCTAGTCCATGAGAGCTATAAAGCTATAATAGATGTGCTAGTCTTTAAGGTGCAAGGTTTGTTGTTGTTTGTCAAAACAGACCAACACAGTTACTTCTCTGGGAGTTGTTACCATGAAAGACACCAAATTTAGCTATTCAGAGTGGAAATCCATCAGTCTCGTGAAGAACCTTATACAAACAGATATCATAGCTATCCGACATCTGATGAAGGGAACTCTAGTCCATGAATGTTTGTGCCATAATAAATTTGTTAGCCTTTATTGTGCTACATCAGTCTTTTTCTTTTGTTCAAGCACTCAGAAGACACAAGTACATCTGCCATCAATTGGAGAAGATGTTGAGCAATTGATGTGCTTCTTCAAAATGTTTCTTAAGAGGCAGACTGGAGGTGATCATAGGCCATGGGCGAGAGAATTATTGTCTTAAATCTAAGAAGGAAAAGAAGATAATTGGCTGTGTTTGGGAAGTTGGTTACAACTTTTCATCTAGGAGATTAGGATGAACAGATCTGTCAATTTCAATTTCTCTCAGTTTCTCATTTTTCTGATCTTAAATCCTGTCACTGCCATCCAAATGTTGGAAAAGGATTCACCCACTGAATTCTTTGCTTATTTACAGTTGTGAAAAGACACAGCAAGTGCCCTGCCAGAAATGAAGTTGGCCAGTTCACCTTATTTCTTGGTCTTAGCTTGACTTCAAAAATTTAAGGCTCTGGTGTCTCAGATGTGGAGAAGTGGGGAAGGACAGTGGGAAAGATGAATTCCCCCCCACCCCATGGCTACTAGGAGAGAGCCTGCCCAATGCTCTTGTCTCCCTCGATGTACAGGGCAATATAGCATTGCTTCCTTCAATGCTGGCACAGTCTTTATGGCCTCAGCAGACATTAGACCATATTCTTACCCTCCAGTTGGACCCCAAAGAAATGGGCAAAGAGGTCTGAGGTTCAAACTATCTGTTGCATTGAATTTTCTGTTCTTTTCCTCCTTTAAAAAAATAATTGTAGGAATGTGTTATGTTATTTTATTCAGTCATATTCATAGGAACACTTCTGTCTCATTCTCAAAAGAGGAACACTTTGAACCACATCTTGGCTTCTACCACACCCACAGCTGTTCCCAGCAAATCATCCAGGAATCTGAATTTGCTTGAGAGTTTACAATAATATCAAAATGGCCCTTCTTCTACACTCCAGTAGAATTGATACTTATTCCTGCCTAGGTGAAAACTGGGTCTATATTTTAAGGATGTTTTCTTCCCATTGCAAAGGTTTTTAATGACTGTACAGCAGCTCTAGAGAAGGGTCAGACCTGCAGAACTGTGTATTTATTGATCTAACTGAGGTGTTAGATACACTTGGTTGTAACTCCTTGCTACACTGCCTTGATGACAGACGATGAGTGCAAAAAACACAAATTGGCTTGATAAGCTGATCACCTCTTTGAAAACAAATTCCCACAAGGCTAAAGTGAAGGGCCTTCCATGTACAACAGTACATATACATGAGAAGGAGGAGGAGGAGCATTCCTGGGCTCATCCACTAGTTTTGATTTCTGGTGTGGATAGTTTTGTTCAGTTGGTACAGACAGTTACTCCAGATCTTCCTTATGTACAATTCCATCTGATTTATTTTCTGTTGGGGAGAAACATAGCAGCAGTTACGTAGACAGGACTGGTGCAGGGCAGTTTGGCACCCTAGGCGAAATAAAATTTGCACCCCCCCTCTCTTGTGCCGTGGGGGGGGCTCCGGAGCAAAGCAGCCCTGCTCTGCAACCCCCCCCCCGCGGCGCCGGCGCTGCCACCACCACCACCTACCTACCTACCTACCTACCTTTCCCCCGCCCTGGCTGCCGCTGCCTCCGAGGAGGAAGTGACGTGACGGGACCCCCACGCTCTGTTTTTTGCCGGGGAAACCAGGGCAACAAGGCTGTTTAAGCCCTGTTGCCCTGGTTCCTCCCACCAAAACAACGCGGGCGGGGCTCCGGAAGCGTCGCGGAGAAGGTAGGTGGCGCGGGGGGCAGGGGGGGAGTCGCGGGGGAGGGGGGAGTCACGGCGGCAGCGCCGGCGGGGGGGGTGGGGGAGTCGCAGCGGCAGCGGTGGGTGGGGAAGCGCAGCGGCGGGCGGGCGGGGAGGCGCGGCGGTGGTGGCGGCTTCGGCGGGAGCGCGGGCGGGCGGGTGGCGCGGCAGCGGCAGCGAAGAGGAGCGCAGTGTTTCTGCGCCCTCTTCAGCCACGCACCCTAGGCAACCGCCTAGTTTGCCTAGCGGTAGCGCCGGCCCTGTACATAGATGCACAACGTCTTGAGCAAGCATGTTGGAAAGAGGGAAACAGAGGCTGACTGTGCATCTGAATATGTACTGAAGTGCAGCTGTCTCTCAGTACAGCATTACTGTCAATGAGATCTGCATTCTGATGCACATTTTAGACAATTGTAGACCTGTTATTAAGTATATGATGACCATTTATTTATCTTCAAATTATGGTTTTGCCTCTTTAAAAACTTATTGCTAACAGTCTTTTACTTATATATTTATTTATTTGTTACCTTTATATCCCACTTTCCTCCAAGGAGCCCAACGTGTGTTTGGAGGAGGAAGACATAGTGCAACGGAGCCTGAGTGTGTTTGGGGAGGGGCCAGGCACATGTCATCTGCAGCCTGGCTTAGCTATGCTGACTTGCCAATCAGCCCTTGCTTAAAAGACACTTCAGATGCTGGAAGCAATTGTTGTTGCAGATCAGCTGTAGCAAAGACACTCCTGCCAACTCCTGGACCTAGATTCATGTATTTTGACCCCAGATTGACTTTGACTACTCTTTGGCATGCTCCTCTACTGGTTCATGTTTCCTTTGATTTCAGATGGATATTTGGACTTCTAAACCTTGGACTTTGTCAACAACCACTGCTTATCTCCTGACCATTATGACAGTGACATAAATGATCCTCCTCTCCCTTTTTATCCTCACAACAAGCCTGTGAGGTAGGTTAGGCTGAGAATCAGTGACTGGCCCAAAGTCGCCCAGTGAGCTTCATGGCTGAGCGGGGACTAGAACCTGGGTCTCCCCATTCCTTGCCCAATAATCTAACCACTACACCATGCTGGCTTTCATTTTCATTGAGCTTGATGGGTTTACTTTTGTATTGAGAAAGTTGTATCTATATGCATGTATAGATGGTGTGTGTGTGTGTGTGTGTGTGTGTAATTGGTGAATGTGTAGTTTGCCACAACTTTTGGTTCATTTGCATCTGCATCTCCCCCCCCCCACTGTGTTACTGATGCAGATGTGTGCATTAATAAAACTTTGCGAAAAGCTTTTTTTTTTTTTTTAATTTTATTTATATATTTTTAAAAGAACACACATACAAAAAAACCCCCCATAAACCTACAAATCATACACTACAAGTGCACCCGTCACCCCGGGGCCAAAACCAATTCTATCCACATAATCCATTATTAATCTATATTCCAAAAAGACATCATATCATGACATGGCTTACTCCCTTTCCCCTTTACTAAAACATAATCTAAAAATGACCCCCATATTTCCTTAAAATTATTTTTCTTTAATTGTCCCCTTTTACATTTAATACTACATGTTAGTTTATCATTTAAAGCAATATCCCAAACCTCTTTATACGAGTCTATTATTAAATACTGATGTTGAACTTTCCAGTTCCTTGCAATCAATAATCTCCCTGCCGCTAATAAACTTACAATTAGTTCCTTTTTCTCTTGTGAGCACAGAAGTTTCTCCGTTATTGATAACAATGCTAATTTTGGACAGACCTCCACATTAATACCAATAATTTCTGAAATTTCTCCAAAAATTTTATTCCAAAAATCCAATACGCTTTTACAGCTCCACCACATATGAGCCGAAAAGCTTTCTTGGTGGAATTGTATCAAGATTATTCTTGCACATGGTTTTATTGATGTGCACAGGAAGTGTGCCAGGCCATAGGGGAGTCTTGAACTCTTGGCCTCTGGATCTCAGCACTGAGGTCCTCTTGTGGAAGTCACAAGAAGGGCCTCCAACACCACTAATCGTGGTCATTTTTGCATCCGAAGTATGCCCTGCCATCAGATCCTGGTTCTATCGGGCAGCTCCCTGCAGGGAACAGTATATATAAGTGTCTCAGGAAATCTAGGAACCTGTTTTGGGTCAATAACAGTTCTTGTCTGTTGTCCCTGATATATAGACTAGGTCCCCCTATCTGATCCTGGTGTGTTTGTGCATCATTTTGGGCTTGGCATCTGATCTTCTGTCTTGCTCATCAGACTAGTTCTTGACTATGTTCCTTCTTGGCAATTCTACTCAGTCCTGGTTCTGAATCTCTTGGCTTCTCCTTGGACCTGGATGTGCTTTGTTCATGTTTCCCACCTGTTCCACCCAGATTTTGTCTGGTTTTTGATGCTGCACACAGTCCAGGGTGATGCAGTGCCGCACATTGGCAAAACCCCACACAAAAAAGAATCTTGATACAAGCATCTATAAAATCACATTGATATTGCCTCTTTTGCTGTGTTTAATCAATGGTGCCATGGTAATATGGATTGGGGAAAAGGACAGAAAAGCAGGGGAATGGACATAAATGAACTGAAAAAAATGCAGAAAATAGTGCCTGCTCAAAATTTGGAAATAATACACAGAACAATGGAGAATTCCTTATGTGTTCATTCCACTGTGGAAAAAATACCAGTTAACTGGTACAATAAAAAAAAAAAACAGGAATATTCAGATGAGGAGGATTTAGGAAGCATCCTTAATTTGAATGTGCATTTTCATCCAAAGATAGCACAATGAGGCATGCACAACCACAGGCAATCAGAGTTGGATTGGGTGAATATGGGCAAAGCCTAATGTGCCACGTAAAGAAGCAAAGCAAATTCTTTTGAGCCTGTAGGTAGCACTTTCCAGAATGGTCTCTGAGCTTGTGCTGAAAGATTAAACATGTTCACCTTCTCGGATTATGCATCAGTTCACACCTCCAGGCAAAGGCATCAAAATGGAATGGACATTGTGGCATGACCAGTGATGCTACACATGCGTTTGCAGACATAACCTGTCAACATGTATACAGCCAACCTGCTGCACACTGATATCCTCAGCTACTTTTTTCGGGAGATGACATATGAACACTGCCATTGTATTTGCAGAAGTTCTTCAGAAATGAAAGCAAAGATATTGAAGACACACTGTGGACTTCCTATGTGGGCATCAGAGAGCATGGAGAGGCAAGGAGTTGTATGGAGTCTGCTTCACACCTTCCTGCCAGAAGGTGCAGAGGCCTTGGGGCTGCAGAGAGCTGGAGGGAGACACGCTCCATTCCCATTCATTGCTTAGGGGACGAAGGGCCAATTCATTGTTTAGGGGACGAAGGGTCGTGTGGATTTGGGTGTGTGTGCATGCATGTGCACATATGTGTGAGTTTGTTTTATTACGATGAAATAGGGACCATAGCGGTAGAGCCCCTGATTTGCATGCAGAAGGTCCCAGGCTCAATCCCCAGCATCTCCAGGTTGGGCTAGGAAGGAATCCTTCCTAGCCCTGAAGAGCAGCTGCCAGTCAATGTCAAAAATACTGGGCTAGATGGACCAAGGGTCTGACTCAGTATAAGGCAGCTTCCGATGTTCCTATCTTCTTACTTTTAAAAATGTGCATTACAAAAAAAACAAAAAACAACAACAACTGGTTCATGCTTTACTCTATGGGAGGAAAGTTATAGCTGCATCATCATATATTTACATATACTTATGCACATACATTTCATACACACCTATTGCAAGTGATTTATTCCATTTGCTGTAAGAAAATTGTATTATTTTTCTTTTATATGTTTTTGTTTGTTTTGGTGAAATTCACATTAAAAATATTTTTTAAAAAATGGGAGGAAAGTACACAGTTTTTGTGCGCTTCTTAAAAAATGCACACTTCCCCCATTCAAGTATTGCACTTTCCCTTTTCAAATGAAATTAACCCCTCCCCCCAGCACAAATGAAGTCTGTTTCACACATCCCCGCCAGAAAGAACACTCGCCATGAATGTCCAGTTGCTTTGTGGCTGCGGAACTGAAGGGAAACAAGGGAAGATGAGCTTCAGCTGGTGAAAGCTTGGGTGAATCTGGGTGATGGCGAACATCGCTTGTTTGCCCATCCCTGCTGAAAACCCAGGCAGGCTCATATGGGAGTATGAGACTTTTCAAAACACCTGGTCCTGAGTCATGTAGGACTTTGTAGCAGGGCCAGGAAACCAAAATTGATCCATGGGGCAGGTTTGTTTGTTTGTTTGTTTATTTACAGTAATTGTATACTGCTCCATATCTAAGCAGATTCCAGAGCGGTGAACAATAAAAATATAAAATCAGATAAAAGGAACAAAAGCAATACATTGAAAACAAGATATCATTAAAATGGTGCTTGGACAGGAGCAGAGGAGGCTTCCCAGAGCAAGGAGGTCCTCAGCAGGCTCCAAAAGCAACACAGTGTCGGAGCCTGCCTGACCTCCAGAGGAAGGGAGTTCCAGAGAAATGGAGCCACCACACTGACGGCTCTTCTCCCAGTGGACTCCAGTCAGGCCAAAGTTCCATGAGGAACCACCAGGAGCATGCCATCTGATGAACTCAGTGACCGGGCAGGTTGGTAAGGGAGAAGGCACTCTGTCAGGTATCTCCGGCATGGGGGTTGCCCTCCCCCCATGCCCCCCCTGTGTGTTGGATGATGTCAGCAGCTGGGTACTTGCCTATGACATCAAGGGCAGGGACACACCTGCTGGTACCATCATGTCCCAGGCTGAAGTGCCCACTTCCAGCCACCACATCTACCAGGGAACCATCTTTGCCCCTCCTTTGCCTTCCCTGTATGTGGAAGGTGGATGAGTGAAACTCACTAGGCTGACACTTGTACATGGATGGAGGTGGGTGAGTGAAGCACAGTAGGCCAACACTTTCTGGAGCCAGCTGAGCCCTGACTATGGGACTCAGGCAGCTCCTGGGTGCACCAGCCAAGTGAGAAGCAACTGACCACTGAGTCGCTCTCCCCTCTCTCCCTTTTGAGAGGATGGGGTCACGGGGAGGCTTCAAGAAGGGGGGAGTGGCCTCATCTGAGGTCCCAGGTGCCCAATGGGCCCATCTAGCCAGCCAAATTGGTCCACAGCCTGGAGGTTTCAAATCCCTGCTTTATCATCATAAATAAGTTGAAAACTTATTTCAACTTATTTATAGCAAAAATAGATTTCTCACAACCCTGGGAAGGATTCTTATGTAATATCCACATGGTATCCATGCGAGACTTGCTATTTAGCTTAAGACACAGGCATTCCAGAAAGACCTGGAATGAATTTATACATTCAACAGAATCAAATGCTAACACTTTCTGTAACCTTTAGCACTGCAAGATGCAAGCTGTTTAAATGTGCTCCCATGAGGATGGAGGGACAGAGAACAAAATGTTGTGGATCACTGAGGCTAGGGTGGAGGATGGAAGGCAGATGAGGCTACCAAGTGAAAAGAATGGCTGGAAAGACCAGGCAAGTGAGAGTAGCAATGGAGAGGAGCAGAGAAGGACTTGGGTGAGAGCAACTAGCCAGGATGGATCCGTTTCCAAAGAGGAGAGCCCCACCCCAGCAGATTGGGAAGCTCCAGATTGGGAAGCTCCCCTTACCTTAGTCCATGGGATGACCATCAAACTCCCTTCTACTAGCCTCCCTCTGACACAACCTGGCCTTTCTTAGTGAAGAACTTCCAGAAACTCTTCCCGTGACTACTCCTGCCTGGAGACCCAGGACTATTGCCATATGGACCTCAGATTACCCCCAAGAAAAGCAGAAAAGCAACCAACAGGAACTTGTCTTCCATGAGAAGCTGTTAAGGGAGGAAAGGCAGAGCTCCCTTCCTTGATAACGGTATGACTCCTTGTTAACCTCCCTTTGAGCAGTGAAGTGACTGTCAATAAAGTTTTCAGAAATTCAACCCCTTCATAGAGGCAATGGAGGAGGGTGGGCTTGATGTTCCCCTCCCTGGGGAGGAGCCAGTGCCATGGATTGAATGTGGAACCTTCTCGAATCAGTGGATGGACTGTTCCACTCATGACCTCTCCCTCAGTTGTATGTTCCCAGAAAAATTTGATCCTCCTGAATGTATAAACTAGGCCAAATCCAGATAGAATGTTTGGATCCATACTGCATTGTTCCTTAACACTTCCTAGCTTAATTCTAAAAAAGTAATATCATTGATGTTTATTGTTTCCCTGCAGTCCACAGCAATTAATTAAATGCAATGCAAAGTTTGCATTGGTTCTGATGCAAACTTTGGCAACCATTTCCCACTTGCTGCAATTGTCTGACTGCATGAACAATAAAACTTCTAAGGCAGGACCTAATTTCAGCAGCAGTGTCTTTTTTCACATCTCTGAAGCGTCAAATTTTAATTTAAGAAGTTGCTGTGGCTGAGATCCTTTGTCAGTATCCTATACTGCCACTGCATTCTCACTCATTCTGTTGCTCTAGTGCAGGGCTCTCCAAACTTGGGTCCCCAGATGTTGCTGGACTACAGCTCCCAGAATCCCTTGCCATTAGCCATGCTGGCTGGGTATGCTGGGAGCTGTAGGCCAGCAACATCTGGGGACCCAAGGTTGGAGAGCCCTGCTCTAGTGGGACCCACTGCTAGTGCAACAGGGAGTTGTTGCTTCAGAAAGGAACACTGGAAATGAGCAGGAACACTCAGTTCTGGATCTGGGAAGGTTCTGTGAGCTCCACTGACCTGCCTTATTCCAGAAATGTTTCCACTCATTTCCATTTCCTTTTTGAAATGCTAGCTCCATGTTGTGTTAGTGGGGGGTCCCGCTAGCACACGAGTAACATAGGCTATTGTTGCTTGAATTCACATGCAACATTGCTCAGACAAGCACATGGTGCAGGGTGTGGTGGAATTGAACAGGACTAAAGGGAGAACGATCACGAACAGACTCGCATGAGCCGAACAAAGCAGGTTCGCGCTTGCTGAACAGCACTTTTGAAATTCTCATACAACCCTGGCTAAGTTTTGTCTTTCTTTCTTTCTTTCTTTCTTTCTTTCTTTTTTACCAGTAGAGCTGGTAGTAGTGATGGCCACCAATTTAGACAGCTTTAAAAGGGGATTGGACAAATTCATGGAGGAGGAGGCTATCAATGGCTAACTAGTTCTGATGGCTATGTGTTACCTCCAGAGGCAGTATGCATATGCACACCAGTTGCTGGGGAACATGGGCAGGAGGGTGTTGTTGCACTCGTCCTGTTTGTGGGATCCCGTGGGTATCTGGTTGGCCACTGTGTGAACAGAATGCTGGATTAGATGTACCCTTGGTCTGATGCAGCAGGGTTCTTCTTATGTTCTTAGAACTGCTAGGGAACCAGACAAATATTTAGCAACATTCTGCGGCTCGGTGGATTTGCACATGTATGGTGGGTACCCCCGCTCCCACGTCAAAGGTAGGGATGGACAAATATGTCTGTTTTGCTCCCTCCCACATTAAAATAAATAAAAAAAAAATATCTCAAGGTTTTTTTTTTTCTGTCCCAAGTGTGAGAACATGTACAAGTGTGAATGTTGGCAAAATTCTTATAAAAAATAAACAAATGAAAATTTCACCTATCACTAAAAGGCAACTGTAGAATAGGACACAACATCAAGTCAATAAATGAGTGGACCCAAAGTCTGTGTTTCACGAAGATGACTAATGTTGCTCTACAGGTTTCCTACAAGCATGGTTTTGGGGTTTTTTTGGGAGGTGGGATGGGGTGGGGGTGTGGGTTCCATCAAATATGGGGGCTGAAATTTCACACTGAACACTTCCCGGTGAAGGACATTTTAGTCTCTGGTGATTTAATTGCCTACGATGAAATTTGCTGATGGAAGAATCTGCCTGCAGTCTTGAAAAGCTTCCCTTCCATTCTTTGTGCTATCACTTTATAAATTATGAGGAGCCAGATGGATTCTGCAAGAGCCCCATGAAATCAAATAATAGCTTGGCCAGGAGTTTCAAGCATAAAGAAAAAATAATAAATTATTCATTTTGCTGATAGCAAAAGTAAACCTGATAGTCTTCTGGATAGTAGTTATATGATGCAAGCCAAGGATCCTCACATAATGGATTGCAGGAGTTACACAGTTGGCTTTCTTAGGCTACCGGTGCCAACCGTTGAGGATGAACGACAAAGCTGAGGAGAATAATCAGGGCATTCGGCTGCTCAGGGGATGGGCAGGGAGCAGTTGCCTCACCATCTTCCGCAAAGTTAAGTTTGGAATCCCACACACTGCGCACTGTGCTTTCACGTTTGGGGGAACTAGGCTCCCCACCGCCACACTTGGCAGAGAAGCTGGCTGTTGGAGGGGCTGTTTGACACACATGTTCAGCAGGTGGCAGGGCCATGCAGCGCATTTGTGTCATGTTGCATTTGTGTCATGATTCAGCCAATGTGAGGGAGGCGGCTGAGCCAGGAGCAAGATTTTGCTGTGTCCGCCCACCCACCTCTGCCAGTTAGTTCAGGCTTTGGCAGGTTGCCTTTTAGGTGCCCAGGTAGGACTTGTTTTAACTGCTTCCTTCCTATTTGACTTGTGGGGGGGGCAAGTTTTTTTTCACCTACCTTGCACTGATCTGCTGAGGGAGTTCAGAAATTAGCTCAGTTTGGGTTCTGTTAAATAGGTTGGCCACAGGCAGGGTTGACAGGGTTGTTTGGGAAAGTGAGCAATAGGCAATATTTGGTGAGCACACCAGAGGCATATTTATGGTGATCGGTCGCTTCTCAATCTTGTTCTTTGGGTTCTGGGGCCCCAAGGATGGGAAAATGAACAGCATTTGAGGCTTGACCCTAACCCACTCTAAGTCTTGGGTAAGAGTGAACTGGAAGGGCCTCCCTCCTCAGTTTTTGGCCAGCCAGACTCAAGCCAGCATTTATGGTTGAATACACGTGAGCAGTTTGGTTCAGTAAAATCCATGTCAGCCTGAGGTTTTAGTCCTGGTTGGAATGCAACCCAGCCTTAAGAGTAGGGATGCCTGAGAAATTCATTTCAGTTAATTTTTTGATCAGAATTTACCCAGTTTATATCTCCTGGACTGAACACAGACTCCAACATAATCTGTGGACAAAGTCTGCACATTTCCGAGGTTAAATTGCAATTTGCGGACCAAAAAAAAAAATAATGTTTGACAGGCATGCATACATTTGAAAAATGTGCCTAGGGAAATGTGTACTTTTGGGAAAAAACACACAAACAAGTTTTAATCAATTGGAGATGACTGCATACATTTCAAAGGTGTACACAATTGATGTGTACATTTAGAAAAATATGCACACATTTTCCTGGGGTGGGGCAGGGAAGCTCGCAAACTGATATGGACACAAGATGGAACAAGCTTCTATGCGGAATTAGGTGAACTCTGATGAGCTCGGGTTTTGCTTGTAGGCACATTCCTACTATGAGGAAAGGGAGCAGAGACAAAGAAGCATCCAGTGTCAAAGAAATGGGTTGCCTTTATATTTGTCTCAGGTTTGGCATAACATAACTGGCTGGTGATATAACTTGACTGGATGCAAATAGAGTCCAGGGATAGCAAGAGGAATGTGATAGGCTGGGATAAATTCTGGAATGGCAGGAGGCTTGAGTACAAAACAAATAGACACAAACAAATGCATACAAAGTGGGCTTGAAGAGGCATAGGTGTCACCAACATTACAAATAAAGCTCAGTCCAAAGTGAATTTGGGGTTTTCACCCCAGGCAAAATGACCAATGGATTTCACGTGAAGCCAACCATAGTTTCACTAAGACAGTTTTCTTCATGGGCTCCCCATTAGTGAATGTTTGAGAGCCACAGCCTCAGTCTTCCTCTTGTGACATGTTTGAGGATCAAAGCATGTAGCAGATGGAAGCTGATTGAAAAGCTGTATTGGAAAAAAAGGATGAAGAATGAGTTGCTGTAGCTGACATTTCATTTCTGGGGCAGTAGCTGGGGAGATTAATATACCTGCCTCGGGCTCATGTATTACTTTGTATCCATGGCTATCTGGGAATGAAACTTCATGAACAGCACACCATTCCTCTTTTGCATAATTGAAAAGGACATGCAACACCCTAACTTGAACTGGATGAAAAGGGAGAGAGATTTCTAGCTGTGTTTTTAAAGGAGAGGAACCATCCTCAACAATTCATTATTGTATTTATACAGGACGATCCTGTATCCTAGGAGTATAATTTATCCATTCATCATGCCATCCCATTAAAAACTCAATTTTGCTCAGCAAGCAGGTTTATCCTCTCACACTGGTGACCCTGGAAACAACTGGTGATATATCTGATCGTGTGAGCAAGTTCAGTGAACTTGTACAGTGTATATACATGCTTGGGCTTTGCTTATTGATTGACCGAGTTAGTAACAGGGGTATTAAAATTCTTGCAGTACTTCTACAACTTATAGAAACCTGAACTAGGGTGCACACTTCAAGAGAACACAGGCTGTAGCCATTTGTGTGTTGAAGTAAAGGAGAATGAAGAGTTCTCCATTCACACACTTGCATCGGCTTGCATCAGCAGAGGGAGGTTTCAGAAGTGGCAACTAGGAATGTAAGTCTGCAACAGGAATGGCTGAATGTAGCTCTATGCAAAAAAATGGCCCTTCATATGCTTGAAGAGCCTTTGGGTTGGGGAGAGGGAGAGGCAATTTCCCATTGCAGTCAGGAACGTACCTAGGCCCATAGAACGTGAACTATATTTACTAGTGCATGCAAGAAAACAAATAGCCAGGACACACCTTGAATAGTAACAATACTCTAAACACCATGGTCTAGAGCCTACTTCATCAGATCTGGGGCATGCATGTCATCATCCCCTACTGTAACTAACCTTGTAACCAAGCCTAAATATGTGTAAACTGAAATGATAGCTTGTTGCTTCCCCTGTGATGATGTTGGTGGTGGTGATGCTGCCAATGAGGATGGTTACTTAATTATATGATGAAGAAATGGAACAGCCCATCCATTTTGTGATTGTTGTTCTTAGTGATAAAATGATGAATTTCCATTTAGTCATTGATTATTTGAAGTTTGCTTGTTTGTTCCCCGAGTGTTGAAAAATCCATAAAGTTAGACCAGGAAATTGAAAATTATCAAGGAAAATAAAACCTAGTTACTATAGGAACCAAAAACTTTGCCAAACTATACTGCCCTTCTGATTGGCCACAAGGTTGGGTGGTTCAACATTTGGAAGAGTATATCTATAAGTGAAGTTCCAAGGTAGTCAGAGTAAAGAGCTAGAAAACTAGGACGATATGAGAAATTCATTTCAGTTCATTAATGACCAGAATTTACTCCACTCACACCTCCCGAACCTAAATGTGAGTGCAATCTGCAGCCAAATCTTGTACATTCCTGAGCTTGTGAGGCTGTTCATGGGTTGGTGGTGGTGGGGTATGTGTTCAAAAATGCATACATTAGAAAAATCTGCATTTTTAAAAAAGTGCATACAAATACACTTAAATCAGTGAGAGAAGACTGTATACATTTGAATGCACATCCAAGTAGTACTTCTCAATTTTAATGGAAAAACAGAAAAAAGCAAAAAAAAACTTGAAATCTTATATGGACTGACACAAGTGGGAGTCAAGTGACAGATTGTTCCACTTGC
Organism: Shinisaurus crocodilurus; assembly: GCA_021292165.1. Classification (NCBI taxonomy): domain Eukaryota; kingdom Metazoa; phylum Chordata; class Lepidosauria; order Squamata; family Shinisauridae; genus Shinisaurus; species Shinisaurus crocodilurus. Next base: position 66,990,670 of record CM037882.1, read on the forward strand.
AATAAATAAATAAATAAATAAATATGTAACATGTCCCTAAGATCAGCCTCTGTTCCAGAGGCTGGTTCCAGAGGCCTGGAGAATGGCCAATGTAGTGCCAATTTTTAAAAAGGGATCTGGGGGATCCAGGAAATCACAGGCCGGTTACCTTAACATCTGTTCCAGGTAAATTGGTTGAAAGCATTATTAAAGATAAAATTAGTAAGCATGTAGAAGGACAAGCCCTGTTGAGAAAGAATCAACATGGCTTCTGCAAAGGTAAATCCTGTCTCACTAACCTTTTAGAGTTCTTTGAGAGTGTCAATAAGCATGTGGACAGGTCGATCTGTAGACATTGTTTACTTGCACTTCCAAAAGGCTTTTGACAAAGTCCCTCACCAAAGACTCCTGAGCAAACTTAGCAGTCATGCAATAGGAGGAGCGTTCCTCTTATAGATCAGTGATGGTTAAAGAACAGAAAACAGAGAGTAGGAATACATGGTAAATTCTCCCAATGGAGGGATATAAACAGTGGGCTCCCCCAGGGATCTGTACTGTGACCAATGCTTTTAAACTTATTCATAAATGATCTGGAATTAGGAGTGAGCAGTGAAGTGGCCAAGATTGCTGATGACACCAAATTATTTAGGGTGGTTAAAAGAAAAATGAATTGTGAGGAGCTCCACAAGGGTCTTTCCAAACTGGGAGAATCGGCATCAAAATGGCAAATGCTGTTCAGTGTAAGCAAATGTAAAGTGATGTGTGTTGGGGCAAAAAAATCCCAATTTCAAGTACAAGCTGATGGGATCTGAGCTAGCAATGACTTACCAAAAAAGAGATCTTGAGGTTGTGGTGGACAGCTCAATGAAAATGTCAACCTAGTGTGCAGCTGCTGTGCAAAAGGCAAACTCTATGTTAGGCGTAATTAGGAAAGCAATTGAAAATAAAACTACCAGTATCTTACTCCCCTTATAGAAATCTATGGTGTTATCATGTTTAGAATATTGTGTACAGTTCTGGTCACCACACCTGAAAAAAGATATTGTAGAGTTGGGAAAAGTACAGAAAAGGGCAACAGAAATGATCAAGGGGCTGGAGCAACTTCCATATGGTTACAATGTATGGGATTCCCCCCCCCCCAAATTCCTCCCCCATTGACCCCACTGGAGGTAAATTAGCTATGCTAACTCCAGACTGGCTTAGCTGAAGGCTCAATGAACCCAAGTGAGTTGGGATCACTCTGTAAGGTACATGGAACAATCTACCTCCCATGGAAAAATGGATTTCCCCCTGAATTTCTCTACTTTTCCAGACCTCTTCACATTTGCCACAGTTCAGTAAATCACCTCCATTGTCCCTGTTAAGATATTCAATGTGGTTTTTTTCTTTGTTTTTTAATAAGTGTGCATAGACACATGATCTCACAGGACCCTACACCATGACATTACCATGCCATGCCCCATAAGTTCCAAGCTTGGGATGTCGGGAGATGTGCCAATCCTCCATACAGGGCACTTAGACCCAATGAGAGTGGCTGGAGCTTATATTTTATATACCTACATTAGATAAGACTTCTTATGTGAACAGAATAATCTGAGAAGTTTCATTAAATTGTGGTATTTATAAACAACACAATTCTTGATTCTCTTTGAAACTAACCTATATTGTGCTTAGGAAACAGAAGATGCAGTGAGTCTGCACAAATTATGAACAAAGCTTTCTTTCACTTGGTGTCAGGAATCGTACATGTTTTCTCCACAACATGGGTAACATCAATTATCTGTATGCTGCACTGATCAATGGTCTGGAACAAATATCCATTTATATGAAATGACGTCGCACAGAGCCACTTTAATTATACTCTGGGATGTTTCAATTTAAAATAATTCTAACTTTCTAAAAGAAAGTTTTCAAAGCTTCAAATTCATGTTTAGACTTCAGATATATGAGACGAGAGGACAGGAATTGGGAGAGAAAGGTTTGCTTTTCTTGGGGAAATGTATCAGTACAATCATATTCAGCTGGATTAAGAATATCTCAGAAATTTGTTTTTGACCAGAGTTTATCAATTCAACACCTCCCAGATGTGCCCAACTGTAATCTGTGGTCAAAATCCGTACATTTTTCCTGTGATTTCCAGAACAAAACAAACAAAAAAGAAGCATTTGAAAAATTTGTACATTTGAAAAATATGCACGAAAAATGGTGTACACTTTTGAAAAATGCACACACACACACTTTAATCAATGGGAGAAAAGTGTGTACATGATTTTTTTTAAAAAGGGCAATATTGATGCATACATTTGGGGAAATGCCCATGAAATGCACACACATTTTTGTGTGAAAAGAAAAATGGAAGCTCACAATCTGATATGGACATGAGTCAGAGCAAGCTTTGAAGTGGAAGCTTCTGCCACTGATTACAGCACGTTCGTGTGCATATTTCAAACGCACACATTTTTTCATGCACATTTTTCAAGCATGTGAATGTTGCCGAACCCTCCCCCCCTTTCTTTTTCCCCCCTTCTTTTTTTGGGGGGTGCTTGGATCACATTGCAACTCGGATATGTACAGACTTTGACCGCAGATTGTGTTTTTGAGTCTTTTATTCAGGTCGAGGAAGTGCAAATTGGGTAAATTCTGGAAGAAAAAACAAACTGAAATGAATTTCTCATGCATCCCTAGTGCGGCGTGCATGTGTGTGGTGGTGCTGTTAGGATGGCAGTAGTTTTGTAAACCACCCAAAGAGCTTTGGCTATTGGGCAGTATAGAAATAAAATAAATAAATACATTTTGCTGCTCTTAGGGCTGCAGCAATTGCCTAATTTTGCCACTCTCTGTGACTGACCCTGAGGCTAGGGATTAGGAATGCTTGAAGAATAAAATCTTTTGAATTCCAGTATGAACTGTCCTGATTTACTACTTGCAGGCTAACATGCAGATCACAGCTTACTTATCCACCAGGTAGTTATATCACATTCCCCATTTTTCCAACACAATTTTGGGCTTAAGAAACATATCAAAGTAAGTGCATTTTAAGATAAAATATGCTTATAAATGTATATTTTGAGAGCCGATATGTTTAGAAATGGGTACCTTGAGAGAAGATATATTTAGAGATACTTATTTAAATATTAAAATGAGCTTTTTGTGATATTAAAAAAAAAAGGCAGATTAATGCCAAAGCATGATGGAAGGGATTTATGATTGAACACATGTGGAAGTGGCATGGACCCAAAATAGACTGATTCACCCATTCCCACTAGGTGTGCAGGATGGTCTACTCTGCTTTTTAACTATTTGGGGTTTGGCATTTTAGTTTGTTTTGTATAGGACATGGCAACAGAGGTAACAGGCTATTTGGGAGGAAACATTTTTCTCCCCTACAATTTTTTGTCCCTCTTGCCATTTTCCATGTTTGACCTTTTATTGCATGGTTGGTATTTTTGCTGCACTGCAGGTATCTGATAATGTGCCTACCTCAACATCCTCCCTGACTTCATCTTGCATAGTCAAACCATAGTTTACTGTTACATCTGAAACAGGCAATATACAGGCCTGTGGCTTATGCTTGCTCAGCTTGTCTGAGCGTGGAAAGTTAAGCAGGGTCAAGCCTGGTTATCACTTGGATGGGAGACCCCTCCTCTAGTTTCCTGCATTAAGCAGGGGGTTGGACTCGATAGCCTTGTAGGCTCCTTCCAACTCTATGATCTATGAATTCTATGAAATCTATGAAACCCAGAATTAGAAGCCACAATCAAACCATTGTTTCCAATTTTGCTTTGCAGCAAACTGTGGTTTGTGCAAACCATAGTGTATCTGGTTTACATGTAATGGCAAACTCTGGTTTTCCACAAAAGACGAAGTGGGAGGGGGGGATAAAGCATGGGAAGGGAGAATGCACATATGAATTGAGGGTATATCCAAGCCAATTCCCTATTGCCAGTTTGGAACAGATATTGCAACATCTTTTGATGTTGAAACATCTTTTGAGAGAGAGGTGTGGGGTTCTTTAAATAGGAGATGAGGAGTCTGAAATAAAAATAGGACACAGAGTGATTCATGCAAGTATTTTTGGGAGTAGTAGAGAAGAGAAGGATTTCCTTTCCCTCTTCCCACTGCTTTTCCACTCTCACCAATCCACCCATAATGTTGAGACAAGTGTCCCACAATGAGCTAAGTTTGAATGCAAGATGCTTGCAGAATTTGGGGCTGGCCACAGTTTTCTATTACATCTAAATCTTCCCTCCCTGTGCCCTTTTCTGATGCCACCTGATGGAAATCTCTTTCTTGTTTCCTCTGGCTGCCTCCACCAAACCAACCTTAAAACTCTCTTCTTGGTCTCAGGTATCTACTTTAGGTAGTGTGGTGGTTAGCTATTAGACGTGGGGTTGGTAACCCAAAAAGAAGAGGGACCACAAAGCTTTAAATAGCAAAGTTTTAATTTTGTTGAAGAAAAATATCAATAAAGATAAGTTTTAAAATCTGAATACACACACATACACACCACAACACTTTATGAGCAACAGGGTAATAAAACAACAAGTGATAAATGTGGCCAGCTAACCTATCTAGACTTATCCTAGCATTACCTTACTGTCATTGGTCAAGCTCTCTCAATCTGTCCTCCAGTTCTAGCAGCTCTGACTCCTTCTTTCCTCTAGAACTCTGGCCTGCCTACCTGCCTGCCTGCCAGCCAGCCAGCCACTGGGTCCACACAACAGAATAAGCCATGCTGGTTGATAAGCCATGTTTGTTTTACAGTGGCTTGTTGTGTTGTCTGAACCTGGCCAGAGTGGCTTGTGCATGGTTGACAAACCATGCTGCTGGGTTCAGACAACATGACAAGCCACTCTGAAACAAACGTGACTTATAATAGAAGTTTTTACAATTATGAACGACATGGAGAGAGTTGATGGAGAAAAATGTTTCTCTCTCTCTGTCTCTCTCTCTCTCTCTCATAACATAAGAACTCAGGGTCACTCAATGAAATTGACCAGCAGTAGATTTAGAACAGAGAAAAGAAGGTACAGTACTTCATATTAACTTCAGGAATTTCCTGCCAGAAGATGCACCAGTGTCCATTGGCTTAGGCTACAGATGCTGGGAAATGGCTTATCGTGTTGTGTGAACCCAGTCACTCTCTCCTCAACTACAACCAATCACTAGGGCAGTTTCTTGTTCATTTCTGTTTCCTGAGTTAATACTCTCTCTACTCACACACACACACACACAAAGGTTGAATTCCATAATAACCTAAAAACAAACTAAGCACAAAAATGGAGGATAGTCCTGCTTCTTCACAGCCCGAAAACTTGCAGGCAGCTGAGCCTGAGCTCAGAGAAGTTTTCCAGCATCTGTAGCCTAAGCCAATGGACACTGGTGCATCTTCTGGCAGGAAATTCCTGAAGTCAATATGAAGTACCTTCTTTTCTCTATTCTAAATCTACTGCTGGTCAATTTCATTGAGTGACCCTGAGTTCTTATGTTATGAGAGAGAGGGAAACATTTTTCTCCATCCACTCTCTCCATGTTGTTCATAATTGTAAAAACTTCTATCATATCCCTCCTTAGTTATCTTTTTTCTTTTCCTGAATGAAAAACAAACAAACAAAACCCCCTCAAATACGGTACTTTTGACTTTCCTTTAGAGGGAAGGTGTTCCAATCCTTTCATCATTTTGGTTGCCCTTTTCTGCACCTTTTCCAGCTCTTTGATAGATTTTTGATGAACTGAAGTGTACGCAGCACTCCAAATGCAGTTGTACTAGAGATTTGCGGACGTACAGATGGGAAATGAAGAGTCGAGACACTCAGTTGGTGTTTAACTGGGCCACGTTTATTTACATACATGAACTGCAAAGGGATAGAGTGCGGGTTATTCTATTCTGGCCTCGTAGGCCGCTCTGTTGTGCAATTGGGCGGAGCATCCAAAACTGGGAGGTGGCGAGGAATCCGCCGCCTCCCCATTTTGCACTTTCCAGTGTTGGCAGCCTTTGTTACGTCGCTCCCTCTCGGAGTCTCACGACAACAAGCTTGGCGAGAACAAAGGCATCACAGGCGTTCCTGACCCCCAGCTGTCTGAGCCTACTGACCCATCCATCTGAGGCATCCTGAAACCGCCTGTCACCTGAATGGTGCCAGGGATGCTCACCTCTCCCTATCAATACCCTAACCCGCACTTACCTGCCCACTATCTACCTGTGACCGTTTTTTGCTTGCTATGTGCACTAGCTATAATACTCCCCACTCTGCAGTAGTATGGAGTAGGCGAAACGCGCCCACCCCCCTAATAGGGATAAGCCAAAATTCCTACTCGGCCCCTTAACGGCGACCAGAGGAGCCCATACTGTATACAGGGCGGGAGGGAGGGAGCTGCCGAGAACAAAGAGGATGTGGGGCGGGGCTGCAGGTCCTAATATTAGCTCCTGTAACCCCGCCCCCCTACCTGAGGCATACCTGCGAGAACTGGTAAGTCTCGCCTCACCTCCCCCCACGTCCGCAAAATTTCTCCCCGCCCACAGCTGCGCGTGATGCGGGGGAAGGTCATTGCGGACGTACAGGTGGGAAATGAAGAGTCGAGACACTCAGTTGGTGTTTAACTGGGCCACGTTTATTTACATACATGAACTGCAAAGGGATAGAGTGCGGGTTATTCTATTCTGGCCTCGTAGGCCGCTCTGTTGTGCAATTGGGTGGAGCATCCAAAACCGGGAGGTGGCGAGGAATCCGCCACCTCCCCATTTTGCACTTTCCAGTGTTGGCAGCCTTTGTTACGTCGCTCCCTCTCGGAGTCTCACGACAACAAGCTTGGCGAGAACAAAGGCATCACAGGCGTTCCTGACCTCCAGCTGTCTGAGCCTACTGACCCATCCATCTGAGGCATCCTGAAACCGCCTGTCACCTGAATGGTGCCAGGGATGCTCACCTCTCCCTATCAATACCCTAACCCACACTTACCCGCCACAGAGAGGGACCAGCGCTTGCTTAGTCCCCTCTCCCCCACCTGCACGGAACAAGTTCCAGCAGGGCCCTTTGCAGATCCTTGATAAATACATCATTACCTTCGTCAGACAAATGGATTCCATCAATGCGGTACAGCTCCCTCCGGGCCAATACAATATCAGGATGGGGTACATTATATCCCTCGCTCCCCAGTCCTTTTACAATTTCTCTGTTAACCCTTCTGGCCGCTCTGTTCATAATTCTGGGATTTGCGTTGTTTCTCCAGGAGTGGCGTGGTATGATGTGAGACCAGACGATCTGGACCGCAGCCCACCTTTTCTTGATGCTCTGGAAATCTGCAAGCACTTGCAGTACCAGGGCTTTGCTCTTGATTAAGCCCAAATCATTCCCCCCAAGGTGCAGCACCAGCAGGTGCGGGGGTTGCTCTTTGAAGCCAGACCTGAAGAGGGTGTTAAATAAGCTCTGCCACCGCATGCCGCGGTGTCCCAACCAGTGGATTTCCGCCATTCGACCAATTCCCAACTGATCCCTTTGGCCCGAAGCTGCCGCCTTTCAAGCCGCCCAGAAAACAAAGCTGTGTCCACACACCAGAACACGCACTGGTTTGGCCCCTGGATGTTCTGTAACGAAGAAACAGAGGCCGCAGTATCGTTCATAGAAATTTGTGTACATATGACCGGTATGCCTGAGATCGCCAACGCCCCACCGCTTGTACCCTGTCGGCGGGGAAGCCTACTGCTGCCGCAGTGGATGCCGCACCAATACGGAATGAGTGTGTTCCAAAGCGTTTGTCCCCTAGCCCCAGCGCTCCCAGTGCTAATTTTGCTACAGACCAGAACTGGAACTTCGTGAGTGGTGACCCGTCCGCATGTTGGAAAAGTGGACCATCTTTTTGTCCCCTGCTGGTGGCATATGTACGCAATGCAGTAACTGGGCACAGTTCTGTTTCTGCGGCATGGTAGAGAAATATGTCTGTCCCCTTGGCTAGCTGATCTGTTTTAGACCTGCGCAATTTAATCTTTACCCCTGTTGAAATGAATGTGAGATCCGTGTATTGCAGGGCTCGGCTTGATGTATCCGTTCTGGACCTAGGCACCAGTTCAGATATGCGGAATGCACCGAAAAAGGCTGTTAATGCCGTGGCGTGAAACAAAATTGTTTCATAATTGGAATTACATATGCCTGGCCACTGTGCGTGCAAGCCCATAAGTACTTCTGGTGATATGGGGAGTCTTGCATCAGGTAAGGGTTTTTTTTGCCAAGACCATCCGATTAGCATCTTCTTTAACCTAAAGTCCCTCGAGATATCGCCCCAGCCCCTAGCTTTGGCTAAAAATGCCAGGCCTGATAGTTTAGCTCTCAGGGTGCGTACAGATGCCCCTTGATTCCTAGCATACACGCAGAATTGTATCAGCTGTTCTGCTGGTATGGGCCATGTCTCGGGTATCCTGCTCTTTACTCTGAAGTTTTGAAATTCCCTACCTGCCCTGTTGTAGGCCGCCCGCGTACTGGGCGCCAGGGAACTCATGATGGCATTTTCAGCCGCAGACCTCCAATCTGCCAAAGATAGTCCAGCATCATTACAGGAAGTTCAGAAGCCCATGGGGCGAGTTGTCTAAATCTTTTCATTTGATTTCGTGATAATGCATCGGCGATTCCGTTGTCTAATCCGGGCACATGTCGAGCTCGGAATGGAATATTAAATTTGAGGCACTGCATTGTGATGGTCCTCACTAAACACATCACGTTGTTATTTCTTGAGGTAAGTGAGTTTATTACTTGAACAGTGGCCTGATTGTCACAGAGGAAATGTACCACAGAATTGGAAAGCTGCTCTGCCCAGATATGCACGGCTACGTACACTGGGAACAATTCTAGAAACGTGAGGTCGCGCACTAGTTCAGAAGATTTCCATTGCTCAGGCCAACCTTTGGCGCACCACTGCTCCCCCAAAATGGCCCCAAAACCCAAGGTGCCGGATGCATCTGATTGGACCCTAAACTCAGCATCTAATAGCTTGTCTTGTCTCCAGAAAGAAACCCTGTTGAATTGTGCCAAGAATCTGGCCCATATTTGCAGATCAGCTCTGATGGATGTAGACACCCGAAGCCTGTGGTGTGGTCGCGTCAGGCTCTGCATGGCATTGCACAGGCGGCGCAAGAAGGCCCTTCCTGGTGCAATTACCCTGCATGCGAAATTGAGATGTCCCACCAATTCCTGTAACCCTCTCAGCGTGATCTTTTTTAAATGCAACGTATTGTTGATTTTTTCCCGCAGCGCTTCGATCTTCTCCCTGGGTAGCCTGGAACACTGTTGTCCTGTGTCCAATTCTATACCCAGGAAGGTTAGTGTATTTGCTGATCCCTCAGTCTTTTCGTGGGCTAATGGCACTCCAATTGAGTCGCATAACATGTAGAATTGATGCATAAGCCTTGTGCATTGGTTGGAGTGCTGTGGGCCAGCAAATAGGAAATCATCAAGGTAGTGAACCACGTGTGTGAGGTTAGCTCTGCTCTGTACAGCCCAATCCAAAAATGAGCTGAACCACTCAAATGCTGAGCAGGAGATGGAACATCCCATAGGCATAGCTCTATCAAAGAAGAACTGGCCTTGAATATGGAAACCTAACAGGTCAAAATCCCGTGGGTGAACTGGTAACAAACGAAAGGCTGATTTAATATCGCACTTTCCCATCAGGGCGCCTGGTCCACAACTTCGAACCATTGCCACTGCCAAATAAAATGATGCGTACTTCACAGAACAAAGATGCTCGGGGATCGCATCATTCACGGAGGCGCCCTTAGGGAATGACAGATTGTGTATCAAACGATATTCCCCGGGTGCCTTCTTGGGGACTATACCCAAAGGGGACACCCGGAGGGATGGCATAGGTATTGCGTCAAAAGGGCCGAGGACCCTCCCCTCATTTATTTATTTTTTGATTTTGTCCAGTGCTACGTGTTGTAGCTCAGCGATTGATTTTTGATTGGGGGCCATGTAGTGTATTCGTGAACCTGTGTATGGGATTCTGAAACCGTATTTAAAGCCGTGATATATATAGTCTGCATCTGCCCTGTGCGGGTAGATGCTTAGTAGAGGCAATAGTGCTTCTAATTTAATTGGGCTGGGGCCCTTTGGGAACCTGGGAATGTCCTGATCCATGTGGGAAATGGGTCTGGTTGCCTGCCTTGGGTTGGCCCCTATGGGGCTTAAGTTTGGGACATGTGCTGACGGCGTGTGATGCTCCGCAAAGCCCACATGGATCAGGACATTCCCAGGTTCCCAAAGGGCCCCAGCCCAATTAAATTAGAGGCGTGTCCGAAATTGCACCCAGATCGTTTGCAGCCCCCCCCTTGAGAAATCCCAGCAGATTGGCCGGGGTTGAACCGGCTGACCCGGAGAGTTGTGGGTCCCGGGGGATCCCTGGTATTTGGCCATGATGTGCCCGGTGGCTGCTCTTTCCCCAAAGATAGGCCGTGCAGGAATTGTGTATTCCATCCAAATGTCACTGTCCTTAGTGTCCCACCTGATGTATCGATCTGTTGTGGCCTTCTCTCGGAAGGCCTCGTCATATTGCAGCCACGCCGGCCCTTCGTAACATGAGTATGCTCTAAATATTATGTCTAGGTATTTAACCAGCACGACACCTTTTTCTGGATATTTTTGTAGAACTACCCCCAAGTAAGTCAAGTATCCCGCTAGCCAGTTGGACCATGTACGCGGGGTTTTTTTCTTTTTTGCTTTTTCTCTCTCAGTGTCACTGAGCTTCTCTAACTCTTGTGTTTCGGGTTCTCTTTGTAAAAGGGAGAACATGTCAATGAACTCGCCCCTCAATATTTTGTCCCTTGTAATGAAGGCCCTCCATGATATCTGGTTCCCGACGCTGAGTTTGGGTAGTTATCTACAGCTGCGGGGGCATAATCCATCACTGTTCCATGTGTGTTTGGACCGCCCCACGCTGGTGCGCATGCCTCGGCCAGAGTTGACGTGCCACCCGCAGATGGGTTGGGCAGCGTATTGAGGGCCACTAGTTGTGTGTCGTGTGGTTTGGCTGGGGTGGTACCACTCTCATATGTTTGGCCTGCCTCCACCGTCGCAATGGAAGCTGTATTGGAGGCAGCCTGAGGGTTGGGTGTAATCGTTTGCTCTGCCTGACCTGCAGTAGTCGTCACCCGATTGTCATGGCTGTCGGGATTCGTGGTATTGCCCCCTGCCGTTTGCAACTGCCCCCTGACATTTGACCCTGAATTAAGACCTCCCAATGCTTGGGCTAAGATGTTGACAAATTCTTGTAAAGATACCTGGGTGTACTAGGTGTCACCGTTCTAGCAGGTGTTTGCCCTGCCACCCGTGGTGCAGGGGGAGGCAAATTAAAGGAGGTGTGTCTGTGTCTAGCTTGATGCTGGTAAGAGCCCACGCCCTGTGCGTCATGTCCTATGTACTCACCGACACGCGTCGACGGTCCAGGATGAGGCTCTGGCTCTTGAACATAGGGGGGGTTTCTGGCGCTGTTTGTCTCAGCCTGTTGGATTCCATATGTTCTCACCATGTCATTGCTGGGTGACTATCTCGTATGTTGTTCATCTCTCAGAACCCCGGGGCTGACTCTGGATGATGCGTATCGTTGTCGGACGGCCGCATTGGTCGTAGCCTCTACCGCGTCAATGCGATCTGCAAGAGAATGCCACAATGCACGTTGGATTTGTCCCCTTGTACGCAACTTCTCTCCACTCACCTGAGCGTCAGGGGCTCTGTGTCCACCCAACTGGCTCGCTGTTTCTTCAGCTGCTTCGACTCGATGCATGAGGGTAGATAAGTCGATCTCTTCTTCATCGGACGAGGATGAGTAGAGCACTAGGTTACGTGGTCGTTTGGGTGGATGTTTCGGGGCTGTATTCTTCATTGTAGCACTCTTGTTGCTTTTGTTGCTTGATTTCCTCTTTGAAGGCATTTTTTCCGGATAATTGGCTCGCTACCTTGATAAAATAGAGTAAAGAATTAGCATATGCCATAATACGGGAATTTTATGGGTGGGTTGTACCTGCGGTTGCGCTTACGTCTGTCCATGCATTCATCACCTGCCGATGCTCTGCGTGCGAAGGCCGTGTCAGCGCGAAACACCCTAGCGTCAGGTGATCATAAGGTTGTTATTTTGTTAGAACCATTCACCTGACTGCGCGTGTTGCTTTGGGAATGTGTGTATTCCCAACTTGAAATGCTGCATTTTTGTATGTTTTCTGTTGTGTGTATGCAATACCCCCCCCACCCGTACACCGGTATACCCATACCCACTCGCGTGTGAGCTTGTATATCTCACATTAAACGTCGAGTGCCCTGCATGATGTTTGCAGCCCGGGGGTGTGTGGCTGTCCCCGCCAAGGGAGAGATTGAGGGGCCAGCCGGGGCTGCACATGGCTCCCGGCCGGACAAAGGGGGAGCGCTGCACAACTCTCTGGTGGCGCGGTGGGGATGTTGCAGCTGGCCGCGGCCCAGGCAGGAAAGTGCTGGCTCCTCGCCTAGGCCGCGGGCGGATTTGATGTGCCGGCCGGCGCTGCTTTGTGCACCAATCCGTGGGAAGAAGGGGGGTGTCCGCGGCCCAGGCAGGGGAAGCTGCGCCCTCGGCCATCGCCGGGCTGCGATTGTTCGCGCCGGCCGAGCTGCTGCCTGCGCCCGGCCGGACGAAGCGGATGCGCCGCGGCGGCGCGGCAGGACTGTCGGGGGTGGCCGCAGCCCGTGTAGGGCGGGCGCTGCCCGCACTCCATGCCGCAGCCGATGTTGCGCCGGCTGGTTTCCGTCCGGCACGCAGCCGGACGAAGCGGAGGTGCCGCGCCGCTCGGCAGCGGCACGGAGGAGGATGTCGGGGGAGGTTGCGGCCCAGGCGGGGAAGCACTGCCCGGGCTGCAGCCGAGGCTGGCGCTCCGGCCGGGGCTGCTCCCGGCACCCGGCCGGGTGAAGAGGAGGCACTGTGCCGCCAGCGGTAGGCGCTACCCTGCCGCTGAGGGTGGCCGCGGCCCGGGCGGGGGGGAGGCGCCGCCCGCACTCACGCCGCGGCGGAGGTTGTTGCACCGGCCGGGCTGCGTCCAGCACCCGACCGGACGAAGCGGAGGCGTCACCCGCTCATCAGCGGCGCAGCGGGGATGTTGGTGGTGGCTGCGGCCCAGGTGGGGGAGCCCCGCCCGGGCCGCGGCCGAGATTAGTCTGCCGGTCATGGCTGCGACAGACAACCAGTCGGGGGAGAGGCGATGCACTGCCGCCATCGCAAGGGGAGGTGCTGGCGGCGGCAGCGACCCCTCGAGGGGCACCCCCCCTTCGTCCGGCCCACCGCGAGCAGTGGGTGCCTTAATCTTAAAATTAGTTTTAGTTGAACGCGCCATGTTCGCCCACCCTGGCCACCCTCCTCCCGGATCCCTGCGGGGGAAGGTCATTGTAGAAAGGCGAGTGGGGGGCAGCTGCATGAACACTGGAACTACTTTAGCAGATAAAATCCTGTCCATTTTTATTGGTCATCTGGAGAAGTCATTTGAGTGCACACGTGAATACTCTACAGACCTATTTTAAAATGGTTAATAAGTCTTTCATCCTGCAAGTTTAAGGCTGAAATCCTGTCCACAGCGACCTGGGAATAAGTCTCATTGAACACAATGGGTCTTACTGCGTAGTGAACATACATACGATTACACAGCAAAAATATATGTTCTGTCTGCTGAATTGAGCTGGAAATGGATGTGCCTTTGGGCAATTTGTGTTTAAAAACAACAAAGCCCATGGTATTCATCACTTACGCAACTTCATTGGCCCTGTTTTGCAACATCAGAGAGCTCCTTTAGAAAATGTAAATGTGACTGCATTTGGTGGGGGGGGTGTAGTTTCAACCTATTAAATGTTTGCTTCCGTTTGTTTTGGCATGAATTGCAGCAGCACCCCGTAAAAGCGGCTAGTGTGTTAAGAAAACACACACACACCAATTTCAGCAAGTATCTGCCACCGAAGAAGGAAAATAAGCTAAGCCAGGCAGCTCTCTCCTTTTGATTGTCCTTTCTCTGACAGCCCTGCTGGTAATGTCATTAATACCCCCTATTACTGGCTGCAAATGTGTTCCAGCAGGCATATTTGCTAAGGGGGTCAGATCTGTGGCTGAAGGAGTTGGCTGTTTGTTCCTTTCCACGTTTGGATATGGATGTTGTTTTCTCTGCTATTCTTGGGAGCAGGAGGCTTTCAGTTGCTAGTCAAAGTCGGATTTCAGCTCCGTCTTCCTACTCTTATCTGACTCACTTCTACAATCAGGGTCATCCAGGGCCAACTTCAGGTGGGCAAAGTGCCTCTCCCCTCTTCCATTGATGACCTCCTCCGGCATACCTGGCACTGGCGGCAAAAATAGAAATGCTCCAAATGCGACTGGGGGCTGCCACTTACATTTCCCAGAATGCCCTGGAGTGCCCAATGTGATGGCACTCCAGGGCATGGGAAATTTGAATGGTGGCTTTCAGATCACGGGGGCACCCAGGGCAGGCGTCGGTGCTGGTGGTTCCTGCTGGGGCCCCGGCAGCTGCCTTAGGATGACAGATAATGATGCCTGGTCTCTGTGGTCACCAGCTTCACTAGCCAAGTAGAGGGAACCGTGTGTGTGTGTGTGTGTGTGTGTGTGTGTGAGAGAGAGAGAGAGAGAGAGAGAGAGAGAGAGAGAGAGAGAGAATCCAGCTTCAGAAATGGGGGGGAAATCCAGATGTCCATTGTTATTGACCTGTGTGCATCTCTCTCTCTCTCTCTCTCTCTCTCTCTCTCTCTCTCTCTGTGTGTGTGTGTGTGAGTGTTTATGTGACACACTTTTGTTTCTTTTCCTGTTTTAAGGGCACCTGCTTTGCCTAGTGTTGGGCTAACCTTCTCCTCTTGCTGCTTCTGTACTTCTCCTCTTCTTCATGATTTACAGGAAACTGGGATGAACAAAAAAGATCCAGCCTAGTACTGTACAGAGACAGTGTATTTTCAGGGTTAGAGTAGCAGATTACATCTGGGGTGATCTGGATTCAAATCCACACTCAGATGTTAAGCTCTTGGGCTTTTTTCATCATCATCATCATCATCATCATCATCATCATCATCATCATCATCATCAACAACAATTCCTTCTGCTGCTTCTTCTCCTGCATCTTCTCCTACTTTTTCTCCTCCTCCTTCTCCTTTCTGTTATTTTGTAATCCCCCTATTGAAACCAATGGGGAGGGGGCAATGAACAAGGGCCCTGATCCAGCAGGGGTCTCTCAGGATAACGGAGGGGCTTTAGATCCACTGCCTTCACCACTTGAACACCATAGCTTGGGCCCTACAGCCAGCAAGAAAACTGCCGGTAGAAGATCTATCTATCTATCTATCTATCTATCTATCTATCTAAAACCAAACTGACAGGTATAACCAGAGCTTCTGGGGCAGATGTGCTCCTTTCTACCAGTGGAGAGACACCTTTGCCCTGTCTTAACCACCCACCAGCAAGCAGACCTGGTGGATAGGATTACATTGACAAGTACTAAATGAAAGTTCCATGTTTAGAAGCTGGGCATGGGTTTATTTTAGATTGTCATACTTTACATTTCATGTTTAATGCATTTTATACTTTTAAAAAGTCTATTTAAAACATGTTTAAATGTGGGTTCCAGTAAGCCTTCAGAATAGGCTAAATTACCATCTGGAATAAATAGATGAATCAATCATTTTGCTTCTTCCTACCTTCAGGTAATATGTTCCATATCACCTAGTCTGTTGGGAGTACTGCGAACATTTGCCATAGAACCATCTGTGTTGCAGAGGATTCTGGGAAGTGTTCTATGGCAGCCATAGTTTATGGAGGATGCTGGCCAGGCCTGTTGGTGCCAAGTGAGGTCTAGAATCCATCAAATACTCCCTGTACCTGCACATTGCATGACAAGGTTGATAGTACATAGTAGTAAGGTTGCTCCTTTCCCTTTCACACAACTCTGATATGCAGAAATCAGCCTAGAACTAAATATATGAGCTGCAAATTAATACAGAACAAACTGCTTTTAAAGGAACCAATTCAAGGGTTAGCAACACCAGATATTGGTGAGTGCCTTGTCTTTTAATGTAATTTGTCTACCATTACCGCTGTTCTCTTTCAGGAATTCCTGACCCTGATGAGTTTCCAAGAAGTCCAGAGCAGGTCACAGTTTGAAAACATCTCTTAAAACTGAACTGTGCTCTGCCCAATCCATCTCCTTGTTTTATCCAGGAAAAATAATTGAAGCAGACTTGACTTGAGTAGTTTTCAGACTTTCAGAGAAGGTGATTAGATATGTTGTTCCAATTGAAATCAGCATGAACTGAGCATCAAATTCTACATAAGCTAAAAAAAAAAAAAAGATCATGAATCTCGTAAGAGCAAAGGATACATTATGAATTTCTATAATTTTTATATTGCCAGGTCATACAATTTCAGGAGTGATGAATCAGCATCCCAGTCAGGCTTTTTACCTTTCTTGATTATTGTTTCATTTTATCGTGTGTGTGGGGGGGTGTTGTTGTTGTTGTTTTTAATTTATTTTAATGATGATGCTTCCCCCCTTTCTTCAAATGAATATATTATGACTCACATCCCCACATTATATTTTGCTATGTCCTTCATCTTTTTGTCTGGGCATCATGATGTCTCTTAGAGACAAGACAAGTAATTTATCTCTATAGTTGATTTCTCATTTTTTGGTTATTCAACACTTGCTGCATCATGGCTTAGTGTATGTGAATGAAAGCATTGTGGTTGATCTGATGTGAGGCAATAGAATGGTTGGCTTGTGATGTGTGATCTGTGATGTTCCATTCATACATGCAGATCTCCCATTGAAGTTTCAGCCATCAACTGAAGAACATGCATGTATGAACTGGTCCTTCATTGCCTCATTAGGCATGTCAGGTTCTTCCCCTCATTTGGTGTCTCACTGTTACCATGACTCCATCAATACCAGTTTCTCATGGCTGCTTCTAATTCCCAGTTCCAGGCACCCACCAGCTCCTGTACTTGGCATCCACAGAAGAGAACCCCACTGCAATCCACAACACATGTGAGGACTGGAGGATGAGGGTCATGGCTCCCTGGGGGAGGAGAGCCCCAGGACAGCCATCTTGGCATATGCCACACTATCAGAACCTGTGGAAATGGGATCCCTGGGCCCCAAGAACAGACAAGCCCAAGCAGAAACCAACAACCCATAGTTCAGTGCCTTCTTGGCAGTATCTTCAGAGGCTAAGCCTCATTGCTGCTCCCAGAAAGTGTTGGGATTGGGCCCATTGCTCCTTCACAACTGCCTTCAAGGGATCTGGGAACTGATTCTGAGTCAGAGGAGGAGGAGGGATTGGAATACGCAGCTGAAATGCCAAGGCCAGGGGACTCAGAGATAAGCCACACAGTAGCTGGGAGTGAAGCAACTCCAGACTCTGTGGGAAGGCAAACTGAGCATGCTAATGAGGAGGAGGGTGGATCAGGCATCACTAATCCCAGGGTCCAGCATCAGCTCAAGAGGGTGGACCAGCTGAAGCAAGAGGATCCACCTTAGAGGCGGAGTGTATGTAATTTGAGTTTGGAAGAGTGGAGGGAAATTCAGTTTGGAATCAATGTCTTACTTATAGGTCACACTTCTTGAATGGCTGGTATCCTAACTATGTTTGTTTCTTTTGTCACTGACTTCTGCTCTGCAAGACACTTCATTTATAATTTTAAGTCAGTCTGACTGGCTGGCATTAACATAATAAAGCTTAGTTAAGAAGACATTGTTGGTGTCTGCCTGGAAGGAGTGACAGAGAAGTTCCACAGAAAGCTGGGCCTGCAAAGCTAAAACAGGCAACCAACCAAACTAACAAAACAATTGTTACCTTCAAGCTGCTTGTTGTGCAGCATCAATATAAACCAGCTCCTTGTACCTGAACTTAAGAACCAGTTGGACAGCTTTGTTGTTGTTCAGCACTATGGATGTGCAAATCAGCAAACCTAGAGATTGTCAAAGTTCTCCAGTTTCCACCCTGAAGCTCATTCTGACTCATGTCCATATTGGGTTGCAAACTTTGGCACTTTTTATGCACAAAAATTAATGCATATTTGGGTGTGGATTTTCCCAAATGTACACATAAATCATGCACATTTTTTAAAAATGTGTGCATTTCTTTCCCATTGACTAAACTGTGATTGTGCACATTTCCCCCAATATACACATTTCTGAACTCCTTTTGTTTTTGTACAAATCACATTGGAATCTCAGAAACGTATGGACTTCAGACCACAGATTGTGTCTGGGTCTGCACTCAGTTCCGGGAGGTGCAAATTGGGTACATTCTGGTCAAAAAGGAGCTGAAATGAATTTCTCACCCCTCCCTGTTCAGCACTAAGGTAGTTAACATCACCCACACTGCATTGAAACAACACAATGGGTGTGTGTGCCCACTGCTTTCCCACCATGGACAGTATGGGGAAGGGCTCTCCGTGTGTACTGATGTACATCTGTAGAGCTCCTGCCCACAAGGAGGGACTCAGGAGAGCCCCTTCCCATGCTGTCTAATTGTGTAGATAGCAGGGAAGCATTTTCTCTGCAGTGGTAGGTAGTGGGTGGGGGCGAGGGTGCAGCATGTATCCAGCATGTTGGATAATAATAAGAACTCCACATGCTTCCAGGTACTAGGGGGTGACAGAGAATGTGTACCTCATCCCCTTGGTGTCCGGTAACCATGATCAGTTCCTTTTTCCTCCTCTCCCTCTCCCTCTGCAGCAAAGAATCAAGCAACATGTGCCTCCTCCGTAATAGAAGCAAGTAGTGGTGGGCGAGCCTGTGGCGACTATTATTATTATTCTGCTGCATGATGGTACACAGACTGGGCGACCTGGTTCACATCATCTCAGGCCGGTCACTAAGCCATGGTGGCTTGTTAACCCCCCCACGTGTGCTGGTCGCATGCTGAGGGAATCAGCATAATTACCCTCAGCAGCGTGGCTTTGTCATGTTGTACGAAGCCAGCTAGGGTGACTTGTTGCCATGGTTAATAAGCCATCCAGAATCTATGGGCTGTTGTAGCATCCTGGGGTGGCTTGTTAATCACAGCAACAAACCACCCTGGCTGGGTTTGCAGACATGGCAAGCTGTGCTGCTGAGGGTGATTATGTGACCAGCACGTGCCTATTTCCCCAGCTGCAATTATGTGAACTAGGCCATTATCTACCTGGCATCCTCTGGGTTCAAAACTCAGTTCAAGACATCCCAGTTCCAGACTCCCCGTGTGCCCTCCAATTGTGAGCCATTGGCTGCTCCTTAGAGTGCATTCAATCACCAGCATGCCTTGCTATGGTCTCCCCAGTCCCTCCATGCCTGGAGTAGTGGAATCAAAGAAACCTTGCAAACTCTTTGGAAATCTCTACATAATGCTCCCCCGCCCCCCGGTCTAGTTTTAACTTACTGAGTAGAAACTCTTTGGCTTATTAGAAGTAATTACTCCTGGAGATACAAGAGAGATTAATATTCATGGGCCAGATTGATATTGTGCAGAAGAAAGATGCGACGCTTCACTGTTGTATTCACTGTGTTAAGTTTAAAGTGGGAATTGATGAAAAATGTGAGGTAATGCGCTGTATGAACCTAAGTGATGAACTGTGGCTTATTTACCATCTGGCTGTTCAATAGGACCTTTTTTCATGTCATGAAAATTGCACTCTCAGTACCGAAGTGATATGGAAAACTGTTTCTTGGAGTCTTGTCTAAATATGTTACTGAGGATTTGATAGTCTTTCATTTCTGACAGTGTATTATTCTGAGGGTTGGGGGGTGGGGGGGTGGGAGAAATAAAAAACCAAGACAATTGCTCCATCAGTACCTGAAAATATATACTGCAGTGCAAATGTGTAAGTGGTAATAAGTGCTGTGGGTTAGTCAGTGTCTGCATATGCAATGTAAGAACAAATTTAGGTAGAGATTGCCAAGATTAGCATTTCAGAATGCGCTTGGCTTTCTCACAAGGGCTGAGGCTGGAGAAATAAGAATTTAATCAGATGTGAAGCTGCAGATGGTGGGATAAAGAAATTTGCAATGGCTTTGAATCTGAAACACTGCACTCTTGCAACAGTATACACTTTGAATGTAGCCAATGAGTGAAGATGAAGAGTGCAACTTCTGTGGATTAATTTTTCAGAGGGTGGGGATTTGCATCAGTGAGGCCATAAATTAAAAGCTCATGCTTCTTCCTTTAATTAGGTTGTTTTGGTTCTTGTGTGTTAATGTAATAGGGAATGAGAAAGATATATTTTTTTAAATCCACCACCTTGATTTGGACTTCCTCATCTATGCCTATTTTTTCAGTGTGTGTGTGTGTGTGTGTGTGTGTGTGTTTCATGACCTATCTTCAAAGTGCCAGGCTGTCCTCCCATTCCATTGGAAATATTTAACATTCTCCCTGAGGAGGTGCCTCAGGACCCCCCGCTGTGCCCAATCATAAGTCAGGCACAGCAGGGCCCCAGACTAACTTTAAGCTCAGGGCAGCTACATGGTCATCCTGAACTTAAAGTGTCCTGTGAACCCAGCCAGAGTTGGAACATGTAAACCCTGGGTTCCAACTCTGGTTTGTTGGCAAAGAGACAAGCCAGAGTTCTGGGTTCAGATATCACATTGAACAACCCAGTAATGGAACATCACTGGGTTGTTTAGCCACTCCCACTGGCCGGTGGAGCCAAGCAGGAAAGTTCCTGGCTTGTTTACCACTCCCACTGGCAGATTGAGTGATTATACTGTGTGAACTAGCACACTGGCTTTTCCAAGGAAATCCAGGGTTGTGTGTGTGTGTGTGTGTGTGTGTGTGTGTGTGTGTGTGTGTATATATATATATATATATATATATGACCCAGCTAATTACAGACCCATAAGCCTTTTAAACATTATTGGCAAACTATATGTGAGACACTTGTATTGGAAGCTATGTGAATGGATGGAAGAAGAGAGCATTCTTGAGGATGAACAAGCAGGTTTTAGGGCAGGAAGATCTACCTTAGATCACTGCCTGATTTTGCAGCACCTAGCAGAAAAATATACCCGCAATACCAGGTCTCGGCTATATGCAGCCTTCGTAGACTTCAAAGCGGCATTTGATTTGATCTGAAGACCATTTTTATGGGACAAACTTAAAAAACTCTACAATTGACAAACGCTTACTATTGCTGATGTTCAAACTGTATAATAATAAAAGTCTCAGAGTGAGATGTAATCATGATGGTCAGCTCTCTAATTCAATTGCAC
Organism: Shinisaurus crocodilurus; assembly: GCA_021292165.1. NCBI lineage: Eukaryota > Metazoa > Chordata > Lepidosauria > Squamata > Shinisauridae > Shinisaurus > Shinisaurus crocodilurus. The sequence goes on from CM037882.1 coordinate 67,011,884, forward strand.
TAAACAAGGGAGTCAAGCAAGGCTGTATACTGGCCCCTTATCTGTTTAATATATATATAAATTCCTTAATCAAACGGCTTCAAGGCCTAGACATACATGCCCCAAAAATGGCAAATAAAAGACTACCTATACTGCTTTATGCTGACGATGCCGTTATCCTCTCCTTGACCCAAATAGGACTTAGAAGAGCCTTAAAGGCTCTAGCCCAACACTGCAAAGAGGATCGATTACAAATCAACTATTCTAAAACTAATATCATGATTTTTCCAATAGTACTAAGACCCACAGGTGGCGCATAGATAACAATGATATAGAACAAGTCACCTGTTTCAAGTATCTAGGTGTCGTTTCCAAGCTTCTAGAAGGAAAACTGCACAGGTTAAATATGCTTCCACACTTGCCAAGAAAAGCACAGCGGCAATCCTGAGGTTTTTCTGGTCGCGGGGAAGGAATTTCATTCCAGCTGCAATTAAATTGTTTCTGGCAAAACCGAGAGCGCAACTGCTATACGGAGCACAATTAGGTTCTTTTTCCAATTTAGCGACATACGAAAAAATACAATCGGGCTTCCTAAGGTCATTATTTCTGACACCCAGATGCATCCCAAATGGGGTTTTGCGAATGGAGAGTGGATTACTCAGAATCAAAGCTATTGTGTGGCAAACCATCTTATTTTCTTGGCCTAGACTTAATTTGGCTCCAACTGGGTTGCTCCCCCTAATTTTACAAGATAATTACCAAACAAAATAGTGGAACACCATAGATAACAAATTGCACTCTTATGGTCTCTCTCCTGAATATTTGCTAAATTTAGGATTGGAGAAAGCAAAAGATATTATTAAACAACAGATCTGGGATATAGAACTTCAAAATGATTTAAGTCAAAGCTTATATATTTACCGCTCCCCTCAAGATATACAGAATAGAGGACCTGCAGCTTATTTATAGAATCATAGAATCATAGAAAAGTAGAGTTGGAAGGGGCCTACAAGGTCATTGAGTCCAACCCCCTGCTCAGTGCAGGAATCCAGGTCAAAGCATCTCTGACAGATGTCTGTCCAGCTGCACCTTGAATGCCTCCAGAGTGGGAGAGCCCACCACCTCCCTAGGTAGTTGATTCCATTGTCTTATTGCTCTGACAGTCAGGAAATTTTTCCTGATGTTTAGGTGGAATCTAGGTTCCTGTAACTTGAGCCCATTATTCCATGTCCTGCAAACTGGGATGATCGAGAAGAGATCCTGGCCCTCCTCTGTGTGACATCCCTTCAAATACTGGAAGAGTGCGATCATATCTCCCCTCAGTCTCCTCTTCTGAAGGCTAAACATGCCCAGTTCTTTCAGTCTCTCCTCATAGGGCCTTGTTTCCAGTCCCTTTATCATCCTTGTTGCCCTCCTCTGAACCCTCTCCAGTTTGTCTATGTCCTTCTTAAAGTGAGGTGCGCAGAACTGGATGCAGTACTCAAGATGAGGCCTAACCAGTGCCGAGTAAAGGGGAATTATCACTTCCCGCGATTTGGAAGCTATACTTCTATTAATACAGCCCAAAATTGCATTTGCCTTCTTTGCAGCCACATCACATTGCTGGCTCATATTCAGTTTGTGATCTACCACAATTCCAAGATCCTTCTCACTTGTAGTATTGTTGAGCCAAGTGTCCCCCATTCTGTAACTCTGCATTTGGTTTCCTCTCCCTAGGTGCAGCACTTGGCATTTATCCCTGTTAAATTTCATTCTGTTGTTTTCGGCCCAGCGCTCCAGCCTATCGAGGTCACTTTGAATTTTGTTCCTGTCCTCCAGAGTATTAGCTGTTCCACCCAACTTTGTGTCATCTGCAAATTTGATAAGCATTACCTGTACCTCCTGATCCAAGTCATTAATAAAAATGTTGAAGAGCACCGGGCCCAGGATCAAGCCCTGTGGTACCCCGCTTGTTACCTCTCCCCAGTTTGAGAAGGAACCATTGATAAGCACTCTTTGTAAATGAACACTTACTTCTGGCATCAGTAAATTTCAGAAAGATTGGCGAGACCTTTTCTATTTTATAAAGGGTGGAATAACCCGCCCCCATCACAATTTAATATGGTGGAATGTTACATTTTCAAAAGGGCCTTTAAAAAGGAGACAGTGTTGTGCCTCCTTTAATTAGCTATTGACCTTGTCTGGCATAATTGCAGCTCTTTATAAGCTTACATTGATTCTGTAGCCAATTGTGGATCCACCTGATAGTTGTTCCATCTAGCCCACTCTTAGCTAACTTACTAATCAGGATATCATGAGGCACTTTGTCGAAAGCTTTGCTGAAGTCCAGATATATAATGTCCACAGCATTCCCACAGTCCACAAGGGAGGTTACCCGATCAAAAAATGAGATCAGATTAGTCTGACAGGATTTGTTCTTGACAAATCCATGCTGGCTTCTAGTAATCACTGCATTGTTTTCAAGGTGCTTGCAGACTGACTTCTTTATAATCTGCTCCAAAATCTTCCCGGGGATTGATGTCAGACTGACTGGCCTATAGTTCCCAGGTTCCTCCTTCTTGCCCTTTTTGAAGATGGGAACAACATTTGCCCTCCTCCAGTCGTCTGGCACTTCACCTGTCCTCCATGATTTCTCAAAGATAATAGACAGTGGTTCTGAGAGTTCTTCTGCCAGTTCCTTTATTACTCTAGGATGCAGCTCGTCAGGCCCTGGAGATTTAAACTCGTTCAGAGTAATCAGGTGTTCCTTGACCATTTGCCTATCAATCTCAAGCTGCAATCCTGCCCCTTCAGTCTGCACTTCAGGTTTGCCAGGGGGGGTCATAGACCCTCTTTTGGGAGAAGACCGAGCCAAAGTAGGAATTGAACACTTCTGCCTTTTCTTTGTCTTCTGTTATCAATTTGCCATCCTCACTGCGTAGTTGAACCACCAGTTCTTTCTTCTGTCTTTTACTGTGCATGTATCTGAAGAAAGCTTTTTTGTTGCTTTTAGCATTCCTCGCTAACCTTAGCTCATTCTCAGCTTTAGCCTTCCTGACACTATTCCTGCAGTTCTGTGCTACCTGCCTGTACTCTTCCCTTGTAGCCTGGCTTTCCTTCCACTTCCTATATGTGTCCTTTTTTGTTTTCAGGTCATCTTTGAGTTTATTGTGAAGCCACATTGGCTTCTTCTGTTGCCCTCTGCCTTTTTTCCTTGTGGGAATTGTTTGCAATTGTGCCTTTAAAATTTCCTTTTTTAAAAACTCCCACCCCTCCTGGGCTCCCTTTCTCATGAGAGCTGCTTGCCATGGGATCTTACTAATCATTGTTCTGAGTTTGTTAAAATTGGCTTTCCTAAAATCCAGGGCATGTGTTTGGCTACACTCAGCTTTTGCTTCCGTTAGAATCAAGAACTCAAGTATAACATGGTCACTTTCCCCCAGAGTTGCCGAAACTGCCACTTTATCCACTAACTCGTCTCTGTTGTTTAGAATCAGGTCAAGGATAGCCGATCCTCTAGTTCCTTCCTCCACTTTCTGTAGGAGGAAGTTATCAGCAGCACAGCTCAGGAATTTCTTGGAGGGGCCATGTTTGGCTGAATAAGTCTCCCAACAGATATCAGGGAAATTGAAGTCACCCCTTACTACCACATCGTGCCTCCTTGAAACAATGACAATTTGCTTTTCAAAAGTTCCATCCTCGTCTTCTCCTTGATTGGGTGGTCGGTAGTAGACTCCAACCGCCATGTTCGTCTTATCCTTTGCCCCCTTTATTTTAACCCAGATGCTCTCAATGGGGCTGCCAAGCTCCTCTTCCTGTATCTCTGTGCAGAGATACGTATTTTTAACATATAGTGCAACTCCACCTCCCTTTCTGTTGCTTCTGTTCCTTTTGAACAAATTATACCCTTCAATTGCTGTATTCCAGTCATGGGAGTCATCCCACCAGGTTTCAGTTATCCCTATCAAGTTGTACTTGCCCTCATGTATCAAGAGTTCAAGTTCATCTTGTTTGTTGCCCATACTCTGGGCATTAGTATAGAGACATCGAAGACTATGTGCTTTATAGTCCGACTTTTCCCCTACATTTTGTGGTAGACTATCAATGGGCACCGCTGGAGCTGTTCTCTCCATTGTGGCATAGAGGCCTTCTTCCATTGGTACCCCCGAGTTTATGTCTCCCTCCCCTGTTGGATTCAGTTTAAAGCCCTCCTGATTAAGTTCCTCATGCTGTGGCCAAACACATTCTTCCCAGTCCTTGTGAGGTGCTCTTAAGTTCTCTTACCTATTATAAATATAGATGGGCATTCACTAGGGCTCGCTATAATGCTCTCCCCTCAAAGTTTCTAGAAGGCAGATATCAAAATATACCAGCCGCTCAGAGGCTGTGTCCATGTGACTCAGGGGAGACAGAGACAATTACACATGTCCTTTTATACTGCTTGTTCTACTTAGATGCCCGGTCAAACCTGATCCATCCCTTGTTACATGATTTTCCAGGTAACACTGATGAATTTTACACCATGCATTTACTAGCGGACAGAGACCCTTCTATAACCTATAAAGTTGCCAAATTTTGTTTTCTGGCTACAAGAACACGCCATACACTTATAACTTCTTAGGCCTTGTCTGAAACAGTGAAAAAGGGCCAAAACCTGATCTGTCTTCCTCATATTTAATTGTAATTTTATACTGATGTCTTGTTTTTATTGTATGCCATCCTGATATGGTCTACTGAAGGACAGCCTAAAACTTGGTATTGTAAAAATTTTGTGTGTCTATTGTCTGTTGACTTACTATTTATGTTGGTCTTGGACCGTAATAAAGATTTGATTTTGTATATATATATATATATATATATATATATATATGGCTCATGCTGGCTCAGCTTGTCTGAGCATGGAAAGCTAAGCCGGGTCAGGCCTGGTTATTACTTGGATGGGAGACCCCTCCTCTAGTTTCCTGCATTGAGCAGGGGGTTGGATTCGATGGCCTTGTAGGCCCCTTCCAACTCTATGATCTATGAATCTATTAATACCAGGGTGAGAACTGGGCCATTAAATGTAAGATCTGACAGAGGGAGCTGTTTTGCTTTTTGTCTTTAAACTGCTCTCTCTCTCTCAACTGAAATTTCACCAGTCTTCTTGAAACCAGCAGGATATGTAAATGAACACTTACTTCTGGCATCAGTAAATTTCAGAAAGATTGGCGAGACCTTTTCTATTTTATAAAGGGTGGAATAACCCGCCCCCATCACAATTTAATATGGTGGAATGTTACATTTTCAAAAGGGCCTTTAAAAAGGAGACAGTGTTGTGCCTCCTTTAATTAGCTATTGACCTTGTCTGGCATAATTGCAGCTCTTTATAAGCTTACATATCCCATTGCCACTGTGGTGTAGTGGTTAGAGTGTTGGACTAGGACTTGGGAGGTCCAGGTTCTAGTCCCCACTTGGCAATGAAGCTCACTGGGTAACTTTGGGCCAGTCAGCCTAACCTACTGCACAGGGGTGTTGTGAGTATAAAATGGAGAGGAGAAGGAGGAGGATTATGTAAGCCACCTTGGGGTTCTTTGCAGGAAAATAGGTGGAATATTAACTAATAATAGTTAATAATAATTGCTTTCCCACCCCTGTCTGCTGCTGTGCATAAACTCTTCAGCCAAGATGGATGAATGTGTCAGGGTGTGGTTCTCAATCCAGCTACTGTGAGATAGAAATAACCACTAAGTAGAGATGCTTGAGGAATTCTGTGTGTGAGTGAATTCCAATAGGAACTGACCTGATCTGGACCTTTCCTATGAATATGCGGGTTGAAACACAGTCATCCTTCGCATTTTGCATTTCTCTGAATTTTGTGATGCACTTCTCAGTTTACAACAACAATAACATATAAAAATGCATTTCAAATGTGCATTTTTAAAGAAAATATGTTTAGATGTGTGTATTTTGAGGAAATGTAATCAAAATATGTATTTAAGTGAGAATTTTCATGCAAGGCGTTGTCCAGAAATAGACTGATCCCTCCCTCCCATTAAAGGGGTATCTATACTTCAGATTTAGACCAGTTTAATCCCCAAGGAATTATAGCTTCTGTAAGAAGCAACCAGGGGTCACCAATAGAGAATTTGCAGCACCCAGGTCAAACTACAATTGCTGGGGGTGGAGGGTGCTAACAATCATAACAGTTAAACTGTTATACATCCAGTATACATGTGTAGTGTAGATATATTCACTATTTCAAATTGCTGTCAGTGTTTTACTGCAACAGAGATGCCAGACAGCACTCCCCCCCCCCAAAGCTGAATTTGAACAGTTTCGACATATCATAAAAAATATGGTGATGTAAAATGGATCTGGCTATTTTTTCACCTCTCCCCCTTAATGTTTTAATTTCGAAATAAAACATTAGCAAAGAAGCCTCTTGAAATGAAACAGGGTTTCTTCCTCCAGCTCCATGATGAGTTTGACATAAACAAATTAGAGCAGTTAATTTGGTAAGAAGTTTTATCTAGATTGGTCTTTCCTTCCAATTCCCTCTTTTGAATTCCCTTAGACAACAAACCAATAATTTCCTGTATAAACAAAAGCAATGGGGACCAAATCTCTCTGGATGCCCCCATCTGGCAAAGGAAAGCTGGTTGTTAGCATATCAAAAGGCAGCCTGAATCTCTTCCATTAATGCACAGGTTTGAATAATTCCCCCAATTACCAATGTTCAGATGTGAGTGTTGTTGCTTATGTAGCCACAACAGCATCACCCACACACAGGAGGGATGTATCAGCAGGCTTGGGGGAACCCCACAAATTGCAGAAGTACACAGAATATTTAGAAGAAGAAGGAAAAAATGCTAATGGGGAGTCCAAAACAGGGGTCTGAGCATAATTAGTGGGCATGGAATGCTCACTGACTTCGTAGTGTTGGGGAAGGGAAAACTAGATGGAGGGGAATGGGATAGAGCAGAAGTGGGCAGAAGACTTCAACTCCCAGAAGTCCCTGCCAGCATGGACAGTGGTCAGCAATGGTGGGAGTTGAAGATCTACTTTCTGACCACTCCTGGAATAGAGTATCCTGGAGGAGGACATGGGTGACTGGCAGTGAACAGGAGCATTCCACATATATATCTATATTTGCAGTTCCCAAGCGTTAATGAAACTTTTGCAAAAATAAAAATAAAAATCTAGGACTTAGGAGTATTGCAGGAGAAACTGAATTACCAGTAATTCTTTATTAGGCACACTCTATGAACATTAAGTTGTTACTTTTATTGCATCTGACTCTGGGTTACTTAGACAAGACCAGGAATGGAAATTTGAAAATTGTTGTTTTAAGTCAGCAGTTTTTGGTAGGAAAATTACTAGAACCTGAACACCAACAATAATTGTGTTCTATATACATTCTATTCTTTAGTTTTCTTCAGTGTTAGCAAAAGCTTGGACACATAACTCTCCCCCTTGTGGAGCATTCATCCACTCCACATCTCTCTCTCTCTCTCTCTCTGTGTGTGTGTGTGTGTGTGTGTGTGAGAGAGAGAGAGAGAGAGAGAGAGAGAGAGAGAGAGAATATTCAGTGATCTTTTATTAATTTTTTTTGGGGGGGTTCAAACATTTTCAGGGTTGAATGTCTTGCCTTCTTTCTTTTTCCACACAAGCAAAAAAAGAAAAAGGCTTGCTGCCACTTCAAGTGGTGGTTTGGCTTCCCACAGCAACCCAGGTGTGTTCCTAGAACAGAAGGCCCCAAGGAACAACACTATGTCAAGTCATGGGTGGGAAAAGATGGGTACGGTGGGCACGGTGTCTCTGGGAAGCATCGTATACCAACATTTCTGGTGCCATTCTTATCAGATTTTTAAATTGACCGGCAGCAGCAGCTTGCCTTTTTAAAAGTTTATTTTTGCTAAGGGAAAAAGGTGGAAAGACAACCCAGCCACCTTGTAAGTACCCCCCACCCAGCTGAAACTGCTGTGAGTTTCACAATAATGCTGCAACGGTGACAGAATGTCTCCCCCACACTTTCACTGAAGGACAAAGATCCAGCAAATGTGGGAAGTCGTGCCATCCGCAGATTTACACCATACTCACACCAAAGTGTGGTCATGATCCAAGAAACTACTTTTGGCACCACCAAAGGCCTTCATGAAGAAACAGTGGAATTTTTCACTTTCCTTTTTTTTAAACAGCAGACACCTTCACCACCACCCTATGCCATTGCTCAACAGCCTCAGCTCACTTTTGAAATTCCTCCAAGTTCGTAGCATGAAGGGAGGAATACAAACCCCAAGGCACCCACACACAATGCACAAATGTCTTTGGATCCTTGCATAGTAGCGATGGACAGATCAATCCCTTTCTGCTCCATGTCCATTTCACATGTGTTCATTTGTAAGTCCAGTATCAGAGGTAGTATGCCTAAGTACTCCAGTTGCTGGGGAACATGGGCGGGAGGGTGCTGCTGCAATCCTGTCCTGCTTGCGGGTTTCCCAGTGGGCAGCTGGTTGGCCACTGTGTGAACACTATGCTGGACTCGATGGACCCTTGGTCTGATTTAGCAGGGCTCTTCTCATCTTCTTTGTCCATTTTGTCTTCTGTGTCCATTTTGTCCCCATTAATCTGCACTTTTTAAAGAAAGATCTTCATGAAAATCCATGCTTAAATGCATATTTAACAGCATATTTTAAAATTTGTTTTCTCAAAGATACTGAATTCCAGATGCATTTTCTCTTAAATTTTGGGCAGCGCAATCCTATGAGTATGCCCGCAACCCTCTGAAGTGAGAGTATATTGTGGGTATCCAATTGAGGGCAGTAGGAGTGCAGAGGATATCGTATCCTCCAAGCTCCTCTGCCCTCAAATACATCTAGACAACTGATTTCGGGCATCTAAATGTTTATGCCCTCCTCCAGAGGAGGAGAGGCTGAGGCTCTGCCTGGATTCTTCATAAGACAGCGGTGCCTCACCCCTCCCCTCCCTGCCCCTGGGAACGCCCCCCCTGGGGGGAACGGAGCACCATCTTCTGTGCTTGGTTTCCATCTGGCAAGGAAAGAATCACACCGGCACTGAGGTGGGGGGAAGGGCGCTTTGAGGTGCTGTGACCTCAGAAAGGTCAGCACTTCTACTCCTCTTCCTATGTCCCTCCAGACAAGGTCGGAGGGACATAGGATTGCACCCTAAATGTATTTTCTATCGATTTACAGATGTATTTTAACTTAAAATACACATTTTGTATGCATTTTGCTACATTTTTTAGCCGAAAACTACACTGCAAAATTTGGAGAAGTGCAGAATCTAAAGGATGACTGCGTTCCCATCTGCACATTAACCAGGGTGTGCGGAATGAGGTTGGTTCATTTTGAAATGCAGACCAAGCAAAATCTTTGAGCATCCCTGTGACATAGTCTCCACCCCCACCCACAGAAGTACATATTTTTGGGAACTTACATTTAATTCAGACATCAAGCCAAACCATGGTTAAGGAAACTTAACTAGGGTGTTGTTTGAGTTGTTTATGAAAGATGGCGAAGTACAATTAGGAACCATGGTTTGAAGTGACTTTGCAAACCATGGATTGTGCAGACCCTTGTTTGGCATGACATCTTTAGCGATTAGCCTTTGTTACAACCATGGTGCCACTTCTAGAAGATGCAGCACCCTGGAGTCGGAGTGGACATATGAACTCAACCGCTGACAGGATGGGAACAGAAAGCACTGAAACAACTATAAACCGTGGCTGGCTTGCCATACATTTGGGAAATCAAACCATTATTTGGGATCTAAATTATGGGTAGCTCAAGCTGTGGTTTGATACAATGTCTGAACTGGGCCTTAGTTTTATTAATCCGTGTGTCTGTTTTCTCGAGTAAGTTAAACAAAAGGCAAATTTAATGTCTAACTCTTTTTTAAAAAATACATGAGAAGCAACAGTAAGTGCTTTTAAATACATAAATAGATAAATAAAATGAATCACCTAGGATTTTAGGCAGATCCTGATAGAGCATTTTGAGCAAACAATCCCATGTGAAGCAGAAGGTATGGGGCTGCATGAGCAAAACAATAAAAAGATTTATTGGCTTTAAGAATTCTCCTCATCATGTGGTGCACATGAATTAAATATTTATACCTGCTCACTAGGGTAATAAAATTGTACTCAATTATGTCGCAGACACTACCAAATGATCGTTGAGAACTCTGTAATAACATTGGTGCTCATAAAATATACAGTATAAACAATGCAACAGGAGTGAGAAAAATATCTTGGAAAACAGCCTCTGGCCCATAACAAATTTACTTTAGTTTTGAAGGGGGGAAAAGATATAATTTGAAATAGAAGTCTGTGGAATAGATTCTGAAATAAATCTTCATCCATGTAACAGGGTCCAGGAAGCAGGGAGCATATTCCAATGAAAACTTAGTTTCAGTTGAGCACTTTAATGTTCCCGGAGCCTATACCTCTCTGGCTCCGCCCCTTGCTAAGCTTTGCATAGCCTTATAGAGGCATCCCACTGGCCTGAGGACAAGCATTCCATCTGGTCTGTCCATGAGCTCATGCTGGGTCTGCTACCTGCATTGGCGCACCGGCTCAATAGAGTGTGAGGTCCTTGGAGGTGAATCCATTATGGAACATGATGGCTTGGTGGCTGAAGAGTCTGTGGGTTGAGGCTCGGGGGTCTCATACTCTATAGTAGGGTTCAGGCACAATGCCTTCTCAATCAGCCCAACTGTATCATCAGCCTCTATTTCTGTGCCGAAATCATGGATAGCTTCTGGATGTGTGGGTCAAGAAGGATGTACAAATTGCTCTTCCTTCAACTGGTTCAAAGGAATCCAATCTACATTTACCTGCCAGTAAGTCCTACTGAATTCAAAAGGGCTTACTCTGAGTAAACAGGCACCGGGTATGAGGCAATCTCTTAACATAGCTTTTATGGTTTCATAAGTCAGCATTTGAAGAGCTTTGGGTCCAGTTCAGGCGTAATGATCCCTGATCTTCTGACTATGCTTAGGAGATTGGAAAGACCCTGAGTACCCAGATGTACCGTCCTTCCCCACTCTTCCACCCTGTACATGTGAATCCTACTCACCCTTCCTTAGCTAGTATTAACTGTATGGTGCAGCATTACATCTGCCGGGTCAAAAGCGAGGGCCAGTTGGGATGCTTGCCAGACTTCCGGGTTCCCTTCGGAGTGCTTTTTACGTAGAAAATGGTGTAAGATACATTAAAAACGACCATGATTTGCATAACTTGCGCAAATTGTGGCCGTTTTTAACGTATCTTATGCGGAAGTTGGTTCCCCGGCTCGGCTCGGGAGAATGTGAGTCGAGCCGGGGAAGCTGGTAGGTCGAGCAGAGCTCAGGGAGGTCAAGCCTGGTGAGTTCACCGGACTTCCACTCCCTGAGCAAGTTCTGCACACATCCCTACTCTGCACCAGGGTTACTGCTTTTAAACTCGAGACTAAGACCATTTTTTTCTAATCCTGATTTCAGTCTCTAGTTTGCCAATACCCAAGAGTTTACACTAGCCATAAGTAGCGCATAAGATTATGCGGGAGAAGGAAGAGAGAGAACGAGGAGCATGCAAACCCACAGGGTTCTCCCAAGCTCCTTACCATAGTTCAGATTTGTAACAGAAATTATTTGCTTTTAGAAAATTGTTTCCTTAAAAAGAGAGAGAAGATATCATGTGAAAATTCAAAAAAATATCCTCCCCCTGATGGGTTTATGCTTTAAACTGGTAAGGCGTAGGTTGGCACTCTGTACCATATTTATGGTTTTAATTTATACCCAAGTTCTTACAATCCCTGATTTATACACACTATTTTGGATTTATATATCAAGCTGCTGATTTCTAGCTTGTGTCCAGGATTTATAAACATCACACTGAATTATAAGCTTATCTCATCTATAGAAAATACACCTGATTTGTAAATCAATATCTTTTTCATACAAACACACACCGGTTCAGATATATAATTTTATTAATTATTTCTATGACTCCAGATAATGCTCATCTATATTGGATTTTTTTTTAATGACAGGGCTTTTTTTTTTTTTTTAAAAGATAAATCAATAGTTGAATTGGGGGTGTTCTGCTTGGAGAAGATATATTACACTAAATAGATTAAAGGTGACACAAAGAATTTATAAAATGCAAATATTTGTCACTGCCTCTTCCCACAATATAACAGGGAAGGCTTTTATTTATTAGATTTTATTATCTTGCCTTTCCAATAGAACCTTTAATCTCCTGGGATCGAAACAGCATTTTGCTAACTGAACCGGCAGCAATTTTTCTTCCTGAAGTTCCCATCTGAAGCAGGCCCTACTGAGGGTTGTTGGAGAAGTATGAAAGAAAGGAGAATTGTTTATTTAGAGTTTTACCCAGTCAACCCCCCCACCCGAAACTGAGGAAAAGTTGTGGAACAAAATACCCACTCAAATATTTGCTACAGGGATGGATGTATCTGTCAGTTTTGCTTTATCCCACATTTTTATTTTTATTTTATTTTATGTTTAAACTCAAGGTCTTTCCATCCTGAGCATGAAGAAAGTTGTGAATATTGGTGAATTCTTATCAGAAATGAACTGAAACAAAATTCTCACCCATCTGCAATGGGCCAAATTCAATAGGGGACATCTAAATCCACCATGAAGTTGTACCTGCCTGCCATACAGCTGTTAAAGATTAGGAACATGTCAGAAAAAAAACACCCTAATTAAGGACTAACATGGTTGAATGCACAGGGACTTTTAAGAGCAAACCACTCAAAGCCCTGGGCTAGAATGAGCTAATCTGTTAGTCTTGGTTTCTCCCACATTCATTTTATTTTAAAATCTTTCCATCCCAGATTTGGTTTGGTAATTTTGATAACTGAAAAACAAACCAAAATGAAATTCTCACACTTCCCCATAAAACACCCAACACTGCACAGGGATGTGTGATACCAGATCGATCCTATATTCCTGTGAATACTTCACTCCACACTGGCATTGTATGTTTGGGAAAACTTATCCACAAGAGCAAATGCACAATTTACACAATGCATCGTTGTTGCACACCATATAAAGGGTATCATGGCTCAGTGGTAGAGCGCCTGCTTTGCTTGCAGAAGGTCCCATGTTCAATCCCCATCATCTCCAGGAAGGAGAGGAATAAATCCTGCCTGAAACCCTGGAGAGCCACTGCTGGTCAGTGTCAATAATACTGTGATAGATGGAGCCAGGCCCTGGCTTCGTATATTATGTATTTATTTATTTGTACTTTTTCTATACTGCTAAAAATAAAGAAAAATCCTTAAGTGGTCTCCAACTAAAATATTAGAATCACAATTAAAATTACATTTAAAATAAAAATTTAAAAACAAAATAATAATAATAATAATAATAACAACAACAACAACACACAGCAGTACAGGATCAGTAAAATGGGACAGCGTGGTTAATTTAATTATGGGCCAGGGAAAGCCTGGGTGAACAGGGCATTTTCAGGGGGCATTTAAAAGATGCCAAATTTTCTGCCTCCCAAACTGCACACGGGAGTTTGTTCCACAGGGTGGGCACCACTACTGAGAATGCCCAGCATCAGGGGAGGCTGGTGACTCCTGTGTCAGTGGGACTCCTTCTCCATTGCATCTTCTTGTGCTGAACTCCATCCCCAAAATAGCTTCACCACCATGGAGCACCATGGATACTTCTTATAAAGCTCAAATAAAAAGATGCAATGGATAAGGAGCCCCACTGCCATAGGAATCACCAGCCTCCCCTGCCCGCTATTGAGCTATTACATGGCAAAATTCTTATAATTTTGGAATGACCAGCAAGGCCTCCTCTGATTATCTTAATGGTCGGTTGGGTTAGGAAACTTAGGAAACTAGAAAGCTGCCTTATACATATGTGTGTGTGTGTGTATAAGGCAGCTTTCTAGTTTCCTAAGTTCCACATTTGGCGGACAAACTGTAGCTCAGTGGTAGAGTACCTGCATTTGATGCAGAAGGTCCAAAGTTTGATCTCTGGCATCTCCAGCTGAAGGGATCAGGTAGCAGAGGGTGGGGGGTAGGGATGTGCGTGGATCTTGATCGAGGGTGGTAATGGAAGCGGGGCAAACTCGCTGCGCTCGACCCCCCCCCCCATGCTCTGTGTGTCTTACCTTGCCCCGGCTCAGCACATCCCCTCGCTACAGCAGCCAGGGAAAGAAACTTCCAGGTCCCCGATGCTTCTCTTCCGGGTCCCCAGCTCTGCGTTTTTTACGTAGAAACCAAGGTAGCCCACCTTAAAACAGCCGGGATTTGCCATTCACGGCAGTTTTAAGGTAGTTTACCTTGGTTTTTACATTAAAAAATGCAGCGACAGGGACCTGGAAGTCCGCCTCGCCAAGTGCCGCAGAATGGATCGTGCGGTGGGGGTGCTCGCCGAGTGCCCGGAGAGATGTGTTGGGGTGAGTTCACCCATCCCTAGCTGGGGGGCAGTCATAGAAGTAAGTGATGGCCTAGAGGGACAAATAGTCTGCCCTGGTCTAAAACAGCTTCCTGTGTTCCTAACACATGCATGTTATCATCTTAATCTGGTTTAGTTGTACATCATCTGCCCTACTTGAATGCACAAGGCAATGTGGATCTGACTTAGTCTTGTGCATTGTTTGCACAATGGACTTCATAGCATAGGACCCTTGAACATCTCAGTAGTAGCACATGTAAGTTTGTCCTGGGAACAGGGATTTTTGCTCATGAAAAGAAGGTAAATGTATTTCCTCATGTCTCCTCTTATGTGTTCCCTCACCGGAGGAATAAAAATCTTGGGTCTAACTCTCCCCTCGTCCTTAAATTTTCATGATACCAGCTTAGAGTTTACCTAATTCAGGTTGTTTTAAGAGGGCCTGAAATTAGTTTAGTTTAAATCTCAATTGCTAATGGACTGTAGATATATACAGATTCAGGATAATCTTAGACCTAGTCAAGCCTGTCCACAGTGGCTGGATGACTGGTGCATTCCAATTAATCTAAAGCAACACGGCAATTCACTTTGACAAATCTGTATTTAGAGCAGACCTCCAGTGAATGGGGATAGCTTGTGCACATCATCCCTCACCATTGCCTATGCTGGCTAGGGCTGATGGGAGTTGCAGTCCAACAACATCTGGAAGGCTGTACAGTCCTCACGCCTGCTCTAAGGCCTTTTGCCCAAATTCTTTTTGTATTGCTCACAATTTGCATGATCTGCACATGCCAATGGGGACCAGAATACACCATGAATTTCTGCATATGTAGGAGACGTCAGAAATACAGCATGGCCTCTGGGAGGATGGATCTTGTCTGCCCAAACCTGAGGGTTCTGATAAAGTTCAGAGAAAGGCTGTGACGTCACATCTTTTATGAACCGGACCATGCTCCAAGCACTGGAAATGGCGATACTTGCTATGGGACAAAGGCTGACCTGGCCATCCCTATAACAAAAGCAGGTGTTTGGGGATGATGGCTGTACTGGCTGGATGCAAAATTCCTACTGGGTCTCAAAAGTGTGGGTTTGGATCTCTGTGTAGTTAACCATATTAGCGCTTAAATAGGATTGCCACCATTATTATTTCTTTCCTGACAGGCTCCTCAATTTTAAGAATTGTATAGTAGGCAGGTACTTAATGGTCCTCTCCATGCTGGGAATAGCGGTGCATATTGAATTTTGCTGGTGCAGATGGGTGAGAATTTCAGTTCAGTTCAGTTTTGATAAGAACTTAGAAAAAATTGCAAAGGTCTTCATATTCAGGAGAGAAAGAACTTTAGATATATATATTTTTAAAATTCATGAATGAAAATGAATCTGAAAGATTTAGCCATATCTAGAAACCAGTTGCTGCTGCTGCTGCTGTTGTTTACAAACATGTACATGCACATACATACCTCTAGCAATGGGCCCAAATCCCTCCCCCACCGGGATAGATAAAGCTGTTTATTTATTTATTTATTCATTCATTCATTCATTCATTTATGATCATTTGTCAAACATAGCCTCACTAGCACCAAATTCCTGGGTCCAAGCCTGCAGCTTACAACAGGTCTGAAGAGCTGATCAGATTCCAGATCCTAGTGCTGCATCTTTTCTGAGTTTCAATAAATTTATTTGTCCTTTATTATTGCAGGATTCGTTTCCATCTCACTGTATCACAGTTGCTGTGGAGGATATATATGCATGCAACATTCCATCAAGAGATGTACCATTTGCCCAAGTCTGTTCAGCTCCCCCCCCCCTCTCTCCACAAAACAAACATGCAGGTCAATTCCACCCTAATGTGTAGACAAATTAAAGCATGCTTGTATGAATTTTACAATGCTACTTCAGCTCGGTGTGTCTTTGATGTATAATCTAGTGTAGAGAAATCAAATCTAGGATAGTAGAAAAGAGCTCTTCTTCTCTCTTTGAGATTACTTGTTAGTTTTGTGTTTCATCCCTTTATAATATCCTGCTGTCCGTGTCCCTGTAGTTTTTTCCATTCTTCCTTTCTAGACCAACTAGACCCCTGTAATATTGGTTTTTTACTTTCATTGATTCTTTACACACACACACACACACACACACACACACACACACACACTACTATATATACTGTATACTATATATATAGTTTCTTGCTCTGTTTTCTACATAGCTATTAATTCACTTCTTCCTGTTAGGTGTGTGTACTCAGAAACAAGCCCCATGGTTCAATTTGATTTACTCCTAGGTAAGAGAGAGTATAGGATTGCTGCCCTAGTGATTTAATAGTCAACTGAGGGTTCATTACTTAAAACCACCCCCTATTTTATTAAATATTTTATCATATTGAGGTGTGTGTGTGTGTGTGTGTGTGTCACACATACACAGAGGGGGAGAGAGCGAGAGAGCACTAAGTGTGATAAAATATAGCATTGTATTTTAATCCACACATTGTTCATTCAAATGAATGCATTAGAAATTAACGTAGTGAAATCAGGAATGGGCAAATCAGTGTATTTCTGAGCCATGTCATTTTCACATTTGTTCACCCATATGTCTGGGTAGCCCAAGGATACCTCTAAAATAAAACAAAGTTATTTTAGGTGGCAATCCTATATCCACGTACCTGGGAGTAAGTCCCACTGAAATCAATGGGAATTGCTTCTGAGTAGACATGCCTAGGATACTGCTCTACACTTTTATACTGTGTATACCCACACTGATACTGTAATTCCCTCTGGATATTACGTATTCTCAGTTGAACATTAGTCCTAGTGATTCTGCTGGTGTAATTAGATTCCTCCATCTAATCTACATTTACCAGTGAAATCTCAGGGTGCTGGGATAAGTTGAGAGGTGAAGGGTATGCATGCAGCCACGCTAGGGAAGTAGGGAAGTCACTGAGGTCTTTGCAGTAATTACTCCTTTCCTACCCTCTATGCCCATTTACACATTCATTTCTTGCCATTTCTCTCCATATCGTAGAAGTTTAACTGGGTCCTTATGCAATTCCTGCTTTTCTAGTAACTTTGGTGTGTTATGTTAAACTAGTGAATCTTTCTCCCGGGCAACTGCTCTTCTTTGCTAATAAATGTGATTCTTGTAGAAAGGGATAGTTTACTTTGGATTTCATCACAATTCAACATTAAAATGCTATTGATTGTTTTCCTCTTCTCCCCCCCCCCCCTCAGCAATTTCTCTACAATAGACAGCAAAGCAACTGTGGAGGCATTTCATTGTATTATTTTAAATTCTTCAAAGCATGCTTGATGTTTCCTACGGGGAAGAATTTGTTTAAGCCAACAATTTTCCTCTGAATTTTCACTATGAAAATTAAGTCACACCTTTTAATTTACAGAAACATTTTAACTTAGCAAACTGTGCACTGCCTTGAGGAGACAAACATGCACAGAGTTATAAAAAATGGGAAGGGTGGAAAATGGATGGCTTCATACTGAAAAAACATTTTCCTGACATTAGATTACGAGCTGTAGTGTGTGTGTGTGTGTGTGTGTGTGTGCGTGTGTATTCTTAGCAGTTTGGGATATATTTTTTCTTCCCCTTTTTACTATATTGTAACAGTTCTTTGTTTTCTGAAGCTTAAAAAATCCATTTACAGCTATAGCTGTGAGGGGAAAACTATTGCAGACTGCCAAGTGAATTTAATGTTTAGCTTTTTAAAAAATGCTACGAAACTATTATTTTTTTCTCCAATTTTCCTCCAGTGTTGCATAACTAGTGTTTCACATAAATGTGTAACTGCTGGATATTTCCCCCACTCGTTATTTCTTAGATGTGGGGGGATGGTATAGTTCAAAGTGATTTTTGAAGGGGCTATCATCATATTCAGATGACTTGATATTACTGTGCCCCCCTCCCCTCAGCAGAGCTCAAGTTTCCCATAGCATGTGTGTCAGGAGTGCTTCCCACCATTTTCGCTTAGCACATTTCTCCCTTTCACCTTGCACTCGGGCTTCTTCAAAGTCCATGGAACCTTTGTGAGAGGCCAACCTCTATTTAAATCGTTCATGGGCCAGAGCTTCCCAGTTCTCGATGTTTATATTGCATTTTTTTTTTTTTTAGATTAGCCTTATGAACATCTTTAAACCTCTTATGCTGACCACCGATATTCCGCTTTCCATCCTTGAGTTGGGAATAAAGTAACTGCTTTGGGAGACGGCAGTCAGACATTCGAACAACATGACCGGTCCACTGAAGTTGGCGTTGAAGGATCATTTTTTCAACGCTAGTAGTCTTTGCTTCTTCCAGTACACTGACATTTGTTCGCCTATCTTCCCAAGTAATTCGCAGGATTTTCCGGAGGCAACGTTGATAAAATCTTTCAAGGAGGTGGAAGTGACGTTTATAGATAGTCCATGTTTCGCAGGCATACAATAAAGTTGGTAATACAACGGCTCCATAAACCAGCGTTTTGGTCTTCTTACAGATATCCTGATCCTCGAACACTCTATGTTTCATTCAAGAAAATGCGGCACTTGTGGAGCTCAAATGATGCTGGATTTCAGTGTCAATGTTAGCTGTAACAGAAAAATAGCTGCCAAGTTAGAGAAAATGATCGATATTTTCCAGTATTACCCCACCAAGCTGGATAAATGGCATCACCAAAGGGTTAGCTTGCACTTGCTGATGAAGCACTTTGGTTTTTTTTATGTTAAGTGAGAGACCCAAGTTTTTCGTATGAGCAGCCCTATTTAGGATCCACTCTGCTCACCCCATGTGGGGAGGGGGCTAGAAAAGGTGCCCTAAACATAGTCTACCTCTTTCTCCCCTGACTGGATTACCGCGTCCAGTGGGGTCACCATTTTGCGGTCGAAAAAGACATTTGAATTTTGGAACATGGAATATACAGTACACAAAGTATGTCCGGCTCCACACACACAGCAGAAAAGGTAGTGGAGTAGGTTGGACTAGTGACTGAAGGTGTCTGAGTGTGACTTTTTAAAAATTATCCCACACATAAAACCCCTACAAATTAAAAGCAGTAACAACAACAAACAAGCACACTGAGTGGGAAGTTTCTAGATCAATGAGATCCCTGTTATCTTACTTTTCCTCTTGCA
The DNA here is from genome assembly GCA_021292165.1 of Shinisaurus crocodilurus. Lineage (NCBI taxonomy): Eukaryota > Metazoa > Chordata > Lepidosauria > Squamata > Shinisauridae > Shinisaurus > Shinisaurus crocodilurus. The sequence goes on from CM037882.1 coordinate 67,031,377, forward strand.
GGGAGATGATGATGATGATGATGATGATGATGATGATGATGATGATGATGATGATGATGATGATGATGGTGGTGGTAGTGGTTCAAGGGAGTATTCAAAACCACCACCACCCTGTGTACACTCTGAAGTGGCACAGTCCATGGACAATCAAATGGGGCACTTATACCCTGGCAATTCCTTTCTGCCCCGCCGATTCCCTTCTGCAAGCGGTGGGTCTCACAAATTCCATTGTGCAAGTGGGACTTGCACAACAAAAGAGATTTGGGGCTTCCCAGGGGAAGCCCCAAGATGAGCAGAAACCCTTGTTTTTGGAAGGAAGCAGGTAGGCGGAGCTCCCTTATGAGCTTCCTTCCAGAAACACGTGTTTCTACTTCTTTCAGTTTGACCCAGAAGTGCTAAATGGTAGGTTCAGCCTTGCCAGCATATAAGAAACAGCTACAAGTAGGGATGTGTGTGGAGCTCAATTGGGGGGTGAAAGTCTGGTGAACTTGCCGGGCTTGACCCACCAAGCTCCGCTGGCCCTACCTTTTCCCCAGCTCAACTCGCATTCTCGTGAGCCGAGCCGGGAGAAGCAACTTCCGGTTTCTGGCACTATGTGTTTACATAAAAAATTGCATAAGATACGTTAAAAACGGCTGTGATTTGTGTAATTTGTGCAAATTGCAGCCGTTTTTAACATATTTTATGCTATTTTTTACATAAACAACGTAGTAGAGCTGGGGATCCAGAAGTCCAGCGAGCACCTCAGCTGGCGCTCACACTTGGCTTGGCTTGGCTCGGCTCATGCGGCGGGAGCACTCAGCTGGTGCACCACAAGTCAAGTGCTGGGCGGGTCGCCCACCCCTAGCTACAAGTCTGGGAAACTGGGCACACAAAACAGCTTACAAGAGTTTTATTTTGGAAAAATACTGGTTGCCAACCTTTTGACCAAAAGTTCTGTTATCACGAAAGGACAGCTCTGAAAAGTGAAACCCATAGATATTTGGTCAAAGACTAATGTTGCAAATGTATTGCAAGATGTGACGAAGGCAGTCAATCAATCCCCTTTCCCTCCAGAAGTACAGCTTTGCAAGCTCAGCTGTTCTGGTTCTCCTATTAGAAATCCTGAATGCATTCGAGAAACAGTTTGAGGACCTGGAATCCCTGCTCTTTCTTGGAGTGTTCTATCGAAGTACATAAAATGCTGACTGGCTGGGGGTGGGCTGTTTGCGCAAGCGTTTTGTTCTGCCTGCCAGGCAGGTGGAACAACAAAAAAAGAGTTGCTGAATTATCCACCCAGCCCAGCACCATTTTAGAAACTGTAAAAAAAAAAAAAGTTTGCAAAGTTTTTCGAAATTGCAGGTCTGGTGGGTGGATGATATAATTTTAGGTACAGTACCTTAAGCACAATCCCACTGCAAAGATAGGCACTCTTTTAAAAATCTCATTGATTGTAGTGGGAATTGGTGTAGTTAGATCAGGGTGGCCTGGGTTCGAATTGAATATAACATTTAACTTAAAAAGCAGCCTACTTCTTTGGCAGTACAAGTTGGTGCTGTGGAAACTTTATGTATGTATTTATGTATGGGACTTGTATTCAAGGCCAGCCCTACCATTACACAGAGTGAAGTGACTGCCTCAGGCAGATGTTAGGGGACGGGTGTGGTGGCCAGATTTGGATAGCTTGTGGCCCTCAGGTGCAGTAGAGGGTGCTGTCTCATCACTAGGGATGTGTGAGGATTTAGTTCGGGCAGTGGAAATCCAGCAGACTGGCCGTGCTCAACTCCCCAAACTCTGTCTTGATTACCTCTTCCCTGGCTCTACTCGCATTCTCCCAAGTCGAGCTGGGGAAGCAACTTCCGGGTTTCCGGCGGGCCTCTGTTTACAGAGAAAATGCCTTAAGATATACCCAAAGCTGCCGCAATTTGCATAATTTGTACAAATTGTGGCCACTTTTGATGTATCTTAAGGCATTTTCTATGTAAACAGCAGCCTGCCAGGAACCTGGAAGTTTGACGAGCGGTGTGGCACGCACCCGCTTTCAGCCCAGCATGGCGGGCACAGCAGCGGTGTCCGCCAAGCCAGAGGCGGGCTGGGTCCTGGAGGATCGCCGACCCCTACTCATCACCATTGTTGAAATAAGATTCAATTGCCAGTCTGGTCACCTCTTGTTTGTAGAATGGGGGTGGTTGCCACCTTGTTCTTTCTATCAGGCAAAAAATGGGGGGAAAAGAAAAAGCTTGGGCTGGCACAGGTTGTATCCTGCCTTTCACTGCAAATATTCTCAGGACTGCTTACATGATCAATAAGACAAGAAAAAATTAAATAAAAAATGCAGTATCAAAGCAACAGTAAAACCACTGAATAGTGGGAGTTTCAGGACAGATGAAAGGAAGTAATCCTTCACACAGCACATAATTAAACTTTGGACTTTGCTACCACAAGATGTATTGATGTTCACCATCATAGATGGCTTTAAAGGGGGATTAGACAACTTCATGAAGGAGAAGGCTATCAGTGTCCGCTAGTCCTGATGGCTATCTGTACCTCCAGTATCGGAGGCAGTCTGCCTATGTACACCAGTTTCTGGGGAACACAACCTGGAGGGTGCGATTGCACTCATGTCCTACTTGGGTTTATTTCCACAGGAAGCTGGTTGTACGTCTTGTGAACAGAATGCTGAACTAAATGGACTTTTGGTCCAATCCATGGCTCTTCTTATGATCTTACATTCACTAGAAAAAACAAACCAACCAATAGATAAAAATAACAGCTAAAACCATGAGAAGGACCTAAAATGAGGCACAAGAGTTCAGGACAGACTTTGTCTGTCCCATAAAATGTAAAGAAAAATGGTGCCAAGCAGTCATGTCTAGGCAGAGTGTTCTGTAATTTGGATACCAGCACAGAAAATGACGTTTCTCCAATCGTTTCCTGCCTGACATGAGAAGGTGGGGAGCTTTTTGGGGGGGGTTGGTTTTATGAACTTCAGCTCCCATCAGCCCCTGCCAGGATGCAAGATATAGTCTAGCAAAATCTGGAGGGCCACGGGTTCTCCACCCATGGTGCATATAACTTTGTTGAATCATGGCCACAGAAGACAAAGGAAGAGACAGAGCTTGAATGGAGAATCGTTTCAAATTTCACCTGACAGCCAAAAGGCAAGAAAATGTCACCTACAAAAAATGAGCAAACCAGAATAGTGGTCCTGTACATACCTAACATTGTTTATGTACCACTGATCAAGCTCAAACAACAAACAGTGTTGTGGCAGAAGCCATAATAAATGTGTTAGTCTTGAAGGTGCCACGAGACTAACGCAGCTCCCCCTCTGGGAAAGGATCTTGCTCAGTTTATGTTGGTCATTTGAAGTCAGTATATGCTTTGAGGATAATTGCAGGACTTTATGGGTCTCCCTTCATAAGCAGATGCCTCCAAATGAGGTTGCCCCCATGGCTTTCATATCTGCATATTTATTTAAGGCAAATCTCTTTCCTTTAGTAGGCATCCTGTGGAATCCATGCCGTGCTTCCGCTCGGCTCAGAAATGGGTTCCACAACAGCGGCCAATTAAACCAAGTCTTCACCAATTTACATTAAATTTAGCTGATTCTTTGTATATTCCAATGATTAATTCCAGGCCCTAGAGGAAGAAGGGCTCAGATAAATAGAAGAGACTGGAGCAATACCCAGGATTTCAATGTGTATATACAGTGGAAATTAGACCTTCTCTGTTGTAGTACGGCACCATGCCAACTGCCATAATTGGGTACTCTGTCAACAGGGTGCCAAGCAGTTGGAGAGTTGCAGGTATATTTTTTTCCCCTACTGCCAGGGGTGTTCTCTAAAAGTTGCATGCTTCAAAAAACTGCAATGGGGACAATTTTCTAGGTTTCAGAATAGCTGGCAGGAATGTCTTAACCTATATAATTACTGAGGAGGACTTAGCTTCTCCCCACCAATTAACTGATTCTTTTTGTTTGGTTGAAGACCCCCTGTCATGCAGAAGTGCTTTTGCCAACCCCTCAGCACTGAGTTTTCCATGCACCACCTCTTTCTGCCCCCCCCCCCAACCAAAGCAGCATAAATAGCTGCACTTCATGGAGTCTCATCTTGTGTTGGTCAGAGATTGTTTAGAGGTGTGGATAGTGTGGCCACTTGTGAATGGCCAAAAAGAGAGAACTCTGTCTGCTGTCCAGGTGCTCTTGATGGGCAGCTTCAAGGCCAAGCTCTTCCTCCTGATGGTTCTTTCTGTATAACAGACTTGGACTGGGCATCCCCTGAAATAGAGGATGCCTTCAAAATTGAGGACAGTCTTCTGGCAAGCCCTTCAAATAGGGGAATGATGAAATGTGTGCAAATCGAACAAGAGCATATGTTCGGCAAGTTACAACCAAGGTCTCATGTTTTGTGAGCAAAAGCAAAGTTATCATACATCCCAGGACACATGGCCACCCTGGGTGTGGGATCCTTCATATACTCATGTGGATTGCCATGCCATGTGTTACTTGTGATTGTGGTGTTAAGGAGACTATGAAAGCAGTGTAATTCCAATATTTCAGCTCCAATCCAGCTGAGTGTGACTACTGATACTAAATGGAGATGCACCTGGATGCATGAGTATCCCAATGTTTGTCCCCAAAGCAATTGGCCTTTGCAAGTATTCCAATCAAATGCTCAAAAAAGTTCAAGATCTCTCTGTGAACTTTTAATTTCTGTGCTAGGGTGGCTAGGTATCCTACTTTACAGAGGGCAGTCCTCTATTTTGGAGAGCAGGTAGAGGACAGTCTTCTAAAAACATAAGAAGAGCCATGCTAGATCAGACCAAGGGTCCATCTAGTCCAGCATTCTGTTCACACAGTGGCCAACCAGCTGCCCACAGGATCCCAGAAGCAGGACATGAGTGCAACAGCACCTTCCCGCCCATGTTCTCCAGCAACTGGAGTAGTTACTCATACTGCCTCTGATACTGGAGGATGTCTATTTGAAGATGTCCTCTGTTTGACGATGTCCTCTGTTTGATGGGCTCTGCAGACTGCAGTCCATCTGTGAATTAAACTCAAAGAACCATAAGGAGGGAAAGCAGCATCCTTGAAATTCCCCAGCAACACTTAGTACCTAGGGGTGGGCAATCTACCCACCACCCGACTCACTGCGCGCTTGGCAAGCGCTGCTGTCGCACCTGCTGAACCGGGCCAAAAGTGAGCACCAGCCGAGGCACTTGCTGGACTTCTGGGTTCCTGGCACTATGTTTTTTACATAGAAAATGGTGTAAGATATATTAAAAATGGCCGCAATTTGCAGAACTTGTGCAAATTGCAGCCATTTTTAATGTATCTTACGCCATTTTCTACATTAAAAATGTAGCACCGGGAGCCCGGAAGTCACTTCCCTGGCTTGGCTCATGCGAATGCGAGTTGAGCCGGGGAAGCAGGAAGAGCGAGCGGAGCTTGGGGTGTCGAGCCCTGTGAGTTCGCTGGACTTCCACCCCCCAGTCGAGCTCCGCACACATCCCTAAAGACTGAGCAGGCACACAGGTCACCTGAACAGTCTTCTACACTATGGTGAGATATACTGTATTTCTATTTAAATTGTAGTTAATATTTCTAAATTTGCACTTACTAAACCTATATATTTGCTTATGCAAATGTTATGCTAATTGGTATCCTCTTTTTGTCCTCTTTTGGGTCATGCATTTTGTCTTTTTTTGGTGATGTGTAAGTGTTGATGTGTAAGTAAGCACCAAGTTTTGAAGATGCTCACCCTAGAAGCACCCACCACCACCTCTCCTTCTCCTGCCCCCAGATTATGTTTCAGGGCTTTGAAACAGCAGAAGGGGCAGGCAGTGGGCTGAAACTATAAGTCCCAGCATCCTGGCATAAACCTGATGCTCCTTCCATAATTCCCAGTTAGGCAACAGGCCTTTCTCCTTGGGAGTATCAGTTTCCAGCTGGGGGTGCTAGGATTTGTTGTCCCAGTTGCAGCTGGGGAAAAAAAAAATACTCCACTGGCAGCTCCTGTTGTTATGCCCACTTTCTCCTGCCTCAAAGGTAAGTGTACAGGCGTGAACGTAAGGGACATCGACGGTAGCTGGGAAGTTTCAGCAGTGACTTGTAGGATCAAAGTATAGCCTGATCCTGGGAGTATAGCTATAGCCAGTGTGGTGTAGTGGTGAGAGTGTTGGACTGGGACTCTGGAGTTCCGGGTTCTATTCCCCGCTCAGCCATGAAACTCACTGGGTGACTTTGGGCCAGTCACTGCCTCTCAGCCTAACCTACCTCACAGGGTTGTTGTGAGGATAAAATGGAGAGGAGAAGGAGGAGGATTATGTAAGCCGCCTTGGTTTCCTTGCAGGAAAAAAGGCGGGGTATAAATATAATAAATAAATAAATAAATAAATAAATACTCCCGGGCTCAGTATAGCCTGCAAATATTCAGTCAGGGATGCTTGCATATGGGACTAGCCCTGCTCGAATGCTTGTGATGCCTCTTGGATACATAACCTTATCCAATGGGGATGAGCATCATGGTGCACTGTAGTATGTATAGATCTCCCTTGCATGTGAGTTTGCTAGTTCAGGTGTGACTCTATACTAATCCCTTCTGTAATACTGCAGTCTTGGCACTCCAGGTGGTCCATGGACACCATTTTTCCCCCCCGACCAGTCCATAGAAAACCATGGAGCATTCCAGGTTTTGAGCATAGCTGTGATTGTGCAGCATTATGCCAGCTGTGATTGTGCAGCATTGCCCCCCCCACACACACACAGACACAAAACACAAAAATGACAGCAGCTAAGATGGCAGCAACAACTTTCTAATGTAGAAATTATGTTATTGACAAATGTGGTTTGTTTGTTTAACTGAACAGAACAATACATTTGCAGGCAAGTCAATGGAGAACAAGGCTGAGAGGGTCTGATAAGGCAATTTAAGTAGTTATACATTTGCTTTGACCTGAATGGGGTTTTGTATGAGCAGTTTTTATGTAGTAACCCAAACCAGCCTGCAATCTTAACAGTGGACTACATTTCAGGGCAGTCATCATAACCCATTCCATCTCAAGCACTGGCCCACTGCAAATGTGGATCCTGTATTGGTATTTCCAAGGGTTTTTTTCTTCTTGATATATACAACCCTAGCTTTGAACTCAGACTCCAATCCGGTACTTTGGAAATGGACAGATTTGCAACGTCGACACACTACTGAACCTGAATTGATGTTTAGAAATCAAACATCAATTCAGGCTTGATGCTTTCTGTTGACTATCATGAGCAATGAAAAAAAATATGGCTAGATTGTTTTCTCTTTTGTCAGAATGTTTTGCTAGATTTTTGTCAGAATTGGATGATAGCTGCAGGTACAGTAGCCCCTTAGGAGGAGATTACGTCTGCCCAATGTCAGAAAATTAGGTGCAGGGGTTTTTTGTGCTACGTACTGCTGCTGCTGCTGCTGCTGCTGTTGTTGTGTGTGTTTTTAAAGGGAAGTGCTAATAACTTTTTTTTTCCCTTGGAAGAATTGAATAAAAATTGCAAGGAGAGTTGCCCCTCCTGAGGCAATGAAGCCTGACAATTTTCTGAATGATATTTGCAGGGGGGGGGTGTTAGTGCAAGAGCAGCCTTGAAAACTTGAGGGTCTCCTAAAGAAGATTTGCTTACGCTCACCCCAGTATTTCTTGTGGACCACTGTTCTGAAAATTATAGGCAGCCTAGAGGTGTCCCTAAGTAGGAAATCTGCGAAATTTCAGAAGGATCTGGGACATTTTCCAAAGTGCCCAATTGGTGTCTGTCTCGAAATGGGGGGGGGGGGGTTGATGAGCATTCCCTAATATGTCTATGGGTGTATGTGTTAGAACCTGAGTTAGAAAGAACAAGAAATCCTGTCTTTTCTTCTATATTTTGCTGGGTTTTGAGAACATGTAGCTAGTAAAAAAAACCAACTAGATTTGTGAGTACAGTCATGCCTTGGATTGAGAGCATAATTCTTTCCGGAAACGTGCTTGTAATCCAAAACACTCTTATATCAAAATGAAATCCCCCCAAAAAAATTTGTACAGAGATTTTTAATTTAAGCCGTACTACAGTACTTGTATTGCAAGACGTCGCTTGTATATCAAGTAAAATAAATAAATAAATAAATTAAAATTTTGCTTGTCTTGCAAAACGCTCTCAAACCAAGTTACTTGCAATCCAAGGTATTACTGTACTTTTTGTGGGCAGTTCTCACTTCCACCCTGGGAAGAAAAGGAAACAGTATCCAAAGGAACCAGAAAGTTCCATTGCTAGGCAGTTGAATTGTCCTGATGACCAAGACCATCAGTGAATTTTCTTAACAACAATAGGGGAGTGCAGTTTGTGATTAGGGATGTATGGATATTGTTTAATCTGTTCTCTCTGTGTTGCGGATTGTCAGTTATCTTTTGTTCCATCGTTGAAGCATTGATGGAATCTGATTTCTTACTCCCCTTTGGAAAATTAGGTTTAAAAAAAGTCCATCACAATTTACATAACTTCTGCTGGCCTGTAACATTTTGCATATTTTTCTTAGCTCAATGTACAATCAGTGAGCAGAACACACCAAAATAAAGAGCTACACAGCAGAGGCTGAAGAGAGATCAGAGGTGTATAAAACATGGGAAGGGGTGTGTGTGTGTGTTTTTAAAAATGCCCTATATTAGTGTATTTTCCAGCAACTTTCATATTTTTGTATTATTAAATTTGTGTACAATTCCAAAAAGTAAAAGTAAAAAAAAAAAGTATGTAAGATGGTGGAATCTGTGCAACTTCAAGGATGTTGGTTCCCTCTGGAATGCACATGTAAAATTCATAGAATCTGAAGTCATTTGAATCCATTTCTGATGTCTCCAATATCTGTACCTTTGATATTCTTTGACTCCTATAAATGCTTCTGGGTGGGGCTTTCCCCATTGCCCAGATGAGGGGATTGGAAGGCTGTGTTGCCTGTGACAGACCCTCACTCAGCTTTACAGGTGTTGTGCCTGACATATTCTTATACACACACACGAAGGACAGTGGCTCCTTTAATACATCATTGTTTTGGGGGAAGGGGATGATGGTGATGGTAGCTCATGGCCAGATTGTCTCTGAATATTTGATTTTACTCTTAGCTCTGGAGATTTTGGTGGCTGGGGTCCTTGATAAATGACCAAATTAATTTTCTGCATGTTGCAATCATACTGTGCTACAGAACGTGATTACCTTAAGGATATTCACTCCTGAATTATAAATTAGAATAAATTAAGCTGGGGTCTATATATTAAACTTCTGATAGTGCAAGGTAATTGCTTTCGCAATTTGTAAAAAAGCAAGTTTATATCTATCTATCTATCTATAGATAGATAGATAGGTACTGGGGAGGGGGGATCAGGCTTGTAAAATGAATATGCCCTCCATAACTTAGGAATGTTCTTTTCCATGATGTTCCTTCATGGTCTTTAAGATCAGCTGGAAGCATTGCTTAAGAGAAGAGCATATAGAAATTCCCTCAACATTCTAGGAACGTTTGAGACATTTTATCTGTGCAAAGTCCAATATGACCTGACCTGGTCTGCATAACCTAGACTAATGTGTGGATCAGAAACTAGGCTGCTATCTTATGCACGCTTACTTGGGCGTAAACCCCATGGGACATCATCATGTGATCTATTTCTGAGTAAACATCCTTGGGATTGTGCTTAGTTTTCCACCTGACTTCACACTTCTTCAAAGTTCTTCATTCAGAAATAAAATTATCAGAATATACATTTAGGCGTGCATATTTTGATAGAAAATACAGACAAAAAGACTGTCTTCTCCCTTATGAGCCTGCACAGGTTTTAAGCTCTTCGGGGGAGGCCATTCTCTTGATACAGCCACCATCAGGGGCACATTTGGTGGGGATGCAAGAGAGGCCTTTGTGGTGGCCACTCCCAAGCTATGGATCTCCCTGCTGAGGGAGGTTAGGTTGGCCCCCTGTCTATTGTACTTCTTCCAGCAGTCAATATTATAATTATAATTATTATTACATTACATTTATATCCTGTCTTTTTTCCTCTTGCAAAGAGCCCAAGGCAGCTTATATGATCCTCCTCCTCTCCATTTTATCCTCACAACAACCCTGTGAGGTAGGTTAGGCTGGGAGTCAGTGACTGACCCAAAGTCACTTAGCGAGCTTCATGGCCAAGTGGGGACTAGAACCCAGATCTCCTGAGTCCCAGTTCAACACTCTAACCACTACGCTACACTGGCCGTTGTGTTCATGACTTGATAGCCTGCAAATGAGCTGGCGAACTGGGGTGGGGTGACTGCTTCAGTCCACCTGTACAACCATGTGGCATTTAGTTAGGGTGGCCAAAGGCCCTAATTTACAGAGGACAGTCCTTTATTCTGGAGAGCTGGCGGAAGACAGTCCTCTATTTGAAGGTGTCCTCTTTTTGATGGGCTGTCCATTCCAAGTCCAGTTTAAGGAGAAAGGACCCTAAGAAGGGAGAACAGGCAAAGGCCTTGAAGTTGGCCAATAACAGCCAGCCCTTGGCCAGCAGACTTAGCAGGCACCCAGGCCACCTGGTCAGTCTTTTTCCCTGTGGTGAAATGTATTGTATTTCTATTTAAATTATAATTACTTCTACATTTGCATATATTTATTTATTTATTTATTTATTTATTTTATTGATATCCTGCCTTTTTCTTGCAAGGAACCCAAGGTAGCTCACATAGAATCATAGAATCATAGAAAAGTAGAGTTGGAAGGGGGCCTACAAGGCCATCGAGTCCAACCTCCTGCTCAATTCTCCTTCTCGCCATTTTATCCTCACAACAATCTTGTGCGGTAGGTTTGCCTGAGAGTCAGTGAATGGCCCAACGTCACTCAGTGAACTTTTTCATGACTGAGTGGGGACTAGAAGAACCCGGATCTCCCGAGTCCCATGCTGACACTTGAACCACTATGCCACATGGGCTATATCTAATATATCTAGATCTATATCTACATATATTTATCCCAGCCGACCTTTGACAGGTACAAGCTGGTCTGTTGTTGAAGAGGGAGTTTAATTGGTTAGTAAGTGCTCTTAATTTGCTTTATTGTTGCATTTTGGTGTTTATAGTTAAACCCAGTGTGGCGTAGTGGTGAGAGTGTTGGACTGGGACTCGGGAGATCCGGGTTCTAATCCCCGCTCAGCCATGAAACTCACTGGGTGACTTTGGGCCAGTCACTGCCTCTCAGCCTAACCTACCTCACAGGGTTGTTGTGAGGATAAAATGGAGAGGAGGAGGAGGATTATGTAAGCTGCCTTGGGTTCCTTGCAGGAAAAAGGGCAAGATATAAATATAATAAATAAATAGTTTATTTTATCTTATGTTTTACTTAAGATTTTTTTCCCAATCTGGATTTTATTGTTAGCTGCCTTGAGTGCCATCTTTAATATAAATTAAAGAATACAGAAAGAATGAATGAATGAATGAATGAATAAATAAATAGCATTTTAAAATATGCATGTAAATGCCCATTTCCATGTAGGATCTGTTGATTAATGAGAGAGAGAGAGAGAGAGAGGGAGGGAGGGAGGGAGGGAGCCAGGGAGGGAGAGCATTGTAGATTTATGTTGAACTGTGACAGAACAGAGTTATGGGTGAAAACAGTTGGGATACTCAGTTTTTCAGAAATAAAGGGGGGGCCTAATTGAGAACCACAAATATGGTTCAAACCCAGACTTCAAAGAGCTAAGCCCTCATAGTTCTCAGCCTGGATGGATGAATTGCTCATCCAATTTCTCCCACATCCAATCTTTTTGTTTGTTTGTTTGTTTAATATCTCAAGTTCTTTACTTTCCATTCATAATCAAATTTACAAATGTTCTTAATTGCTTAGAAATAAAACTTGAACCAAACCAATTACGCACGACCCATCCCTAGAACATCTGCAAAAGTGTCACAGACCGGAAATAGACTGTTATGTCCACCCATCCCTACTGAGAACTCAACAGCTGTGTTGCTTTGAATTTTAGGTTAGATGAAATGTCAGTGGCAGATCTAAACAAAAGCTCTTCTGGTTAATATCCCAGTTGCTGCTCATGAGTAGCACAAGTTCTTCATAGACATCCATCGGCACAGCTACGCATTCCACCTCACATCCTGTTTGACTTCCAAGGACAATGTTACAGAAGGGGGGTTTGCAAATTGCATCATCCCTCATTTAAAGTTTTTATACACCATACAGTTTTATTTACCTAGGGCTATTGTTTTGTACAGGTAACTACATTGTAAAGGTAGTCAAGGATGCCACCACCTATTGCAACAGCATGGAGAAATGTAAGATTTTACTAGATACATATGTCCGGATCTCCGGGAAAAAGGGGGAAAGAACCTACTGACATGTTTGTAGCCAAAATGAATTGGTTAATATTCATGTTTCCTTGAATATTAATGAACCCTACATTTATTACAGAAGAGAGTGCCTTGAATCTTTGCACTTCCAAATGAAATTCCTGAGAGTGTTCTCTGTGATGTGTGTGTGCGCGCTGGTGGTGGTGATAATATGGAATTTACTAAGTGAACAAACCCACAGAAAGGGGCAGGGGAAGAGAACCTCTATAGGCTAATAAGTCCCCAGATAATGTACCCACGGTAAATCCAGGTTTCAAACTGATATGTAATTCTATAATTTCCAATGTGTCCTTTGCCTGAAGAAATTGTCAGTGAAAGACCTATTTCTCTAGAACTAAAATGATGCAGAATTGGCAACTTTAAAAATTAGGAAGGGTTGTGTATCAGGGGAACATGCTGAAGGAACATGCAGAGGGACTTATGTGTCCATCCCAGAACTGTGCACCACTCAGTGGAGGCTGGTGACTCCAATGTCAGCAGGGCTGCATATCCGTTCCGGATTTCTCTTTGAACTTTTAAGGTGCTATTCATGGTGCCAAACCTATTTTGGGGGTAGGCTTCAGCACCATGGAAAGCTCCTTTAAAGTTCAGAATAAAATCCAGAGCAGATATATGCGGCCCTGCTCACATTGGAGTCATCGGCCTCCACTGGCACCACTTCCCCCCTCCCCCATGAATGCCTGGCGGATGCTTGTGAGAATGAGATCTCTGCACATCCAGATGAGCATAGGGAGAACGTCTGCACTGCAGAAGGTACCTTGATTGCCGTCCCCCCCTTTGGTTCCTTCTGAAATTTCCCAGGTAGTGCAGAGAGAGGAGAGGGTTTTGTTTTGTTTTTTTAACCTCACAGCACACACACACACACACTCTTGACCCGATACTATGAAAGAATTCACTCTTCTGATCCGCACCTCTGAGACTAATGTGCAGAGCAGAATGCAGCCATCCAGCAGATTTCACATTTCTCCTTGCATTGTGTCATGGTTTTTGTTGATTTGGCCATAATTTGTGCAAATTTGGCCTTTTTCTACATAAACAATGTAGCACCGGAACCCGGAAGTAGCTTTCCCTGGCTCGGCTTGCAAGAACGTGAGTCGAGCTGAGGAAAACGTACGGCGAGCAGAGCTCGGGGGGGTTGAGCCTGTCGAGTTCTCCGGACTTCCACCCCCCAATTGAGCTCCACACACATCCCTCGAAATACGTATTTAGAGAGAAAATGTGTTCAAAAAGACATATTTAAATGTGATTTTTGTGTGTGTTTGTGTAGTTTATGATTATGTTTTCTTTTAAAATTGGGCATTAATGTAGAAATGGAATTGATTGGGAAAACACATGCAAAACTGGCATGGAAAGGGGAAAAAAGACCATTTCCTACTTACTACAGGTCAGCCTTTCCTAAGCTGGTACCCTCCAGATATTTTGCACTACAACTTCCAGGATTCCTGACCCTTGGCTAGACTGGCTGGGCTGATGCGCGTTGGTCCGAAACATCTAGTGGGTACCATGTTTTGAAGGCTGCTATAAATTGCACTAACCTTTCAGTAAGTTGATTCCATCTTTTCCACTACTCGTTTTTTCCTCAACTAACATGTCAAAGTTCTATAGCTTCTGGAAGCTCATAAGTATCTGTCAGACCATTAAAAAAAAACATTTTATTTACTGACATATATACTTACCATACCTATGGAGCCTTCCAAATCTAAAGAAATGGCTACGGGTGTATGCTGTCTAAACATGCATAGGATTGAGCCCTAACTTATTTTTGTGTGGCCCCATATTGTTTCCAATCTGACAGGCACTCAGGCATTCACATTTGGTATTAGACAGAAATTATTTCCATGAAATTTGCGCTGTCTGGCAAATACCACCCTAGCAGTAGGGAGGTATGAGACATTTGTTTCAGTTCATTTTTTTAAATCAGGTTTTATCCTGTTCGCACCTTCTGGAGTGAACATGGACTCAGACGCAATCTGCAGTCGAAGTCCATACATTTCTGAGCTTGTCATTCATGGACCAAAAATTGTGTTGTTTGATTGCATGCATGCATCTGAAAAATGCACATGAAAAAATGTGTACTTTTGAAAAATACGCACAAATACACTTTAATCAATGGGAGAGGCAGGTGTACATTTCAAAGTTGTTTACAACTGATGTGTACATTTGGAAAAAGATGCAGATAAATATGCATGGATATATGTGCAAAAAGGAAAAAACAAAGCTCACAAACTGATACGGACTCAACTCAGAATGAGCTTTGAGATGGAATTTGGAGAACTTCGGCAAGTTTGGGTTTTGCTGATTCACACATCCCCACTTAGCACTAACGAGAGAATTCAAAGACACTTCCTACAATTTAGTGGGAAGAAGATTTGATATGGAATTAGGCTGAGAAAGAAATGGGTTCCTAGGATTTTCAAGAAACTTGACATGGTTGTGAGCCACCATTTTCCAGAATCCCAGAGCTTAAAAATATAGCATTAATGACAACAATATTAACAGTTTGGACCATGTTAGGGGAAAGAGCAATAAAAAATATTTGAACTGAGCAGCATTGCAGGAGCCTCCAGTCAAAATAGTGACTTTGAGTGAGTCACCAGGGTGTTATCTGTAAGAAATACATGGTCGATTCACAGGTGTTTTGCTTCAATTCACCAACTGGTGTAGCTGCAACTTTGAGAAGCAAAAATGCTATCAGGTTGTCCAAAATAATCATGAGCATATGTCGTTGAGTTGCATTCTGCTTTCCATTGAAATATGTTAAGGAATGTTCCGCCTTGAGTCAGGGACAGCTGTGGCTCTTCACTCTGTCATACTTCATCTGCGCTTCAGCTATTTATACTTGGGTTCCCCCGGAATTGATTTCACAGGATATAATGGAACTGTTAAACCTGCACTGTTGGCTCGACTTAGAGTCTATTTAGGAGATATTTAAGCTAAAGTTACAACAGCAACTTAGTTTAGGCTGAATCAGGAGTCTCCTTAAAGGGCAGGGCAAACTTCTGTGAATCACGGCCTTGTCCCCCACCCACCCCTCTCTCACCTCTGTCTCTCTCTCTCTCTCTCCCTCTCCCCCTCCCTCCCTCCCTCTCTCTCTCGTGCACTTTTGCATCGATGAATCTGTTAAGAATGGGGATTCAATTGCAGCATCCCTTCCCAATACCAGAACTCAGATCCCTGGAAAGGTGAAAAATATCTCAGTCTGACTATCTAGTGGACTTCATTGCCCCCCCCCCCCCGGTTTGCATCGAGCCATTTCCACGGTCTATGGTTCTTTTCATCTCGTTTGTGGAGCATGTTGTTGTTGTAACCACATTTTCATCCCACACACAGGATCCATGATGGAAACAGTGAATCCGGACTTTCAAAGTCTGTATATGAGCTCTTGCCACTTCATTTGCACTACGTCCTTTGAGATGGAAAGTGCAGTGCAATATTATGAAGCTGCTGTTGTCACTCATAAAATTTCACAGGATCAATGAAATACAATGAAACTTGTTAATAGAGCTCACTATTGGGGATTCATTTTTATTCACTTTCCAGACACAACTTTTCTTTCATTGCAGTTTACGTGTGTGAGTGTGTGTGTGTGTGTGTGTGTGTTTATGTGCACGTGTTTCAGTTAGGTTTTGATCAGGATTTTACCCAGTTTGCACCTTCCGGACCAAACATGGACTTGGACTCAATCTGCAGTCGAAGTCTGTACATTTCCGAGCCTGCAATGTGATTCGCAGACCCTCCAAAATGTGTTCAATAGCATGTGTATATTTGAAAAATGCACATTAAAAAATGTTTACTTTTGAAAAATGTGCACTAATACACTTTAATCAATGGAAGAAGAATGTGGACACTTCAAAGGTGCGCACAACTGATGCATACACATGGAAATCGGTGCACAAAAATCCAGACAGATTTGCATGTGAAAAGAAAAAACAAAACAAAGCTTGCAATCTGATACAGACTCGATTCGGAACGAACTTCAAGATGGAATTTGGAGAACTTCGCTGAGCTCAAGTTCTGCTGATTTGTACATCCCCACTGACACAAAGAATAAAAATGGCCATGGCCAGATGTGCACTCCGATCTTTTCGCTTTGCTGACCAAACAAAGGCATTTTACTGCCTGAGGTTGAGTCCAAACCATCTGCTGCTAGGACCAACACTTTAAAAAGACTTCCTGCACCATTCAAACACCAGTGCCTGCCTCTATTCTTTCCTTTACTGGGGCACAGAAAACTGGTCACTCCACCTTGCTGTGTGGTTGGCTGATTTAGGGCGCAACCCTGTGGCCACTGGACAGAGTCTAGACATCCATAGGAGGACTCAGAGTCCCAGCTTTGACCTCAGAAATGCGCTCTGAGGTTGGAGCTCAGACTCTCTTCTCTCTCTCTCTCTCTCTCTCTCTCTCTCTCTCCCACTACCCTTGCAGCCAGCCCAGAAAGAACCATGCTGGCTGCAGAGCTTCCAAGGTCAGAAGACCGTCTATGAGCATTCTGGGGGGCAGGGAGGGGGGAATTAGGCTTGACCAGCATACAATGTATCCTGGCAGCATCTCAACCTCCCCGCCTTGCGACCCGGGGCAAACTAAAGGGTTTGAGGGAATCTAAGAGCACAGACACAACCTTTGGGCCCGGAGAACATACTTGATACTTTAGTGAACTGTTTCTTTCTTATTTCTTTTATACCTGTGTTTTAATTGCATTTTTATGGATCTGTTTTTATGCTATGTTTTAATTAAGATTTTGTTTTTAACCTATAATTTATTATTGATAGCTACCTTGAGCACAAGTTTTGTCAGAAAGGAGGGAGGGAACTAAAATAAATTAAATAAATAATACAACTGTGTTTCATATTGCAAACAATTTCCATCAGCTAATCTTCCCATATGTATTGGGAAAACGTTTGTTTCAGTTGTTGTGAATATCCTTCCCATTTCCCTGTGATGATTTCCTGAACAAAACACAGCTGCCAACAATGCTGCCAACTTAGCTCTGCCGCATCTACCATCAAGCTTTACAGAGACGTAAGGCTGTTCTAGGGTGATTCAGACTTCATGTAGATGGTGAATTATCAATGGCTGAGCCATGTTTCCATCATTAAACCCATTTGCATTGAAGAAGAGAAGCTCTCTCTTCCAGTATAAAAAATTGATCACAAGAAGGCACTGTGCTAGAATGTATTGATCATGTATCTGCTAGCTTTTCCTGTGGTAAATATCCTGTGGATTTTTTCCACTGAAAACCTGGCTATGAACTTTCCCCAGAAATGTGAGGGTCTTCTCTCCTAATCATTCAGACTTCTTCTAATGGTAACCCCCTCCCCCTCCCCAAGCCTAAGCTTAAAATTTGTTGGCACAAGCTCTTTTTGAGCTATTGCTAAATCTCTCCTACACTGTCCTCATTACTCCTCCATCAAAACCACACACACACACACACACACACACACAATATATTCCCTTCATCTTGTCATTCTACCCTACTTTGGCTGCAATTCTATGCACACTTGCCTGGAAGTATCATTCATTGAATTCAGTTTGGCTGATATGTATATGATTGCACTCTGTGTAAGCTTTCTGGGTAGGATCAGTGACAGTTTATATCCCTTTTTTGTACAGTGCGTAGCACAATGATAATGCAAATTAGTTGTCCAAGCAAAGTGAAAATTGAAGGCATGGGTAGAGTAAGCTTTGGGTCCCCTTTGGCCTCATTCAGAGAAAAGGGGATTAATGTAGTAGTCTGAGGTAGGGATGGGCGACCTGCCCGGCACTCGACTCGCGGCATGTGAACCAAGCACTCCTGCCATGTGAGCCAAGCCGAATGCGAGCACCAGCTGACTGCTGGGTCCCCGGCTCTACGTCATTTATGTAGAAGATAGTGTAAAATATATGTTAAAAATGTCTGCAATTTGCACAAATTAGGCCATTTTTAATGTACCTTATGCCATTTTCTAAGTAAATGATGTAGCATCGGAACCCGGAAGTCACTTTCCCTGGCTTGGCTCGCGAGAACGCGAGTCGAGCTGGGAAAAGGTAGCTCGAGCAGAGCTCGGAGGGGTCGAGCCCAGTGAGTTTGCTGGACTTCCACACACACACCCCAATTGAGCTCCATGCACATCCTTAAGAGGGCCTAGGACTCTTAGGAATAAATGTCTGGATGCAGAATAAACTTGGTCAACACAGAGCTTGATGCTCAGTTGTCATCTCTGCAGATAGCAACAACTAGATTCCTGTTCCTTCTTCTACTCCCCCTCCCCCTGTCCTTCCAGTGTAGTTAAAGTCCTGAGATTCTGAAATACTGTCTTGAATCAAGGAATAGATCTGTTCACAATTACTGCAGTTACAGAATAACCTTCTTCCTTATCTTCTTCCAACCATGCCCAAATCAAGTTTTCAACCATGCCCAAATCATACCTCCCTTGTCTTTTAGACCTTAATAAATGAGCTATCTCTCATGACGAGGCATTCCGCTGGGACAAGAAAGCCTTCTATCTCAAGTAGGGATATGTGAGCAATCCAATAGGAGGGTGAAAATCCAACAGATTTTCACTAATTCTGCCCCCTGGAATTCTGGTTCACCAACCCTGCACTGGCGCCGACTCACTGTGATGCAAGTCAAGCCAGCTCACAGACTTCTGTCTCTATGACGGGCCATGGTTTGCACATTTTTTAAAAAAACGCTAAGAAAATGTGCATAAATAGTGCAATTTTCATAACTTTATGCAAATTGCTCAAATCACAGCATTTCGTTCTAGATCCATGTGCTTTTCATGGTTCTGGTCAATGACCATAATAAATATTCATTCATTCATGTGCTTTTCAGGTCCTGATTTGTGCAAAAACTGCAAAATAGTATGATTTATGCAATTTGTGTAAAGTTATACAAATTGCATGAAGTTAAGCAAATAGTACCATTTGTGCAAGTGTCCTTAGTAGCTTAAAATAAATGCACAATAGGGGTGTCCACAAACCTGGTGGGGGCCCCCGCTTCGCCTCTCCGCGGCAGGGCCCCCCCACTGCTCGATCCTCAGCGGCACGGAGCGATTCTCCGTGCTGCTCAAGCCAGCTGCGCCGCCCATGCTGGTCCCATCGCATCACTTCCGGCAGGCGCACCGGGACCGCAATTTGACGTATTTTATGTAGAAACCAGGGCAACAGGGCTTAACAGCCAGGGCTTAACACTTCTTGCCAGCCGGAAGTGACGCGACAGGACCGGCACGGGTGGTGCGGCCGCCTTGCCGCAGAGAGTTGAGCGGCTGCCAGAACCCAGTAAGGCCTGCTCGCCTCTTGTGGGCGTGAGCGGGGCCAATTTCAGCTCCGCTACGCCCGCTTGAGGCAAGCGGATACATCCCTAAAGAATTGTGTCTTGAACATTTGCACCAACATTCATGCTGATATATCTCTGTTCAAGGGCAGTATCATTCTACAACAACCCCCCAAACCCCCCACCTCCCCCACACATACACACCAATAGAAAATGCGGAGCATTTGAGTTTGGAAGCCATAGCTGTGGTAGCAAAACAAGATGGAGGAGCATTTGGGGAGAGGATCCATGTTGGGAGCAGCAGCTCCACTACAGAGGCAGCAAGCTATTGGCTCTGTTGAGGCTAGAGATAAGCTGATGCTGGTAAGTCCAGCTCATTTGAGATCAATGGACTTCCTGTCCACTTCTGTTCCAATGATCAGAAGTGGGCCAAGTTGCTGGTTTTCCAGTGGATTTCCATCTCTAAGATGGGCTGCAATTTGTGCAGGTTCGAGGCTGAGGGCTCTTCAGAGGCGTGAGATGGAATAAATCCCCAGAGATATTGGGATGTAACTTGCTGTACCTCTTTTCCAATTTTCAAGTTGGCCGTGAAAGGTGCAAAACTCTCTGTAATGTCCTCATGCTTTGCTTCTCATGGGTAAATTCTCACACTCCAGTAGCTAAGCAAATCATGGGCCACTTGTGCCAATCAGAATGAGTAAGAATTACCCATAAAGAAAATGCATGGGGTTTTTTCCATTTATTGAGAGTATAACAAGTATTGCACTGATAGTATTTGCATGTCGTAAGAGCTTAGAACATGGAAACATGATTGAAAAATTAAAAACTGACGACAATTTTGATCCATCCACCACTAGTGTCCACACACATAAGACTCTTGAACTTAGATCATATTTGAGTTTCTTTCCCAGTGTCTTTGGAATACTTTCATTATTAACAGCTCTATTTATTCCCCCAAAATATTCACTTCCAACTTCACTCATTTCAGCATCATAAGCAGAAATAGGATTTTTATTAACTAACTAGCCAGCCTTCCTTTGAATCATTTTTTTCCCCTCTTCTGAGAGATAGGGAGATGCTGCAGGTGCACCTAATCTTGATTGTCATTGACTTGAATGAAAATACTGAGTTGACAGAAAAATAGCTCAGTAAGAACTGAGATAAATTAGTCAGAGGTCAGCTATGTCACTGAAAAATCATACTTCCATCTTTTCTCTTGATATCCTCTATGAGATATAGACAACAATCACCTTAAAGCCATACACTCAAAATTATTAAGGTAGCAGGTTTTATTTATTATTATTTGTTAATAATATGTATACCACTTAATATTAAAAAAATATTTTTAAAAGTGGTTCACATACCAATATTAAAAATCACATTTAAATACAATATTTACACACAATACAAAGAAATTCAATAGTAAAGCAAAGAAAATATATATATTTTTAAAAACTATTAAAAACAATTTAAAAACTCCAATAACGATACAAAACAATTCAAAAAGCAGTGAGATGGAGCAGCATATGATCAATTGCAGTTATTTACAAGACAGGGAAGGCCTCAGTGAGCAAATGCATTTTCAGGAGGAGGCATTTGAAAAGTACCACATTTTCTGCCTTCAAAACTTCATGGGAGAGGCTTTTCCAGCAAGGTGGGCAATGCTTGGGCTCTGGGGACCAATCCCCACCCCACCCCAATCCCAGCATAGGCTATGCCTCCTGCTGATGCTGAATTTGCCACTGTGCTCTGTGGCATTGGCAAAAAAAGTCACATTTCCCTATAAAACAAGGGAATAGGGTTCCAGGAGCACAATTTTGCTTTAAAACAAACAAGGTGCATCTCTCTGCATGCCTTGCTATAAAGGGAAAATACAGGAGGTTTGCTGTCACTGGTGCACAGCTGCGTTTTGGTGGCAAATTCAGTGGTGCGTGGGCAGCAAAAAGGGTCAGGGGCACACGTACTTGCCCTCCCCTCTTTGTACAGTAGGGATGGTCACATCTGTAAGTTTTGCTTTTTCCTGCATTGCATTTTTAAAAACACACAAACAAAATACCTCAAGTTCTTCCATCCCATATATGAAAAAAGTGAATTTTGGTCAATTTTTTAAATCAAAAACAAACAAAATTCTTACCCATCTGCATGAACCATATTTGATAGGTACAGCTCTTCCCAGCATGGAGAGGACCATGATGTACCTACCTGCCATGTAGCTCTTAAAGATGAGGAGCCTGTTGTAAAAAGAAGAGGTGGCAACCCTAAATTTAATGAGCCCCACAGACATGGTTGAATAGGCAGAGAGTCAGACCCAGACTTTTAGCAGCTAAGCACCCAAAGCCCTGTGCCTGTATAGTTGAATCTGTCACTTTTGCTTTCTCCTACATGTATTTTTGTTTTAATCTATCTTTTTTTGTACCACATTTATGAAGAAATTGGCAAGTTTTGGTAAGTTCTTATCAAATAAAAAGGTTGACTGAAAAAAATTCACACCCATCTCTAGTACAGAGTGCAAAACTCTTACAAGTTTCAAGAAAGCACTTTTTAAACCAGTTGAAAAGATACAATAACCAAGAATGCAAAGACTTCTGGGAGAAGAATGACTTTTTTCCTTTAATATTCATGACATAAGTGACACTGAAACATTGTATTCCTGACTTTGAAGTTTGAACAGCTCCTTGACTCCTTCACTTGTTCTATGCTAGAAGAAGGAGGAAATAAACAAAATACATTGGGACATGGTATGTTAAAGCAAGGCTTTATATATTATACTGTACCAATATTTACCAATAATTCTGCACTTGCAGAAGATAGGCATGTATCTGTGCATTGGCTAATGAAGATAAGATGTCTAGAACTCCAACAAAGTTTGCAGGTTTATAATACATAGGAAAACAGTGGATATGGGTGAAATATAAATGTGCATAATTTACTAGCTATTACTGAGTTCTACTTCATAGATGCATTATTTAATCAAAAGCCTAGTTGAAATAAGGCAGTAAAATCTGAATGTGTCACATTCAAAGTTTACGTAATTTACAGCTGATGTGGCATTTATAATATAATGGCATGACATGGCTATTATGCCCTATCTCCTGATTTCAGTGATTCCTATTAGAATATTTTAATTAGACAGTGCACTCATTCATTATTATTAGACACAAATAATGGATTACTCTTAATTTATTTCAACCACTTTTTCTAAACTCATATTTGTAGTGGTGCTCAGAAAATTGTCATGAGGTTGAAGGATCAAACATAGTAAAGCATTTTCCAAAAGACTAGCAATCATTTTAGAGCAGAAACGTAACATTGCTCCTTCACAACCAAGTCTCTTCCTTTATCTTTCCTTGTCTCTTTCTAGTCCTCTCTGGGAAGTAGGAAGAATCAGAACTCTTTGATCATTTCAATTTTTGTGGGTTACACCTAAGGATGCAATGCAAAATTTATGATTAGAAAACAAGATTTGTACGTTGGACCAAAATTAATGCTGCGCTGCTGTGCTCAGTGTCATTTCCCCCCCTTGTGCTAGTAAATTGTCCATCAGCTCTGTTTTACTATGGTGTTTCTGTTCCCAATATTTTGTGGAATTACAACATATATTTGGTGGAATTATGACATTTCCCCCTAGTATTAAAATGCTAGCTTGGGATATGGGTAATTATTTTTCTTGTACGATCCTCTTATTAAGTAGTTTACATGGTGGGCTTGAAAGTAAAATTTTGTAGATCAGTGTGTTGGTGACCAGGAGATCTTCTTTCCAAAAAGATTTTCTTTTTGGCAAAAAGCTGCATGATGAGAGCCTAGGTAGGTATGGTTGAGAATTTTGTTCAGTTCAGAAAAATGGAAGCCTCTTTCATGGGGGAAGAAAAGTGGTCTATATTGCCCTGTATGCCCAAATAATATGAAACATAAGAAGCTGCCTAATGCTGAGTGAGACCATGGGTCCATCTAACCCAGTACTGTAAGCATTGACTGGTAGCGGCTCTCCGTGGTTTCGCACAGGAGGTTTTCCAGCCCTGCCTGGAGATGCTGGAGATCAAAACTGGGACTACCCCTGAGCTACAGCCCTTCCCCTAATGATTGCCTGACCCCATGTTACCCTTTGCTACGAGACTAAGGGTGCAGTCCTATGCAAGTTTAGACCTACAATTTGCCTACAACTCTCAGCATGCCCCACCCTCACTCACCTTTGGCCAATGTGCGCTCCATTTGCCCATAAAAGTCCCAAACTATTTATTGGTGCTCAGAAAATTGTCATGAGGTTGAAGGATCAAACATAGTAAAGCATTTTCCAAAAGACTAGCAATCATTTTAGAGCAGAAACGTAGCATTGCTCCTTCACAACCAAGTCTCTTCCTTTATCTTTCCTTGTCTCTTTCTATTCTAGTCCTCTCTGGGAAGTAGGAAGAATCAGAACTCTTTGATCATTTCAGTTTTTGTGGGTTACACCTAAGGATGCAATGCAAAATTTATGATTAGAAACAACAAGATTTGTGAAAAAGATTTGTGTTGAAAGAGCTAGACAGGTAAAGGGGAAGGAAATGAGTTTCAGGAACAGCATTTCCCCCCCACTATCACTCTAGAAATCCCGATTTCTTGTGAGTTAACTTTATATTCAACATTTTGTCATGTACATTAGGTGTTATACTGCATGAAATGAATACATAGTCACATACCAGTAGCTGCAGTTCCAAGAGCTGATCAGCAATACTGCCTCTAGCTAGCAACCATTTTTTCTCCTTTCTTCCTATGAAATATTTTCTGCATGACCACATTATGAGTCTTCAGAGAGCAGTGGAATTTATGAACTGGTTGCAGTCATCAGTGGAACAAAGAACCTGGTGAAGAAGGTCTTGTGTGGAAAACCTAAGCTTAGAAAAAATGAACCTTTAGTCCATAAAGAAATAAATGAATACATTAACTAGATGGGTAAAGGCAAAATTAACAATGCAATACTATACATAGTTACTCAGTGGTAAATTCCATCAAATGTCTTTGGTACTGCAGCAAATGTTGAAGGATTTATCCTCCCCCACTGCACTTCAGAAATATGCTTTCCTGAATCTTTTTCAAGAACTCGTTAAGTTTCATTTTATCATTAAAATGTCTGTTGTGTGCTATTTTCTAAAATCATAATAAAATATTTGCCACCATCCTATTTTCCACTTCAGTTATCACTGCAGGTAATCTTCTCAGTTAAACTGAAAGGCTACTGAAGTTTCACAGCAGTGAAATGGAAGCACAGAGCACAGCGTAATGATGTACTGCCGTAATAGCAATGTGTTGGGTCTTGTTCTAAGATATTGGGTTGTTTTCTTTTCTTTTTAACTTTCTGTCACAGCTGAGAGTCAGAGATCTTCAATCAGCACAAGCTGGTAGATAGGCAGACAGATAGATAGATGGATGCCCCATTCACACATAGAAAAATAGGCCTCCCTAATCAGGCGAGTGGGGAACAGGGCCACACCACACAGCCCTAATCCTCCAACGTCAGGGGCGGCACTAGGTAGGGTTGTGTGCAGAGCTCAATAGGAGGTTGGAAGTCCAGCGAACTTGCCGGGCTAGACCCCCCCCCCGAGCTCCGCTCGACTTACCTTTCCCCGGCTAGACTGGCTTTCTTGCAAGCCGAGCTGGGGAAAGCGACTTCTGGTTTCCAGCGCTACATTGTTTATGTAAAAAATGGCATAAGATACATTAAAAACGGCTGTGATTTGCATAACTTACGCAAATTGCGGCCATTTTAGCATATTTTACACTGTTTTTTCATGTAAACAACGTAGAGCCGGGGGACCAGTCCAGTGAGCGCCTCAGCTGGTGCTCGCGCTCGAGTCTACTCGGCTCGCGTGGTGCTCGCGCAGTGCTAGGTGAATCACCCACCCCTAGCGTACCAAAAAGATCCAGGGCTGAGGCCCACAAGACAAAATAAATGCACACAGTTGCATATGCTAATTTACATATTCCCTGAATCGTGTGTGTGTGTGTGTCTTTAAAGGACCCTGTCTCCTAAAGACACCCCAATGTGTAAAAAGAAATGTTATGGACAGGGGAGAGGAGGGCATTTGATTTCAGAAAAAAAACGTCAAGCAGAAAGATTCTGGGGTGGGGGGGAGGCAGCAGGAGGTGAAGCACATGTGGGCAAAAAAAGCCAGCTCATCCAGGGGTATCAGATGCAAGAGAGCTCATCAGGGCTCCTGCACCTTTATTTCAGCAAGTGCCCATAGGCAGCAGGGTGGTGGGGCAGATGGCCTCCCAGAGATTCGGGGCTCCAAATGAAAGATACGGGGCTCTGCCCCCTAACAATGCCTCTGTCCAACATCATGTGCCTTATGTAAGCCCCCGCCAACACACACACACACACACACACACACACACTGTTTGAGAATATGGCACCAAAGTCTGTAGAAGGTCTGTAGGTCCATACAGCTGTACGTGGATAGGCCTCACTTCTACAGAGGTGGCAGGTGCTGAGGCATGTAATGTGTAGGATGTAGAGATGTGAGAGGATTTTGTTTTGGGGGAGTGGAAATCCAGCGGATTAGCCAGGCTCGACCCCCCCCCCCGAACTCCATCCCGCTTACCCCTATTCTCCCGAGTCAAGACATTGAAGTGACTTCTGAGTTCCCGGCGGGCTGCTGTTTACGTCGAAAATTCCTTAAGATACGCCTAAAGCGGCCGTAATTTGCATAATTTACAAAAATTGCAGCCACTTTTGAAGTATCTTAAGGCATTTTCTACGCAAACGGTGGCCCACCAGGAACCTGGAAGTCCAGCGAGTGGTGTGGCGTGCACCAGCTTTCAGGCCAGCTCAGTGGGCGCAGCAGCGGTGTCTGCCAAGCCAGAAGTGGGTTGTTTCCCGGCGGATCACCAACCCCTAGTAGGATGTTGGGGGCACAGCTCTGTTCTTCACTTATTATGTAGTTAGTTGAGCCTATTTTTGCATGCCTGAACAGGGCTACAGATATATAGATTTTTTTTTTAATAGGATCATTCTGTGGTGGTGTTTTCAATATAGTGGCACGGAAGTAGCTATGCTGAATTCAGTCTTTGCCAATTCTGATATAAACTAAATTGATCCACAGACTAATGTGCAGATCAGAGTTTAGATAGCCACCAAGTTTCACACTGTTTGAATATTCCATAACGTGTGTGTGTGTGTGTGTGTGTGGTGCTTGCTCCAGCACTGAGCCCTTGGGGGCCCTTGGGTAAGACATCCTGTGGCTCACACTGGCTCAGCTTGTCTGAGTGTGGAAAGCTAAGCAGGGTCAGGCCTGGTTATTACTTGGATGGGAGACCCCTCCTCTAGTTTCCTGCATTGAGCAGGGGGTTGGACTCAATGGCCTTGTAGGCCCCTTCCAACTCTAGAATCTATGAAAGCTATGAAATCCTAAATTTATTGATTTATTTATTTGTTGTATTTATGAATTGCCCATCTGGCCGGCAAACTGGCCACTCTGGGTGATGTACAACATGATAAAATATAAAATACATTTAAAACAGTATACAATTTTAAAATCTTAACCCACCCCATATTCCCGCCTGAATAGCCATGTTTTTAGTGAGCGGCGGAAGCTCAGCAGAGAGGGGGCATGGCGGAGGTCACTAGGGAGAGAGTTCCACAGTATGGGGGCCGCCACAGAAAAGGCCCTCTTCCTCGTCCCCACCAGTCTAGCTGCTCTGGCTGAAGGGACAAGGAGAAGGACGTCTGTGGCAGATCTTGTTGAGCGGCCTACTTGGTGTTGCTGGAGACGCTCCTTGACATAAATATGCCCCCTTATTGCTCAGTGAGTCTACCTTCTCACCACCATTGTCCCAAATAGCTGCTCTTTCTCCTCCACCTCTCCCTCATCATCGCTGCCACTTTCTTGCTTGGCAGGCAGAGAGCCAGTGAGCAAGCAGGCAGTGGCATCTGCTGCTCCTCCTTCTCATCACTGCCAACATTGTCTGAGCCAGAGCGAGAGGCAGGTGAATAAGCAGATTGCAGTGCTGAAGAGGAGGAGCAACTCCAGGGGGTGATTGTCAGTGGGCCCCTGCTGGCATGTAGGCTCTTGGCAAGTGCCTGACCATGCCCTTGAAGCCAGCCCTGTGTGGGTCAGCCCTGTGTTTAAAATTCATATTTTGAGACAGAACATGTTTAGAGACATGCATTTAAACGTATTTTTGCAGAGTTTTTTTTTTAAATTGCCGATTAATGTAGAAGTGGGACATTAATGTAGAAGTGGGACAGAATGGACTGATGGGCGCCAAGCCCGGCACCCAACTTGCGGGGCGCTTGACAAGCACAGCACCCCGCAAGCGCCAGCTGAGGCGCTTGCCAAGGCACTTGCCGGACTTCCAGGTTCCCCGGCTCTACGCTCTTTACGTAAAGTATAGCATAGTAAGCAGTAAAAATGGTCGCAATTTGTGTAAATGCCATTTTTACTGTTTACTACGCTATACTTTACGTAAATGGCATATCTTATGCCATTTTCTATGGAAACGACAAAGGTGCTGGAACCCGGATGTCGCTTTTCCCCGGCTCAGCTCGCAAGATCATGAGTCGAGCCGGGGAAAGGTAAGTCAAGCGGAGCTTGGAGGGTCGAGCCTGGCGAGTTTGCTGAGCTTCCATCCCCCATTCAAGCTCCGTGCACATCCCTACGATGAGTGAATATAGGAAAGTTATCATCTGGAAGTAGACAGATTTGCCCATACCTACTTGGAAAGAGTGTCCTTTCTAAGTTGAAAGTAGGCTATGATCGGCATTTCCCATTTCTGCATTTGTATTGGCATCAGGAATTTCTAAATCATTTCCCGATGACCTTCTGCCCACGGGGGCACAGAGGAGATGGAGCCACCCACCTCCCAGGGGTGGAGCTTGACTCTGCAGGTACTGCTTGCTGGAGGGCCAGCTCCACTACGCCCAGCCTGCCCCCTCCAGCCATCAGTCAGCACTTCTTTTCAGGTTGAGCCCCTTTAAAAAAAAGAAAGAGAAAAGGAATGGATCCATGTACGTTGGTTAGTAAGACTTGAAAAGTTTGGCCAAAATCCCTTAGGGTGCCATCCTATGGCCTCCTGACATTGTCGGGGGGGGGGATAGGATTATTCAGAGGCCCAGCTCTGAGGTCCTGTGAGCTCGGAGCCAGGACTCTGAACGTGGAGACCCGCCCTGCCCCCCTTGCAGCCAGCATGGAAAGAACCGTGCCGGCTCCCTCCCTGGGGTTGCAAATCAGGCTTGGAGAGGAGGAAAAGGGGTGTGCCGGGGGTGGAGAGGGAAGGAGGCTGGGGCTGATGACTCACACCATATTCTAACAGCACCCCTGCCTCCTTCGCTCCCCCTCCGAAGAGCTTCATCTAGATTGTCGAAAACTGCTGTCTAGGTGAAATGCAGAGCCCAAGGCGCAGGGCAGCTAAGGTTGCTACTACCGCGCCTCACCTGTGCACTGGATGCTCGTAAGCCTCTGTGTTCGGAGGCTTATGTGCATCAAGTGCGGAGGGCATTGGGTTGTGTCCCCCCATCACACAAAGAGAGGGAGTGGGAGGCTCCTTTACTATATCCACGTCTTCAGCATGCACCTTTCACTGTTTGGGGCATCTGTGGCGTAACCCCACAATTCAGTTCCCTGGTGTATGTCTGCTTTAGCACTATATTTAGTGTGTCTAGAATGTTGAACTGAGTGGGTGTGGTTTGCGATGTCTTGGAAAGGGTGGGGGGAGGAGTATATAAGGAGTGTTTGAGTGATGTCAGGGTTGGTGTGTGTGTTATGGGGTTGTGGAGTGTGTTTGGAGTGTGTTGGGAATTGGGGAGTTACGTTAGTTGAGTTATTCGTGTCTTGTCTGTCAGGAGTTTTGAGGAAAAATTGATGCTTAGCCTGAGAAGGGTTTATGCGCCTGGTCCTAAAGTGTAAGGGACCGTGTCATCGCAGCATCCCTTTCAGTTTGTTTGTTTGTTTGTTTAGCCTGCTCCTCAGCCAGAAAGACTCCACAGGTGGCTTACATTCAGTTAAATAAGACATGTCCCTGCCCGCAGGCTTCCAATCTAAAAAGACACAACAAATAAGGGAAAAGGGGAGTCAAGAGAGGGAAAATGAAACGGTCTCTCCGCAGGGCTAGTGGAATTGCGCCCTGCTTCCTCTCTCATCTCCTAGTGAGGCCTAGAGGAATGGCGCCTGGTGTTGATAGTAAAAGGCATCTCACCAGAGAGGAAACCAGGAGCCCTCCAGATGTTTTGGACTACACCTCCCAGAAACCTCAGCTGCATGACCAAAGGTCAAGGATTTATGGAAGTTGTAGTCTGATGATTTCAGCACGTGAGCAGGCTGTAATGTGTTATATATGGTGATACCCTGGAAAATGGTTCAGAACACGTGGATGAGTACAGAATTTGGGTGCTGAAGGAACTATATTGCTAGCTTCTCACTACCATGGGAGTGTAGACTACATGGTGAATTTTCATTGATTGATGCCTTAAATTTATATCCCACCTTTCAACAAAGGTTGTGGATATCATGTGATGTACAGAAAGCCAGGGCAAAGATTTAAAATGTGAGGAGGGAGAAACCCAAGCCCTAGGGAAACACAAAATTTGTGCTGCTTGTTCTGTGGATATTTCCTTCCTTCCTTCCTTCCTTCCCTTTCTTACTTTCTTTAAGTGTGCACCCCAAACTTAAATTCCTGTTGTGGTGGTGGTTAAATGTGAGATATCGCAAGGACCCTTTAAGTGCTTACAAGGCGGGATATAAATTTAAGAAAAAGAAATAATAAACAAATAGAAGACCTCTCGAGTGCACATAGCCAGCTCTTCATTTCTGTGTGTGTGTTTCTTCACGCTCGTGTATAACAATGTAATTGATTAGGGGAGATGTATGTCATGTTTCACTACTGCATCTTTTAAAAGTAACAATTAATAACAGCAACACATACTGCTAAGGCTCATTGGTTGGAGAATGTAAGTATTTTATCATTTTACCAGTGACTACTTTAGCATGAACATTTGTGGTAAATGCTTTCTTTGCTATTTTAAACTGAATATTTAAAAGAAACAACTAGTGCGCTAGAATAAGGAGATCTGGAAGTTCTTAAGGGCTGCCCCCCCCCCATAAAGAGTCTCTGTTTGGGAGCCCACCTATCAGAGAATCCACAGGCTTATAGATGCAGGGAATTTTATTATTATTATTATCATTTTATTTTATTTTGCTTTGTCTTATTTAATATGTTTCTAGGCAGTTTCTCTATTTAAGCAATACACAAATGAGAAAGAAAGAAAGAATAAGACATTAAAAAAAATAAAGTAAATCAATAATATTTTTCAAACTCATGATGAAAATGATCAATAAAATTCCATATACAATCCATATAGTAGAAACAGTACACAGAACATTAAAAAAAAACAATAAAAACACTAAGGGCACAATTCTGTGCATTTTTAAAAAGTCCTACAAGTCCCAGCATGCTCCAGTCCGTAAACAACGTAGCATCGGAACCCGAAGTTGCTTCCCTGGCTTGGCTCACGAGAACGCGAGTCAAGCTGGGGAAACAGGTAGGGCGAGCGGAGCTCGGGGGGGTCAAGCCCGGTGAGTTTGCCAGACTTTCACCCCCCCAACCGAGCTGTGCGCACATCACTAGCTGTCAAACACATTTTTGGAAGGGTCTGCGAATCAGATTGGAAGCTCAGAAATGTATGAACTTCAACCGCAGATCGTGTAAACAAGTCCATGTTCAGTCCGAACAGTGTGAACTGGGCAAGTCCAGATCAAAAACAAAAACTGAAATGAATTTCTCATATATGTCTACAAAGACCTGGCAGTTAGTTTGCATGCTGGCACTGGGGATGCTTGAGGACTATGTGAATTCCTGTATGGTTTAGGATCTCAGGCCCAGGGGGCAAATCTGGCCCTCCTGGAATTTGAATCTGGCCATCCAAGCTTCATAAGAATATAAGAAGAGTCCCTGCTGGATCAGACCTGTTGGGGCTGACGATAAGAAACTAGGAGAGGATATATTTGTGATATTATCCCTCCTTTCCCGCGTTTGCGAGAGTAGC
This sequence comes from Shinisaurus crocodilurus, assembly GCA_021292165.1. Taxonomy (NCBI): domain Eukaryota; kingdom Metazoa; phylum Chordata; class Lepidosauria; order Squamata; family Shinisauridae; genus Shinisaurus; species Shinisaurus crocodilurus. The sequence continues at coordinate 67,063,009 of CM037882.1, forward strand.
AGAGTTAGTCCCTTTTCAGCTTTAATTGGAATCTTGGATCTGCCTGTTACAGCAGTATTGGCATTTGGTAATTCAGGATGCTTTGTAGCAGATTGAATTTCCCTGGATTGGCCCCCGTTTATCTCCCTTTAAAATACCAATCAGACAAGCAGTCTTGTAAAGGTTAAAAATAGCATTTACTCACTCAGATATTGCAGTTCAACTTCAGGCAGACAAAAAGATATGTACAGTTGCAAAGTACTCATTCATCTAGGTTCATTGGATCTCTGAGCGACGAGCTTGGAGATCAGAAGCAAGATTTTACATGGCTTCCACAATGAGTTTCAGGATTCAAGTCTCTGTGTGCCCGCAGGCAGGAAGAAGAGAAGCAATAAGCTACGCCCACTTCCTGTCAGAGGACACAAGGGAATTTGCCTCATAGAGTCCTCTCTGGGAATGTTCAGGAAAACTCTATCAGGCCTCCTTGTGGCTAAACATTGCTCTATGGTTTTGACTGTAAACATCCCACAAGACCAAGGCTCATGTAGTCCAGCATTGTGTTCACACAGTGGCCAACCAGCTGCCCACAGGAAGCCCCTAAGCAGGACATGAGTGCAACAGCACCCTCCCGCTCATGTTTCCCAGCAACTGGAGTACAAAGGCATACTGCCTCTGATACTGGAAGAAGCACATAACCAATCAGGACCAGTAGCCATTGATAGCCTTCTCCTCCATTAATTTGCCCAATCCCTATTTTAAAGCCATCCAAATTGGTGGCCATCACCACATCCTGTGGAAGGGAATTCCATAGTTTAACTACGTGCTGTGTGAAGAAGTCCTTCCTTTTATCTCTCCTGACCCTCGGGAGGGTCCCATATTTCCCATATGGTCACACCCCCTGCCCCTGGCCACTCCCCCTTTGCCCAGACCCCTGATTATTTTGTGGTTCCCCAGCTTTCTTTGGCCTCCCCCCCCTTCTGCATAGTTGAAATGCCTCGCCTAAGGCTGAGATACTGGCAAGAAGAGTTGAATCTAAAATATGGAGGTGTTTGTGGTATGTTGGCCCCACCTCTTTTGCCTTGGCCCCACTCACTACTGGAATGTGGTTCCCAGGAGCTTTTCCAAGATGGAAGTTGGCCCTCGGTCTGAAAGAGGTTCAATACCCCTGCTATATGAAATGGCCTGATCTTGAGCTCTTGGGCCAGTGGGCCACTCAGAACTTAGCTGTCCAAAATATTTTGCATTTCCTTCAATGTTGTGTATTGCAGTGCAGTTCTTGGCAGCTTAAATGGAATAAAACATGCATTTTACCTACTGCACACATTTTGAGAGAAAATATGCACTTCAATATATATTTTGATCAGTATATCAATACATACTTTGAGAGGTTCCAGTCAGACAACAACAACAACAACAACAACAACACAGATTTACGTGGAAGGAAACAGCAGAAAGAAATTATGGGTAAAGCATGCAAATGTCACATGGACCAGACAGAAACAGACAGATCCACACATCCTAGCTTGCATTAGCATTTCCCATACTTCTGTTTCCCTAAACTTTCCTGACCTCTGCTTTGTATGTATCTGCTCCTTTAACCCTGAAATCGATACCACAGAAGCCGTGTATTGAATCTATTGCACCCAAAGAGCTTTTAATATTTTTGCATAAAAAAGCTAATGGGTGGTGATGTAGGAGGGATGCAACTAATTACAAAGACAGATAAATCAATCAAATGATTCTGATAATATCAGGTACTGCGGAGATAGAAGATGGTGACATTTTTGGGGGGGATTTATATAGAAGCTGATTTATGTTCCCAGGAATCATGGTATATTCATCAATAATAATAATAATAATAATAATAATAATAATAATAATAGGAATTGTGTCAATGCGTTTTGTAAAAATATAATTATGTTGTGAAGTTATAGCTCAATAAAAAGAATAAAGTGTTGAATAGGGAAAATAATAGAAATAACTACATACAAATTATTTCTGTACTTAAGAGTGGGGATGCACACATAGATGGATCAATAGATAGAAATATAGTTTTATAGAAAGCTGGCAAAACAACATCATTACATCACTAAGAAATTGCATTTGTTCTCCAGCCAACATGAACTGGACCTGGTAATTGTGTGGTTCAGCCATGAATATTCATTGATCTCAGACTTGGGAAAACTGGGTTTCCTCTCCCATCCTGCTATGGATTCAAAGGCCATGATTCACCACTGTGTGGGGCTCATATGATTAGGAATCCTTCCCAAATTCTACTCATCTGAGTTTCTCCCCTGTTCCGATTTTATCTGGTCATCTTTTTTGAGTGGAACTGACACATTAGGGATTTTCCAATTTTTTTGCATTATATTTCCACTCACCACCCCAGAGGGCTAACAGCAACACGAGCAAAATTAGCAGCAATGCAACCCCAATCTTATTTTTCATCATTTGCTCTATGTTTGTGTGTGTGTGTGTGCGCGCACGCACGCACGCATGCAGTCATTTTGCATACTTTCATCTAGTTTTACTAGTCATGGAGAGGGAGACAATATGAACTAAGTAGGACACTGAAGCATGCACCCGCCATAATGCCAGGGCAAATCTCATTCAGGTCCCTTTCTGGCCCCTGCGGCTTTCCACTTAGTGTGTGTGTTTTAAATGTTTCCTGCAAAAACTACAATACATAGTTTGTATGATGATGGTGGAAGTATGCTTCCCCCCACCCCACACTTACACTTTCAAGCGTAGCTTCACAACCACAAGGTCTAGAAACTTGCTTCTTTTGCAGATGATTGCTAAGTTTCTCAGGGACCTGAATTCTGTATCCCAAACTGAATTCCACTTTTTAGCACTGCCATGGAATCACAGTAACAACAGGATCCCGGTACAAGGCAGGCTCATGTGTCCCTATGCAAACCTTTACCCCACCCTAAATGTGGTGTGTATCTTTTTTTGTAAAGTTAACTTAACAAGGGGAGGGGGAGCTACAAAAGTAGCACCCACAGCATTTTTTCCAGTAAGCTTGGCACTCTTTGCTGAGTTTTGCACTATACGGCCATTAGCAGGCTGGTCAATGCTTTGCTTTATGAGGCAATTATTTCAGCACACTCTATTCAAAATACACATTAGAACTTAACCTTCTGAATCCTGAAGTAGCATTTTTATCACCCAACATTAGAAAAGAGCTGGAGTCAGCAATTCCCCCCCTCCTTTTTATGATCTGGTATCATTAATAAAGCATTGTGCTGCTAGACTTCTCGCGGTTCTCAGAGATAATTTGTGGCGCAGAAGCCTCTACTGTGATACGATTGTTTTGTTGACTTATTCAATAGCAGGGAGAAACAACGAGATTGTTTCCTCCCTCCTCCTTTTAAAAGAGAGAGAGAGAGAGAGAAAGAGTAAAAACGAACGAGGAGGGTGGGCGGGCTCTTAAAACGAATGAAGGATTTGATTCTGTGAATTGCAGCCGGCCTGCTGTTATGCATAGCCAGGGAAGGGAAGCTAATATGGAATTTCTAATTAGGGTCACTTGCTAATGAACTCCCTCTTCATGTTAGTTTTATGCCGCTTCAGAAATTTTTTATCATATGCTTAAAAATTTATGGCCAGAAACATTAATGAAAATGAAGCATGAATTGGAAATTGGGCTATTATGGAGATGAATGTAGCAGTGGTTATCCTGATTTCTAAGGAGGGTCCCCTTTTATTGCTCCTCCTCCTCCTCCTTTTCCTCTTCCTCCTCCTCTTCCTCTTCTCCTCCTCTTCCTCTCCTTCCTTTTCTGGAAATTGCTATTGATGCAAGTAAAATTAATGATAAGAGATATGCTTTGCCCCAACACGGCCAGCATTATTATATTATACTGTATTTTAAAAGTTAGCAGAGGATGGATTTTTAATAAAACGTTGAATTAATTATAAGGAGAATATTAATCATAATTGACAATCTATTTTTAAATGGGAGCATCAGGAAGTGGATGGGCAGCAGGTGAAGAAATGGATGGTGATACACCCACCAAGATGGCAGTGTATCGGTCATGTCATGGTGGCAGTGGTACATCACCATGAGTTCTTATAATGTATCAAAGGGAAAGACTTTGAGCTCATGGTGTATAACAGATATGAACTGTAGAGAGCCATTTGCTGAGAGCCAGGAGTTGAGCTGGGTGTCAGACCTTGGGGTTCAAGCCAAGAGTTGGTGCCAAGGAATGAAGCCAGCAGTCAGAGCTGGGTGGTCAAAGCCAGAGAACAAGCCTGGAAAAACTAGCATTTCCCAGGCAAAGCCACACCCTGAACAGGAAGCAATTATAGTTCTTCCTGTTGAGGAGAGCCATTGGCCAGTCTGGAAGAGCAGAGCTGGGGACTTTCCATTGCCCAAGAAGATGATCCAACCTGTAGCACACGGGGTAGCTCTGCACAGGCCAGGCAGCCCCTGACAATAAGTCTCCACATGTGCACCCTGCAAAAGCCGTGGTGCTCCTCATGAGTTGGAACTGCCTGTTGTCCTTCTAGGGATGTATGAGAATTTCATTTCAGTTTGCAAATCAACCGAACATGCCCCATTCACAACCACAAACATAAACAGGAGCACACACACCCCCAAAATGGCTGTTTATTCCCAAACTTGTGATTGCATTTGAAAAAATGCATTTTTTTTTTAAAAAAAAAAAAATGTGCACTTTGAAATACACTCCCCCCCTAAAATGTGCATTTTCACATTTTATATATGATATAAAATTACATAAATGGACAAAGACATTTCACATCATAAAAATAATTCACTGTTAATGGAAGGGGTTGCAGGTGTTGCTTTGGACGAGAGACAATTAGAAACATTTCTAAATTTCACAGAGATTGCCAATTTAAAAAATGAGATATTTGATTGCTTATTCACCTTAAATATGGAATTGTTTCTTCACCTGTAAATGAATGAGAAGATAGTTTAAAACATCTCAAGCCTGTCTGTAGCTATACAAGCAAGCAAGCAAAATCATGGTTTAAAAATAAACCATTTGACAAGTGGTAAGAATTTGGTTACCACTAGTCCAGCCGTAGACTTGTAAACTACAATTTTGCTTGCTCGAACAGCTTAATTTGGAGAGCAGTAAAACTGACTCTTATTGGAACATGACTAGGGCATTTAGGGCTGGAGATAGTAAACAGTTATTTAGAAAGCTGAAGGTAGTTTTATTGTTGGCATTGCTTTCCCATGTTGTGCATACTAACTTATAGTACTTTGCCTCACTGCCCGCTCTGGTCAAATAGGTTTTGAAGGGGTTTGTTCAACCTGAGATGAGTGTTGGGTGAAGGCTCCTGTCACACAACCTTCAACTTTCTGGGAAAAAAACATCTTAGGAAAGGGATGACAGCATCTGGAGAGTTTCTATATTCTTCTCTTAGTATCTAGACAGATTATTAAAGAAAAGCATGGTCTAAAAGATCTATCTTTCCTCAGATTTGTAGAGATTTCAGTTCTTTTTACCTCTTCATTTTTTTCAGCAATGTGCTTTGCCTTAACTCTTTGGTTAATTAATTTTTTGGCCACTGAATCTAGCTCCACATCCCAATCACATTTTCAAATCTTTTAGGACATTCAGTTTTACCACTAGCCAGTCAGTTTGCAGTAACACTCTCTCAGGAAAGATCAGACACTATGCCAGGGGCATCCTGTGTGGAATGGAATCTTTTGGTGCAGAATTATCCTGTCAGCAGAAAAAAAGTAGCGAATGATAGGAAGAATCAGAGGCAATATCAGAGCTCACCATCTTTACTTGCTGCAATAAAAAGAAGTAATGAAAAATGAGAAAAAATGAAACTGATTTTCCTTTGGAAAAAGGAATTATATTGTTGGCAATTTAAACAAAATGGCCCCAGATGGTGTTTGATTAGAAATGCTTGCCTCTGAGACCAATTCTCTCTCTCTCTCTCTCTCTCTCTCTCACACACACACACACACACACACACACTTTCTCTCTCTCCCTCTCTCTCTCTCACACACACACACGTGTGTGTGTGTGTGTGTGTATTCAAATGAATGTTTGTGGGAATCAGGAAATTTCTTTGATGAGTGAATCAGGAAACTTCGAGCTCATTAAGGTTGTCTGATTTCTACCTTGAAGCTCATTCAGACTCATGGCCATATCAGATTGTGAGCTTTGTTGCTTTTTTCCACATGAAAATTGTGCATATTTTTTCTGCACATTTTCCCCAAATCTATGCATCCAATGTGTGCATTGTTGAAATTACACATTTTTATGTGCATTTTTCAAATGAAAACATTTTTTGAATGCATTTTCTTTTTTGGGGGAGTGAGGATGTATGAATTGTATAGCTTCCAAATAGCGTGAAGTGATAATTCCCCTCTACTCAGCACTGGTTAGGCCTCTTCTTGAGTACTGCGTCCAGTTCTGGGCACCACACTTTAAGAAGGACGTAGACAAACTAGAGAGGGTTCAGAGGAGGCCAACAAGGATGATAAAGGGACTGGGCTTACCAGGCCATCGAGTCCAACCACCGCTCAATGCAGGAATCCAGGTCAAAGCATCCCTGACAGATGGCTGTCCAGCTGCACCTTGAATGCCTCCAGATTGGCAGAGCCCACCACCTCCCTAGGTAGTTGGTTCCATTGTCTTATTGCTCTGACAGTCAGGAAATTTTTCCTGATGTTTAGGTGGAATCTGGGTTCCTGTAACTTGAGCCCATTGTTCCGTGTCCTGCAAACTGGGATGATCGAGAAGAGATCCTGGCCCTCCTCTGTGTGACGACCCTTCAAGTACTGGAAGAGTGCGATCATATCTCCCCTCAGTCTCCTCTTCTGAAGGCTAAACATGCCCAGTTCTTTCAGCCTCTCCCCATAGGGCCTTGTTTCCAGTCCCTTTATCATCCTTGTTGCCCTCCTCTGAACCCTCTCCAGTTTGTCTATGTCCTTCTTAAAGTGTGGTGGATTTATCCAGTTCATACCTCCACAGACTGAACATGGACCTGCATGCTAAGATCCATACATAAACCGTGGTGCCCAGAACTGGACTATCTAATAGATAGATAGATAGATAGATAGATAGATACATTCTGTAGATCAGGGGTGGGCAATGTCCATGGGTTCAGAAGCCACATTGACCTCTGGAACCCACTGGGGGACACACCTCTCCCTCACCACTGCTGAAATTGTAGCTGCCAAAATTGCTGCAGAATTTACTGCTACTGCTGCAGCAGCAGCAGCAGCAACAAAAACAGGAAAACACACACACCAGGATTTTGGAAGGAAACAAGGTGTATCAGGAGTGGGCACCTTGTTTACAAGCAGAATCATGCTCCTGGGGCACTTCTGGGAGCATGATACCACTTCTAAACAAGCTGCATGTTCCCTATGCACCTTGTTTTCTTGCAAATTTACTGCTTTTATTTGCTGCTACCCCCATGGCAGGACATCCAGGAGTGGGAGAAATGGGCCTGAAAAAAAGGCCATGGGGGCTACATGCAGGGAGGACTTTAACTGGTGTTCAGCTGACCTTCCTGCTCAGTACAGGGGGCACGAGCAGTGCATGCATCCCTAGGCCCCTATGCTCCCTCCATGGCTACAGTGGATCAATGACTGAATAGGGCTTCTGTCTGTTTCTCAGAATAGGGGTTCTGTCTCTGATTAATCTTATGAGTTTTGTGGGTGCCCCTTTCCCCTTCATTGCTGCACCTATGTTATGCCTCATGCTAGATGACACAGGACAATCTCAAAAACTTATTGGGAGGCCAGAGTTAGAGTGGATCCAGTAGGTGCTGCTGGAAGCATTTAGACCTTGGGCCAGGCTTGATCATTCCAGCAGTGGCATTTATTGGGCCTGTATGTGAGCAATTTTCTTAGGCTCTAAGACTTAGTGCTATGTGGGGAAGAGGGAACTGGTGGAGGCCTGTTGAAATACGGGAAGGGAAATCACAGTTTTAAGGAACTAAAGATGGTGAGGTTAAGGAGACACTGGGTTAGGAAGGTGTGCTTGGACTTGACTGCCATTCATGAAGAGTGTCGGGAATATATGCTACAAAAAAATATGTGTTTGTTTATTTATTACATTTATATACTGCCCAATAGCCAAACCTCTCTGGGAAGTTCAGAAAATTAAAACCCTAAAACACAGCATGAAAAAATAGTATATACCCTTTAAAACTTAAAATAGAGTACAATCAAATAATGCTGAATCAATATAAATGAAAAGGCTATGATATCTCACCCTCCCCACCCCACCCCCTACACACATGCATACCAAAAAAAACCTGGGGAGGAAAAAAGAAAGAAAGAACCAGGATAATCTCAAGTAAGTAAAATGATACCATCAATTAGATACAGAATTCAACAATGCTGGATGACGTGATTCCTGAATAATTTTTGTTGTTGTTGCTGCTGCTGCTTGTTTTTGTTCTTGTTTTAACCTTGGGGGGAAATTAAGCCAGTGTTCATTTCAAACACATTAATGCCTTGAAAAGAAAACAGGTGCTGCCTTGGTTGCTCTCAAATGTAACCCAATAAAGACCTTTCCAGGTGTGTTTGTTCCATGGGTATAACAGCACTTGGCTTTCTGCTCATTAATACTTCTAAAATATAAGAGTGGATTCCCCCCCCCCCAAAAAAAACTGAACCTTATCAAGGGATGGGTGAATATATCAGGCTTGATTTCACTCAGCTTCTCATTTTTCCAATTCTAAGTTTGTTCCATCCTGATTCTGCATCATATTGTGATTTTTTTACTGTTAAGACAAACCCAAATGTATTTCAGTATACATTTGTGTACTCTTTGTTTTTCAAATCTGCACATTTTTCAAGCTATTTACAAATTAATACAGTATTTTTGCAATACACACACACACACACACACACACACACACAGTGCTCACTTTTTTTTAGGTATGGTTTTTTGTTTGTTCTTGGTTCTTTTTGTGAACTGCATCACAAACCTGGAAAGGTACCAATTTCAACAGCAAACTGTGTTCCAGGTCAGGTTCAGGTTTGGGAGGTGTGGACTTGGTAAGTTTGCACTGAAATGTGAACTGAATAATTTCTCACTCAACCCTAGTTGTTTTCTGTTGCAAAGGTAGGGAGAGAAAGTTCAAGCACCTGTGAAGTCTTCCCAATCTTAGTGGCAAATCCCAGTGGGTTGGTTCTCTCCCAGCTCACAACATCCAGCAAAAAAAAGCTAGCATAGGTGAAAGAGGGGATATCTGTCCATGCCGGTACTAGGATCCTGTTCTAGATTTGTTTGTTAAACAGCCTAATGTGCCAATATTGAGAAAGAATGCCCTTCTGGTTAGCAAGATGGCCCACTGGATGGCTGGTTACACACCATTTCCCCGCGCTATCTGCTCCTGACGTGTGGTTAAAGTCTTACTATTTGCACTTTTAAAAATGCACATTTTCCCCGATCAAAAATATGATTTTTTCCTGATTAAAGAAAAAGGCACTAGTTTTGGGGAATGTGAATGAGGCAAATCAAGTTTTGAGGAGGAATTAGGAAAACCTCAATAAGCTCAAACATTGAATGTTTGTCCATCCCTAGTTCCTGCCAGTTTGGAGTGGTGTGATTAGATTCCTTGTCGTAACACATGAATGAAAGTTGTCCATCAAGGCAATAATACTAGGCCCAAGGCAAGAGATACTGAAGCAACAGGGGAGCTGGCCAGCCAAGAAGTCAGTCAGGCTAGAGCAGTGATGGTGAACCTATGGCACGGGTGCCACAGCTGGCACGCAGGGACCTCTCTGTGGGCACTCGAGCCATTGGTCACCAGATCGCGAAAAGACCATCCCCTTCTGCAAAACACTAATGATCTTGTTCTTTCTCACAGTGTGGAACAGAATGATTTTATTCTAGAATTCCTGTTACAGAATTCTTTTCTACATTGTTATCACATTTAAAAGATTTTGAAGAATGATGCACAGAGCATGGCTTCGATGTAAAGCCCTAACAGTTGACCTGAGTGCTGCATGTGTTGCTCTCAAACTAACGGAGTATGAGCCAAGGTTTGACAAATTATCAGCATGCATGCAATAGCAAAAATCACATTAATTGTGCAAAAGCATGCCCGATGCAAACTTTTACCTAATGCAGTGTTTGCAGTCCAAGACATAAAGTGTTTAAAATGTGTTAAGCACGTTTAGTTTTCTTGTTTATCTTGCTCATCCTAGTACAGGTTGACTTTTACTTTTACTAATCCGACACCTGTAGAAGCAGGGAAAGGACCCGGAGTTAAGCTTGCCCCATACAATTTCAGTCTGGCATATAATCATATTACAAGTTGAAAATTCCTTATCCAAAAATACATATGCCTAATTATTTAAAAAGTTTGTATAAATTCCCTTCAGGCTATGTGTACAATGTAGTACTATAATAATTTTTTGAGTTGATTTTTTTTTCAATAAAAAACTGTTTGTGTCATTGAAAGCTCTGTTACTGTGTTTTTCTTTTAAGACAAAAGATGTTAATTCGTTCAGACAACTGTATGAGTTGTTTTTCTAAAACTAAAACCTCGATATTCAGGTTTAATTGCAGTGTTGGCACTTTGAAATAAATAAGTTGGTTTTGTGTTGCAGTTTGGGCACTTGGGCTCAAAAAGGTTCGCCATCACTGGGCTAGAGCATAAGGATCTGCTGGGCAGAAGGAGTTGTTGTGACACAATCACTAGCTAGGAAGAAACTGAATGGTTTTAGAGATGGAAATGTTGCTCCATCCCTCCATGGAACATCAGGCTGGCCCTGATCTGTGTCGTCCTGGTCCATATGGGATTCCACCATCTGCTTTAGGTGACAGCTCAGGCAAAGATGTGTAATGTGGGACAGGCAACTGGAACAAGAGTTGTCTCAGCACCATGGCCAGCACCACAGGTACATAGGGACATAGGAAGCTGCCTTATACTGAGTCAGACCATTGGTCCATATAGCCCAGTATTGTTGAAACTGACTGACAGCGGCTCTCCAGGTTTTCTGGCAGGAATATTTCCTACCTGGAGATGACGGGGATTGAACCTGGGACCCTCTGCATGCAAAGCACATGCAGTACCACTGAACTATGGCCCTTCCGCCATAGGTAGAGCAAAGCACATGCTTCTGAGCTACGCCCCAGGGCTTGGAATGAATTCAGGAGAGCAGCCCTTGAGTTAGAGTATGGACAGCTTACCCCAGCACTGGCTTATGGCAATTGACACCATTTAATAGCCAGGCCAGGCTGGGAGATTCCTTCTGGTCAGGCTCCAGCTTGGGATTGTTAACACCTCTATCAGGATTGTCTCCAGGCTTGATGGGGCTCCAGGCAAAGTCATCGCCAATACCTTCCCCATTGGTGGTGCCACCAGCTACAGGCTTATTTGGCAGCAGTAGCTGAGTCAAGGAAGCCCCCTGCCATGTAAAATTTCCCACAGTTCCCACCTAGCAACACTGTGTGTGTTGGCAGGCACTCTAGAGCATGGGGAATACAACATAGTGGGCAGCTTCCCAGATCCAGCTGCTACCAGTGGACAAACCTGTGTCGAGGGTAATGGTGAGCAGGAGAGCCAAACAGGCACCAGTGTCACAACCCATCATCCCTGCTGGGTCACTTGGGCCCTGGAAGTTGCCCATGGGTGCCGGCTGCAAACACTGGCCCTAATCCCTGGTCCTGGAGTACTTTAGATGATGATGGAATGTCTATAACTGGGTTGTGTATCCAGTCAGGGAGGCATCAAGCCCCTGACTCTGCAGACTTGCAAAGTGTGGCTTTCCCCCCATGGTAGCTACCTCCAGTACATGTTGGTCCCAGTACATGTTGGCACCAGCAGTGGAGACATTCTCCTCCTAAGACTTATCTTGAGTAAATCAAGATTTGTAAATTGCATTTAATAGAGATGGGCAGGAATTTTGCTTTAGTTCCAATTTACCAAGAATTTAATAAGAATTTACCAAAATCCACCTTTTTCCCCCATACTTGGGTCAGATAGAATTTGAGATTTAAAAAGTTCGAATGTGAGAGAAACTGCAAGTAGGACCTGACCCATCCTGGCTCAGTGGACACCGCTGCTGCGCCTGCTAAGCCAGGCTGAAAGCTGGTGCATGCTGCACCAGTTGCTGGACTTTGGGGTTCCCAGCAGGCCACTGTTTATGTAGAAAATGCCTTAAGATACATCAAAAGCAGCCACAATTTGCACCAATTACAACTGCTCTAGGCACATCTTAAGGCAATTTCTATGTAAAAAGTGGCCTGCCAGGAACCCGGAAGTTGCTTCCCTGGCTTGACTCAGGAGAATGCAAGTCGACACTGGAGGTAAGTGGAATGGAGTTTGGGGGGGGTCGAACCAGGCTAGTCCGCCAGATTTAAACCACCACCACACACAAAATCCCCTCACATCCCTAAAGTATCAGATTCATCCATGTACTTTGGCCTTTGAATATGAAGCTCTTAAGAATCTGGGTTTGACTTGTGTATATTCAACTGTCGAGTGTTCTACCACGTTAGTGCTGAATTAGGTTTGCCACCACCTTTTTTTCTGATGGGCTCCTCATCTTTAAGAGCTACCTGGCAGTCAAGTACAACATGGTCCTCTGGATGCTGGAAATAGCTGTAACTATTGAATTTGGGTGGTGCAGATGAGAATCTTATTTCAGTTTATTTTTTATGAATTTACTCAGAATCACAAATTTCTTCATATTCAGAGTGGCAAGAACTTGAGATTGAAAATATTGGATTGTGTGGGAATAAGCAAAACTGATAGATTAATCCATTCCTCGTTATAAGCTTGCAACTTCTGAACTAAAGTGCAGATTGGAACTCAGTTTTGCACTGCCTTTTGCATTTATCAAATGTTCCAACCAAGTTTCCAGAATCTCCTACTTTTTTTTTTTTTTTTTACAAAAAATTCACCCGGAAAATATTGGTTATCAGACAGCTTAAAAATATAATACATACATACATACATAAAATGCATCAAAATACATTTGAAATGAATATTGGGGGGATACATTTAGAAATGCATGGTTTGAGAGAAAAGGTTTTAAAATAATAATTAATGTGTAAATGGGACAGAACAGATTTATGGGTGGACACATGTGGACGTGACATGAACTGGAAATAAACAGATTCAGCTATCCCTTCTGTAATCTGCTCCTTGGTTTAGGCAGAAGCTGTTTCTGACAACAGGTTCCTCTGCATTGTTTTGGCAAGGGGTGTAGCAGACCTTACCAATGTCCTCCTTCCTTAGATGTCTGATGGAGCATGGAATTGTGACAAGATAATCTCCAGAACATGTCAGGGTGATGCAGACAACTGGCTCACCAAGTTGTTGCATAGCCACCATGGTAAGTTAGCACTCTGCAAATGGACGTCTACACAGATGCATAATTAGAGAAGTAGGTCTTTCCAGGGAAGAGGAGCCGAGCCAAATATATCTTTATGACTCCCTGGGCATATAATCCTGCTACAGCACAGGAAGATCAACAGTAGTATTGATCCATACATACAGATATGAAGTTGGCTTCTACTGATCTATCTAGTCTAGTATTATCTATTTTGCGTAGCTGGCACTCTCAAGCAGGGCTCTTCTGGGAATCTTTTGTCCCGATATGTTGGGGGCCCAAGTTCCCAGATATATTGGTTGGTGGAGACTCGGGTAGCAATTAATGATTTGAGTTTTTTTAAGGATGCATCAAGGCATATGAAATCAAAACCACTTTGTGATCCCCAGACTAGCCACTTGATTTGTCAGCTCTGCTCTGCTCAGCTTGCCGACAATCTAGTCTAATCCATAAAACAAGAAGTACAGACCCCTAAATATGGAAATAAAACAGCCCATTAGGTGAATGATATGGTTAGTGCTGGAATGCAGCATGCTCAAGGATATTTGCTGGGCTATCTTAATGGGCACATTTTTATTTTTTTAAAAAGCATGTCTCAGATTGTTACCAGCTACTTAAAAAGGAGAAATTGTGTGTGTGTGTGTGTGTGTGTCTATATCTATATCTATATCTATATAGATCTATATAGATCTATATCTATCTATCTATCTATCTATCTGCTCTACATGCAGGTACTGTTCTGTACCAGTGGGTTTTCTGGCTAATTTTAAATAATGAATTTGAACAGGAGAGGCCAGAAAAATGAATTGTCAGCTTTCGTGAGGGGTTGGGTTGTGGGCTGTAAATCAAAAATGAGCCTCCCTTAGTCACAGCGTTGGTTCTCCCCACCAACTGTTCAAATGCCTCAGGTGCCAGAAGGCATTAGAAAGCCCAGTGCAAAAGGTTGGCAGTTCTGCTGATGGTAGGGGGGAAAATCAGTGCTATTTCCCCCCTTCTTTTCCCTCCCTCCTCTGCTTCTCAACTCAGCACCGAGATCCCAGGATGTGGCTTTGCATTTTGCAGTCTTTGTACAGACCATAAGACAACCCTGTTACAATGCACCAGTTGCCTCTGTGGTTATAATCAGAGCTAATGCAATGAAAGAATATCCCACAGGTGTTGCTTGGGAACCAACTGATTGCATTTAACCTTGTTTTCAAGTAGTTCCTCATGTCTGATACCTGCACTTCTCCAAGACATCTTTGTTCATGCATAAGTAAATGCATGAAAGGAAAATGTTTGATCAAGATGATAGTCTCAGTCATCTGAATAATTATGTTGATGGAAATGTCTGTATATAAAAAAAAACATGGACAGTACTGAACACGATGCAGGATGTGCATCAAAAATTGCCCAGCAAATTTCATCCTACTTCCCTAATCCTGTAAAACTGAGTTAATAACGTATTTCCTTGAAACCAAAATTTGAGTTGAATTTGTAAAGTCATACTGAGCAGAGAAGAAACCTGTGTTGGGATCGGATTAAATGTTAAAAGAATTCTGAAAAGACTAACTTATGATCTTGGGGAGGTGGGGGTCCATAGTTGTGAAGATAGTGGAGTAGGGCTGGATGAATATGTCAATTTCAGTTTCACTGAATTTCTCATTTTTCAAACGTAAAGATCCATTCGTCCCATTTCCACATCAATTTGCCATTTCCCCCCAAAATGTTTGCATGAAAATCAGGATGCATGTTTGTGCACATTTCCCCTAGTATTTTCATTTTAGTACTCAATTTTACCTGATGCACATTTTTGCACCCAATTTTCCCTAATACCACGCATGTTTGCATGTTATTTTCCTGCACATATGCATCTGTGTGTACATTCCCCCCCTATTATATACACATTTTTGTACATATTTTTGGATTGAAGAAATTTTTGGATTGAAGAAATCTCAAAATTTGGAAAATCCACCGGCTGGCAGATTGGGAGCTGAGACATGTGTCCGTGCATGCCCATACACAAACAAACACACACATGCATACACAAGTTCCCACCACACCCACATCTCAGCATGCAGGGATGGGGGAGGTTTCAACATCTGTTGCCTGTGTGCGGAGATGCTAGGGATGGGAGCTTAAAGCCTCTCGCACACCCAGTGATCCCAACCAAGATCTTTATTTCATCATTGCTATTAGCAGCAGGGAAACAGCAATCAGTGTCGCAGTCACAATCATTGGCATATGTGTGTGTGTAGAGATGAAAGCCTCTCCCATACTGCACAGCATTCCTAACCAGGATTCCTCTCTGAGCAGCGCTAATAGCCAGGGGAGGCTGGTGATTCCTATGTCAGTGGGGCTCCTTATCCACTACAGTTTTTATTCTGAGCTTTATCAGGGCAATCCATGGTGCTCCATGGTATTGAACCTATTTTGGGGGATGGCGTTCAGCATCATAGATAGCTCCTATAAAGCTCAGAATAAAAGCTGCAATGGATAAGGAGCCCCACTGACAGAGGAGTCACCAGCCTCCCCTGCTAATAGCAGTGACAGAACTGCAGGGTCCCCCCCACCCACCCTGCTGCCCAACAAATCATCTCCATCATGGGAAAAGGTAGGTGGGTCTCCTTGGTTTTGTGGGCCACAGGTTGCCCAACCCTGCTTTAGGGAAAGCTTTCTGGGTAGGTTTAATCTGTGGTACGTCATCACACTCTGTGTGAACCTCAAGCCATTTGACCACATTTGTGCTGAGAAAAAGGGAATATTTAGTTGTAGAATCTCTTTCTCTATGAAATTGTGTTGCTCGATATGAACCTGAGCAGAAGCTGCCTGGAGGTTTGCCCTCTAAATAATACACACTAAGGTTGCAATCCTATGCATGTTTAGACAGAAAAAAAGTCCTACAACTCCTAGCATTCCCCAGCCAGCCATGTTGGCAGGGGGAATGCTGACAGTTGTGGAACCTTTTTCTGTCCAAACATGCATAGAATTGCACTTTTAAAGTATGAGCATTACTTCTATTGCCTGAACAACTGAAATAAAACCAGGAGACATAAAAATCCAGTGCTGAGAAAACCTGAAATTAACACAAATGTTATTGAGGCCTACCCTGACCAAGAGTGGAGATTCTCTAGTCTTTCTTTTCTTTCTCTTACTAACCCTACATACACAAATTGCCATGTTTATCAATTAGGAGGAAAACACAAGCAAACCCAAACTTGCCGGATTTAAGAACCACCAACCCACAATGTCTCCACCTTGTCAAGGTTCAGCTTCAATATATTGCCCCCCTGATTCGGTCCATTAACAAGTCCAGACCAAAGTTCAGCTAGGGATGGGTAAGAATTTCATTTCATTATGGTTTTGATTTAAAAAATAACCAAGTTCTCCATATTTGAGACAAAAAAGAATTTGAGATTTATGAAACAATGTGGGAGAAATGGTAACTGACATTTGTCTGTCCAGGAAGAGGGCTTTGAGTGCTTAGATCTTAAAAGTCTGGCTTTGAATCCCTTTGCATCCAGCCATGTTAGTACTGGACTAGGGTTGTCACCTGTTTTATTTTCTGACAGGCTCTTCATCTAACAGGCAAATGTCAGGCAACTGCAACATGGCCCTCTTCATGCTGAGAATAGCTGCACCTATTGAATTTGGCTGGTGCAGATGGGTGAGGATTTCATTTCAGTTGGTTTTTGATTATAATTTACAAAAATGTCCTAAGTCCATATTTGAGAGAGAAAGGACTTGAAATGTAAAAAAACAATCAACCCCCCCCAAATATGGGTGTAAGTGAAAGTGACAGATTTGCACACCCCTAGACTCAGCATCTCCATAGGCTCTCCTGACTGTATTAACAAAGAGAAATGGAGCTGAGTGTCATCAGCAAACCTTACTCCAAAATCCTCAGGTGATCTCACACAGTAGCTCCATATAAATGGTCAAGAGTATGGAGAGATAATATTGAACCTTGTGGGACTTCACAGCTCAAATGCCATGAAGTCAAGCAATGCTCTACCAATGCCACTTTCTGAAACTGACAAACTATTGGTATGAGTGGAACCACCGTATAACGTGGCCCTGAAGCCCTGTTTCCCCATAGGAGCTGACAAGCAGAGATATTAGTCATCATCATCAGGCGATCACTCGTGACCAAGTAAGATTGTCTTCTGGGATAAAAGGAGGACATTCTAAAGAAGATTGTGTAGACTCTAGTGATGGGTCCGTAAGTGACTGTGGAGGCCAATTCTAGATCCACACAGCTTCCCACAGTGAGGACACAGGTTACCAGATAGAAGATGGTCCTGTAAAGGATTCATTTGACGTGCTTTTCGCTTAGCATGTTTCTCCCTTTCACCTTGCACTCGGGCTTCTTCAAAGTCCATGGAACCTTTGTGAAAGGCCAACCTCCAGTTAGATCGTTCATGGGCCAGAGCTTCCCAGTTTTCGATGTTTATATTGCATTTTTTTAGATTAGCCTTATGAACATCTTTAAACCTCTTATATTGACCACCGATATTCCGCTTTCCATCCTTGAGTTGGGAGTAAAGTAACTGCTTTGGGAGACGGCAGTCAGGCATTCGAACAACATGACCGGTCCACTGAAGTTGGCGTTGAAGGATCATTTTTTTCAATGCTAGTAGTCTTTGCTTCTTCCAGTACACTGACATTTGTTCGCCTATCTTCCCAAGTAATTCGTAGGATTTTCCGGAGGCAACGTTGATGAAACCTTTCAAGGAGGTGGAAGTGACGTTTATAGATAGTCCATGTTTTGCAGGCATACAATAAGGTTGGTAATACAATGGCTTCATAAACCAGTGTTTTGGTCTTCTTACAAATATCCCGATCCTCGAACACTCTATGTTTCATTCGAGAAAAAGCGGCACTTGCGGAGCTCAGACGATGCTGGATTTCACTGTCGATGTTAGCTGTAACAGAAAGATAGCTGCCAAGATAGAGAAAATGATCAACATTTTCCAGTATTGTCCCGCCAAGCTGGATAGATGGCATCACCAAAGGGTTAGCTTGCACTTGCTGATGAAGCACTTTGGTTTTTTTGATGTTAAGTGAGAGACCAAGTTTTTCGTATGCTTCTGCAAAAGCATTTAGGATAGTTTGGAGATCATCCTCTGAATGTGCGGAGACCACATTATCATCAGCATACTGAAGTTCCACGACGGAGGTTGTAATTACCTTACTTTTTGCTTTCAGCCTGCTGAGATTAAAAAGCTTTCCATCAGTTCGATATATAATTCCCACACCAGTGGGAAGTTTCCCCTTGACAAGATGTAAAACCATGGCGATCAAAATGGCAAATAATGTTGGGGCGATAACACATCCCTGTTTAACACCTGATCCCATTTTAAATGGAGCACCATGAGAGCCGTTGTTGTCCAAAACCATTGCCGTCATGTTGTCATGGAGAAGTCGCAAGATATTCACAAATTTATTGGGGCATCCAATTTTCATAAGGATAGTCCAGAGAGCTGTATGGTCTACAGTATCAAAGGCCTTAGCCAAATCGATAAATGCCATATAAAGGGGTTGATTTTGCTCCCGGCATTTTTTTGGGAGCTGACGTGCAGTAAAAATCATGTCTACTGTCCCTCTAGAGGGGCGGAAACCATATTGAGTTTCAGGGAGGATCTCTTCTGAAATAGATAGAAGACGGTTTGCGAGAATCCTAGCAAATATTTTACCTGCGGTTGCTAAGAGAGAAATGCCCCGATAGTTTCCACAGTCTGTTCTATCACCCTTCTTAAAGAGGGTGATAATTATGGCATCCCTGAAGTCTTCTGGGGTCTCTTCTCTTATCCAGATTTTTTCGATGAGTTTATGAAGATGTTGTACAAGTTCGGGGGGCCCTTCTTTAAAGATTTCAGCAGGAATCCCATCTGGTCCACTAGCTTTGTTGTTCTTCATTTGATTAATGGCTTTTTTTACTTCATCCAAAGTGGGGAGTATTGCAAGTTCCTCTTTAATTTGTTTTTGCGGGATTTGCGAAAAAATCTCATTATCCACCTTAGATTTACGATTTAAAAGGTCATAGTAATGCTCTTTCCAACGCAGTGCAATAGACTCTTTGTCTTTTAAGAGTTTGGTGCCATCTTTTGATTGTAAAGGGTTTCCCCATAGGAGCTGAGAAGCAGAGATATTAGTACCAACCTAAGGAGGAAGAGGCAGTTCCTTTACATAGAACACTGAATAATGATCAGTCTTTCTATGTTATGCCAGCTGGCATAATGGTGACTTCGACAGATCTCATCATGTTAACCTTAGCACAGTTAAGTCTGGCTGCCCATCCTCTTGTTAGCATGACAGGTTCATACCAGTGATCATGCTCATTTCACCTATGCTGATGTCACTCTGAAGAAGAGTGACACCATCCTGTGTGTGCATGACACATGATGGCTTTGATTGAACATGGCAGCTCTCCTTACACAGTCGGAAGCATGAGTAAACCGGGTAGTCCTTCTACAGTCTCTCTATAATCACTGTTTTGTGCATGAGAGGACTGAGTGTCACAAATGACATGGAATGAAAGGAAGGTGCATCACTGGCCCTCTTCTTTTGGCATACTATTTTGTCAGTAGAGCTGCAGATCTTTAATCAAAACCGTGTAGCAGCTGTTATTCCAGCACTCTTTTGCCTTGTAGCTTGAGGAATAATAATAATAATAATAATAATAATAAGTTTTGAATTACTAAAAGTCAAGAAGATATGAATGTGTTATGTCATGGAAGGTGTGTGTGTGTGTGTGTGTTTGTGTCACCCATCTCCTCTAATGTGCAAGGTATGTTGCAAGAAAACACCTGTTTGTGTCCAGCAGATAGCAGTGCTGAGAGAAATTGAGAGAGAGAGAGAGAGAGAGAGAGAGAGAGTTAGTTTGATTCAGCTACATAACTTATACATCTGAAATCTCACTAGTCAGTGAGCTTCTCTGTAGGTTGTTTTCCTCGAATTGTCCCTCAAGCTAAGCCATGCTTACATCTTTACATTGCTGCTGATTTTTACACTTTGGTTTTGTACTGTAGTTTCATACTTTTTAAAATTTCATATTACCGGTATGTTTTATCATGCTGTGTTTTATGGTTTTAATTCTTGTGAACCATCCAGAGAGTTTCAACAGTATAGAAATGTAATTAATGAATAAAGAATTATAACTAAACAAGAGACATAGCCATTAGTTTCCTTTCACCTTTATTAGTGATGTTGTTATGTAGTGGTCTTCCCTTTGGTTGCCTGTAGTTTTCATTATATTTCAAAATAAAATTCCATCTCAGATAAAGTTGTGGCAAATGGCCTCTTAAGATTCTCCACCTGATTTGTGGTCAGAGAAAAACTGGGGTGAACATTTCATCAAATTTCTCCAAGGGGAGAGTGAGACTGTTCCTCAGAGCGAGACTTTTCCTCAGAGCGAGGCATTGTGGGCAGGGTGGCCAGGGAGATCACCTGCACTGCCAGCACTTTGCCAGAAAGATTAAGCTGCTTTTGCCATCATTGGCAGAGTGGTGGCAGCACAGGTGCACTCCGTGACCACTTGCCCACAATGCCTCGCTCTGAGGAAGGACCCACTCCCCAGAGTACAGCATTGAGAAGTGTGATAGCTCTGGAAATCATGGGAGTGCCCACACTGCCACCAAAAATGTGACAGCAATGATTCTTTTAAACATCTTTTAAACAGACGAAGGAGGAGGAGGCCTGCCTCAGGCAGCACAAAGTTGTGTGCTGGCCCTGGTCAAGGGTGGGGCACACCATTACCAGTGGCTGTAGCACACAGCATTCTGAAATCCATATTTGTATTTTATTTTTTTAGCTTTCGGTGCAGCTCATCTTGGGGAAAATTCACATATTAGGGGAAAGTGTGTATAAAATGCATATATTTGTGAAAAGTGTGCACAAAACAGTATTTCAGCAATGGGAAGTTCTTGGGGAAAATGTGTACATTTAAAATGCATACAAAAATGCATACATTAATTAGGAAAAAATGCACACCCAGACAGTACAAATTTCACTTTCCCCCCCCTCTCTCTCTCGAGAGAGAGAGGGAAGGAGAGAGAGATGCGGACTCATGTGGAATTGGGATGGAACAAGCTTGATCAAAAAATCTTGGTGAAGTCAAGATTGACAGGTATTCCCCCCCATTTAGGGGAGGGGCCATAGCCTAGTAGTAGAGTACATGCATTGCATGCAGAAGGACTAGGATCAATTCCCTAGCTCCAATTTTATTCTTGATTTTTTTCTACTTGATTGTTTAAAATTGTTTTTTCATATATGCGTGTCTCCCTCTATGTTGTATGTTTATATGTCTGCATGCATATGCATATGGTTTTTATTATGCATTTTGAAGGTTTTAATCTTTGTAAATTGCCAAGAGAGCTTCGACCATTGGGCGGTACAGAAATGTAATAAATGAATGAAAAATGAATTCTTGGCATCTCCAGGTAGGGCTGGAAAAAATTCCTTCGTGAAACCCTGGAGTGCTGCTGCCAGTCAGTGTTGACAATACTGAAGTAGATGGACCCCTGGTTTTGACTCAGTATGAGGCAGCTTCCTATGTTCCATCCATCCCTCATTCTGTCAGGGGTACTCACCTTTGCAAACAGCCCTGATCAAATGTTCACATCTTCCCTGCACCTAGGGAGCTTGTGGCAGAGGTAAGATATGGGACAGGTGCTTCCTATTTCAGAGCTCAGTCTCTTAGCTACTAAATTACATCAGTTCTGTGATGCCTGTTCATTTAAGTTCCACTTCAGTCTTATGGGTTCTTTGAGTTGCTACTGAATTGTGCTTTAAATGACATTTTGCAACAGATTTGGAGATTCCTCCTTGACCAAATCTTCTGAGGAATTTCAAAAGAAGCAAACTATACAATTAGATTTTTTTAAAGATACAACTACTGTAATTTCCATGGGTGTTTGGTACATCCATATGTGGGACCCACAGAAAACATCAAATCAGGTTTGTCCAGATGCACTTTGAGTGCAATCATCCAATTCTCACCAACTGTGGATTTCTTTTGGGTGTGTGTGTCTAGGCTGGTGAATCTTAATAATAGGATCCTGTTCAGTAAATATTGAGTATTTCATGTTGGATGCAATAAAGGGGGGGGGGGAGAGAAGCATTTAGCAAGCAAGGTTTGCACTATGAGATTTGATCATTTCGGTGGGGGGACTAACTGCAAAATGTTGCAATGGCCAAGAGAAAACATAAATCACTTTTAAAGTGCCTCCATCTGTAATGCTAAGAACGGAAGATGAGATTAATAGACCTTTTCAAATATAGTGTGTAGAGGCAGTTTGCTGGCCAGAGAGAAAGGTGCTTCTGAAGAATAACCATATGTGGTCTGAAAGACAACAGGGGGAGAGGCAGACAGACTGCTCTCCACCCTCTTAAATGTTGCCCCTTATATGACAAGGTTGTTATATTTGTTTATTCATTTTAAAATTTATGAGCCCTATAGAGCATTCAGGGCCGCTAACAATACATTATAAAGTGTTTTAATACTGTTCTTAATATCCCTTTTAGTATACTTCGTAACTGCTGCTGTCAGGGAGTATTCCTTGCTACACTTTATAGCGGTGTGATTCAATGTGATGGAGTTTGATTTTTAATCATTGTTTTTATTCTGCTATTTCCTCCCTTTGTTAACATCCTTGGATATTAGTGGTGGAAAGATGTCCTATACATTTTTGGACATGCATGTACATGTGGTTTGCAAAGATCGATGCTGAGAACCATGGCACTTTTTAGAAATACTGCAAGACAGGAGCAGATTTTATACATATATTGTGTGTGCCTGAGATATGATCAGGGAAGTAGGTGGGGCTTAGTGATAGATCACATGCTTTGCATGTAGAAGGTCCCAAATTCAATCCCAGGAATCTCTGGGTAGGGTTAAAAAGACCAAAAACAAATCCTGTCTGAAGCCCTGGAGTGCTGCCCGCAGTCAGTGTCAACAATACTGGGTTAATTAAGGAAGGGGGAATCTGTCAGTTTGGTTTTCTCCCACATTCAGCTTTTTTTTTAAATCGTAAGAACTTAAGAAGAGCCATGTTGGATCAGACCAAGGGTCCATCTAGTCCAGCATTCTGCCAACACAGTGGCCAACCAGCTGCCCACAGGAAACCCACTAGGAGGACATGAGTGCAACAGTTCCCTCCCACCCATGTTCCCCAGCAACTGAGGTACACATAGGCATACTGCCTCTGATATTGGATGTAGCATAGGGCCATCAGGATAGCTTTCTCTTCCATTAATTTGTCCGATCCCCTTTTAAAGCCCTCCAAATTGGTGGCCATCACTACGTCTTGTGGAAGTGAATAAGATAGCTTAACTATGCACTGTGTGAAGTACTTCCTTTTATCTGTCCTGAATCTCCCACCAATCAGCTTCATGGGATGACTCTGGGTTCTAGTATTATGAGAGAGGGAGAAAAATGTCTCCTTATTTACCTTCTCCACACCAAGCATAATTCTGTATACCTCTATCATGTCTCCCTTTACTCACCTTTTTTCTAAGCTGGACAGTCCCAACTGTTGTAACCTTCTTCATAGGGGAGTTGCTCCAGCCACTTGATCATTTTAGTTGCCCTTTTCTGCACTTTCCCAATTCTATACAAGTTCTAACTCTACAAAACTCAACTCTACAAAAGAAGCAAAAGTTCTTTCTCTCTTGAATATGAAGGATTCGGTGATGTTTTGAAAATTCTTATAAAAAGGAACTGAAATGAAATTCTCACCCATCTGCACCAGCCAAATTCAATAGGTTCTGCTATTCCCACCATGAAGAGGACCATGGTGTGCCTGCCTGCCTTATAGCTGTTAAAGATGCAGAACCTGTCAGAAAGAAAGAGGTGGCAACTCTAATTCAACACTAACATGGTTGAATACACATGGAACACATGGATTCAAACCCAGACATTTCAGAGCTAAGCACTCAATGCTCAGGGTCTGGATGGACAAATCGATAAGATTCATTTAAAAGTTCATTCATTAAAAAATAATAATTGCAAGTTATTTTTGTCCTAAATATGGAGAACTTTGCAAATTGTGGTACATTCTTATCAAAAGCAAACTGAAATGAAATTCTCACCCATCCTCTGACTCAGAATAAGGCAGCTTCCTATATTCCAAAGGAGGTTGAAAAGAAATTGGTCATTTTTCATCATGTCTCAGATTATTCTTTTCAGTTCAATCCTGAAAACTTTGATTCAGTCTAGAATTTGCTGACAGCCACGAAAATCTTGATTGCTTCAAAGTGGTATCTTCCAATGTCCCCACTGTGAATGAATGTCTTCAAAAGACATTGCTCTTGTCCTTGATGGTAAAACCCACTGCCTATGTTATGGGATGCTTAATGACAGTCATGGGATGCTTAATGACTTTTAAAAGGACATAGGTCAAATATGTTTCCTATATAAGTTGATACTGTAGAACCAACAATAATCCCTTTAACTCTTAAAGGATCCCTTAAGTGTTAAGACTATAGCACTATCTTGAGACAGTTAAGTGTTTAATGTTTTATATGTCTGTGTTAATTACTGTCATGTGTTGTTACTGTTCTTGTCATTACGAATTTTTAGAAACCATTAAAATGCACAATTTAAAATAGAAAGATCAACAGATAAAAACACACTAAGAGCCCTGTTGGATCAAACCAATAGAGACACCCCCCTCGCCCAGTGGCCAACAATGCTGGCTATGACTAATGGGAATTGTAGGCCAAAACATCTGGGCAGGCATAAGATTCCCACCCCTGGCCTATGAGAAGCCCACAAATAGGACACAGAAGCACAATAGCACCCTTCCACTCATATTCCTCAGCAACTGTTATGGAGAGGCATTGATAGTATAGCACAGGGCTCTCCAACGTTGGGTCCCCAGATGTTGCTGGCCTACAGCTCCCAGCATACCCAGACAGCATGGCTAATGGCAAGGGATTCTGGGAGCTGTAGTCCAGCAACATCTGGGGACCCAACGTTGGAGAGCCCTGGTATAGCAGGTAGTGTACAAAGCAGCAGGAGCAGATGAAAATACAACAAATGTTCCAAAAGCCTTGCTAATAAAGTTCCAAAAGACAAGGCTTTTTAGCAAGCCAGACTCAACCCCTCACCTCCATAAAAAGACCTGCTCAAACAAGAAACTCTTTACCAATCGTTGGAGTTCACAATGAGTGTGCCACTACAGAAAAGACCTTGCTTCTTGTTGTGTTTACAGTGAAATCCTATACAAGTCTATTCAGCTGCAAGTCCCGCAGAGTTCAAAGAGGGTTACTCCCACATATGTGGATGTAGGACTGCAGCCGTAGTCTAACTTTAACAATGATGGTACATTTTATTTATTTATTTATTATATTTATACCCCACCTTTTTTCCTGCAAGGAACCCAAGGCGGCTTACATAATCATCATCCTCCTCTCCATTTTATCCTCACAACCAGTGCTTTTTTTCTGGAGAAAAGGGTACCGGAACTCTTGGATTACATTTCCTCGGGAGTAGATGGCGATTAAATTGTAATGCAATTAATAGAAGAAAAGGTGCTGGAACTCAGTTCCGGTGAGTTCCACCAGAAAAAAAGCCCTGCTCACAACAACCTTGTGAAGTAGGTTAGGCTGAAAGTCAGTGACTGGCCCAATGTCACCCAGTGAGTTTCATGGCTGAGCGGGGACTAGAACCCGGATCTCCGGAGTCCCAGTCCAACACTCTCACCACTACGCCACATGGGGCAGGCCCTCCCATAGGTGACCTCACTATATTACTCATACATTACTCATATCTCATGGAAGACAGTCATGGGAGCAGCAAACTTAACCTAAATATAGGTTTGGATCAAATGCACTGTTCCATTCACAGAAGGAGCTTTCATTAATGGAAAGAGTCCATTAATGAAGACAGGGGGTCCTCTCATGAATGGAAGCCTTTTGTTTTGATCTAATCCATAATGTATGAATCAATCCTATTATTGTTAGGATTGTTGGCCTTTAATATCATTAGTACCAGAACATAGTTTATCTTCTATGGATTAGAAGATTTCCATCCCCTAAGAGGAAAATATAACCATTACATATTGTTTTTATTTATTTCTTTTTGCCTTGGCTAATATTCTCTAGTATAGATGTTCTAAACATTGTTTACTGAAAGTGCAAATTAAGAGGATTCAGAACAGAAGACTTTTTTTTTTAATGTGGAAGGAGGGACCTTGTTTAATTTCGGAGCAACACAAGTCTGGCAACAAGAATTTGCCTTTAGAGAGTGCTCATGATTTGGCTATTAAAATGTTAATGCCCTGTTTGCTCTGCAGTGACATCTGTCCAATATATATATATATATATATATATGAGATGCCATGAATACAGAGCTATCTTTTCTTCTTTTATTTCTCTTAGGCATCATAACTTTGACTCAGGGCCAAATTTAAGTTGCGAGTGGCAGACCCAGGTTGCTTGTGAAAATCGGCAGAGTGAAGGCATCTTTGCAGAGTAGAAGTAGTGAGCAAACCCTTCAGTTTGGGGAGCATTTCCCAATCATAGAAAGCAATTTATCTCTCCTTGCTCCAGTTGGGCATAGAATAAAGGATACAGTCAGGACATATGAGAAATTTGTTTACTTTTGTTTATGTCTGGAATTTAACCTGTTCACCTTACGAACATGAACGCGTGCACAATCTGTCCAATTGGAGCAGGCCTTGATGTTCCCTTTGTGTGCTCCTGTCAGCCTTGCTACCTCTTCTTTCCGACAGGGTCACTGATGTCAGTTAGCCCTGGGGGGAGGGGGGCAGTCTAACTGGACCAGGCCCTGATATTCCCTAGGCTTCCTCCTGTCTTCTTCACCCATTTTCCAATTTTTTCTTCTTCTTAACATTTCATTAATTTCCCTTCCTATTCATTTGAATTGGATTTGTTGGATTTTTCTTTTCTTTTTCTGGTTCATTCATTTTGCATCTTTCATTTTTCCAATGGCTTCAATGGAAGATCTGCCCAGTCTACTGCTGCCTGTAATGTTGGTGTTTTCCATCCAAATACTGTGAAATTTGAAGGGAAATTTCTACTCCCCCACCCCTGCCAGTCATCAGACCGGCCAAATTTCAGCCACATTGGCAAAGGGTTCTGCTCTCTAAAAGAATAAAGGCTTCCACTCTGTCAATGCCACTGCTCTATCTCCCCTCCTCCTTGAGACCTTGCTGTGACCTGCACAGTAAGTTCATGGAAACAAGGCCTTCAAATGCAAGGCCATTAACAATGAATGGAAATTAATTGGAAAATAAAACAAATGGAATTTAATTTGTTTTTTTCTATGCATTTTTAAAATCTCCATTCAGTTTCAATATAAAATGAATGAAAATTGATTGGATGAATCCACTTAATTTGCATCATCATCATCATCATCATCATCATCATCATCATATCATCATCATCATCATCATCCCAAACCTAGCTCTGCTTCATTTCTTCCCACCCAGAACCAGAAGAAAGGACTGTCTTACATGAGTATCTGCAGTTCTGGCGTATAAAGTTTAAGTTCAGCCGTCCTGTTTTCAGCTTTGGGTTAAATACCTCACGTTGACAGTGCTATGGGAGTATTGGTTTGGAAAACACCATTAGACATTTAGACTGAGTGGATTAGCAGGGATGTTGGAGAGTCCTTGGTCTCCAGTCACGAGTCTTTGAACCCGAGTCTCAAGTCCGAGTCTGAGTCCTTGGTCCAAAATAGTGACTCACGAGTCACGAGTCACTCCCAAAGCTGACTCCACGAGTCCCTATTAAAATCAATGGGGGGTTTTCCCGAACAAAATAAGGCTACTTCAGATGTGTGGCTTAAATAAATTCTAGGCACAAGTGTGCCTTTTTATTTCAAAACTCTGCAACTGATTTTGGCAAGAACAGACCAGGCAGACAAACCCAAAATAACCAGGCAGGCAGAGGAGGCAGGGAACCCCAAAGCAGGCAGGCAGAGGCCTTTGTCTTGGACAATTCAAACTTGGAACTGGTCAAGAAGAGACCAGGCAGGCAGAGGAGGCAGGGAACCCCAAACGGGCAGGCAGAGGCAGCCAAACCCAAAATGTCTGAAAGGTTGCATTTTAGGAAAATGATTTAAAAAAATAAACTTGCTGTACTTTCTAAAACTTATCCATGTTGCATTTGAGGAACACGTTTTTTTCTAAATGTTTGGCCCCCATTCTGGAATGGTGAGGTCTCATCACAATTCCACCCTCACTGAACACCCACTCTACTGACCAAAGAGAGTCAGTAGTGAAAATGCCAAAGAGAGAGGAGAGAGAGAACCCACACGCACTGGCTTTAGAAAAGCCCCTTCCCCTTTAGATATTTTACGGTCTTTCCCTGGAGAAAGAAGCTGGATTACAAAATGCTTCATTCTTAGTTCGAGAGTTACTGGGTGGTCAAGCTTGCTTTGAAGCTATTGCCTCTGCCCTAAAGCCCTTACTCTTGGCTGAATGTTACACAGTGCGGAGGAAAGGATCTGTGCACGTGTAGATAACCACTCTCTACTTTGTAGTTATTACTGTCAATTTTTGTTTCTCACAGTTTCTCATCCCCCCCCCCCCCATCTCAAGCTCAGTGCACCACATATGTATATTGGGGAAATGGTTACCGTATATACTCGAGTATAAGCCGAGTTTTTCAGCACATTTTTTGTGCTGAAAAATGCCCCCCTCGGCTTACACACACACACACACACACACACACACAATAATTTGTATGCATTTTTTTGTGTGTTTCTCCAGTCCTAATATGTGCAGTTCTGTACACAATTTTGCCTATTATGCACATTTTGTGCAAACATTTTTCCTAATATAATGAATATAAAAACATACCGTAACCATTTCCCCAATATATAATTTTCACTAATATACAGTTTTGTGTGCATTTCCCCCAAATGTACACTTTTTTTGTGTCTGCTCTCTTTTTTTGCCTGTAGAACCCCATTGCAAAATTCAGAAAAGTGTACATTTTGAAGGATTACTGAGTTTCTGTTCAGGTATTGGTCCAAAAGTGCAAAATTAGTTAAGTGTGCATTAAAATTCAATCCATACAATTTTCCCTTGCCAACCCTCTCCCCCCCCCCCATGCCATCCCATCACAGGGGTGGGCTTCACATATTGATTTATGATTTGATTGTAACACAGCATCTCTCTTGAATGTTCTTAATGCCATCAGAAAATACAGTAGGCCCAGCAGACCCATTTCCCAAGTTAGGCACACTAGAGAGTTGGTATTTTGCCAAACGAAGTTGTATAGCTTGCACATACATTGTATTAGTTAAGTACACCAGGAGCTGGAACACAGGAGTGTGACTAAATGGGTAGTGTTAGGATGATCGGTTACTCTGGAATTGTCACACCAGAGCTAATACCAGCACTGTAGTCCTTGTAAATTGCAGTTTGAAATATTCATCAACCAAGCCGTTACTTTTTTTGTGCAGTTCCTTACTAAAATAATACAGCTCTAAGCAGTCTGTTATATGACAAAGGTAAGCTCCATAATGAGTCTCAAATACTTTCCATGGCTTCGAGTCAGATCAAATTCAAAATACATTGGTCTATCTGTTTTTCAGATTGGACTTCATACTTAGTACTTACTGCAACTGACCATTTAGTTTCCTCAACTATGTATATGTATATATTATTTACAAATTACCAGAAAGGCTGTTTCTTAACACAGACACCCGATATAGAGAATGATTTCTACTTATCAAAGTAGTTAATTAGATGGTATAATATATTAATTACATTCCATCTAATCCACTTAAGTTTGCAGTGTGCAATTACCTTACTACAACAGTCTTGTTAAACATCAGTTAAATGACCTCAGCTTTTATTATGACACTGTTGTCTCAATAAAGACTTGAATATTCATTTACTGATTCAGAGCCTGCCATAAAGAGAGAGCAAGAGGGGGCGGTGGGGGAGAAGAAATCATAGCAAAAATTTATTTGCACACAAATCTGATAGTGGTGGGTGGAGATTCCATGGCAGAGCTATTTCCACCTCCTCAGCCCTACCAAGGATGTGGGGGTAGCATTTCTTTACTTTTCCTCCTCCTCCTCCTCCTCCTCCTCCTCCTCTTTTTCTTTCACTCTCCCACTGCAGTCAAGGGTAGGGAATTAACTATGCCAGCTCCAGTACTGGCAAAGTGGTGAGTTCCTTCTGGGGGGCATGTCAGGGGAATGGGGGAGCTTAGGATCTTGCTGATCCTAGGCTGCCCTGGCATGCCATATTCCATCCCACACTGACAGCAGGGCATCTACTCCCCTGCAGGCATATTGGAGGCCCTTCATCAGCATCTGTACCATGCCTCCAGGAAGCCTCTTTCTCCACCAGTGGAGAGGCTGATATGGTCTTCAGCTGGCTTTAGGAATAAACACAAAATCAATTTCATCTATCACAGGGGTGCGGACCCAGGGATGAATCTGGCCTGCTGGGCTCCCTATACAGCCCACCAGGGGTCCCCAGATGGCCCCACCCCTTCCCATGGACTCACCATCACTGATCACTTGGTGGTTTCCCAGCTTTTGTGCACTCTTTTCCCCATTCTAAAAGGTTGAAATGCCTCTCCTAAGGCTGAGTTGCTGGCAGTGAGAGCCTTAAGCTAAAATCTGCTGGCATCTCTGGTGTTTCAGCCCCTGCCCCTTTTGCCTTGGCCTCGCCCACCACTGGAATGAGGCCCATGTAGCTGAATTGGCTTAGAAGTCCCCTACAGATCTCTGTGGTGAATGATTGTGCTACCCCCTCCCACAAGAATGGGGGAGGGACTTCAGCGGCTGACCTTACTGCCCTTTTCACACATTAATTTTGAATGCCTGAAGAAGGGTTTAAGTCCCTTTCAGGACCTTTTGCAGTGGGTGAGCCTGATATTGGACAGCACAAGCCTGAATTCACTCCAGATGTTCTGTGTCCTTATGGATGCCATCTTAGGAGTATATAGGATATATTGTTCTGAAGTAATAACAGCAGTCCATAAGCTTTCAAACAGGTGTGCATGTGTGTGCAGACACAGACATACATACCTAAGAATGGCATGAATGGTAGCGAATTCTAAACTACTACCTGCACTAACAACAGAAATAACTTGGGTGTGAATAATGAAAATATATAACATCATACAAATTATTCTTTTCTGATGAAGGTGTGTGGTTGTGTTATTTCACTTCCCAACCTGCAAATAGCAGAGTATATGAATCAGTGGTAATCTAATTATAGTTATTAGACAGGTGTGTCCAATATTGCTTCTTTATTTATTGGGTTAAATCATCACTGAATTGAGCAATAAAATATGAAGAGTGTAGAACCAATTAGGCATGCCGGAGAAAGAAGGAATTGGGGAGGGGAGGAAGAACCCTCTGGAAAGAACTGAGTGAAATAATTATCTGTTTGCTACACTAAGTCAGCAATTTTTTGCCAACTTTTAAATAAGATTATAGAAGATGAAAAGCAAGAGCTTGCTTCAGCTTTTAAGAAAGATGTAAGCAATTTTAAATTGTACTTTGTCCCCTGGGAGAGTGTTGAAAATATTTCTGGTAAATTAAAATATAATAAACACATTTGCTGTGTGAAAACATTTTTCATATTAATTGCTTAATTTCTGTTGATGCTTAATTATATGTCTCTGGGGCGCAAGGTCAAAATCACATATTGTTGTTTTGAACCTGTGTACTCTGTGTATGTTATTGATCTAATAATTTGTTTTACGTCAAAAAAATGTATCCTGTGTTTCTGAATCCTGCACAGAACCAGAAACTATTTAGTCTCTGGCCTAGTTCTTGCTGAAATGGTCAATATGTGCCTGCCTGTGCTGCACCAGACTACCTTCTATGCTTGACCCTTGCCCATGTTGGCTTATAACATCTAGCCGAGGTAGGCTGATTAGTTGGGACCAATTAGCCTACCTAGGGATTATAAATGCTTCTTCGTCTGGGAGGCTTAGGGCGCATTCCTAGGGATGCAAGATGCTGTCTAGATGGCCACAGGATAATTCAGAGTCCTAGTTCTGAGGTCAGATGTCACTCCGAGGTTGGAGCTGGAATTTTGATTTTGGAGTGCCCTCTACCTGCTCTCCCAGCTGGCATGGAAAGAACCGCTCTGGCGGTGGCTCCAAGGTCAGGAGACCGACCTTGGAGCTGGGGCTGGGTGGGTATCCCAAGGGACAGGGAGGGGTGGAGTGAGACTCCACCAGGATATGATGTATCCAGGTGGCACCTCAGCCTGTCCTGCTCATGACCAGGTGCAAAAGACTTAGACGGCCAAAATCAGCCAT
This sequence comes from Shinisaurus crocodilurus, assembly GCA_021292165.1. NCBI lineage: Eukaryota > Metazoa > Chordata > Lepidosauria > Squamata > Shinisauridae > Shinisaurus > Shinisaurus crocodilurus. Next base: position 67,095,536 of record CM037882.1, read on the forward strand.
CTAAGTCTTTTGTAGGACAGGAGTGCAAAGGGGACCTTCACCTCCGTGCTCCTTCCATCCTTGATAGGATGCCCATAATCCAGTGTTTCTCAACCTTGGGTCCCCAGATGTTTTTGGCCTACAACTCCCAGCATGCCCCAGCCAGCATAGCTGGCTGGGGCATGCTGGGAGTTGTAGGCCAAAAACATCTGGGGACCCAAGGTTGAGAAACACTGCCATAATCCAAGTTCGGAGGGTTACAGGTGCCCGCATTGGATCGTGCTGCCTATTGGCTTGTAACATCAAGCAAAGGTAGGCCAATTGGTTTGGACCTAGGGGTTATAAATGCTTAGAGAGGCTTAGATGGCTTACAACATCTAGCAGAGGTAGGCTGGTTGGTTGGGACCTAGGGATTGTAAATACCTCTTTGGATGGGAGGGTGGCACTGGCTGCACTTAAGGAGGCAGTTGTGTGACCGGATCCATACTTGGGTGATGATCTAGAACCATTTTGGTCCAATTTCAGGTTTGATCATTCTGATGGATGCTGGATGCTGGGAGGAACAGAGGGAGAATGGGACAGTGGGATATCTCCACAGCCTTTGATGCCATCAGCCATCATTATGGACTGGCTGTATGGACTGGGAATTGAAGGAATGCTTTGTAGTGGTTTTATTCCTGCATTGATGGTTAGTTCCAGAAAATGGTGGTGTGTGTGTGTGTGGGGGGGGACTATTGCTTTGATCCATGACAGTTATGTGATGGTGTTCTACACAGTTTTCTCTCCCTGCACTGCTTGCTATGCAACAGCTAGATGTAGCCAGTGAGCGAGCTCATCTAAAGATTTGGACTGATGTGTCATCACTATGCTAATAACACCCAGCTCTATATCTCTTCTTCATCAAATTCAGGTGAAGCTGAGGAAGAGCTAAATAGTTGTATGTGATCCGTAAGGGAGTGGATGGGGACAACTAAATTGAAGCTCAATCCAGATAAGCGTGAGATGAACCAGCCACTATGGGTGGCTGGTTCATCTCAACCAGGAAGTGGTGTTCAGCCAGTTCTGGGCAAGGTTGCACTCCCTCTAAAATATTAGTTTTACAGTCTGGGGGTGCTATTGGTTCTGATTCTGAAACTGTCTTTGGAGCTGGAATCAGTCTCTGCAGAACTATTTGAAGCACTTTTCACTAGCTGAGGTCAGCAGCACATAAGCTGTATACCTTCCTGGACAGAGATACAAAGGTAGCCTTTGCACATTTATCCATGCCAACTTAACTTCACATTTATTTTAATTTAGCATGTTGAATGTCGGCCTACCTTTGAGGATGTATGCATTATATATCTCACAAGTTTTGAAACAGCTACATTGGCTTCTAGTCCATTTCTGAGCACAATTCAAAGTGGTGGTTTTGATGTACAAAGCCTCAGCTTGTTTTGGATCAGGATTTTCCCAGTTCACACCTTTCAGACCAAACACAGACTTAAATGCAGTCTGCAGTCAAAGTCCATACATTTCTGAGCTTGCAAGATGATTTCCAGACCAAACAAAATGTGTTCAGCAGCATGTGTACATTTGAAAAATATGCATGAGAAATGCTCACAAGCACACTTTCAGCCATGACTGAAGAATGTATACATTTCAAAGATGTGCACAATTGATGTGTATATCTGGAAAAATATGCACAAAAATACACACAAATTTCCATGGGAAAAGAAATAAACAAAGATCACAATCTGATTTGGACGTGAGTTGGAACAAGCTTTGAGGTGGTATTTGTATGTAGAACTTCGATGAACTTGAGTTTTGCTTGTATGCAAAGAAAGCCCCAAGTAGCCACCATCTCCCAGAAGAACATGTCTTGGTGCTTACACCACCCCCTCAGGCAAATCCTGCTCTCACTCTCACTGACATGTGAGATGAAGTGGGTGGTCACTGGAAACCAGGCTTTTTCTGTTGTGGCACCCTATCAGTGGAATTCCCTCTCCAGGAAGTCTTGCTGCGGCTGCTGCTACTGCTGCTTCTTCTTTCAATGCCAGGCAAAACTCTCTCTTATGATATGCCAGCTGAAAACCTTTTGATATGCCCAGACCTTTTGGGTTAAAAAAAAAAATCATCTGCCCATAAAAAAATATTTATTTATTACATTTATATCCCACCTTTCTTCCATTGTGGAACTCAAGCCCATGGTGACCAGAGTTAAATGGTGCTTATTGCAAATATGATACACTTTGCAAAAGATGTGTTTGCTAGAACTAAAGGAAACTAAACTCAAGCACTGACCAGAGCCAGACCTGGTGGCTGCGTAGGGATGTGTGCGGAGCTGGATTTGGGGGAGTGGAAGTCTGGCGAACTCACCAGGCTCGACCCCCCCCCCCAGCTCCACTCGCTCTACCTTTTCCCTGGCTCGACTCGTGTTCTTGCGAGCCAAGCCGGGGAAAACGACTTCCAGGGTTCCAGTGCTATGTTGTTTATGTAGAAAACAGCCTAATTTGTGCAAATTACAGCCAAATTTGCGCAAATTAGGCTGTAATTTGTGCAAATTAGGCCGTTTTCTACGTACACAATGTGAATCCGGGGACCCGGAAGTCTGGCGAGCGCCTCAGCTGGTGCTCACACTTGGCTTGGCTCACACAGCGGGAGCGCTTGGCTCGCATGCTGCGAGTTGAGTGCTGGGGGGGGGTCGCCCATCCTTACGATGTGCCTTCAGACCATACTTTGAGAATTATGCTGGAATTCTAATCTACTCCGCCATTTGTTGATGTTTTATTTGTGTATCCTATTGATTTTATCATTGAAAGCCACACTGATAACTTTGGCTCAAAAAAACAAAAAAAAACAATGCAATCCTATACATGTCTATTCAGAAGTTAGTCTCAATGAGTTACATGGGGATTATTCCCAGGTAAGTACATACATATTGGACTGAAGCTTAAATATTGACTAGGCTTAGTGATTTGTATTTCCTGCTCCCCCACTAATTGTCTTATGAAAACTCTTGCGGCTTGTCTTGGAATTCTTTCAATGTTGCTCCCAAACAGAAACTTCTAAATTCACTCTCAAACTCCCCTGAGCCCAGTGTTCTGCAACTCCTTCTACTCCCTCCCTCTGGAGGAAAGAGCTTGAAACCTGGACAATATCAACTGCCAAGGCCAGATGCAACAGCCCCCCTCCCCTCGCACACACCAATTATATTGCACTGTTTCTGCGGATTTTAAAAGTAAGCCTCTTTGGGTGTCAGTCTTGGCTCAAATGTGGGCTACAAATAAATAATAAATAAAACTAATTTGGACAAGATTTTATAGTAACTTTAATGAAGATGCCCTGTTTTGTTTTGTTTTTGTTTTGTTTTTTCTCCTCACTCTCATATGAAGTACTAGCTGTTGCCCGCGGCTTCGCTCGTGTGGATTTTAGGATTTGATACAATTGTTTTTAAAAGAAACATGAGTTTTTTTGTCCAAACTGTGCGAAATATAATTTACAGGTTGATGTCTTAATGTAATAAGCAATGTTTCTTGCAGACGTTAGTCGGGGCGTATTGGCTACAAAACAAAGATAGTTGTTCCATTCATATGCGTCTATGGAATTTTTTTTGTGGTGTTATTAGAAACAGACAATGAGACAGACCAAAAATTTAAAAATTACTTATTTGGCATCTGCAACCTACAAAAAAACCTATTTCAGTACTTCTTTGTAAACTACATTAGTGGTTCTCCCTTCAGGTGCTAGGATGACCAGAGAGTTAGGTGAGCTCACTCTGGAACAGGCCACGTAAAACTGCCCATGTGAGAAGCAGTCTTCCTTTAGGTCAATCCCCACTACCTGCAAAATCTGGCCCTGCGACTTGTTAATGGTCATGGCGAAACAAACCTTTAGGGGGAACTGAAGTCTGTTGAATTCAAACGAATATTCTGAAGGTATAAGAGGTATTCGTGGCATGAACACCGACTCCCCCAGGCCAGAACTGGAAAACAAATTAGAATTTAGGAAATTGGAGCTTGAGGCAGAAAAGGAGGAGAGAGTGAGAGAGAGAGAGAGAGAGAGAGATGAAAATGAGAAAGCTTGAAGCAGAGAGAGAAAGAGATATGGAGTTAATAAATTATATTCGGGGGCAGTGAAAAAGGTACACAATGTCTACTCAGCGTAAACACCACAATAAACAATAATAGTATTTTAAAAGAGTGTTTCTCCCACAGACAAATTATCCCAGTCAGTCAGGAGTTCTTCTTTTATATATATAAATAAATTGTAAACAAACTAATCTATATATATATAAAAGAAAGTGTCCTGACTGACTGACTGACTCATAAATGCCCAGCTCAAACGTTTAATCTAGGAAAGTGAAATTTTGAATGAACATTGCTTTTATGATGTAGAGCCCCACTAAGGAAGGATTTTTGAAAATTCCATCCCTAAGGGGGTGAAAAAAGGGGGCAAAATTGCCTCACAATCATATCTCCTATGGGCAAAACAACAGGGCAGCAATTATGCAAATCGGCCTCACCTCAGAATTCCTTCAGGAGCCAATAGGAGCAGTTATGCAAATAGCCCATAGGACACTTAGAATGTTCGTATGAATTCCTGCAGGGGCCAATAGGGCTGGGTATGCAAATCTCCCCTAGGCCATTTAGAATGTTCTCTGAGGGGGTGAAAAGGGAGGAAACTTTTTAAATGACAGAATGATTGAAAGACTGCTGTGTGCGGGGCGTCGTCGCATAGGCTCCATCACGTTTTGATGGATCCGCCCCAAACTTGGCACGCATACTCTCCATCACCCAAGGACAAAGACTGGTGGGTTCAAATCTCCAAAAAACCCTCACTGCGCCTGTACGGCCCAAAATAGATGAGAGCCAATGGCGTCACCTGGAATGTTCGCAGGGGCCATTCAGGAGCAGTTATGCAAATTGCTCCAACGACATATAGAATGTTCATATGAACTGCCACAGGGGCCAATCAGGAGCAGATATGCAAATCTCTCCTACGTCAAAACAGAATGTTCATATGAACCACAGCCAGGGCAGAACTGGGATTTCATTGCTAGGTAGTCCCTGTGAGAGCTGGACTGACCCGGGTTCAAAAGCTTACCTAGCCAGTGACCCTCAGTCCCAGTCACGCAGACGGAAGGAGGAGATAACAGCAGTTAATAAAGATTAAAGAGTTTATGTGTAAAACCCAATTACATGGGATTAAGGCAAGCAATGCATCTCTTACGCAGAAGAGATGTCCTCACTATATGATTGCAGATTCAAATCCAAGACCCCAGAGGCAAGGCTGAGATGAAGTGAAGTGACTGACTTCAAGTAGAAGTCTGTAGAATTAGTCTCAGCAAATCAACAAGTGTCTTACATATATAGTAAGACCCTGTACCTATAAATAGGATATTACTCACCAGTTATATAACCTATTCTTCACAACATGTTTACTACAATTGTCCGCATAATTCTGAGTCATAGACCTTGACATTATGTCTGGTGACTATTTGCACACCACCTCAGGAGACATTCATGTCAGGTGACAATCTCGTTCTGCCCACCATGCAAAACCTAACAGTCCTGGGGGAGGGGGGCAAGCTGGGATTAAGTTGTTGGGTAGTTCTGAGGGGGAGGGGGCAAGCAGGGATTTCATTGTTGTGTAGTCCTAGAGGGGCAAGCTGGGATTACATATTTATTTATTATATTTATGCCCCGCCTTTTTTCCTGCAAGGAACTAAAGGTGGCTTACATAGTCCTCCTCATTTCTCATCTCCATTTTATCCTCACAACAACCCTGTGAGGTAGGTTAGGCTGAGAGTCAGTGAGTGGCCCAAAGTCACCCAGTGAGTTTCATGGCCGAGCGGGGAATAGAACCCAGATCTTCCAAGTCCCAGTCCAACCCTCTCACCACTACACCACACTGGGATTTCATTGTTGTGTAGTCCCTGGGGGGGAGCAGGGATTTCATTGTGTGGTCCTGGGGGGCAGGGCTTTCATTGTTGTGTAGTCCCAGGGGGGGGGAGCTGGTATTTCATTGTTGTGTAGTCCCGGGGGGGGGGAGCTGGGATTTCATTGCGTAGTTTGTGGGGGGGAGCAGGGATTTCATTGTGCATTCCAGGCGGGGAACAGGGATTTCACTGTGTTGTCCTGGGGGGGAGCAGGGATTTCATTGTGTGGTCCCAGGGGGCAGGGATTTCATTGTTGTGTAGTCCCGGGGGGGAGCAGGAATTTCAATGTGTAGTCCCGGGGGGGACAGAGATTTGATTGTGTAGTCCCGGGGGGGAGAAGGAATTTCAATGTGTAGTCCCGGGGGGGGGGGGACACACAGAGATTTGATTGTGTAGTCCCAGGGGGAGGGGAGCTGGGATTTCATTGTTGTGTAGTCCGGGGGGGGGGAGCAGGGATTTCATTGTGCAGTCCCAGAGGGGGGAGCAGGGATTTCACTGTGTAGTCCTGCGGGAGCAGGGATTTCATTGTGCAGTCCAGGGGGGGAGAAGCAGAGATTTCATTGTGCAGTCCCGGGGGAGGAACAGGGATTTCATTGTGTAGACCTGGGGGAGCTGGGATTTCATTGTGTAGTCCCGGGGGGGGGGCAGGGATTTCATTGTGTAGTCCCGGGGGGGGCAGGGATTTCATTGTGTAATCCAGGGAGGGAAGCAGGCGATTTCTTTGTGTAGTCCCGGGGAGGGGGAGCAGGAATTTCATGGTGTAGTCCCGGGGGAGCAGGTAGTCCCGCGGGAGCTGGGATTTCATTGTGCAGTCCCGGGGGAGCTGGAAGTCCCGGGGGAGCTGGAAGTCCCGGGGGAGCTAGGATTCCATTATGTAGTCCCGGGGGACCTTTCTTATGGAGCGATTCAAAACAGCGGTCAGCGACCTTAAGGAATTTCGAACAAATAGTGCCTATAGGAAAATGACGAGCCATACAAACTTGGCACGGTCACTCTTCATCACGTAAGCGAAGACGTGGGCAAAAGCTAGTAGTAACATATTTTTAATGTTCCGGATGGACACCCCGCACACAGCAGTCATTCAGTCATTAAAAAATTCTCCCCCCTTTTTCACCCCCTTAGGGACGGAATTTCCAAAAATACTTCCTTAGTGGGTGCCTACGTCATAAAAACAATGTTCCTTCCAAATTTCACGTTCCTACGTTAAACGGTTTGAGCTGGGCGTTGATGAGTCAGTCAGTCAGTCAGTCAGGACTTCTTCTTTTATATATATAGATTTATAATAGTTTCCTGCTGACTTGAACGCTTTCAGTGGAAGGTTCTGAGTCTTAAAGGACTCATCTAACTCTCTACCATTCAGAAAATTCATCCACTGACTTGGCCTGTGTTCTGGTCAGTTTCATCTCAGAAGTGCAGTAAAATGCTTGTTTCCTCACTGAGATGTCTTAAATGGTGCTCATTGCAACCATGATGCACTTTGCAAAAGATGTGTTTGCTAGAACTAAAGAAAACTAAAGGAAAGCATATTTAAAGACCTATAGCTGTTCTGTATGCTAATCAGAGTAGGCCTCACAAAGATGGAGTTGCTAGACAAAAAAATATTGTCCCTGTAAAACGCCATTGTTGAAATGGAAGAGAGATCTATTTCCCTTAAGGAGTCAGGAAACTGTATCTGACCCACAGGGCTTCCAGTTTGAACCTCCAGAGTACCTCATGCTCTCCTGCTGCCTTCCATCATTCATCCCGGTTTTGTTTTCATTTCCACAGCATCCACTATGTGGCAAATATGAGCATATTTTCTGGGCATAGAGGAACAAGCTCTATATACAGACATGCAAAATGACACAGAAAATGCTTCAAGCGATTTGCTGTATTCTGCTGGCCTTGCTGCATGACAAAGGGATAACAGTTTGGTATCACTATTTTGTCTCAGGATCAAAAGAAGCCCTACAGCAATTTAAATAAAGCTACGTTGTATGCTGTGGGCAAGCCAGGTGCAGTGCACTGCTTTCTATTTGCTCCAAGATGATCAGGGACAACAAAGTGCATTGCCTTTCTCCAGAACCATGGCTTTTGATCCTAACTTACAAAATGAAAAGAGGCCACCAGAAGAAATGCTGACTGCAGTTCAACTTTAAAGTGGGTGCAGGAGCAATATAGTAGCTATGTATTCATTGATTTTCCCTTACGCTCCATTCTTTCCCCAAGAAGCCCTTCCAAATGCTTGATATTTCAGGGCCGGCGTCAAGGGTAGACATGGTTGGGCACCTGCCAAGGGCCCACACCCCAGCAGGGCCACAGTGACAAGAGGCCCCTGGAGTTGGTGCTCTGCTTCACTATTGCAGCCCGCTTGTTATCCACCTGCCTCTCACTCTGGCCCAGACAACAGTGGTGGTGAGGAGGAACAGTGTACTTCTGACAGCCATATATACATGCGGTTGGATCCAGATTCAAGCTGGGTCAACTGCACTTGTGGAAGATGAATTCCCCGCCCTCCCCTTCCCATGGCAGCCCTGTGCAGCTTCCTGAAAATGCTACACGGAGAGGCTAGAGGCCCCGCAGAATGGGGTGAGCTGTGTTGTGTGTAGTGGGAGGGGAATCCCCCAAAAACTGGGTGAAGGAAATCTTCCAGAAGCAGAGCCCTTTCTCTCGCGAAATGCTCCTTCCCCTCGCAGATGGCAGATCATGGATGTGATGTCTAAGGGCCTGGGTGTCTAAGGGCCAAACTGGAGTAGACAACAGCATTCATGCACTTAGAAATTCTGTAGACTGCCTCTTAAAAGTACGTTGCAGGAGTGGGGGGGGCTAATATTCATTGGGATGCTGGCCTGGGGGGTACAGGGCCTTTAACCCTTTGCTCCCCATTGCAGTCCGAATCTAGGTAGGGTGGCCCATATCTATTTGCATTGCCCAGCTTCTTGCATGGGATGCCAGTCAAGACATAACTCTAGTTCAGCATTCAAAGTTCTCTCTGTGGTACCCTCTTTTTAAATAAAAATACATTTATTTCATGGTATCTAGAAGTCCCTACTAGTACACCATTAAGGAAGGCTTTACGCTTTCAAACCATGGCTTCAGCGTATCTTGAGGGGAGTGTTTCCAAAGTTCCTCTGAAACAGCACTTTTGTCCTTGTGGCCAGGGACAGGTGGTGGACTTAAAACATTATGTCCTACGCTGCCCCTTTTATGATACTGTAAGGGGGAGGATGTTGGGCCAGATTATTGATAACTTTTCGGGTTCAGAAGTGGAATGTATTCATTTTTTGCTGGCAGATGTATCGCCTCGTGTTTGTCATCAAGTGGCCAATGTTACAATCTTTTAAAATTAGAAATAATATTTTATCTATTAATCCTGTCAGACATCTGTCCAAATAGTATTTTAAGCTCTATTTCTGTATTTCATTCATCTATTGGGGTTATAACTGTTTTAGGTATTTTGTATTCATAGTTTGGGTGTTTTGTGTGTATGTCTGAGTTTTGATACTTTTTATGACCTATGGTTACAACAATAAATGTACTACTAACTGCATTGGGGGGAAAGTTGACATTTGAACAGCCAATTTGGACTAGGACCACATTGGGGGGAAGGGTTAAAGTCCCCCCTATTCCCTTTCTACACAAGGGTCTTCATCCAGATCAGGGGAGCCTGTGCCTGTAATATATTTTAAAAAGCCATTCACACATGTGCTAATTGTTTGAACAGTGTCACATCCAATTAGGGTGTAACAACATCTGACTTGTGTACATTAGGCATTATATTTAATGTTTCTTGTCCATAGTTTAAGCTTAGCTAAGAGAGGGGATACTTCAGGTTCCAGATACCTTGATCTCCGCAAGAAGTTTTTAGTGGTAGGAATAAGGGAGTTATTGTTACAAAATAGATACCTATCTGGCTTTCTATAAAAGGAAAATATAATACATGAGGGCATCTGATGTGAAAGGGAAATTGGTGCCATAAATGGAGAGTACTCACTGGAAGTCTTACTGTGTTAGAGGTTACTTCTCTTGCTCCATATTTTTAACTCTGCATAGCTAGACTGACGGGGGAATTGGATCATATGGGTAGACTTGAGATTCATTGTTGAGCTTCAGCTGTGCCCACCCTCATTTTTACTCCTTGCATTTGTGTGCATTAGGCGATATATTTAATGTTTCCCGTTTCAATCCGTTTATGCATCCTTGGCTGAAAACCAGAACTTTGAGACACGTGGGATGGAGCTTGTTATAAATTCTCCCCCAATGCAGACGCAACTTGCTGGCGCTTCTGCTGGTAGCATGCTCACAGAGCTCCTATTCCCAGCAAAAGCTCCGAGGGACAAAATTAATGCCTAGCTCATTGTATCGATTGTAGCCAATAAGTGCCTCGCTGATTTGATGTGAGGCAGAAGGGTTATGAAAGGAATTGGGAGTGGTGCAGAGGGTGGGGGGGGTTGGGGCGGGAGAAGGGAGGAAGGAAAGGAAGGAAGGGGAGAAGCTGCTTGAAAGAAATATGTGGTTTAATTAGGGGATGAATTTCACCAATCTATGTCCCCTTAGGAATTTAACAGATAGGCCTAAGTGCACTTAGTTGCTTTTCCCATCTGTTGAAATGATATCTGTCTACAAAGGGGTGGGGGAAGTGTAGGAATTTGTCAGAGAGCGTTGTCAGGAGCAGCGAGCTTCAGGAAACAGCTTTTGCTTTCTTCAGGATTAGAACCATCTCTCCCACCCCACCCCAAGGCACACACATACAAAGGGAGACCGCATTAGTAGTTTTAGGTCAAGGCCATTGTTATGATATTGCTTTATATGATAGAACAGCCTTCCCTAATCTGGTGTTCCCAGAATGTGTTAGACTATAAGTCCCATCATCCCCAACCAGCATGGAAGACTGAAATGGAATTTTGGATCTCTGTTTCAATGAAGGTGACTGAGGCCTGTTTCTTCGTGAGGTACTTGACCTGTGGCTGTGCAGTACCACTCCAGACTGCATGTGGTGGCTCACGTGACTGAAACCTGCACATAGAAAGATAGCGTGTCAGGAAGAAGGCTAAGCAAGAACCCTTTCGCCTGACATGCTATGTTTTCTAGGTGCAGGAAAGAATGTTCCAATATGTGCAAGGGAGGGTGTTGACTCCTATGTTGGTAGGGCTGTTTTTCCATTGCAGGTTTTTCAGGCTTTATCTGGAGCTTCATATGAGCTATCCATGGTGCTGAACTCCACCCCACCCCCAAAATAGGTTCCTCACCATGGAGCTCCATAGAGACCTCCTATTATGCTCCAAATAAAAGCCGCAAAACCTGTAATAGAAAAGGAGCCCCACCGAAATAGGAGTCACCAGCCTCCCCTGAATATGTGACAAGCACACCCCTCCTGCACTCTGAAGTGTGAGCACCTCAATGTTGTGACAAGACGAAAGAGCCACTGGATACAGACTGAGTATCTCCTGCTTCCTGGGAAGGACCAGGAACTAGATACGTGTGTTGATAAAGCAGTCTGTTCTGTTTGATTCTCCAATCTTGCAATCTTGAGAACTCTGCCATAGTGTCGAATGTCCCAAGAATTATATTGAAGAATAAGAGATTCATTCATACCTCCTGGTCACTGCCAGGAGGATACATTTTATGTATACGATTTGAAATAAAAAATAACATAACCCCCCCCCCCCCGGTTTATCACTATTCCTCCTTCCTCCCTTGTTTTTTATGTCTATGACAGCCAGGGATGGGGACTCGGACTCGAGGACTCGACTCGTGAGTCGGACTGAGTCCCCCCTCTGACTCGAGTCCCAATATTTTTAATGGGACTCGAGACTCGACTCGGGACTCGAGACCAAGGACTCTTCAACATCCCTGGGCTGTGCCAGAAGGAGTGGAGAGGAGCATGATTGCCGGCGAAGAGCGCATGGAAGCGAGGTGTGCCGCTGCTCGGCCACTATGGATGGCTACCAGGAGTGCAGCCCCAATAGTGTGTCAAGATTTATTTTGATTGATGTGTTGCGTACTTGGGAGAGGCAGAAGAAGGACCTGAGATTACTCTGTGTGGCTGCTCTGAGTGTGTTTCTGGTTCCAGCAAGTTCATCACCAGTGGAGCGGGTGTTCAGTGAGGGTGGAATTGTGATGAGATCTCACCGTTCCAGAATGGGTGCCAAACATTTAGAAAAAATCATGTTCCTCAAATGCAACATGGATAAGTTTTAGGAAGTACAGCAAGTTTATTTTTTTAAATCATTTTCCTAAAATGCAACCTTTCAGACATTTTGGGTTTGGCTGCCTCTACCTGCCTGTCTGGGGTTCCCAGCCTCCTCTGCCTGCCTGGTCTCTTCTTGACCAGTTCAACAGTTGAATTGTCCAAGATAAAGGCCTCTGCCTGCCTGCTTTGGGGTTCCCTGCCTCCTCTGCCTGCCTGGTTATTTTGTGGTTTTCTGCCTGGTCTGTTCTTGCCAAAATCAGTTGCAGAGTTTTGAAATAAAAAGGCACACTTGTGCCTAGAATTTATTTAAACCACACATCTGAAGTAGCCTTATTTTGTTGGGGAAAAACCCCATTGATTTTAATAGGGACTCGTGGAGTCAGCTTTGGGAGTGACTCGTGACTCGTGACTGATGAGTCACCATTTTGGACCAAGGACTCGGACTTGGACTCGAGACTCGGGTCCAAAGACTCATGACTCGAGACCAAGGACTCTTCAACATCCCTGGTGACAGCACAGGCTGTGGCCTGCAGCAGGAGAGGGAGGGGAGACCTGCAAACTGACTTACCCGGCACCTCCTTCTTTGGTCTACACTGCAGCCACCAAAGGGATCATTATTCCCTCCTTGCTTCCCCTAAATAGCACTTTAATCTCTAGAACAGGGGTGCAAATAGTGCAGGGAGCCGTCCAAGCATTGTCTGGTGGTCCCCAGACCCCCAGCATCTGCTGCCAATGAAAGAAAGTGGGGGTGGGAAAAAAATGTTCTATAACCGGCTCTACAGTTGCTGCCAGCTTTGTAGGATACTATTGGGACACTCTAGGAGTGAGTTCCTAGAGCATTTTTTTTCCTCTCTCTCTCTTGGTGATCAGGTTAGGGTGGATGGGGAGGGGGCTAAATCCGTCATTGGGGAGACAGAGCTGTATATTTTTAATTCCAAGTCAAGTATGGATTGTGTAATCCATCTCTGACCTTTCAGGGAGACACTTAAACATTCAAATATTAACACATTGGTAGAAGCAGAGGAGGGAGGAAGGATGTTCCTCAGGCTTTGTTAAAAAGAAATGCAGTGTTGTTGCATTCACACATTTCACATTTTTACATGCACATCTTCACGTGCACACTTAGGGTGCAATCCTATGCATGTTTAGACATAGCCGGGGCATGCTGGGAGTTGTAGCACTTTTTTTCTGTCTAAACATGCATGGGCTTGCACCCTTAGCAAATCTTAAACCTTTCTTCTAAAAATGTAATGGATGAAGTGGCCCTCATATTTGTTTCGGGAATATACAGTATTATGTTTGAGAGAGGATTTCTCTTGGTGATATCAAAGCAACAGAGGCCCAGGAAGGGGAGCATCAATTTCTCCATGTCTTTAGACTCTTGGAGACCTAAAGAGAGGAACAAGAAGAAGGTTTTAATTGTGGATCAAATATCAAGTGTCTGAAAAGAGTGTTTGTTTTATATGAGATATATCTCTTCCAGCGATAAACTTAAGTCAGTGCTACCAATTTCATTTTGAATCTTTCAGTCGCAGAAATCTTGATTGCCTTCCAATTTCCTGTCGCTCTTGATGTGTATGCAAATGCAATTGAAAACATATTTTTTTTAGACACAAAAGACAGAGTGCAATTTAGGAAAACATGCCATAATTATTATTTAATTTTTAGACTCTCTTAGTTTTGTCATTTCTCAGTTTCATGGAGTGGAAGAGAATACAGGTTTTGGTTAATGCTTAGTATAAATCTTCTTTGTAGTGTATAATTTAATTATATCTGAACTTGCTTTCTCTTGCAGTTCTCAGCCCTATAGCTGAAGCAAATTTCTATATTGCTCATCTGGCACAAATAACCTGTCCTGATTTAATAAGTGAACAATATTTTTTTATTGTCTGTCATTATATCAATGTAACTGAAATGCTGTAGCTCTGTAAATCTCTTTAAAAAATGCACCAACCCCGTATTGCATGGATGGGAAGAGGGGCTCCATGTATTTTAGCTTTATGCAGCGCACAGCATGCTGACATATCCAGTGTTTAGTGTTGTGTTGTGTTGTGTGTGTGTGTGTATATATATATATATATATATACATATATATATATATGGAATACTATATTAATATCTGCCTCATGTTGTTGTTTTAATGTGAAGTATATATGTATGAAAAAATGGGAAAGTGGGTACCCACAAAATGGAGGGGGGGGGGAAAGACTCCATTAGCAAAAGAAAAAAGAACGAGTATGAAAATTATGTTTATCATATATGAGCAAAAGACTAATAATATCACACACATAATGACAGAACCATGAACACAAACGTTCCCATGGCTTGGATCCAAAGAACTGTGAACATAAGAATAATCCCCATCTGTGGTGTTCCAGAAATGCTTCCACAAGAACTTGTTCAAGGGTTCCTGCAGTGCTATAAAAGATAGGGTTGGTGGCAGTCCTCATTATTTCAGTCACACAGGAAGCTGTGCAAGTGGAAGAACTTATTTAGCTTTCATTCACTTTATTTGTGCAACGTTCTTGCACTGGGATGTGGAAACTCTTCATCAGGCCTGCCAAGCCTCACTGAGTTCAGGGGAGGAGTTTGAGGATTCCCTGGAGGAACCATTGCTGTTATCTCTGATTCAATTTGGAGATAACTGTGGGGATGTGGACATTGGGGGACTCAGTCTCTCTTCCCAGTGCTGGCAGAGTAGTTTTGCATGGGTTGTGCTGCACAAAGGCAGAGGTTCTGCCAGTGGTGTGGGGATGTATGGGGTCAGGCTGGTCTCCTCCTTGCCGTGATGTTAATTCTGGGAGGCAGGGGGTGCAGCCTCCCAGTGGCCCTCAGTTCTCTGGCCGATGGATAAGGTCAGAATCTGCCGCCCCAGGGAACTTGGGACTTGGCCAATGCTGGGGGGGAATGGCTGCTCCTCCCAGCACTAACTGAGTGGCTTTATGCCTCTTTCAGTACAGAGAATGGCAAAGTGAGTGGGTGTGATGACATCAGTGGATATGGACTTGCCCACTGACATCATCCAGCCTGTGGAGGGCCTAGTGGGGGCAATTCACACCCCACTCGATTATGGTTCTGCACCCCTGCTCAGGCACAAGGCATAAACAAGCCTTCTGTTGAGTGGAAGAAAACTTCCACATGTGGAAAGCCACCTACTGGGTCCAAAACTGTTGTTCTTATTCCTGTAGAATGATACAGTGAAATGATTTCAGGTATGCAGTACATCTAGGGATGCTTGAGAAATTCAATATCTGTGAATTCCAATGCAACCTGATGAGATCCACACACCCAAGACTAATAAGAGGATTGGAACTTAGTTATCAACTGGCTGTCACCCTTTCTGAATGTCACAATGCATTTATCGGCTCAAAAAATGTATCAATTCAAAATACATTAAAAAAAAAAGTGGAAATGCATATTTTGAAAGAAAATGCCAATTTTCGTACAGATATTTTTAATACTGTAGATTAATGTGGAAATGGGATGGAATTAATTTGCGGGTGGCTATGTGTGAAAGTTGACAAATAGATATATTTGTCCAGCCCTAGGCACATCCATACATTGTCACTAGATTTCATCTAAATCAAAATTTAAATGCCTATAAGTATACACCAGTTGCTGGGGAACATGGGCAGGAGGGTCCTGTTGCACTCGTGTCCTGCTTGTGGGTTTCCCGTGGGCATCTGTTTGGCCAGTGTCTGAGCAGAATGCTGGACTAGATGGACCCTTGGTCTGATCCAGCAGGGCTCTTCTTATGTTCTTATGTAAAACTAGCTGTTGCCTGCAGCTTCGCTCGCATGGATTTTAGGACTTGGTACAACTTGGAAACATGATGGAATCCCATGTACGAATAAGTAAAACTTGACCTCACCAAATTCTCCGAATTCCATCTCAAAGTTCATTTTGACTCAAGTCTGTATCAGATGATTGTGAGCTTTTTTCCTTTCCGCATATTTTCATTTTTAATGCATATTTTTCCAAATGTACACATCAATTGTTTGCATCTTTGAAATATACACATTCTTCTCCCATTGATTAAAGCATATTTATGCTAATTTTCAAACAGCACACATTTTTTCATGCACATTTTTCAAATGCACGCATGGTTTCAAACACCTTTTTTGGGTCCGCAAATTCTTCTCCCATTGATTAAAGCATATTTATTTACATTTTCCAAAAGCACACATTTCTTTTTCATGCACAATTTTCAAATGCACACATGCTTTCAAATGCATTTTTGGGTCTCCAAACATCCAAGTCCATGTTCACTACAGAAATTGCAAAGTGTTCTAAAACAAACTGAAACAAATTACTCATACATCCCTAAGTCAGTATTATATTTTACCCTAATACCAGGGATGGGGACTCGGACTCCAGGACTCGACTCGTGAGTCGGACTGAGTCCCCCCTCTGACTCGAGTCAGACTCGAGTCCCAATATTTTTAATGGGACTCGAGACTCGACTCGGGACTCGAGACCAAGGACGCGTGTTCCAAAACCGTGTTCCTCAAACATGGATAAGTTTTAGGAAGTACAGCAAGTTTATTTTTTAAAATCAGTTTCCTAAAATGCAACCTTTCAGACATTTTGGGTTTGGCTGCCTCTGCCTGCCTGTTTGGGGTTCCCTGCCTCCTCTGCCTGCCTGGTCTCTTCTTAACCAGTTCCACAGTTTGAATTGTCCAAGACAAAGGCCTCTGCTGCCTGTTTTGGGGTTCCCTGCCTTCTCTGCCTGTCTGGTTATTTTGGGTTTGTCTGCCTGGTCTGTTCTTGCCAAAATCAGTTGCAGAGTTTTGAAATAAAAAGGCACACTCGTGCCTAGAATTTATTTAAGCCACACATCTGAAATAACCTTATTTTGTTGGGAAAACCCCCCATTGATTTTAATAGGGACTCGTGGAGTCAGCTTTGGGAGTGACTCGTGACTCGTGACTCGTGAGTCACCATTTTGGACCAAGGACTTGGACTTGGACTCGTGACTCGGGTCCAAAGACTAGTGACTCGACTCGTGACTCGAAACCAAGGACTCTTCAACATCCCTGCTTAATACTAGATGGGTTGAGGGGGGGGAGCTGAGGTTTGGCTGGCATCAGCATACAGAGTTCTTAGGCAGCTGCAACAAAAACATATGGAACCAGAGCAGAATGAGTTTGGTGGTGCAAAAGTGAGAACTTAGTTGGAATAGAGGTTGACAGTGCAGACTGGAGCATCAGCAGCCAGCTTTTTTTTTGTACAGTAATACCTTGGATTGCAAGTAACTTGGTTTGAGAGCGTTTTGCAAGACAAGCAAATTTTTAAATATTTATTATTATTTTTTTGACTTGATATACAAGCAACGTCTTGCAATACAAGTACTGTAGTACGGCTTAAATTAAAAATCTCTGTACAAATTTTTTTGGGGGGATTTCGTTTTGATATAAGAGTGTTTTGGATTACAAGCACGTTTCTGGAACGAATTATGCTCTCAATCCAAGGCATGACTGTATTATGAAAAGGGGGAGCACCTGGGAAGTCCCAGTGGTGCTGATTTAGAAAACCATAGCTATTGCTGCTGCTTCTTACCACTCTTAGGGGCTCAGCGGGTTAGCAGGGGCCCCACCTAAGTAAGAGGGTGTCTACAAGAGGGCCCTTTGCTATGGGCCCTCTCAAACTTGGACCTGGCCCCAGTGTGAGATCAAGAGAAGGCTGCTCGTCTTTGGCTGCTTACTGAGTGGAAGTGTCTGGTGAACCAGGGACCTTCAAGCTTACAGCTCAGTCTCTTGGGCTGGTCTACATATGCAGCAGAATTACGTGGTGGAGTTCAGAGCTGGTAGACTTTACCAATTCAGACTTTACCAATTCAGCATACAAGTGGGATATTTGAATACATTAAAAACAATCCCCCCGTAAGCAGAGAAAATAGTGTTGTGAGGGGTCAACTAGGCTTGAAAATTTCTCCCTGAGCACTATCTTTCTACTTGCAAGGGTTTACTTTTTTTTATTATTTTAACCAAAAAGAACACCCACAGAACTAGAACGCCCACCCACAGTCTGAAGTGGTGGTGGAGTCCAGCCTGTAACTTCAGGATGCCCCCATCATGTTCTGCCTTCACTTACAGCTTAAATGCTGTGCATATTTTGCAAGCGCTGTCAGCAGATCTTCCTAATTAGTCTAGCTTTCAGTAGCTGGGGTTAAAGTGGCATAGAAGTTAACTGGAATATTAATTTTCTTGGGGAAAAAAAATCATTTTTATCTTGCTTTTCAGGACTTATTTCTATCATTAAATTTGAAGCCTGCTGTAACTCATGCTGAGCACTTAAACTAGGTGGGAAGAGGGAGGTTGGATTCAGAAAACCTTCATATGCGACCTGATTTCCCCCCTCCTTTTTTAAGCAGATGGTGAGTTCTACTTGTTCTAATTGACTCCACCGAATTCTTGGTTGCTCAGCACCTCAGAAAATTAGGCCAACTATATTTAGGGGTCTAAAGATAGATTCAGGAATTTAACTTTGTGAACCCATTTAAAAAAAAAAAAAAACCAGAAAATTTGAAGTAGTTCTTTATTTGAAGACTGTTCTTCCATCTATATTAAACAGATCGAAGAAAAATATGCTATGAATAGGAAACAGACTTATTAATGCTTAGAACAGACCCACTGAAATCAATGGGACTTAGTTCAGACATGACTAACTTGAAGCCCAATTTTTTGTTGTGAAGGAGTTAGATTTGTTTTTAATGCAAGCCTGTGTTTGCTTGCTTCCACAACATGGAGGACACACTAACATTGTCCTCCTTGTGGGCTTCCCAGGAGGCACCTAGTAGGTTACTGTGGAAACAGGATGCTGGATAGGATCAGCCTTTGGTCTGATCCAGTAGGGCTTTGAAGAATTTTAATCTTAAAATGCTTATTGACCAGCAGGGCTCTTCAACCGTATCATAAAATTCTCGTCAACATTTGGTAGAGCACTAGAGAAAACTGGCTTACCAAGGGGCTAGATGTGTGATGGAGTATGTTTCCAATTACCGGTAATCAACAGTTGTATTCCTCATAGATATGGGCAAAATAAGGTGGTGAGAGGCCTGTCAGCCTACAACTAACTGCATGGAGGGTAGAGTCCCATCATACCAACTCCAATTTGCTTCTAGATTTGGAAAGTATGACAAATATAGACCCAGGAGTGGGTTGACTACTCCATATCAAGGTCCATGTAAGATGATGATGATGATGATGATGATGATGATGATGATATAAAATAATAGCAAAGGGCTGTTATGGCATAAAATAATAGCTCAGCGGCAGTCTACATACTTTGCATGCAGAAGGTCCCAGGTTCAATCCCCAGCATCTCCAGATAGGGCTGGGAAAGACCTCTGACTAAAACCTTGGAGAGACCCCACCACTCAGTGAAAGATCCGGGGCTCAGGCCCACAGGACAAAAAATAAAAATGCACAAATCTGCATATGCTAATTACATATGTTCTGAACTCTCTCTCTCTCTCTCTGTATATGTGTCTTTAAAGGACCCTGACTCCCCTTTGTAAAAAGGGATGTATGGACGGGGGAGAGGAGTGCATTTGATTTTAGAAAAAAAGCTCAGGCAGAAAGATTCAGGGGGGGGCAGCAGGAGGTGAAGCACAGGGCTCCAGCCCTAGTGGGCCGCCCCCTAACACTGCCTCTGGTAGACAGTACTGAGATAGATGTACCCTTGGTCTGACTCGGTATAAGGCAACTTCCTATGTTTCTAATGGTTGAGGAAATGTCTGGAGAGGAGGATGAAGAGGAGAGACAGGTCTCGGTTGGGGTCAGGGGCTGCAGCCACTCATCTAGTTCCACTCTTTTAAAAAAATGCTGTTTTACCCAGTCGCTGATTTACTGAGCCATCCACATGTAGGTACATCACCCTCTAGTTCACAATTGCCTTTAAATAGTCCCTCTATTTGGGTATGCAAGAAGTCATAGTAATAATAATAACCATTATTTTTTAAAAAGTTTCTGAGCCACATAACTGCCTTGTACTTAAATCTCCCGAGGAGCTTTTCAAATATTATTCTAATGGAATTGGCAGCTTTTTAGCTATTACCACAGCTTTCATTTCTTTCTCAGTGACATATAACTTCTAATGATTATTCCTTAGTTAGAGTCTGTTTTATTAAAGAAATTAATATTTTCTACTCTGCATTTTTAGCCAACCTTTTAGAAACCTCTAGCTTCGGGCTTCAAGCTCTGCTGCATGCAACAATATGTAAGCCTGAGGAATGAGGCAAAGTGGAGGAGGATGGGAAGAGAGAACCTTTGTATTATTGAGAGAGAATACCAGGCCTTGTCTTGTTGTAAGGGAAGGCGCATTTGCATAACTGTTGGGCGCATCGTAGCTAGGGTAGGGGTGTGTGATGATTTCATTTGGGGGCTGAAAATCTGGCGGACTAGCTGGGCTCAGCCTCCTGAACCTTTCTCTTGCTTACCTCTTTCCTGGCTCAACTCGTGTTCTCCTGCTGAGTCGAGCCAGGGAAGCAACTTTTGGGTTCCTGGCAGGCCGCTGTTTACGTAGAAAATTCCTTAAGATACACCTAAAGAGGCCACAATTTGTGGCTGCTTTTGATGTGTCTTAAGGCATTTTCTACGTAAATAGCGGCCCGCTGGGAACCAGAAAGTCTGGCGAGTGGTGCAACGCATGCCAGCCTTCAGCCCGGTTTGGTAGGCACAGCAGCGGCGTCCGCTGAGCCGGATGCAGGTCAGGTCCCAGCAGATTGCACACCCCTAGGCTAGGGATGAACAAGAATTTCAATTTGATTCATTTTTTTTAAACTTGATTTTGCTCCCTTTGCTCCCCTGGCTGCATACACAAGCACATATTTTGGGTAAAGCTTGCACAAGCTTCCAAAGCTGATTCAAAAAATTTGTACTGTAGGGGGAAAAGTTCCACCTTCCAAAATGCACATTTTGGATAAAATGTGAATTTTTTCACACTTGGGGGAAAGTATGCATTTGTGTACACACTTTAAAAAAAATGTTCACAAAAGTTCTTAATCAAGAATAGAAACGAGATGAACTGAGCTTCGAGGTGGAACTTGAAGCTCAGTGAGCTTGAGCTTCACGGAGCTTCACTCATTCTCCCCTCTCTAACAGTAGCTGTTGGGAAAGCTTTTGAATGGTGCATGGTGGTCTCCCGCCCGTGGCAGCAAGCCAGTCACCTGTAGGAATGGTGCAAGATTGTGTGTGCCATTTCCTGCCATTTTTCCTGCCTGGTTTTTGTTTTTCTAAATTTGTAATTCATTGCTGTTTTAGCATCTGCTATAGTATTTGTCTTATATTGCTGTTAGCCACATTGGACATGATGGGATACGTGTTCCATGAACCAATGGGATGATGCAATACATACTTAATGAACAAACTAATAAACAAATACATGATATCCTAACTTTTGAGATGAACTATTACGGTAGATTTTGGAAATTTCTGCTTTTTCACATTTCTGGTGCGGCAAAGCAATTATTTTATTTATTTACTACATTTATATGCCGCCCAATAGCTGAAGCTCTCTGGGCTGTTCACAACAATTAAAACCATAAAATACAATATAAGATACACTTTAAAAGTTTAAAACTACAGTATAAAATAGAAGTAAAATCCAAAGTGAAACCTAGTGGCAGTACGAAGATGAAAATACATTGTTTGCAAAGACTTGCAAAATTTTCTTTGGGGGCTTTGATACAGTACACTGTAATTTTACACTGAACGCAAAAGCATAAGAACTTTCCTTGGTGGTGCAAACCAAAGACCTATCAAGTCCTATGTTCTGTTTCCAAGAGGGACCAGCCAATGTCTGATTATTTGGCCCTTGCATTTTGTATTTAGAAGATGCTATGTAATCTTCTGGACTGGAAACAAAGCCCTATGAGGAGAGACTGAAAGAACTGGGCATGTTTAGCCTTCAGAAGAGAAGACTGAGGGGAGATCTGATAGCACTTTTCAAGTACTTGAAAGGTTGTCACACAGAGGAGGGCCAGGATCTCTTCTCGATCATCCCAGATTGCAGGACACGGAATAATGGGATCAAGTTACAGGAAGCCAGATTCCACCTAAACATCAGGAAAATTTTCCTGACTGTTAGAGCAATATGCAGGGCTTTTTTTCTGGTGGAACTCACAGGAACTGAGTTCCAGCACCTTTTCTTCTATTAATTGCATTACAATTTAATCGCCATCTACTCCCGAGGAAATGTAATCCAAGAGTTCCGGTACCTTTTTCTCCAGAAAAAAAGCACTGGCAATATGCCAATGGAACCAACTCCCTAGGGAGGTCATGGGCTCTCCAACACTGGAGGCATTCAAGGTACAGCTGGTCAGCCATCTGTCAGGGATGCTTTGACTTGGGTTCCTGCATTGAGCAGGGGGTTGGACTCAATGGCCTTATAGGCCCTTTCCAACTCTACTTTTCTATGATTCTGTGATGGGGTGACCAGATGTAAAGAAGGTAGGCTTCACATTACAGTTCTCCTCTTACAGAACTTTTAAAGGAACAAAAACTCTCCCCCCCCTTTGTGTCAGGTGACTGTGCCATAGAACATATGATGTAGATAGAGATTCTATATTCACCTCTTAAAAAATTGATATGAGTGTGCAATCCTATGCATGGTTAGAGAGAAAAGAGTCCTACAACTCCCAGCATTTCTCAGCCAGCATGGATAGCTGATGAATGATAGGTGTTATAGGCCTTTTCTTTCTATAACCATGCATTGGTTTGTGCCCTAAGTCAATTTTATTTTGAGGGAGATGTAGGCCTTGATAACATGCTGTGAGTTTGGATTGACTTTTTGAATTTAAGTAGTGACTAGTTTTAGACCATATGGACAGTGGCCACTGGACCCCATGACAAAGGCTGTGGTTTTGCATCTCACTCTACTTTGTCCAATACTTGAAAAAAGTTTTATATTCCAGAACTGCCCTGGATTCCGTTGAGGCACTGCCAGAGGTCAAACAGTTGAACTTCTGAATATTTGAGGTTAAAAAAATTGTTCTGCATCAAAATCTGAATATGAATGTCAATGTCAATGTTTGACCCTTGGAATTGGCCTTTCCCCCCATTCTGGCAGAACAGGATGGAGAGTCCTCTCACCTTCATAGCAGCTGGGCCGAATTCACCATTGGGCTAATCACACAATCTAGCGGACCCCTGGCCAGACTGGACCCTCCTGTCTCTCTTGAAATTATTTGGAGGTGCATTGGAGACACAAGTATGCACTTCTGGACCCAGTAGTGAACTCTCTTTAAAATCTTCACTGCTCAAAAACATGGTGGATGTTCCCTGACTGTGTGATAGATTAACTGCAGCCATGGTTCCCAGGTGTAGTGGGATTTGAAATTCCATTAGCCTGCCCAGCATGAGAAGCCAAAAGGTCATACTTTTCATAATGGGGAAGAAGGATCTTCGGGGCTACCAGAAGTATCTTCTAGGCATGTTTGAAGCATAAGGCTCTTTCACATTCTCTTAACTGCTGTGTGTCTTCTTGTAGGAGTTTTATTCATTCAGGGCCAGGTCCTGCGCAGTTCCTTATACAGCAGATATATGGCTGTGAGCAGAGAGATGAGGTTCAAGGTTCTTGAAAATCCTACTAAGCAGGTTGATGTGATTCACTTCTCGAATAGCTCTGAGCCTGCATACAAATCTAACCACCTCCAAATCACTTTCCCAACAATTTCTATGGAGCTGTTAGTCCCAGCCTAGCTTCAAAAGCTTTAAATTGAGGTGGAGGGGGTAGTCTTGCTTTGAGAAAACCTGGCCAAGAATTTTATGTTGGATTTGAGCATGGTCAGCAAAGCAGTACAAATTTGTTTGTTCGTTTGTATCAGCTGGCTGCTATGCTCTTTTTTGCTGCTATCCAAGAAGCCTGAATCTCTGCAATCAATAATATGAATTTTAATTCTTAAGCTTGAAATGAAGATGAAGAGATGGCATGATGACATACGGGGGACTGTTTTCGATGATATGGAGCTGTGCCAAATTTGGGTGTTGAAAAATAAGCTCTCAGAGGGCATGAAATACTCGAGGGAGAAGCAATTTCTACACGCCCTTTCTGCTGCATGTATAATGGCTGAGTGCTATACTACAATAAATTTGGCTTTACTTGACATTTCTGGTGATTATTTGGTGCCACATTTTAAAATGGCAGCTTCTTGTTAATCATAGCATGATCCCACTGAATTGGTGATTACATTGTGGGGAAGGTGTCTTACACTAGGCCATATTGTTTTTCCATCTAGGCCAGTACTGTCTTCTCTGAATGGCAGCATATATCTATGGTCTCATGTAGAGAAAGGCCTCTACCATCACCTGATACTATTTTTCTGGCTAGGGGATGAACCTGGGACTTTCTGCATGCAAAGTGTGTGCTCTAGCCTTGAGCTATGCCCCCTACCAGGGATTGGGTGAATCTGTCAGTTTTACTTCCTCCTGCATTCAGATAGGTTCAGTGTCATGTTCTCTCCATCTTGAATATGAAGACATTTGTGAATTTTGGTAAATGCCTATCAAAACTGAACTGAAACAAAATTATCCATTCAAATTCAACAGGTACAGCTATTCCCAACATGGAAAGTGCCATGTTGTACATGCCTGCTACATAGCTGTTAATGGTGTGGAGTTTGTTGTGAGAGAAAAGTGGTGGCAACCCTAATTCAGCACTAATATGGATGAATACTCAGGGATTCAAACCCAGACATTTGAGAACGAAGCAGTCGAAGTCCTGAGCCCAGATGGACCAATCAGTCAGTTTTGGTTTCTCCCACATTTAAATCTTTAAATCTCAAGTTATTTCCATCCCAAATAAGAAGAAATTTGCAAACGTTAATAAATTCTTATCCACACCAAACTGAAACAAAATGCTCACCCATACCTCGTACCTGCCTCTGAAGGGGTGTGGGGAGTGAGTGCCAAGGCAATACGGCATTACGGCAATGTTTCCTGTTATGCTGCATGACACTGGTGTTTTCATTGTCTGCCTCTGCATGGTGGTGATCCAGTATCAGAGGCAGTATGCCTGTGTACTCCAGTGGCTGGGGAACATGAGTGGGAAGGTGCCTTTGCACTCATGTCCTGCTTGTGGGATCCCGTGGACAGCTGCTTGGTCACTGTGTGAACAGAATGCTGGACTAGATGGACCCTTGGTCTGATCCATTATCAGGGCTCTTATGTTCTCATGTGATGGGGAGGTCCCTGAATTGAGGGGCCAAATCAGGTGCTAGGCAACTAGGCTGAACTTACCTGGTTTGCCCCACTGCAGTTTGGAGGTTCAGTGCTCACAGAGTGGAAAACGGAGTATTAGACTGCCTCAGAAATGGGAATGCCCACAGCTAATATTTCCTATGCCCCTTTGCACCCCAAAGAGGGAGGTTTTCAAGGAGGGTTATGTGTGTGAACTTCAAGCTCCTCACTCTCAATTACACTGTGGGTTTTTTAAAGGAAGTTGTGTGTGTGTGTGGTAGTGTACATTGTGCTTTGTAAGATCATTAACTGTTTGTTGTAAACCGCCCAGAGAGCTTCGGCTAATGGGCGGTATACAAATGCATTAAATAAATAAATAAATAAATATGGGTAGTAATGGATCATTAGGAAGCCAGAGGAGGATAGGAAGTACAAAGAAAATAGAGAGGGGAGAGAAAATTACTTTGTGTGTGTTTTTGTGAGTGTCGAAAAGCTCCTCCTACTTTTGCTAATTCTGGGCTCTTTCTTTGTTTCGATGGTGCCATTTCTCTTCTTCTTTGCCCTCACAGGCCTTGGCTTCATTTGTTTTAATCCTAATGGTTGATGATTTTGCAGATGATGTGATAATACTGCATCTGACCAAATGACATCATGGACAGACCCTTCTATACAAAACATGTAGATCCCCAAACCAATAAAATTAAGCAATAAAATTAAGGGTGATGCCAAGGGCAGTAACAGCAAAGAAGAGGGGAGATGGCACAAAAATGAAACAGGAGCCCAAGGAAGAAATAGATGACAACAGCTAGGGACAGGTGAGAATTTCATTCGGTTTGCATTTTGATGTGAACTTGCCCAGTTTGCACTCCCCAAACCAAAGCATGAACCAGAACACAGTTGTGCTCTGAAATCCACATTTTCCCAAATGTTGAGCCCAAGTTCAGCTTTTAAAAAATATGCACAAAAATGTGTGTGTGTATATAAGATTAGGGAAAAGTGTACACAAAATTGCTTTAGCCTATGAGGGAAAATGTGTCCATTTTAAAAAAAAGAAAGTGCATTAAAATGCATACATTGGGGGGGGGGAAATGCATATAAAAACATGTATATTTGAAGAAATCCACATGATAACATGCATGAAATTTCATGTGGATTAATAAAATAAAATAAAATAAAACTGTCCGCAAATCAATGTGGAAATGGGACAGAACAAATTTAACTGTGGAAATCCAGTGACCTGGCCGAAAATGAACTTGACAAATTCACCCATCCCTACACCAGCATCAAAGCAGTGTAAATGTTTGACAAGATGAGGATGTTTTTGGTAATTTGTTCAGCTGTGTCAAAAGTGCCACTCTTGAACTGAATATTAAAATTAGAGAATATTCAGCACACCTCTAGAAAAAATGAGAAAATCTGCAGCTAGGATGACAGATTTTTAGGCTGAGCTATAAAACATACAGATCAGTAACACAGTGCCATAAGAATATATTGACTGTGGGCCAAACTCATCAGAAGATTGATCAATCCAGCTGACTTGCATTAATTGTGAAATAGAAAGAACGGGGCGATCAATGATAGGCAGGAAAGTGCGGCAGTAATGATGCCATGTCTAACTAATCCAGTAATGGAGAACCTGATGTATAGCATATTGGAATTCCACCGTTCGGGGCCCCTGTCACAATAAAGTATATCCTGCAATTATGGGGAAAAATTGAGCAGGCAACAGTTGAGGCAGCCTAATCAGCCAATGCCACAATAGTTCTACTGATTAAACACTAAATTAAGTGGCACTCCAGTTCTGCAACTTGCCTGCATTATTAAGGGGGGGAGGGAATCCTTGAGTTTACACAATGAAGGGTGTGTGTGTGTATGTGTGTGTGTTTGTAATCCATGTAAATTGTGATGATTAAATATGAGCAAGATATACTATGGTTCTTAGCCATTGTCCTATACGTGGCTTTGATTGCACTCTAGTGCTGCTGCTGCTGCTGCTGCTGCTGCTGCTGCTGCTGCTGCTGCTGCTCACTGAGTGTCTCTCCTTCCTCATCCTAGAACATGGAAAACAGAGGACTGGATATGAAAGGAGAGGCAAACATCGAGCTGGTGGTGTTGAACTGGAGGGTTTATTCATGTAGAATGAAAATGGTCTATAAAGTTCTATTAAAAATATCCCCTGGGGATGCTGGGATCTACTATTCTTTTGTTCAACGATAATTCGTTCATGGGAAACTTTCTGTGAATCTCTCTCTCTCTCTCTCCCTCCCCCCTTCTCTACCCAGTCTTTTCCTAATAACCCACAAGCCTCCCCTCCACCAGTTCCTGCTTAAGACCTACTTCCTTTGATTGAGGTTATTCCAAGCTTCCAAGCTCAAGCATTACCTTACTTGTTCCATCATTACCTTCACCTCATTTCTCATTCCCATTCATTTGCCCATTCCTGACCTGTCCCACTACATTCTCTTTTCTGTACAATGTAAGCCCTCTGGGAAGGGACATGACTTTTCTGTGTTCTCCACAATGCCTAGGGCCCTATCAGTGGTAACACACACATTTAATTCCCTCTCCACACAACTGCTACAGAACTATAACTTTGCCTCTGGTCACCCTAGCAGCCTTTCTGGTCTTTACTGGCCCAGTTGCTGAAATCCCCCCATTCTCTCATTTTATTGGGGTTTGAAAAACCACAAAAACCTAGATTCTCTATTCATGACTTGCCAGATTCTGCTAGGCTGTACCCAAAACTTGCCCCAATTTGCCTGAGCAATGTCTACGCAGTTCTAGGACTGAGGGGGGTCCTGGTGCAAGGCCCCATCCTAAATCAGTGGACACTTTTATGGGCATACCTGGCAATAGCAAAAGGCCATTTCAGTTTCCCACATTTCACCAAATGTTGCTTCACTTTCGGGCATTGTGGGGAATAAAAGTGGTGGCCCACCACCAGGTAAGCCCATGGCAAGCCTCAACACAAGGTTTCCTGGTGCTGATGCAGTATTTTTAAAATTAGAAGATGAATGCTTCCTGAGTTCATGCATTCCCTCTGTCTCTGTAGCCATGTGTGGTCCATTCTAGTGCTGTTCAGATATCCCACCCAAAACGTATGTCTTGCCCAACTGCGGGAGAGTATTTTACCTGTGAAACAGAGGCTGACCTTTATTTATTTATTTATTTATTTATTAAAATGGCAAATAAATGGATACATGCATAGACTTTCCTGTGGCATTTTAAAACCATCTATTACTGATAAACATTAAAATACAGCATAAAAAATGTTCTATGGTGCCAACAAATTCAATAAACTAAGTCCCTCCAAATTTAAAGGACTTTTCGGTCTCCAGGGGTGTGTATTCAAGGACAACTCAATTCGCAAATGCAAAGAAGGGAAACCGAGTTTCAAGAAAGCAGTCCCTTTCGCAAAGACCTCAAAGACGTCTGCTATGATGCGTCAAGTGCTCTGCCAGAATGATTTGCCAGGTCTTCATTAGCCAACCTTGTAAAGTGACACCCGCAGTTGACTTCCAATGCTGAGGAATTTCTAGATGGGCCACTGCTAACAAGAAGTTTAACAAGTCCTTATGCATTATTTACATAAGGACCAACATCTACCAACATTGTCATAGATGGATAGTAGTGCAAGTAATGGGTTAGGGCAAACAGACTGAGAAGTAATGTCTGGAATTATTCCAAAAATCTGAGACCAGAACACATAGACCCTGGAGCATTCCCACCATATGTGCATCCAGGAGCCTATAGTGTTACAACCTCACCAACAGTTAGGAGATAAAGTGGGGCACATACAATGGAATCTGAGTGGGATGCAATAGCATCTATGGAGGACTTTGATTGCATTCTCTCTGAGCCTGGCAGAAATGGTGCGGAGTGGGAAATGTGACCACAATGCTGACATTTCAGGGTAGTGGCAGAGGTGGGGAGGAGGGAGGGAGGGAGGGTTGCACCATGAGACATGGTAGTTGCCATGTCTCACCTGGTACCTACGATAGGATCCTTTTGGCTCCAGGTGAAGACCTTTTTTGTTTGTTTTTCCATTCCTTTTAAATTATGTTTCAGTGTATTGTAGATTTTGGAACTAATTGTTCCTTCCCTCACTGGGTTTTATAGTGCTGCTTTTATATTGGCTTTAATGCCATTCTGTGTTGCTTTTATGCTGATTTCTATGTTGGTTTAGATATTTTATAGGATGTCTTCAGTTTATTTGATGGTAATGTGTTGATGTTAAAGCTTTGTGAACTACCCAGAGGACTTGGTTAATTGGGTGATGTGAAAATGCATAAATAAATAAATAAACTAACAAATGTAATATAATATTAATTGAGAAGAGCGTCATTGTAAGGGTAGCAGCTACAAGTTTCCCATCTAGAGGCTTAGCATCATCAGGCTGAGAAAATAAGACAGTGACATGAATAAAGCACATCGACATCCTATCGTTTTCTGAAAGATGTTGACATCTCAAGGCCTTTTTGAAAGATTTTGTTTCTGAGAACGCATTTATGTTGCTGGACATCTTACATGACATTTCCAATAAACCTGGGATCATATCTGCAGAGTCTTTCCATGTTACACAATATAGTTATAAGTTGCTGTCATTGTAGGGTTCTCCCGCCTCTCTTTCTCTTGTAATGGTGGGAGAGGAGGAGAGAAGAAGAAAAGCACCATGGAGCTCTTTGTAAACTGGTATCAAAAGGTACCCCAAAAAGTACCAAATGTTAATTATGAGTAACTGGCAGGGGAGGCTGGTGACTCCTATTTCAGTGGGGCTCCTTTTCCATTACAGGTTTTGGAGCTTTCATTTGGCACTTCACAGGAGCTATCCATGGTTCTCCAGGGTGGTGAACCTATTTTGGGGATGAAGTACAACACCATGGATAGCTCCTATGAAACTCCAAATACAACCTGAAAAATCTGCAATGGAAAAGGAGCCCCACTGCAATAGGGGTCACCACCAGCCTCCCCTGGTAACTGGATATTGATTCACTTTGCACTCATTCACTTTGCTGCGCACCGCTCGAACGACCCCCCCTTACCTTTTCCGGCGCTTTCGGGCCCGGAAATGGACCCTGCGCAGGCGCAGAACGGACCATAGGGGTCCAGCGCGCCTGCACAGGGTTCTGTCGCATCATTTCCGGTACCGGAAGTGACGCGACGGACCGGACCGAGCGGCGTGGGCGGCTCTCCGTGGAGTGCGCGCCAGAACGAGCGGCGGGGGCGGCTCTCTGTGGAGTGCGCGAGCCACCCCGAAGACAAGGTAAGGCCTCGCTGGGGTGTGAGCGGGGCCAAATTTGGCCTCGTTCTGCCCCGGCGAGGCTCGATTGTATGTATGTATGTATGTATGTATAAATAAATAAATAATCAATCATGGTTATTCAGGTTGGAGGAGGAGCTGGTCTGCCTCATATTTGCTCTGGGGCCTATAATAGCCTCAGAATCCCTTGCTCCAAAAGGAGACCATTGATGCCAGAATTGCCATGGCTGATTCATGAACAATTAGCGGGCCAATGAAAGCTCGCTGCGAACTCAGTATTTAAAACTCAAGAAAGCAATGACATTTACAATTCATAAATTGAAAAATGAAACAAATAAAACTGCTACTATTAAGCCCAGGATCCCTGTTCAATTCTTTACTCAGTTTATTGTGTAATGCTTAGCCCTCTTGCCTCCTTTTCTCAGAGAAAGATGGAGCAGGGCTCAAATAATGGATTATAAGTAGTTTATAATAAATTATAAGATTATAAGGATTGTGGAATAAGCCATCTCCTTCCAAAGTTTGTTGTTTCCCATTAGTCTTTTAGGAATTCTTGTAATACATGAAAATTACATTCAGGTTATTCTGTAAATGAAAGGCACACTGGACCTTAATTGTTCAGGGTTTTGTTTTGAGTTCTCCCTCCCCTGGGAAAATTAATTTGTAGTGAAGCTCTTTAATGAAACCATTGAATGATTCACCTTAGAATAGGTGGGAAGTTGAAGTTGCATGTGTCATATTAGAATAGAAATATTGAGTTTTATTTTGCGGGTATTTTCTTTTCTTTTCTTTTTACTAATCCCAGGGGATTGACAAACTGCGATGAATAATTTCCTCAAGTGCTGGCTGAAAGAGCTCTGCTCTTGTTTCATTCTCTCTTTACTCTCTTTCCATTTCTTCTCCTCACCAGAATACGAGTTTCTGGCATTTACTGTAGGCAGAGTCAAAACACCTTGACATCAAGACATTCTTGTGAACAGTAGACTGCCCAAAGAGATAAAGATTAGAGAGCATGGCCAAGTGCTACATCTCCCCTTATCACAGGGGTGGTGAATCAGATGGTGTTGGACTCCAACTCCCTCAGCCCCAGAGAAAATGGTCAATGGTCAAGGGTGATGGGAGTTGTAGTCTGGAGGGCCAGAGGTTCCCTTCCCCTGCCTTTCACCCAGGGCCGGCGCTACCGCTAGGCCAACTAGGCTGTTGCCTAGGGCGCGTAGTGGAAGAGGGCGCAGAACGCTGCGCTCCTCTTCGCTGCCGGCGCGCTCCTGCCTTGCCCGCCTCACCGAGAAAGCCAAGTCAGTGCGGGGGATTGCGCCCGGAGTAGTGGTGGGGCCGAGCCTGGGCACCTCCCCCCCACCTTGCCTCGCCTCCATGCCGCCTCCCCCCCACCTCGCCTCGCCTCTGCGCTGCCTCCCCCCCGCGCCGCCTCCCCCCGCCTCACCTCGCCTCGCCTCCGCGCCGCCTCCCCCCGACACCTACCTTCTCCGCGCTGCTTCCGGAGCCCCGCCCGCACTCTGTTTTGGCGGGAGGCAACAGGGCTTAAACAGCCCTGTTGCTCTGGTTTCCCCCGGCCAAAAACAGAGCGCGGGGGTCCCTTTTCGGAGGAGGCGTGGGAAGGTAGGTGGGGGGTGGCAGCGGCAGCGGCAGCGTGCGGGGGGGTGTCCGGTGGCGGCGGTGGGAGGTTGCAGAGCAGGGCTGCTTTCCGGAGCCCCCCCCACGGCACGAGAGGGGGGACGATAAATATAATTTAGCCTAGGGCGCCAAACTGCCCTGCACCGGTCCTGCTTTCACCACAGATTCTTATACCTAGGATGAAACAGAGAGAAGTATTGAATTTTCACGGGGAGAAGAAGATACTGGACTGACAGGGAGATCACATCAGTGAGATGATTCTCCTGGGTAGTCACCCCTCTCACTTCTCGGTAGCATGGGGTTCAGGTGCCTGATGCAGCTTGATTTCCCCATGTACAAGATTCCAGCACACACCCAATTTGGCTGCTGGCCAAAGCAGAGATGCATTAGGAAGCTCCAGTCAGTATTTATCCATCTCGACAACTGTACTCTATTCTGACTGGTAGTTGCTCCCCAGGGCCTCAGGCACGGGT
Organism: Shinisaurus crocodilurus; assembly: GCA_021292165.1. NCBI lineage: Eukaryota > Metazoa > Chordata > Lepidosauria > Squamata > Shinisauridae > Shinisaurus > Shinisaurus crocodilurus. The sequence goes on from CM037882.1 coordinate 67,128,147, forward strand.
CTTCCCCATTTTCTGCTACCTAAGCCATTTTAACTGGAGATGCCAGAAAATAATCCTGCAATGTAAAAGCATGAAAATATAAAAGCATGTCCTCAACCATGGAGAGATGGTTTTTCCTCAAAGGTACAGCCTAGAGAATTCCCATACAACTTGAATTCTCTGACCTATCCTCCCATGAGATAAAATTGTCAAAAGCACTGTTGTCATTTTCTAGGACAGTGTTCTCTAACCTTGGGTCCCCAGATGCTTTTGGCCTACAACTCCCAGCATGCCCCAGCCAGCTTTGCTGGCTGGGGCATGCTGGGAGTTGTAGGCCAAAAACATCTGGGGACCCAAGGTTGGAGAACACTGTTCTAGGATGATGATGATGATGATGATGATCATGATGATGATGATGATGATGATGATGATGGTGATGATGATTTTAACCCACTCTTGATGCTACATTTTCTGAAATTAATGAAGCAGGAATTCACCATCACCTGACTACTTTCAACCATTGTAGAACCACTACAGTTCTTCAGTGTCCTTTTTCATCACCAAATATAATTTTATGCTCTGAAAGAAATTACCTCCTGCCCAATCATGTAAACAAGTATATTAATCTAAGGACTGGAACTACCAGATTCACAAGAAGCAACTATTTTATTTTATTTATTTATTTATTATATTTATACCCCGCCTTTTTTCCTGAAAGGAACCCAAGGTGGCTTACATAATCATCCTCCTCCTCTCCATTTTATCCTCACAACAGCCCTGTGAGGTAGATTAGGCTGAGAATCAGTGACTGGTCCAAAGTCACCCAGTGAGTTTCATGGCCAGGCGGGGACTAGAACCCAAATCTCCCGAGTCCCAGTCCAATGCTCTAACCACTACACCACACTGGCTCCCTCAAATACTAAATACTAAAAATGTATTTGAGAAATTCTTCAGCCCAATTGTGCAAAATTACAAGGAAATAAGAAGGCTGTAAATGTAGCTAATTTTAATTAAAATTAAGTTAAATACAAAGAAATTGCCTTGATTGTGAAACTTTTTTTAAATTTTCTTTTTTTTAACTGTGGTTCCATACTCATTTGCCAAGGGTGAAAAGGTCTCACCTCGCAGCTCTCACCCCCATGAAAGTCCAACCTGCCCCCTGAATTTCATTTCTTAGTTCAGCCTCACTCACTTCTTTGGCTGCAGTTCTATAGAGCTTTGAACCAGTTACCACAGGGCTAGAGAGCAGGAAGGAACTGTAAAAGTGGCAGGAAGGAACTGCCAAAGTGCTACCAAGGAGGCTACATCCTGTGCACTTCACTACAGATAACTGGAGCTACCAGAATGCAGGAGGACACTAGCAGAGTTTGCTAGGGTCCTCCGGCACCCGAGCAAACTCTGTTGCTTTAACGACCTGGCCTAGTGATGTGGGAGAAATGTGCACATTCAAATGAGTTTTGATTGCTATGAATCTGACTGTATTCCACAGCGGACTGGCTTTTTCTGAGTCATGTGGACTTATGGACCATCCCCCCCCCCTCAAAAAAATGTTATGCGAATTAGTGCAAGTAGAACAAAATTCTGGTTTAAAAAATCTGTCAGTGAGCGGATGATGGAATGAAAGATGCTTGACAATCTGTGAAACACAGGTGGAACAGATTGAACAAAAACTGTACATATCTACCTGGTACCCAAATCTGTCCACCTGCATGTCATCTGAATGCTTAAAATGTGTGAGATACCATGATGAAACAAATGCCATTTTGACAAATTAAAAACAAAATGAATGACAGTTTTAACACCAAAAATGAAAAGATAAACAAAATGACTCCCTGCACAACCCTCAAATCTCCCTGATCCAGTAAGACAGAATCTGCTACAAATGCCGGATCTCTACAACTCACTTTTTACCTTCTAGCTACAGAGATTGGAGCAGAGTTAGAAGTTTGCAAGCCAAAGGCTCATTCATGATGATGCCGCAGATGAAGTAGTAGCATCCAAACAGGTCCTAAAGTAAATGCATTTTGTTCATACCATTTTCCCAACACAGACTGAGCTGCTCTGAATAATTTTTCCAGCAATTGGATGCCATTTTACCTTTTACTAGACAAACTTCTATTTGCATCTCTGAAGCTACAATATCAGTATAATAGGACTGGATTGCAGTTTTGATTTCTCCTCCTCCTCCTCCTCCTCCTCCTCCTCCTCCTCCTCCTCCTCCTCCTCCTCTTCCGCCCAGAATCAAAGCTTTGCATAGGTATGCTTCTGGAATTCTCCTCCTCTGAAATTATCCTGAGTTAGAAGTTCCAAATTAATTAGGCTGTAATCCTATACCCATTTACTCAGAGGTAAACCCTATTGAACATAATGGGACTCATTTCTGATAGACATGTATAGCACTGCACTGTGGGTTTTGTTTCTTAAAAGGAACTAATGACTTTTAAGCAGAAATAAATTCCCATTGTTTCTGAATTTTGTCCAGGGTGTTGTATGTATCTGTGCAGTTCTCCGTATCTCTCAGTTCCTTCAAAACCGCTGTGATTGTGCATGTTTGTCCTGAGATTCTTTTTATGTGGTGTTTTACTTCTGAGAAGATACTCACATTGAGTGAGAGAGAAAGAGTGCAATGTTGATATGATCGTAAGAATGATTGGATCAAGATTCTTTTGTGTGGTCTTTTACAGATGTGCAGGTGTGCTTGTGTACACTAGTAAAACACTGTGCAAAAGAAGAATCTTTATACAATCGTATACACAGTGACCTCAACATTCCTTTTTTGCAGTATTGTATGCACTTGCATTTAGGTAACAAAGGTGGTGGGGAAGATGCAAATGAACACAATATACTGGGGAACATGGGCAGGAGGGTGCCATTGCGCTCATGTCCTGCTGGTGGGATCCCGTGGTCCAGAATGCTGGACTAGATGGCCCCTTGGTCTGATCCAGCATGGCTCTTCTGATGTTCTTATGTGCTGAAAGGTATGGCAAATTGTACATGCTCCAATTGTGGATTTCATTTTAGAAACTCTTATAATTAAATTAGAATTCTGGAGGAGTAGGATAAAGATGAACAATAAAGGAATTGAATGGGAGAAGTCCTCTCATCCCTAGGTTGTAATTAAATTCTTGTTTCAAGTACAGATTTTTGTCAGGTCAAAGTCATTTGAAAACCTGAGCCCCACTATACAGGGGTCAGTTTTTGTGCAATGCATGGCATTTTGTGTGGGGAAAATATTGCAGCCTTAATGCATTTTGCTGAAAGGAGAGACTTTCCTCTGATGAAATCTCCCATTTCCCCCCTCTTATTTAGCTATAGATGGCTGTGTAGGCAGTGCTTTTCCTTTGGGCAGCCATATTGAAAATTATTGCATTCCGCACTGATGTTCCATCTCCAAGCAGACCATGGCATAGTGGCTAAGAGGCAGAGCTGCAAATCAGGAAATCCCCATTTAAAATCTTGCTCCTGCCATAAATTCACTAGGTGGATTTACGGTGCAATCCTATGGACTGCGTGCTCACTACTCAGAAACCCCAAACGTGGAGGCTTCTGAGATACCTCTGCCCTGTATGGCTGAGACTAACAGCTTGTGGGGAATGGCGGAGGCAATCTTTGCCTCCCCGTCTTCCAGTCTTTGATTTTTTCACTACAGTGGGAGGAAAGGAGGCTGGAGGAGGTTCAGGATACATCGTATCTGGCCTCTCCCCTCCCCAGCCACCAGAACACTTCCTTTCCCTCCACTCTGGGGTTGATTTTTCCAACCTCGGAGATGCAGCTGGCGTGGTTCTCTCCATGCTGGCTGCGTAGGAGCAGAGGAGTGGAGTTAGATCTCCAACTCCCCCTTCCAAGGTCAGAGTATTGTCTCTAACCCTGGAGAGGGTAATTTGAGCCAACATATGGTCCCTGGGAAACTCACCCACAGAATTGCCCTCTTAGGCAACCCACATTGTCTCAGTCCCCCCATCTTTAATATGGGAAAAAATAATTCTGACTTGCCTTACACAGTGGTTGTAATTAGTAGAGCTAGGAATGGATTTCATAGATTTCATAGATTTCATAGATCATAGAGTTGGAAGGAGCCTACAAGGCTATCGAATCCAACCCCCTGCTCAATGCAGGAAACTAGAGGAGGGGTCTCCCATCCAAGTAATAACCAGGCTTGACCCTGCTTAGCTTTCCACACTCAGGCAAACTGAGTGTGTTTGGGTGCGTCAATCTCAGCTTCTCTCAGTTTCTCTTTTTTCAAGTCTTAAATTTGGTTCATCCCAAAGACTGAATCCCCCCCCCACCCAAACCTACATTCATTTCATCCTGAACATTGGTTTGGTTTTCTTTTTGCTTTTTTGGAAAAGTTCACATGGAAACGTGTACACATTTGTGTACACATTTCCCCCTATACACGAATTGTGTCCACAATAATGCCCAATGTACACATTTTTCCAAGTACAGTAATACCTTGGATTGCAAGCATAATTCGTTCTGGAACCGTGCTTGTAATCCAAAACACTCTTATATCAAAGCGAGTCTCTGGCAGGTGTGAGCGGGGCTGATTTCGGCCTGCTACGCCGGCTCGAGGCGAGCGGTCACATCCCTACGGTAGTATCGCAAGACGTCGCTCGTTTATCAAGTCAAAATTTATTTTAAAAATGTGCTTGTCTTGCAAAACGCTCTCAGACCAAGTTACTTGCAATCCAAGGTATTACTGTATTTCCATTTTGCCTAATATTATTTTTATTTATTTATTTATTACATTTATACCCCACCTTTTTTCTTACAAGGAACTCAAGGTGGCTTACACAATCCTCCTCCTCCTCCTCCTCCTCTCCATGTTATCCTCACAACAACAACCCTGTGAGGTAGGTTAGGCTGAGAGTCAGTGACTGGCCCAAAGTCACCCAGTGAGTTTCATGGCCGAGCATATATACACAATACAGTCATGCCTTGGATTGAGAGCATAATTCGTTCCGGAAACGTGCTTGTAATCCAAAACACTCTTATATCAAAACGAAATCCCCCAAAAAAAATTTGTACAGAGATTTTTAATTTAAGCCGTACTACAGTACTTGTATTGCAAGACGTCGCTTGCATATCAAGTAAAAAAAAATTAAATAAATATTTAAAAATATTTATCTTGCAAAACGCTCTCAAACCAAGTTACTTGCAATCCAAGGTATTACTGTACATGGAAGAGGGAACTGAAAATAGCTCCCCACCCAGTAATAATCCTTTGGGGAAATGTAGGAAAGGGGGAATGAGGGATGCTCGGGATTGCCACAAATCTCTGAACTTCACTTCAAAGCTCCGTTTGGCTCCCTCGCAAGTATTTTTTCCTAATGGATTGTATTTTTCAATGCTATTTTCACTAATATACACATTTTGGTGGCTCTTCTCTCTAATATAAAAGTGTGTGTGTGTGTGTGTGTGTGTGTGTGTGCACTTCCCCCCCCCCAAAAATAAGCATTTTTGTATGCATTTTTTGGGAATGGAGAAATCCATTGAAAAATTTGGAGAAGCACGAATTTCTAGAGCTTTGGTTTATATATTGGTTCAAAATTATAGTTAGGTCAATTCATACCTGAACAAATTTTTCCCCCATCCCTAAAAAATGCGATTAGAAAATTAATGTGAAGTATTTTGAAAATCTGAAAGCGTTATAATAATGTTCAGTATTATTACGATGATGATTATGAAGATAATTAAGATCAGTTCTTTCTGATGTCACCCGAAGCAAAAATAATGATAGCAACATCATGGCTGATCAGCTGCTAAGATGCAAACAAGGGTTCGATGGGTTCAGTGCATCTCCTTTCCATTCAGCTCTGCAAAGCCTCCTCTGGCTTTGCAGAATGGTAGTTCTTTAAGTGAAACGAACAGCGCCTTGTTACCAAGTGTAACAGTAAAATGAAAATGATCGCAAATAACCCAAATTTATAGTATGCCCATTGCCTCTATGCCCTCCTTTCTTGGTGTGAATATTTAAATCCAGAGCCATCTAAAGTGAAATTTATTGCAGTCTAGCCACTATAAAATACTATGAGGGAATAAAATCAATCTTGACCCAAATCTTAGCATGCAAAACACACACACATGCGCATACACACTATAAAATATAGTGCACTGCTGCTAATTCAGTGCTCTCGGCTCCTGTGAGCCAGTGGAATAAAGAGTGTTTTTTAAAAGGTGTTTTATAGATGTCTACAAATTGTTGTTTTCATGAGGTCAAGGTATATAGTTGCTTCAGGTCGGAAAGTGTGTCAGACTCCCACACTCCTGATATATATACCTGACCTTGAAAGCAAAGTTTCCTTTTTATTTATTTTTAACTGTTTTCCAGGATTCTTCACCACACCAGAGGCCTTAGAGCAGCTTTCTCCAACTTGGTGCTCTCCAGAAGTGTTGGTTGCAACACCTATCATTCCCAAAATGATGGGACTTACATTCCAACACGTCTGGAAGAAATCAGGTTGGGGAGGGCTGCATTAGAGCGTAAGAGACGCAGGTCTACTTCTAGTGATGCGCAGATTTTGTTAAACCTGTTCTGTGTTTCACAAATCGTCATGCGTCTTTCATTCCATCATCCGCTCATTGATGGAATCAGATTTTTTTTTAGGGATGTATGAAAATTATGTTCCACTTGCATGAATGCACACTTGCACTAATGTACATTAATGTAAGTGCAAATTTGCTCACACCCCCCCCCCACCAAAGTAAAAAAAAAAAGCAGTCTGCAAGTCTGTGCAATATGCCCGACTCAGGAAAAGCAAGCCTACTCCAGAATCCACAAGTCGGATTCAATGAAATTGAAACCCATTTGAATCCATTCCGGATTTCTCTGATGTCCCTCCTTCTTAGTACATCCCTTTGGTTTTCTACATATCTGGGGATCTTCACTGTGGCAAAGGAATGCTCTGATCCCTGCTTGTGAAGACTTTGCCATATTTAGGGATAGATGAATCTATGAATCTTCTCGATCTCATCAAGGTTCTTGGTTTTCTGCTGCTTTCATTCCATCCTGGTTCTGTACAAGGTGTTTGTTGTTATTTTTTCTGTACAGAAATCTGTAAATATTTTAATGTGCATTTTAAAAGCGTACACATTTTTGTACTTATGCTACCATTGACTAAAGCATGTTTCTGCATATTTTAGAAATGTGTTATTTGCACATTTTTCATATGTGTGCTTGTTGCTGAATGATGCTTTTCTTTTGAGGAATGCATGGATTTCCAACTGCAAGTTGCATCTGGTCCCACATCTGAATAGTCTTGAACAGCCTGATCTCATCTGAACTTGGAAGCTAAGCAGGGTCGGGCCCAGTTAATACTTCGATGGGTGACCACCTTGGAATACCAAGTAGGGAGGGACCATAGCTAAGTGTGATAGAGCACCTGCTTTGCATGCAGTAGGTCCCAGGTTTGATCCCCAGCCTCCAGGTAGGGCTTGGAAAGAATCCTGCCTGGAAACCCTGGAGAGCCACCACCAGTCAGTGTCGACAATACTGGGCTAGATGGACCAATGGTCTGACTCAGTATAAGGCAGCTTCCTATGTTCCTATGTTCACATCAAGTTCCAGGAGGTGCAGACTGGGTAAATGTGTAAAAACAAAAAACACTGAGAGCAAATTTCTCACCCATCTCTAGCCCTATTAGGTCCAGTGCATGGACAGAGTGGGTTGTAGCATCCATTTTGGAGTTTTATGAAAAACCAAAAAATGAAACCAAGTAGTTCTACAACCCACTTTGTGCCTTAAGTCAGCACCCATCTCAAAAGCAATACTGTAGGCCTGGAAAAGGTGCCGGACCAAAAACAGAGGTGCAGAGCCTCCATCCTGCAGGCCTAATCTGGCCTGCAGGCACCCCAATCCAGCCTGTGTAAACTTCTTTGGGTTCCTCAAGGGGGCAAGGCTTAGGCTCTTAAGCCCCACTCCCTGGAGGAATCCCCTCAGAGGACATCCCTTTGATGTAATATCCAAGCTCAGATCAGAGAGCAGTGGAGATGAGGGGTGGCAGGTGCTGGGACTTGCCAGTGCCAGGAAAAGGGGCTCTTTTCCTGGCACATGGGCAAGTCCCCTTCTCTTTAAAGTGTCCCACCTTCTTCCCCCATTGTAGGATGGAGGCAGGTCATGCAAAGCCATCTGAGTCTCCTTTTCCCCTCCATTGGAGAGGCGAATCGGACTCAGTAGGTTCTCCCTTGTGTGCCCCACCTCTTTCCCCCATTGCAGGAAGGAGGTGGGGTTCATGAAGACAGGGTAGAGTCAAGGTACTCTCTGTCACTCCGTGTCAGAGGAGTGACAGGGAATAGTCTGGCTTGGCTTTGCTGCACTTGAGAAAGCCCCTGCACAGCGAAGCCTGGTCCCTTGCCCCAGTGCTGGGTGGAAGGTCCACCCGGGTCTTGGGACAGTGAGAAAATGACCTCAGGTTGCCGTGGCCATGCCTAGTGATGTCTGGGGTGTGGTGATGCCCACCTGATGTCATATGGACCATGGAGGGCTGGATGCGGTGAGTCATCCCCCCCACCCAAAAGTAGATTTGCACCCCTGATAAAATAGAGGTTCTTTAGTATAGGAAAATATAAAACACCTGGGGATGCAACAAAGACATATATAATGATACATGGTGTGATGAAAGTGGCTTGAGAGAAGCGTTTACTCCCTCTTTCATAATAATAGAACTTAGGGTCAAATAATAAATCTGATTGGCAGGGGACCCCATATAAGCAGAAAGAAGAAATAATTAATGAGTAGAAATTGCTGCCACAAAATGTGGTGAAGTCCAGTAGCTTAGGTGGCTTTAAAAAGGGATTAGAAAAATTCACATAAGATGATGCTATCAGTGCATACTAGTCATGATTAGGGACTGGTGAGAATTTCATTTTTTGATCTTTTTTGCTAGGAACGTACCAAAATTGGCCAATTTATTCATAAACAGGATGGGATGAACTTCAGATTTACAAAGGAAAACTGATTGTGGGAGAAAACAAAATTAACACATTAATTCATCCAAGCCCAGGGTTTTGAGTGCATGGTTCTTAAAAGTCTGGGTTTGAATACCTGTATATTCAACCATGCTGCTGCATTTGTAAGAAAAACCCAGCACATTAATTACAAAGATGCATTTAACGTTATGTCTAATTTGACCCTCAGGCTGGGTTCAGACAACACGATAACCCACACTCAAGTGTTGAGTATGAGTTGCTGTTGAACCATGGGTTGTTGAAACATGGGTTATCATGTTGTCTGATCCCAGCTGTGTTAATTAACCATGGTTTGTTAATCATAAACAACCCACAGTTCACAACCTAGCAACAAACCATGGGTTCTTTTCACGGCTTACTCAGTTTCCCTCAAAGCTCACACCTCCAAATTTCGCAGTGGAGTTCTCCAGTTAAAAAATGTGCACAAAGTGCAAATATTCATAAAATAACATTCAACAGTGCAGTCCCCAGGTTACGAACGAGATCCATTCGTAAGACTGTCTTTAAGTTGAATGTGTACATAAGTTGGAACAGAAGCTGTGCAATGTTTTCAAAGTGTTGCAAAGTGTCGCAAAGTATAGTGTGTGCATTCGTAAGTACGAACCATTGTATTTAACTTAGATTTTTACATATATGGTGGTCTCTGGTCTGTTCTTAAGTATAGTGTGTATGTTTGTAAGTTCAAACCATTGTATTTAACTCAGATTTTTACATATATGGTGGTCTGTTAAGTATAGTGTGTGCGTTCGTAAGTACGAACCATTGTATTTAACTCAGATTTTTACATATATGGTGGTCCGTTCTTAAGTATGAGTTGTCCGTAAGTTGGGACATTCGTAACCCGGGGACTGCCTGTATTAGGAAAATGTCTTGCAAACATGTGTATATTAAGCAAAGTTGCATACAAACATTCATGTATTAGGAGAAATGCACACACAAATCCATGCCATTTCCATGCAGACGTCAAAGAAAAAAATTATCGAAGTGTGAGGTGAACCAAATGTAAAATAGGAGAAATGAGAAACTGAAATTTACAGATTTGTCTGTCTCTAGTTACGGGTGCTAGTATATGCTAGACAACATGGATGGAACAACTTCAGACTTATATCAGAAGCTCTATCTCCCTGTGACAACTGAATCAGGAGAGGCTGTGCAAATCCTGGATCAGTGCCTGAACTTAGTGATGGGCTGGATGAGGGCCAATAAACTGAGGCTGAATCCCAGCAAGATGGAAACCCTGTGGATGAGTGGTACCCAAGTCCAGGAGATAAGCTCATTGCCTGTTCTGGATGGGGTAGCACTCCTTTTGAACAATCAGTTTCGTAGTCTGGGGGTACTCCTTGATCCATCGCTGTCACTGGAGTCCCAAGTGACTGTGACAGCTCTGAGTGCCTTTTACCTTCTTTGATTGGTTCAACAGCTATGGCGTCACCTGGACAGGGATAGCTTGAACACAGTGATAAAGCCACTAGTAACATCAAGTGTGGATGCACTCTATGCGGAACTGCCCTTAAGGCTGCCCCGGAAGCTGTAGCTAGTGCAGAATGCACCAACTTGGCTGTTGTCAGGAGCTGCCTCTTTTCAGCATGCTACTCCTTTGGTGAAGGAACTGCACTGGCTACCTATTCACTACTAGGCCAGGTTTAACATTCTGGTACTTGTGTACAAAGCCCGGAACAACTTGGGACCAAGATACTTGATAGAGCACCTCCTCCTATACACAACCTGACTGGTCACTGAGGTCATCAGAGGACATTCTCCTGGTGGTTCCACATGGACCTATGGCCCAATTGGAGTCCACCAGGAGAAGAGCCTTCAGTGTGGTGGCTCCATTTCTGTGGAACTCCCTGCCTCTGGAGGTCAGACAGGCTCTGACATTGTGTTGCTTTTGGCACCTGCCAAAGACCTTCTTGTTCCGGGAAGCCTTCTCCGCTGTCCAGCCACCATTTTAATGTCACCTTGTTTCCAATGTATTTTTTGTTTGTTTCTTTTATCTGTTTTTATCTTTTTTTAATTGTTCATCACTCTTGAATCTGCTTAGATACGGAACGGCAACATATACTGTAAATAAATAAATAAGAAATAAGTTGGCAAGAGAAAACCAAAGATCACAGACTGAAGAAACAGGAGGTGGTGAGAGAACATAAAACTGACCCCAGATTGCTATTATGCATAGTAGAGCTACGTGTACATAGACGAAATGAGATAATTATATTACCACCTATTAGAAAAAGACACAGTTCCAGCTGCTTTTAATGAGTCCTCTTCCAGGGAATGCATGAAAACAAAGAAAAGTAAAGGGGGGCGTGAGGACCCTGCATTATGCAATGTGACAGGTTGTGGCATGGGAATGGAAGACATTCAGACATTCAGATCTCATTGGAGGAAGAAGAAATAATCATGGTTTTGGGGTTTGATGCAGAGCTTGTTCTTAGAGTAAAATAAAAAAAGGAGCTTGTTATTTTGTTGGGGGGGGGGGAAGACTACCATGATTACATTTAGCCTGGAATCTCATTATAGGTTTTAATAAACATGACTTATACATAAAATAAAATTATAACTTAATTTACAACCATGCTCTGATTCTAATAACCATTCGAAACATCCAGCCCAAATTCCTGACCCCTTACTGAACTCAAATATAGTCACCGTACAGTCCCATCAGTTTAAAATATTGCCATACTAAGACCCAACTTGTGCCAGTAATTAAGAAATACTACATGGTGTTGATAGAATGCCATTTCAGCCCAGTGTGTGATTTATAAAATCATGCTTTTGAGTGCATTCCAGTGCACTGAAGCTTGATGCTAAAAGCTCTTTTACCAATTATTATTCTGTTTTGGGAACATTAAAACATAATCTACCATGAATTCATAATCCATAGTTTCTCTCTTTAATAATACAGACAGTAATGAGATAGTTGAGTCAAAGTGTATGGGTGGAAGGGAGGAGAAATAAACAAAATATGTACCTTTGTTTTCCTCCCACAGAGAATACATCTTTCTAAAATTAATATAAAATGTCTAATCAGGAGATGTTTTTCTTGTTAAAAAAAGTGTGTGTTTCAGGCCAGATGGCAAACATTTTAAAACAATAACATACTAATTTTCAAATAGCGTACAAGCAAAATATGTGTATATATAATACCCACCACTACCATGGCCAGCCTCTCTCCCATAAGCTATAGCCCAGGCTACCCCAACCTGGTGCCCTCCAGTTAGTCTGCACCACACTTTAAGAAGGATGCAGACAAACTGGAAAAGGTTTGGAAGAGGGCAACAATGATCAGGGGACTGGAAACAAATCCCCATGAGGAGAGACTGAAGGAACTGGGCATGTTTAGCCTTCAGAAGAGAAGACGGAGGGAAGATATGATTGCGCTCTTCAAGGACTTGAAAGATTGTCACTCAAATGAGGGCCAGGATCTCTTCTCGACCATCCCAGAGTGCAGGACACGGAATAAGGGGCTCAAGTTACAGGAAGCCAGATTCCATCTGGACATCAGGAAAAACATCCTGAGTGTTAGAGCAAACAACATTGGAACCAACTCCCTAGGGAGGTGGTGGGCTCTCCCACACCGGAGGCATTCAAGAGGCAGCTGGACAGCCATCTGTCAGGGATGCTTTGACCTGGATTCCTGCATTGAGCAGCGGGTTGGACCTGATGGCCTCATAGGCCCCTTCCAATTCTACTATTCTATGATTCTATGATTCCTCCAGATGTTTTGGACTACAACTCCCAGCATTCCTGACCATTGGCCATGCTGGCTGGGGTGATGGGAGTTGAAGTCCAAACCATCTAGAGGACACCAGATTAGAGAACTCTGCTGTAATCCCTCCCATTTTGGGAACACAGGAAAATAGAGCTTTGCATACCATGGCCTCTCAAAATTCTCCAGCCTATTTGTTGGTAGAGAAATTAGTGGGGTGGGGGACACAATTTCACTGCATTTTTTCAGGTGGAGGAGAAGTTGTAAACATTTTCTCATAGGTAGGGTTCACCATTGACAGAGGTTTTAGGAAAGATTCTTCCCCCCCCCCCAAGGGTTTAATTGTGTGTGTGTGTGTGTGTGTGTGTGTGTGTGAGAGAGAGAGAGAGAGAGAGAGAGAGAGAGAGAGAGCATGCGCTTCCACTGCAAGTGGCCACAGAAGCATCTGTGTTGGCAGCCTGGCCCAATTCTACCTCCTTCTCAGGGTATTTTATCATTTATTTTATTTTGGATTCCTTTTGGTGGAATTACCTGATCACTGTGATGTAGCCAAGGGTGCTGCATTTTTCTTTCTTTCAATTACAAATCTCTCCATAGCTCTGCAGCCTCCCAGGCTGCCTGATCTGAAAAAGCCCTATGGGAGGAATTTCTTCATGATGTTTTCCCCTGGGCTTTAATTGAAGTGTGGGAAGCCGAGGAGGCTGCCGGCTGCTAGAGAGATGATTGTACATGAAGGCAGAGCACTCTCACACATAGGGCTGTACGAGGATTTTGTTTGGGTGTGTGTGGAAATCCAGTGAACTGTCTGGGCTCGACCCCCCAAACTCTGTCCCACTCACCTTCTTCCCTGGCTCGACCAGTGTTCTAACAAGTCGAGCCAGGGAAGCGACTTCTGGGGTCCTGGCAGGCCGCTGTTTACAGAGAAAATGCTGTAAGATATGCCAAAAGCAGCATCAATTTACGTAATTTGCACAAATTGTGGCTGCTTTTGAAACATCTTATGGCATTTTCTATGTAAACAGCAGCCCGCTGGGAACCCAGAAGTCCGATTAGTGGCACGGCGTGTGTCCGCTTTTGGCCCAACTCGGTGGGCACAGCAGTGGTGTCTGCCGAGCCGGAGGCAGGTTGAGTTACGGAGGATCGCCCACCCCTACTCACATACCCCTTGGCTTTGTCATGAGTAAGGTAAGCACAAGAACTCCAAATCCAACCCATGATGATTTCTCTGAAATTTTATTCTCTTTCATTTTATTTATTTATTATATTTATATCCCACATTTTTTCCTTCAAGGAACCCAAGGCGGCTTACACAATCCTCCTCCTCCTCCTCCTCCTCTCCATTTTAACCTCACAACAACCCTGTGAGGTAGGTTGGGCTGACAGTCAGTGTGACTGGCCCAAAGATACCCAGTGAGCTTCATGGCCAAGTGGGGACTAGAAGCCAGATCTCCTGAGTCCCAGTCCAGCACTCTAACCACTACACCACACTGGCTCTTTTGAACTTATTTTTGAAAGCAATGTATTTGCTTCCTACCTACCAAACTGAATGAGAATGGTAAAAAATAAATTCAAGAAACTTTTGGCCCTGTCACGTCATTGGTGCACTTAGGTCAGTACTGTCTGCATTGATCAACAGTCTTTCCCAGCCCTATCTGGAGATGCCAAGGATTGTTTCTTGGACCTTACACTTTATTTATTTAAAGTATTTTCTATGGTGCTCCTTAGCCAAAAAAAGAGAGAGAGAAAAGGCCCCTGGAGCAGCTTATTTATCAATCCATAAAATAAGACGGTCCCTGCCCACAGGCTTACAATCTAAAAAGACACAACACACAAGGAAAGGGGGCAGGGAGGGAGAAGGGGAACAAATAAGTAGATTTTCAGCAGGGCTGGTGAAATGGCAAGTATGGGCTCTTCCACAGAGCCATGGCCCTTCCCCAGTGTGCTGTAGCTCTCACACTGAAGGTTCTAGTAGCCAGGCCCAAGCATGATTCTCCCTGGACCACCTTATCAGCTTGCCAAAAGGGAGAGCTGATGACCTACTATTTAGTGCATTTTGGCACCCCCAGAGCAGAGGACCAGAAGTCACTGCTATGGCTTACTGACTCATAGAATCATAGAAAAGTAGAGTTGGAAGGGGCCTACAAGGCCATCGAGTCCAACCCCCTGCTCAATGCAGGAATCCAGGTCAAAGCATCTCTGACAGATGTCTGTCCAGCCGCACCTTGAATGCCTCCAGACTGGGAGAGCCCACCACCTCCCTAGGTAGTTGATTCCATTGTCTTATTGCTCTGACAGTCAGGAAATTTTTCCTGATGTTTAGGTGGAATCTAGGTTCCTGTAACTTGAGCCCATTATTCCGTGTCCTGCAAACTGGGATGAACGAGAAGAGATCTTTGCCCTCCTCTGTGTGACATCCCTTCAAATACTGGAAGAGTGCGATCATATCTCCCCTCAGTCTCCTCTTCTGAAGGCTAAACATGCCCAGTTCTTTCAGTCTCTCCTCATAGGGCCTTGTTTCCAGTCCCTTTATCATCCTTGTTGCCCTCCTCTGAACCCTCTCCAGTTTGTCTATGTCCTTCTTAAAGTGAGGTGCCCAGAACTGGACGCAGTACTCAAGATGAGGCCTAACCAGTGCCGAGTAAAGGGGAATTATCACTTCCCGTGATTTGGAAGCTATACTTCTATTAATACAGCCCAAAATTGCATTTGCCTTCTTTGCAGCCACGTCGCATTGCTGGCTCATATTCAGTTTGTGATCTACCACAATTCCAAGATCCTTCTCACTTGTAGTATTGTTGAGCCAAGTGTCCCCCATTCTGTAACTGCAGCACTTGGCATTTATCCCTATTAAATTTCATTCTGTTGTTTTCGGCCCAGCGCTCCAGCCTATCGAGGTCACTTTGAATTTTGTTTCTGTCTTCCAGAGTATTAGCTGTTCCACCCAACTTTGTGTCATCTGCAAATTTGATAAGCATTCCCTGTACCTCCTCATCCAAGTCATTAATAAAAATGTTGAAGAGCACCGGGCCCAGGACCGAGCCCTGTGGTACCCCGCTCGTTACCTCTCCCCAGTTTGAGAAGGAACCATTGATAAGCACTCTTTGAGTCCGATTCTTTAGCCAATTGTGGATCCACCTGATAGTTGTTCCATCTAGCCCACTCTTAGCTAGCTTACTAATCAGGATATCATGAGGCACTTTGTCGAAAGCTTTGCTGAAGTCCAGGTATATAATGTCCACAGCATTCCCACAGTCCACAAGGGAGGTTACCCGATCAAAAAATGAGATCAGATTAGTCTGACAGGATTTGTTCTTGACAAATCCATGCTGGCTTCTAGTAATCACTGCATTGTTTTCAAGGTGCTTGCAGACTGACTTCTTTATAATCTGCTCAAAAATCTTCCCGGGGATTGATGTCAGACTGACTGGCCTATAGTTCCCAGGTTCCTCCTTCTTGCCCTTTTTGAAGATGGGAACAACATTTGCCCTCCTCCAGTCGTCTGGCACTTCACCTGCCCTCCATGATTTCTCAAAGATAATAGACAGTGGTTCTGAGAGTTCTTCTGCCAGTTCCTTTATTACTCTAGGATGCAGCTCATCAGGCCCTGGAGATTTAAACTCGTTCAGAGTAATCAGGTGCTCCTTGACCATTTGCCTATCAATCTCAAGCTGCAATTCTGCCCCTTCAGTCTGCACTTCAGGTTTGCCAGGGGGGTCATAGACCCTCTTTTGGGAGAAGACCGAGCCGAAGTAGGAATTGAACACTTCTGCCTTTTCTTTGTCTTCTGTTATCAATTTGCCATCCTCATTGCGTAGTTGAACCACCAGTTCTTTCTTCTGTCTTTTACTGTGCATGTATCTGAAGAAAGCTTTTTTGTTGCTTTTAGCATTCCTCGCTAACCTTAGCTCATTCTCAGCTTTAGCCTTCCTGACACTATTCCTGCAGTTCTGTGCTACCTGCCTGTACTCTTCCCCTGTAGCCTGTCCTTCCTTCCACTTCCTATACGTGTCCTTTTTTGTTTTCAGGTCATCTTTGAGTTTATTGTGAAGCCACATTGGCTTCTTCTGTTGCCCTCTGCCTTTTTTCCTTTTGGGAATTGTTTGCAATTGTGCCTTTAAAATTTCCTTTTTTAAAAACTCCCACCCCTCCTGGGCTCCCTTTCTCGTGAGAGTCACTTGCCATGGGATCTTACTAATC
Organism: Shinisaurus crocodilurus; assembly: GCA_021292165.1. Classification (NCBI taxonomy): domain Eukaryota; kingdom Metazoa; phylum Chordata; class Lepidosauria; order Squamata; family Shinisauridae; genus Shinisaurus; species Shinisaurus crocodilurus. Next base: position 67,144,999 of record CM037882.1, read on the forward strand.
ATTGTTCTGAGTTTGTTAAAATTGGCTTTCCTAAAATCCAGGGTACATGTTTGGCTACACTCAGCTTTTGCTTCTGTTAGAATCAAGAACTCAAGTATAACATGGTCACTTTCCCCCAGAGTTCCCGAAACTGCCACTTTATCCACTAACTCGTCTCTGTTGGTTAGAATCAGGTCAAGGATAGCCGATCCTCTAGTTCCTTCCTCCACTTTCTGTAGGAGGAAGTTATCAGCAGCACAGCTCAGGAATTTCTTGGAGGGGCCATGTTTGGCTGAATAAGTCTCCCAACAGATATCAGGGAAATTGAAGTCTCCCATTACTACCACATCGTGCCTCCTTGAAACACTGGCAATTTGCTTTTCAAAAGTTCCATCCTCGTCTTCTCCTTGATTGGGTGGTCGGTAGTAGACTCCAACCGCCATGTTCGCTTTATTCTTTGCCCCCTTTATTTTAACCCAGATGCTCTCAATGGGGCTGTCAAGCTCCTCTTCCTGTATCTCTGTGCAGAGATACGTATTTTTAACATACAGTGCAACTCCACCTCCCTTTCTGTTGCTTCTGTTCCTTTTGAACAAGTTATACCCTTCAATTGCTGTATTCCAGTCATGGGAGTCATCCCACCAGGTTTCAGTTATCCCTATCAAGTCGTACTTGCCCTCATGTATCAAGAGTTCAAGTTCATCTTGTTTATTGCCCATACTCTGGGCATTAGTATAGAGACATTGAAGACTATGTGCTTTATAGTCCGACTTTCCCCCTACATTTTGTGGTAGACTATCAATGGGCACCGCTGGAGCTGTTCTCTCCATTGTGGCATAGAGGCCTTCTTCCATTGGTACCCCCGAGTTTATGTCTCCCTCCCCTGTTGGATTCAGTTTAAAGCCCTCCTGATTAAGTTCCTCATGCTGTGTCCAAACACATTCTTCCCAGTCCTTGTGAGGTGCAACCCATCCTTTGCCAGCAGTCCATCTTCCAGGAAGTGTAGCCCGTGGTCCCAGAATCCAAATCCCTCACGTCGGCTCCACCTTCGTAGCCAGTCATTCACTCGGAGTATTTTTCTTTCCCTTTCTATGCCTCTTCCAAGTACTGGAAGGATGGATGAGAAAACTATCTGGGCCCCGAAGTTCTTGAGTTCCCTTCCCAGCTCTTCAAAGTCTGCCGTGATTTCTTTGTAACTCCGCTTGGCAGTATCATTTGTACCCACGTGGAAGAGAAGAAAGGGGTATGTGTCGGTGGGCTGCATGAGCCTCGGCAGCTGCTCTGTCACATCCTTAATCCGTGCCCCAGGGAGACAGTACTTGTCTCAGTACTTGTCAGGTGACACAAGGTTCCAAAAGAGACTCAGGTTTGTTCAGGCTCCTCAACATGAGTACTATGTTTCTTGACCAAACACCAAACTCCAGTCAGATTCATTTCTCCGAATGTGCCTTAGCCCTGACCAGTGGAGGCCGGTGGTTACGAAGTCGTTGGGGCAGTGAATCCACTCTGGGATTTTGTCTGAACTTTAATGTAGCTATCTAGGGTGTTGAACCATATCCCCTGTCCCCAAAATAGGTTCAGCACCCTAGATAGCTCCTTAAAAGTTCAGACTACAACCCGGAGTGAATACACTGCCCCCACTGACATTTGAGCCAACAGGCTCCAATGGCCCTCAGTAAGGGTGGGCAAATCTGCAGATCTCAATGTTGTTAAGGTTCTTGGTTTTCCACTGCCAAGCTGGCTTCATCCCAGTTCCATCACAGGTTTCCGCCCCCTCCTGTACAGGAATCCATATGTAGTTTTGTACACATTTTCAAATGTATGCATTTTTGTACACATGCCCTCGTTGACTAAAGCAATAAAGCATGTTTGTGCACATTTTTAGAAATGTACATCCTGTTTTTTTGTTTTTTTTAATGTGGTTTTCCGGATGTGTGGCTGTTGTCAAACACTTTTTTTGTCTTGCTTTCATGGAACACAGTGCAAGCCCAAAAAGCTACAGCGAACACACACACCTAGCAATTTTGCAAGGAAACACGGTGTTTGGAGAGTGTATACTTTGCACGCAGAATTGTGATTCTGGGAGGTTTCCAAGAACACGATTTTGCTTGCGAACAAGGTGTGAGCTCCCCATACACTTTGTTTCCTTGTAAAATCACTTAGGTGTTTTGTTTTGTTTTTTGCCACAGGAGCAAATTTGGCACAAAAATGGCCCTTGGGGGGCACGTGTGACCCATGGTCCATGCGTTGCCTACCCCAGGATCAAAGCATTTTTGTGTGCATTTTTTAAAATGTCTGCATTTTTTCATGCACATTTCCCAATGTATGTATTTCTTGAACAATTGTGGTTGTTGCCTGAATCACATTGCAAGCTGAGAAATGTACACACTTCTGACCCAAAATTGCATTTGAGTCACTCTCAGTTCTGGGAGGTACAAACTGGATACATTCTGGTCTAAAAGGAAGCAAAACATTTTCCTAGGGACGTATGGGGATTTTGTTTCAGTTTGCAAAGCACTTGAAAATACCGTGTTCACAATTCTGAATGCAAATGAGAGTGCATGTTCTCCCAAAATGTACACAAATTCCCAAACTTGCACTCTTAACCAAACACAGATTAAGAAACATACCAAAAAAAGGAAAAGGGAAATAAAGAAATGCACTTCAACTGGTGCATTTTTAAAAATGTGCAGTTTTCCCCATTGACTAAAGCATGAAAATGCACAGTTTGAGAAAATGAAGAAATGCACACTTTCAAAAATTTGCATTGTCATGCTTTAGTCAATGGGGGGGGGGAATGCACACTTTTGAAAACTGTGCACTTTTCCCATTTGAAATGAACAATTTTCCCGCTGGGATGAAATGAAGAAAAAAAAAGGTTGCAAATGAGAATGCGAGGGAGCCAAACTGAGCTTTGAAGTGAAGTTCAGAGATTTGTGGCAATCCCGAGCATCCCTCATTCCCCCTTTCCTACATTTCCCCAAAGGATTATTACTGGGTGGGGAGCTATTTTCAGTTCCCTCTTCCATGTACAGTAATACCTTGGATTGCAAGTAACTTGGTTTGAGAGCATTTTGCAAGACAAGCAAATTTTAAAATATTTATTTAATATTTTTTTTACTTGATATACAAGCGACGTCTTGCAATACAAGTACTGTAGTACGGCTTAAATTAAAAATCTCTGTACAAATTTTTTTGGGGGGATTTCATTTTGATATAAGAGTGTTTTGGATTACAAGCACATTTCCTGAACGAATTATGCTCTCAATCCAAGGCGTGACTGTACATGGCATTTGCCCAGTGCAAAACAGATCCTCACATCTTGTGTAGCTGAATCTAACTTTGTGGAACATTGAAACGTCTTCCCCACCAACCCAACCCCTGATCATATATTTTCAGAAATTTCTTTAGAACGTCTCTCTTAACACTATATTTTAATAATAACATGCTTAGGCAGAATAGGGATGATTTATGGCACAATAAACTATAATACACAGTGTACAGGGTAAGCCAGGGTTAGTACTTGAATACTAAGCAACACCATACTTCAGTTTTCTGTACATGCTGTTGCATTTATATCACATTATTCCCATTGTGGTTGCTGTAGTGACTATTTATAGAGCTCGCTCTCCAACAGTTTCCTATGCTATTTCAAAGTACAAGTAAATTAAATAAACCACAGTGCGGCTATTGTTATATGTAAGAAAGGGGGTATTTATTTGAATATTAAGCATACATAAGGATTCCCTGGGGGTTGCTTTGTAACATGTTCACAAAACTTAATATTCAAGGTTTTACCACACTGGACTCTTTTTGGAACAGGACTTGTGGAAATATTTTCCTTTCTTTCCAACTTCCAAAAAGCCTCTGGATCTTTGTGGAACATATTGTTTTTCTCTTACACTTTAGATTTGGAAACTACTTTATTATGTTTCAAAGCCCTAATTAAGCTATGATGAGTGACCCACTTTCACTGATGGTGAGCCCCTGAATGTTTGTAAGTTGAAGAGTATTGAAAATCACTCTCAAAGCAACCCAACACTGCACAAAATCCATCTATCTGTCTCAGTGTTCTCCAGCCTTGGATCCCCAGATGTTTTTGGCCTACAACTCCCAGCATGCCCCATGCTGGGAGTTGTAGGCCAAAAACATCTGGGGACCAAGGTTGGAGAACACTGATCTATCCAGGGCCGGTGCTACCATTAGGCCAACTAGGCAGCTGCCTAGGGCGCAGGGCTAAAGGGGGCACCAGAAATAGGGAGGGAGGGCTGAAGTGGGAGGGGGGGCGCTAAATATCTGGTCTTGCCTAGGGCACCAAACTGCCTTGCACCGGCCCTAGATCTATCTCTACACATATATACTCAGTGCAATCCCCAGCCTATTAAATGCTAAGGCTACAAGTAGGGATGTGCTAATTTAACTCGAAGGCTTTTTTTACATTGAGATAGCTTTGTTCTGTTCACTCAGCATACTTAATGATTATTGCGAGCATTAAAAGGTGCTCTAAGCACATCTGCATTACAAACCCGAGCAAGAGCTGTTGTCCTCAAATCAGCATTTCAATCTTAAACAGGTTTTACCTGTGGTTGACCACCTGCTGAGATTTAGGTTTTGCATTTCAATCACTGGGAGAGAGAGCCATCCACCCTCGCAACATAGTTAGTCCCATGTTGGTCTCATAGGCAGATGCTGAGTAGCCACCTCGCCTCAAGGAGTGCAGCCAGGACCGGTGCAAGGCAGTTTGGTGCCCTAGGCAAGATCAGATATTTATTTATTTATTTAATGCCCCCTTCCCACTTGAGAGCACTGTATTTTTTCCCCAAGGCATTTCTGGCGCCCCCTTTAGCCCTGTGCCCTAGGCAGCTGCCTAGTTGGCCTAATGGTAGCACCAGCCCTGAGTGCAGCTGTCTACATTTCAAGCCCCAGCCAGCTGCCAGAAACAGAAGTGCCTGTCTGAGCAATAGGGTCTCCTTGTGAGTAAAGGCATACTTGTGAGCAAGGCCCCGCTCATGAATACACCTTTCTTCAGAAGGCACTAAGGGCCTGCAGCTGTGCTCTGTGTGGGTCTCTGAAGGCCCAAGCTTAAAAGGCTTCAGTTCCAGGTGCTGGAATGCTGTCTGAGTACCACCAGCTTCCTGAATCATGCTTTGTTGTTTCCTGATAACTCAGCTTTGTCTGGATCTTCATGCATTTGACTTTGGACTGTCTATACACCTTGCTTGTTGCTTTGGGAATTGACCCTGAGTAAATCCCTGGATTGCTGACTCAACACCACAGTAAGCAGAACACCAGCAGTAAGTGCTTTAAGCTAGAATATGCTGGCATCTAGGTTTTGCCCCCTTTCCCTTTTTGCCTTTGCCCACCACCAGAATGCTGCCCCTGTGAGCTTCCCTGAAATGGAATTTGGCTCTTGGGCTAAAAGAAGTTTGATACGCCTGCTATAGAAGTACCATTTTGCATCCTCTACAGTGCCCAGGATCCAGTGTGGTTCCAGAGCACTGGTGTGGGGAGGTGGCTACCGGGGGGGGGGGGAATATGGTGGAGAGTAATTGTGGTGGTGGTGGAGAAGCATCTGCATGTCTTGTATCTGGTCTCCTGCCACCTATCAAGCACCAAGATCTGCAGTGCCAGGCCGTAATTCCATTTCCTATGTATCATTTTTGAACAAGCTGCCACATAGTAGCCCCACAGCTGTAAAAATATTCTCGGAAGGCAGCCATCATCCTCTTAAAAGCTTGTTGCTTTTTTCCTTCAAGGATTCTCCTGGCAAATAAACCATTGACCTCACCATTAAATGATGAGCAGTGTTTTCAAAGTCCTCCCTGGTGTGTGAGATCTGGAAGCGCTGACCCTCAATATACCACTGATACTAACATGTGATCTTGAAGGGAAGAAGGGGGGGGGGAGATAAAATGTAGTGAATTTTGCTCAACCTAGACACAACAAGGATCATTTAGGGTTAAGAAGTGAAAGTACTTCAGGATTGCTGGTCCTACTCAAAGTTCATCTCTCAAGGCCCTCAGCCATAAATTAAATATGTTATGGCTTTCAATTCCATTGGTTTATCTGGATGGGTTTACATATTACAAATACATTATTTATATTTTCCGCTAAGTGCTTTGGGGTTGCAAAGGTCTCTCCTAAGTTAGCACTTCTAGCAAATGAAACAAATGAGAGAAAGAGGGAGAGAGAGGGATGGCAGGTTTGATGTTAGCTGAGTACTCCTTAATATTGACACCAACCAAGCATCATACAAAATGGCCAAAGTTTGTTTATTTTTTTGGTAAGTGTCAGGTTTTATTGATACTAGATATTAAATTAAATACAGCTAATGCTTAGCTTTTATAATTATCCTTATAAAAATCATGTTGCTGCTAGCTTAGTAATGCAATGTCCAGTTCAGTAGTAGCAGCGTCCAAGCTTTGCATGGAGAAAGTCACAGGTTCAGACCAATGCATGTTCATTTAAAAGGATGTTGGGGATTGAACCTGGGACTTTCTGCATGTAAAGCATGTGCTCTACCACTGAGCTATGGTCCTTCCCCTAAAAATAAGGCACAATTCTAGTCCCCATGGTTCTGAATAATGGGGCTGATTTTAAAAAGGAAGATGGGAAGCTACGTTATGCTGAGTGAGACTCTAGTTTTATTTGTTGTCTACACTGACTGGCAGTTGTCTACACTGACTTGTTGGAGATGCCAGGGATCGAACCTGGGACCTTTCGTATGCAAAGCATGGGATCTACCTCTGATTTTTCCTAAACCTAGAATCATAGAATCATAGAAAAGCAGAGTTGGAAGGGGACTACAAGGCCATCAAGTCCAACCCCCCACTCAATGCAGGAATCCAGGTCAAAGCATCCCTGACAGATGGCTGTCCAGCTGCACCTTGAATGCCTCCAGAGTGGGAGAGCCCACCACCTCCCTAGGTAGTTGATTCCATTGTCTTATTGCTCTGACAGTCAGGAAATTACATCACGACCTGATGTAGTCGTGGAGTGTCGTAATGGTAAACAGCTCTTGAACCAATGAATGTGTCCATCTCAATCCAACCAACTTTTCCCTGGTACAGGGACCATGGCACCTGGCCCAGCAGATAGTATGATTGGGCATAAACCAAGACTTCCACATCAATGTATATTCTAAATAACCCCTGGAGAGCTGCCATCCCATTCCTGCCTGTTACAAAGGATTCTGTGGTGCTCATTCTGTTCATGTAAGGTCTTGAGCTTCATGTTCACCCCTGCATGAATTCAGTGCCACCTTAGATCACACACCAAACTCTCCTCTCTGTGTGGCTGCACATGGCAGGGGACTTTGTGTTGGATAAGGCAACTTTCAGGGAACCCTATCTGCTGTGACCAGCCTTCTGATTGAGGAACCAGTGTCAAGGAACCCCGGAAGTTCCCCAGCCCACAATTCCTATAAACAAACCCTCCATATCAAAAATCATCTGGTAAATTTAATGTTCTTGACCTTGAGCTTTTATTTCCAGTAAGCTTCAGTAGATATTTAAAACACATTTCTAGGGTCCAGGTCATCTTTTTGTGGTGGTTGGTGTTTTTTTGTTTTTTTTTAAGGAAGATATTGTTTGTTGTGTGGACAGACAGTCTGTGGGAGCTGTAAGTGATGACAGAAAATCCATAACTTTCGCTCTCCCCATCACCCCAAACACCCTTCCATTTGAACTGGAACATTTTTGATCTCTTCCCATCTCCCCTGGACTGTATGCCTCACTCCTCTGCCTCCTTTTTGTAAATGCTTTTGATCTACTCCTACATGTCTGTTCCCATCTTTGGACTCCATGAAGTTTGAAGATTGCCTTGCCTCTCGGAGATGGCATTTAAAATATTCTGCACTTTAAAAGACTTTTGCTACACAATGGCCCTGCTAATGACTTTAAAAAAAAATCAAATTAAAGCACAGTTGTAATTAATTGAGTGGATTGAAAAAACAAAACCCAACTATAAGCCAGCATTATGTAGAAATGATACTTTTTATTTGTACAATGTTGATAATGCATTTCCATGCAGCCATGTCCAAAATAAGTTTGAGGGGCTTTAGAAACAATTCTTTTCTTTGTTCAAAAAATATTTCTAACTTCTCTTATAAGGTAAAAATAATAAATGTAGCTTATAAATAGAACCTAAAACAAAAAAATAGCATTGCTAGACTAGTGGTAAAGTGTATGCCAAAGTTCCTGAATTTAAACTCCAGCATATGCATCTAGGAGGAACAGGTAATGGATGAGAAGACCCTCTGCATGGAACTCTCAATAGCCAATACTAGACAGACCTAACAGTAGAGATGAACGGACTTTGTTAAATCCATTCCATCTGTGTTTCAAGGATTTTCAGGTGACTTTTGTTCCATCATCGATTCATTGAAAGCATTGAATGCTGTACAAAAATGTGCAAATCCTCTCAAAATAAGCAAATCTCCCCCTCCCATGCGCATTATCACGCTTTAGTCTATGTCGGGAAATTCACATTTTTTATTGGGTTTTTTTTTTAAGGTTTTCATATTTTTCTACAACTAAATTTGCGTAAAATGACAGGAAGTTAAAAAAAAAATGGTCCACAAGTCCGTGGAATCTGTGCAACTTGGGAAAAGCCGGTCCGCTGCAGAATTTGCAGGTCAGATTCATAGTAATCCGAACTCATGAGTCTGCTGCAAATTTTTTCCCATGTGCCTACTCAACAGTACTGGGCTAAATGGACTAGAGATGTATGGGGGGGGAAATCTGTTTGCAAATGATCAGAACTTGCCCTGTTTGCAACCCCGAATGTGAATGCAAGCACCTTTTCCAGAAAAAGCTTCCACATTCCCAAATTGGTGACAATGTTAAAAAAAACTTTGTATTATTTTTAAATGCACACTTTAAAATGTTCATTATTCCCACCCACTCAAAAAAAGAAGCATTTCTACACTTTAGTCAATGGGGGAAAATGCATACTTTAAAAAAAGGCACACTTTCCCAATTCAAAACGAGAAGAGGAGAAAGATAAATCGAGCTTCAAGTTAGAGTTCAGATAATTTCTGTGAGCTCAGGCATCCCTGGCTCACCCATCTCTAAAATGCACCAATAGTTTGACAGATTTCTATGTTCAAAGCAGCTAGTTTGTATGTTCAAAATACATCACTGGTTCGGCAATCCTATGCACACTTACCTGGGAGTAAAGTCCATTGAGCATCATGGGACTTACTTCTGAGTAAACATGCAAAGGCTTCTTTAAAAGTACAAAATCCAGATTGCATAAAAATAAGAAAACAGCAAGGCACCCCTCACCCATGAATAAAACATACAAGCATTAGCAGCAACATCAATAGCCAGGGCAAACAAAACAAGAACAACACATTAAAAAGGTCTTCACCACCTAAAATATGCTTTATTTTTAAATTGTGTTTGTGTATTTTTAAATTATGTTGTATAACTAGCATATATTGTACTACATATTTGTTTGGCTTCTCTATCGATAAAACCCCTTATACTGCAACCCTACGCATGTCTACTCAGATGTTTAGTCCTGCTAAATTCAGTGGGATTTTTCTCCCAGGTAATTCTGCATAGCATTGTGTTGTAAGGCTGAAATCCTATTTATATTTACTCAGAATGAAGTCCCAGTTTCAATGTGACATGCTCTCAAGTCAGTGTAGTTTTAGGGCACAATCCTATGCATGTTTAGACAGAAAAAAGCCCTACATCTCCCAGCATTCCCCAGCCAGCATGGCTGACTGGGGAATGCTGGGACTGGGAGCTGTAGGGCCATTTTCTGTCTAAACATGCATAGGATTGTGCCCTTAATTAAGTTTCTGAATGATCTACATTAGGATATCTGCAGCAAGACAAGGAATCAGAACTCAGATAATGGCTGTTTGTCCTAATTTGTTTTTTTTACAAGGTATTGGGGGGGGGGGGATGTGTTGGGATGGTTTAGCATTTAACCTTTTGTAAGTGCCTGAGGTGTGTCAAACCTAGTTCTATTACCTGGACACACCTGAATCTTTTCTTGTCTCTGAATTATATTTGCCATGAGATCATCATGGGAAAAGATAACATATTGAATAAGCTTCTACAGCTAATGATGATCAGCAAGGTAGGTAATTGCAGTAGTTTTGTACGCACAGTGCTAATCTTTATAAAAAGTCAAGGAATCCTGTGCTGCGGAATGTTTGACTAGCTAAGCAGAGAAGACAAAGACGTACTGTTAAGAAGGTAGTATACAGGAGCATACAGGAGCATGAAAGAGAATTCACTGCATTTGAGCAGTTGGCTATGTCTAGAGAACGTATAGAAGGAAATGTATCAGCTAGAGGTATCACAAAGATGATACATAAAATGATGCAGAAATCAGAAGAGCAAGCGGAAAATCTTAAGATAGTTTGGGATACAGAGTTTGAAGAGGAAATAGCAAAGGAATAATGGAATAAGATTTGGGATAGGCGAATATTGAAAAATATGTCAATAAGGATAAAAGAGAATTTCTATAAGTTAATTTGGAGATGGTACCTGACTTTGGTGAGAATAAACAAAATAGATAATAAATGTTCTCCAATGTGTTGGAGAGGCTGTCAGGAGCTGGGTACGTATGCTCATATGTGGTGGAGTTGTAAAAATGTAATGGATTTTTGGAAAAGGATTTTTGAAGAAATATCAGAAATTGTGGGTGCTGATTTAGAAGTTTGTCCTAAATTAGCATTGTTATTAATAACTGAAAAGGTGGCTGGTCCTCAAAATGTTAAAGAATTAATTGTAAATTTGTTAACGGCAGGTAGATTAATGATAGCAAGAAAATGGAAAGTTCAGCAAGTTTTCTCTATCACTGACTGGTATAAAGAAGTGTGGGATATGGCTTTAAATGATATGTTGACTTGTAGTATCAAATGTAAAAAGGGACAACTTAAGAAAAATAATTTTAAGGATATTTGGGGTTTATTTTTGGATTTTGTGTTAAACAAGGGGAAAGGGAGTATGCCGTGTCAAGATATGTTGTAGTTTTGGAATAATGAATAAATATAGATTATAGAGATAGAATGTATTATATGGTCCCGTGGTGATGGGAGAACTATATAAGTTGTATGTTTGTTATTTAGTTTTTTTTATGTATTGTTTGAAAAAATTTTAAACATTTTTTTTTTAAAGAAGAAGGTAGTATACTGAAGGTGCTATGCAACATTGGTCCAGTTTAGGAATGGGTGGACTTTTCAATCTAAGTCTAGCCAAGATTGTTGCTTTTTTGAGGACATACTCATTCCATCCTGTCTCTGCAGGAACTTATGATTTATTTATGTTTTAAATCAGAATGGAAATGCATAGTTTATTTAAGAAGGGTGGCACTGCCTGGTCTTTCAGTGGCTTCAGCACTGCTAGATGCTAACTGTACTCCTTAAAGTCTGTTTCTGCAGTCTCATGCTTATGCATGGTTGAGGAACAGGACAAGCTGATGGGATGTCATCCTCCAGGACAGATGATGGGACCACTACATACTTTGCCCAGAAAGGTATAGAAGGGGGTGTTGAGAGCTCCCCCTAAAGTGGGGTGACCAATAATGACCCATCTGAATCCTCCTCGGAGTAGTTCAGAGCCTCAGAACCTGGGAACATGACCCTAATACCACCTCAGAGAGCTCCCAAGGACAGCAGGAAGTTGATCTGACAAAAACCCTATCCAGGCATTACAAGATTGAAAGCATGGACATGGGGATGCATGCGCCAGCCCTACACCTTCCACCCACAACCTTGCTGTGTTGACTGAGAAGGTCTGAAGAAAGTCCACGGTAAACTCAATACAGATACCGTTCACTCTGTGATTAGGAACCCAGATTGTGCTGAGCTCCTGATTGTGTGGAGGACTGTAATGGCATTCAGCAGAACATGGTTACAGCCTTTCTTCAGATATTCCTAGATAAAGCAGGAAGGTCAGGGGTGGAGGGGCTAGAATCAGCATCAAAACCACCCCTCCAGTGAGACTGCAAGGTATTAAAGGCACAATGTTCTGGCTAAGAATTTTGCTTTGTGACACTTCAGTGTCTTAAAAAAATGCACCTTTTGCCTTCTCCAGTGGGGACAAGAGCCTTGGATGTCTGGGGTGATTCAGATCCCTTGCATTAAAGGCCTGAGGGGACACCCCTGATGCTGGAGTCTGATACCCCCCCATAGAGGACTGTGGGGAATTTCTGCAAGACCACACTATCTGGTGGATTTGGTGGCTGTGAGTCACCCCTGGCTTGGAGTCATTATCAAAGGTATCATTTCCGGCAAAGTCTGGTTCCAGGTCATGACAAAACCATCCAGTGCATTTCATTATGGGAGCATAAATGTGTTTATACACCATTGACTGGTAAAAAAGATGTCAATGTTCTTCAAGACACACACACACACACACACACACACACACACACAGAGGATTACTTGCAAAATTATATTTAGGAGAGCACCTCACACCTTCTGCCTGCCCCCAAAATAAACTGAGCTGTGTTAAGTGTTTGAGGAGTTTTTAAAAAGTGTTTGATGGAACAGCTGAAGCAGCCCAATTTAGCTGCTTCTCCCATGTGGTGGGGGGAAAGGGTAACAAGTCTCAGAGGGGTCATATTATTTTCAGCCTGGAATTGTGGGGGCTTTCCAGCCCCAGTGATCCAAGGCTGTGAATATTAGGAGGACCTCACCTCAATTGCATGGAGCTCTTATCCATTTGCAGACACGGGGTCATGGAATATTGCACGTACCCATGGTCTCTGGCCACAAATGATAGCTCCATGGTGTGTGAGTGTCCTGTCCTTGCCACCCATGGAAGCCCACAGAGTATGTTAGATGGCTGAGGATGGCTTCATCACGCATGTAGCAAGCAGGGCAGGCTGACGTTGCAGGACCTTGGATAGCTCCAAGCAGACAACTTGCTCCAACACGGTCTGGATCTCAACCGAGTACTGTTATTTCTCTTGGGACAGGCTACCCCTCCCAAGCTCCTCCACTGTCCTGAAGGGTAGAGAGTCTTAAAGGGACGTTTCTGTGGTCGGGAGTCCCGTCACCTCTTAGTTGCCTCCCACCTTGTGCATTACCTGTGCAACTGAACAGGTATCAAGGCGTGTGAAGCCCCTGGTATAAAGAGACATAGTTCTTCAAGATCAGCTGGTTCAGAGGCTCCTGGTTGACAGACATACTACATCTGAATTTGGGCACATCCCCTATGTGTAACACTGGTCTTCCTGGTTTTAGTTATTTAAACTACTTATAAATTGTCATTTGTGCAAATTAGGCCATTTTCTATGTAAACAATGTAGCGCCGGAACCCGGAAGTTGCTTTCTCTGAAAATGTGAGTCAAACCAGGGAAAAGGTAGGGTGAGCAGAGCTTGGGGGGTGGGTGGGTCGAGCCTGGTGAGTTTGCAGGACTTCCACCCCCCAATCGAGCTCCATGCACATTCCTAACATAACATCTTGAAGTAGTCTATATAAGAAATGCATAAAATACAATATAAAAGGCAACATAAGAACAATATAAAATAATAAATACATGTTTAAAAATTACAGAAAAACATTACAGTAAAACAGAGCAGTGCAGTTACATGTCAATGTAAGTAAACAGGTGTGTCTTCAAGAGTCTTCTAAAGTACACCACAATTTCCACCTCTCAGACCGACCACATATGGGACAGTGTTTCAGAGTGTAGGTGCTGCATCTAAGAAGGACCGCTTACATGCCATTAGGCCAGCTGGTTTCTCCTCTCCTCTTCCTGGCTGCTGTTGAGGGTCTGATTCGTACTAGGGAGCCCCAATTCTCCAGAGTCAAAGAGGACTTTTCTAGACCTGATTTGGGGTCATTTAATTTGAAGATAAGGGAGTTCACATTTTGAGCTCCCCCCCCACCTTATCAGCTTGGAACCTCTTATAGGTCTAGATCAGGGCTCTCCAACCTTGGGTCCCCAGATGTTTCTGGCCTACAGCTCCCAGCATACCCAGCCAGCATGGCTAATGGCAAGGGATTTTGGGAGCTATGGTCCAATAACTTCTGGGGACCCAAGGTTCGAGAGCCCTGGTCTAGATGGATGAAACACATTCTTCCACCATTATAACAAAAAAATCAGGGGGAGGGTGGCAGTATCAGGGATGGGGACTCGGACTCGACTCGTGAGTCGGACTGAGTCCCCCCCGACTCGAGTCCCCCCCGACTCGAGTCCCCCCCGACTCGAGTCCCCCCCGACTCGAGTCCCCCCCGACTCGAGTCCCCCCCCCGACTCGAGTCCCCCCCCGACTCGAGTCCCCCCCCGACTCGAGTCCCCCCCCGACTCGAGTCCCCCCCCGACTCGAGTCAGACTCGAGTCCCAATATTTTTAATGGGACTCTAGACTTGACTCGGGACTCGAGACCAAGGACTCGTGTTCCAAAATCGTGTTCCTCAAATGCAACATGGATAGGTTTTAGGAAGTACAGCAAGTTTATTTTTTAAAATCGTTTCCCTAAAATGGAACCTTTCAGACATTTTGGGTTTGGCTGCCTCTGCCTGCCTGTTTGGGGTTCCCTGCCTCCTCTGCCTGCCTGGTCTCTTCTTAACCAGTTCCACAGTTTGAATTGTCCAAGACAAAGGCCTCTGCCTGCCTGCTTTGGGGTTCCCTGCCTCCTCTGCCTGCCTGGTTATTTTGGGTTTGTCTGCCTGGTCTGTTCATGCCAAAATCAGTTGCAGAGTTTTGAAATAAAAAGGCACACTTGTGCCTAGAATTTATTTAAGCCACACATCTGAAATAGCCTTATTTTGTTGGGAACCCCCCCCCCATTGATTTTATTAGGGACTCGTGGAGTCAGCTTTGGGAGGGACTTGTGACTCGTGAGTCACCATTTTGGACCAAGGACTTGGACTCGAGACTCGGGTCCAAAGACTCGTGACTCGACTCGTGACTCGAAACCAAGGACTCTTCAACATCCCTGGTTCTTATTATAGGGATGTGTTGGGGGAATCTGATGAAAATCTGATTATTCCCCCCCCCCCATTTCCGGTTCACCATGCAAGTTGAGCCAGCATGTGGACTTCTGCCTCTAAGACGGGCTACAGTATGTGCATTTTTTCCCAATGCTAAGGAAATTTGTGCAAATTGCACTATTTGTGCCATTTACACAACTTTACGCAATTTGCATAACTTTACAGAAATTGTGTTAATCACGGTGCACATTTTGCACAAATCAGCACCAGAAAAGTGCGTGGATCTAGCATGATTTGCATTTTTTTTAAAAATATTTATTTTATTTAGTACATTTTTATACCGCCCAATAGCCAAAGCTCTCTGGGTGGTTTACAACAGTTAAAATAATAAAATACAATATAAAATATAAAATTTAAAACCACAGATTAAAAACAAACAGCAGAGCTAGCAGCAGCAGTTACAATAACGAAATTAAAAACAATTACAAGATTAAGATGATTAAAATGCCTGGGAGCACAGAAAGGTCTTCACCTGGCGCCGGAAAAGAATACAAAATAGGCGCCAGGCGAACCTCTTTGGGGAGCTCATTCCATAACCAGGGTGCCACAGCAGAAAAGGCCCTAAATGCACAAACCATGGCCCATCTTGGAGATGGAAGTCCATGGAAAACCCCACAACTTGGCCTGCTTCTGATCGCCAGATTGGAAGCGTGCAGGAAGGAAGTCTGTTGAGCTCAAAGAAGCCGGGGCCCCAGCATCAGGACATCTTTATCTATGGCCAATACTCAGAAAATAGATCAACAGGTTGATCTGAAATTTGGCAGTGTAGGAGAGGTCTGAGGATGGTTTATGCCAATTTTGAATGAGTAAGGGAATGAGTTAGTAGGAAAGGGGGAGCTTATTTATAAGAGTGTAAAGTTTGACGTGTGATCGCTAGCAGCTTGACAGGTATTGATTTTTTTTTTTTGATTTTTTGATTTTTTATTTTTCTGATAGGTTTTGCTGAGGATAAAACTTATTGGCCTAGTTCTCCATTTGTGCTGCTGGCTGGGGCATGCTGGGAGTTGTAGGCCAAAAACATCTGGGTACCCAAGGTTGGAGAACACTGGTCTAGTGCATACTTTTCTCTAGTAGTATAGTACCATGTTTTTGTTCTTTTTAAAAATTTTATGTATTTATATATATTTTAATGTTTTTGTTTAGTTTTGGGGGGGTTGTTCTTTTATTACAAGTGCATTTTTCAGCCCATTTTATCACATGTTCATAAGATCTATTCCCCATGCATGTTCAGATTGATCCTGCAAGAGAGAGGGGGTTGGCATGAGAGTGAGTGTGACTGCTTACCGGGGACGTGGGATAGAAGGAGAGGAGGGAGGGTTTTTTTTAAAGTCAGTTAAGGTTAGGCAATTGGAAGAGGGTGGAGTTTTAGGGGGAAATGGAGGCTGCAGCATCACTTCTACTTAAACAGTCATCTACGCAAGTGACCATCATGTGTATTAAAGGGCTGCCACTGCACCCACTGAGCGAAGCCAAAAGTGAGCACCCCCCGAGCTGCTCGGCGGACTTCTGGATTCCCGGTGGTATGCTTTTAGTGTAGAAAATGGCATAAGATACGTTAAAAGCGGTCACAATTTGCGTAACTTGTGCAAATTTGACTGTAAAAAGCGTACCACCAGGAACCCGGAAGTCGCTTCCCCAACTCAGCTCGCGAGAACGTGAGTCAAACCGGGGAAACGGGTAGGAGGGATGGAGTTCGGGGGGGTCGAGCCAAATGAAATCCTCACACATCCCTACCTGCAAATGACTTGCTTCTGTCTGAGGGTGGCCTCCCTCTTCATTTGGCTTCATTTATTTTTTTTTTTGCCTCAGAACTGCTAGGCCTCAGTGCTTCTGTTTGCTTTTTACCAACCCTCCAGCCTTGTATCTCATAAAGGGAAGGGACTGCTGAGTTCCTTGTAAGGGGCAGTGGGTCCAGTACTTGTACTAGATGCATGACAGGTAGACAGTCAGAAATTCAACAGGTTCAACTTTATGTAATGTATGAAGATGGAGGCAGCACCTGTGGATATTCTACCTGTACTTCAGCTCCAGGGCTTCTGGGAGGAAGATGTTAGGCCTGGCTTTATTTAGTAGCTCATTTGGTTTTGCACAGCATTTCTCAAACTGTGGGCCTTTAAAAAAAGAAAAAAAGAAAACATGTTAAGTTTAACACATTCTGAATTCGAGGTTTCCCACAGTTTCCCCTGTCACAGCTATTCTCTAGGAGTGTATATGGAATGGTATTGAATGATAGTGAAAATCTAGGACTTCTTCTTGTTTGAGAGAGAGAGAGAGAGAGAGAGAGAGAGAGCCTTCCTATGAGAAATGGTCTCTTAAGAATTATACATCTCGGCATTTTTTAGTTCATGCTGGCATTTTCTGTGCCTTGAAGAAATTGACAAGGGAGCCAACTGGCTGCGGGAGAGGGGACAAGCACAGCCCTAGTAAGAATGGGAAGGAGCCATTTCTGCTGTTAAATTCACAGGCCCCAGAAGATATTTGAGTAAAGGAGCTATACTTAATTTACAAGTTTATAGGTCTAATAGAGATTTATGCTAGTGGGATTTAGTGATTTAAAAAGAAAGAAAGAAGAAGAAACCCAAAGAAACAAAAACGTTCATAATTCTGGATATTTTTGGAGCAGTGCTAAATTTCCTGAAGTAATAATCACCAGTTCATATTAAAATACATGCACCATGATACTTGTTTGTTGGAATAAATGTGTTTTAAAAATGTATTTTTAATTTCTTCTATGTGAATTCTTACCCTGCTAAATGGTGTCTGATTTCTTATTATGATATGTATCCCCTTCTTTTTCCATAGAGTGTCTCATTTTCAGTTTCATGTTTGCCTGATCAGAGAGTTCTAAGCATAGTCTTATCAAAACATATGGAAGGGTAGCTTCAATTTCATGATAGCTTCAGTTGCATGGACTTCACATGTCTTTCTAGTGGTCAGACAGATTAGGAAATTAGACCCACCACTCTGCTAATGATAGCCATCCAGCTCCAAGGTGGTGGTGAAGCTCGAACTAACCACAGTATAAGATTGCATAACATATGCATATTGCCTAAATAATGCATTTGTTAAGGGCATGATGACCCTTAACAGCTGTAATTTCCCAGCATTTTGGAGCTTGAAAAAACATGGAAAGCCATTAACAAAACATGTTAAACCATGTCATGCGTTTTGTTAATTGAATTCTTAGATTATTCTTGAATAAATGGTATTAAAATTAGCACTGTGCTGAATTTTGCAATCTATTTAATTTCAACCATTTGTGTTAGGTTGAAACACCTGAAAATTGTGGAAGGGGTGAGAATTTTGGAGAAATTTCTCATGGTGCAGGGCTTCAGCGCTTACTTGACTGTAAGGAGGTGACTGAGGGGTATGTGTGCTTTTTTTTAAAAAAAAACCATTTCCCCCTGTTCTGTCCTTGAAGCCACTCCAGCTGCTTGAGCATCTTGTAAAGCTCCCTAGAGAGCTTGACCAGGACATCCTCTGTTGGGGTTCTCCCGTGCTGCTGAGTGCCTGAAAGCTGAGCAAAGTCTTCTCCTTTCTCCTTCTTCAATGGACTTTCAATAACAACAAAGCAAAAGCAAAAGAGCCTCTCTCTCAGCTTTCCAGCACTCATCAGCAGGACCAGTGCAAGGCAGTTTGGTGCCCTAGGCAAGATCAGATATTTAGTGCCCCCCCTTGCCCCTTCCCACTTGAGAGCGCTGTATTTTTTTTCAAGGTGTTTCTGGCACCCTCTTTAGCCCTGCGCCCTAGGCAGCTGCCTAGTTGGCCTAATGGTAGCACCGGCCCTGCTCATCAGGCAGCAGCACAGGGAAACCCCAAGGGAGGAAGTCCTGCCAAAGTCCTTTAGGGTGCTTTCCAAGAAGCTCAAGCAGTCAGAGAGGCTGTAAGGACAGAACAGGGGGAAATGGTAAAAGAAAGAGCACCCAACCCCCTCAACCACCTCCTTACAGTAAGGTAAACAATGAAGCCCTGCACCCTGAGAAATTTCTCTGAAATTCTCAACATCCCAATGAAAGAGGCAGAAAAATGACTGCCTCTTTCACAGGGAAACAGAGAGGTTGCAAAAGGACAGGCAGGGTTTCAGCACAGCACTAATTAAAATCTCTTTCAAAGAACATTTGGGACAGTCCTTACTATGGCTAGCTAACAGAGACATGGTGACAAAGACTATAGATCTCAAGCCTAGATCTTCATGGTTCTACCACCTTCAGGGGAAGTGGATTAATTGCCCGTGATCTTTAGGTCTCTTCTTCACTTCTCTGCTCAGAGAACTCCCTTTCCGAGCTGGCCAAGATCTAAATTATTCATCTTGTTGTTGTGGAACCATGGCTGGCACTTTCTTTGTCTGTCTCTGCACCTTCCCCATCTTGTAGTAGGCAGCTTCTCAGTGCTGTCCCAAATTTAAATCTGTGTTTTGTTTTGTTTTCCTTGTAGATCTCAAGACAACAGATGAATTGTGAAAGGGGTCAATTAAGGGTAAGTGTAACAATATGTAAATAATCTTGGCAATCCGTGAATTGTTTCTTGTGTCATTGAAAATGGTTTCTACTGAAGGAATGGTGCTGACTGTTCTTACTCGAGAGAAGGATGTATGTTTTGTTTAGTTTATGTTGGCGAGTGAGTATATTCTTCTGGTGTGTATGTGGTGATGATGCATGTGTTTTCAACGAAGCCTTGGGGAAAAGGAGTAACTATGGGCAGAATCCAATGGGGCGCTTACGCCTCTGCCAATTCTCTTGCACCCCACTGATTCTGTTGCACAAGCAGTGGGTCCCGCCAATTCTGCTGTGCAAGCAGGCCACACCACTTGCTCAACAGAGATTTGGCGCTTTCCAAAGGAAACCCTGAAATGAGCGAAAACACTCTTTTCTTGATATGGACAGGCCAGTGGAGCTCCCTTATGTGTGTTCTGCCAGCCTACCCTGTTCCAGGAACAAGCCTTTTTGCTCATCTCCAGTTGCCCCAGAAGCACTAAATCTTCCTTCCACAAGTGGTGGTTCCTGTTTGCAGATGGGAATTGGTGGGTCATAACGGAATCAGTGGAGGCATATGCGCCCCTTTGGATTCCACCCCATAAGAGGAGTTGCTTTCTTGTGTTGTGGATTGGGTCTCTTTCTGCCTCATGTTGTACAATCTAAGAAATGAAATCTTATGATGAGTCAGGTTGCAATTCTGTGTGGCTGACAGCAGGGTCCAGGAAGTCCTTTCCCATTGCTTGTTGAAGCATATACAAATGATACTCCCAGTGCTTTCCAATATTTTTTTGGCAAAGAAAACCACTAAGGATCTACTCTTCTTCATATATTGCACCCCCTCATATATTTCCAAGCCCTTGTTTTGGTCAGAAACATAGTATCCCTTTATTTATTGTGTATCTATTTACATCATTTCCCCCCACACCTTCAACATAAACTCATATTCCCAGGACAACTAACAAGTAGTAAGAAACAAAAAATGCAATATAATAATTATGATGATATTGCTAATGATTGGTTGGATCCAAAGTTGTTCATGCTTCTAGGGATGTGTGAATCAGCAAAACTTGAGCTCACCTACGTTCTCTGAATTCCATCTCAAAGCTCGTCCTGACTCAAGTCAGTATCAGATTGTCATCTTTGTGTCTTTTTCCTCTTTGCATGAAAATCCATGCTTATTTCCATACATAGTTTTCAAAATGTACACTTCAATTGTGCACATCTTTGAAATGTATGCACTCTTTCCCATTGATTATAGCATATTTCTGCACATTTCTTTTCAAAAGTACACATTTTTCTTGTGCATTTTTTCAATTTATGAATGCTACTGAACTCATTTTTGAGGGTTCTGTGAATCACATGGCAAGCTTGGAAATGTACGGATTTTGACCACAGATTGCATCCAAGTTCATGTTCGGTCCAGAAGGTTCAAACTGAATAAATCCTGATCAAAAACAATCTGAAATTAATTTCTCATACATCACAAGACTAAGTTAGGTCTCATTGATTTCAGTCCGTGTACTCTAAACATAGATAAGTCTGGATCCAACAAAAACAACAACAGTAAGAAATAGGACAGACAAAGTAACACAGCAAGTTAATTAAAAAAAAAAGTCGCTGTCCATTCAAATGGACAGTGAAATTAAACTGCTCTCAGTTAAAAACATTAACATTAAAGCCAAGGAGAACAAAAATATTTTTGCCAGGTGGGCCTCCCTCAGCAGGGGTTTCCAAATGCTAAAAAGGCTCTGTCAGTTAGCCAACCAGTGCTCTTCATATGGTGGAGGGGAACCCAGCAAACTTGTCTCCCAAACTGTTCTTTAATTGAGAGAGGCCTTGCTGATGTCCAGCTTTTAATTATACCTTTTTACAATAAATGTCCAGAATTTGGTAAATATTGGCAGTTGATAACATAATTGCCAGCCTTCACTGTTGTGAAAAAAGAGAGAGAAGATAATTTTATTGACTGCAGCCCTAGGGCCAATTGCAATTTCCAAAATAAAATAACCCCCAACCCACAATATACATTCCACTTGGATCCAACATTTCAGTGAAAACAAATAACAGTATATTCAAGAGGATAGTCAATAACAGTTTAATTAACTTCCTGCTCCATGCCAGCGTTTCCTCCACCATGACATCCATCCACCTGAGGAGGTGAGACAGCCCCTCCTCTTGTGATGCATTGGGGAGGGACTGGATCAGGGCTCTCATGTGCCTTGTACTTCTCTCTTTATTTCATCCATGTTTCTTCACAAAAAAATGTTTGCAGTGGGTGCCTTCAGTAATCCAAATCCCTTGTGCATTATATTCTATAAACTTGGCAGTGTATATGGAATTCTTCTGCCTCTTTATTGATCAACACTAATATAAAATAAGCACAATACATAGTTCTCAGTCGCTGGTTTGTTGCTTCTGCCAGGCCTCACCTAATACATCCAAACTATAGCCAAGATTGTTGGAAAAGGTATCATCAGATAAGTTCATACTTTCATATTTGTGGGAATGTTCAACAATGCAGCAGTTTTAGAACATGGTTTCTGATTACTGTCAGGAATTTCTCCATGTTAGACTACTGGTTAACTCCTAAAGCTATGCTTCTTCATCATTTTGGACCTAATGACGGTAGATCTGTGCATAAAAAACCTTCTTAAACAATTGTTTACAGCTGTAAAGTCATGTATAGCATGTTATTGGAACTCTGCAAAGCAACTAACAAGCAGCAGCGGGTTGACAAAATTTAGGAGCCTATGATTATGTATGAACGTTCTAAGCAAGTGCAGCAAGCAAGGAAGCTTAATTTTAAAGATGGGAGAATGGCACCATTTATGTCCTATGTTTCCATTTATGTCCTATGTGGGAGCCCTTCAAACCTTTGATCAAATTCCAGCCAAGTGCAGTTCCTTAATTTTTTTCTGACTAGTGTGTACACACACACACACACACACACACCTACCTTATATATGCTATATAACTTGTAATTTCATTCTTTCATTAACATAGGCTGTTTTACTGTAGCTGTTCCACAAGCATATTGGTGATAGTCTAAGGGTGCAATCCTATAGATAGCTGGGGAGTGCTAGGAGTTGTAATACTTTTTTTCTGTCTAAACATGGATAGGATTGAGCCTTAAGAACATAATTGGTGAATTAATTTATTTAGTGATTTTGTTATATTATTATGTATGTTATTTTTTGTTTGTTTCCTTTATTTTTTAAACTTTATTTAAAGTTAAACAAAATTTCATGGAACAAAAAACTTGGCCCCATTGGACTGAGGGCCAGATACTAAAACACAAAGATGCTCAGATGAAGACTAGCTGACCAGCTAACCCTGTCATGTTTTTTTCCGCCTTCCATCAAGTCCTTCCCTTTCATCTATACCCAGAGATTTCTTCTCTCTATTATTATTTGTTCCCCAATGGAAAGAATGTTATTCTAAATCGCCTACTCTCCAGATCCATTTTATATCTTCCACCAGTCCTGTGATGTGTTGCAGTTAAAGCATCTCTCACTGGGATGTTTTATTTCCTCCCCTATCTCTCAGCTCTGAATCTTGCCTCACCTCGTTGTTTTATGAATGGCCTTGTGGAACTGAATTTGGCTTCTGATTCTTCAGCCTGTGGAAAATGCCTCTGAAAACATGGAGCTGGCCTCAAAAAGTGTGTGTGTGTGTGTTGAGGCAGTGGTGGTGGGACACAGAAACCTGTCCTATTTCATTTCATATTGTGACTGGGGGGGGGAAATACCCCATACTTTGAAACATGAATCATACCTGCTTATTTAAGACTGTGAAGCAGCTTAGGATCACAGCCTTAGGTAGAAATAAGCTGTAATTCATAAAGCTATAAAAAGCACAGTGACAGCCTCAGAAGCCTCTCTTCCACTTGCGGAAGACTCCCCGAATGGCTGAGGTTTTGTTTTTGGTTTTTTTTCCAACCAGAAGCCTTAGTTTTATCAGAGCCTTAACCTCCCTACTTAAACGGATGAAATGTGTAGCTGCCATATCTGGGCTCGGAGACTGTATCCGTATATGGACTCAGAGTCAGACATTTGTTCCATCTTGTCTGTCCATTCCAACCGACATCAGCAGTGCAGACTTTAGGCTGCAGTCTTCCCCAGCCCCTAAGATCTGAGATCCCCTAAGATTTTGGAGAATGTGAACCTGGGTCCTTTTGGGACATGTTTCCCCCGCCCTTCCCAATACTGTAGATTCTGCAGTGTGCATGGGTTCCCCTGGGTCTCTGTCTGTAATAGGGCTAGCAGTGAGGTTTTGATCTGCATCTTGGGAGATCCAATTTGTTTCAGAGTCCAGGCCCAGGCGGGTCTTGTCACTGCTGACCTATGTCCCTTTCTGATGAGTCCACATCCCCTTCATCTCACATTAGCCCACACATCTGGGCAAGTTCTAGAGATGGATGAACAAGCGATTTTCATGATCTCCGAGATTCTCCGAGCACTTTGTCTCACCTCATTTCCCATGTTTGATTGCGCTCTTTTTTCATTTTCTTTGAATAGGAAAAGTGCACGGTTTAGATGGGGAGGAAGGCACATTTTTTAAAAGAGCACATCCAAATGTGCACTTTCCCCCCATAGAGTAAAGAGTGAAAATGCACATTTTTTTGCAAAAATGCACACATTTTAATGTGCACATTAAAAAAATTTTTGAACATGAAC
Source organism: Shinisaurus crocodilurus (assembly GCA_021292165.1). Taxonomy (NCBI): domain Eukaryota; kingdom Metazoa; phylum Chordata; class Lepidosauria; order Squamata; family Shinisauridae; genus Shinisaurus; species Shinisaurus crocodilurus. The sequence continues at coordinate 67,169,098 of CM037882.1, forward strand.
ACAAATTTTGGAATTTACGGACATCGGGGATAGTCATGGTTGGGCACCTGCCAAGGGCCCACACCCCAGCAGGGCCCCATGTGGCAAAAGTCCCCTGGTTTTGCTCTTCCTCTTCACCAATGCAACCTGCTTGCTCACCTGCTTCACACTCTGGCCCAGACAACAGTGTTGGTGTGGGGGAGGAGCAGTAGATGCAGCTGCCTCCTTGTTCACTGGCTCCCTGCGTGCCAAGCAAGCAAGTGGCAGCAATGATCAGAAAGAGGAGGAGCCACAGCAGCTGGTGACAATGGTGGTGAGAAGGGAGACACAATGAGGGTGGGGGCCCATTGCCCAAGGCCCCTCAAAAACATGGAGCTGGCGTAGGTTTCCACAGGCATCTGGCTATGTAGGAACCAGGGTGCTTGATTATATGGACCTCTGGTCTGATTCAGCAGGGCTCTCATTATTTGTATGAGACCTGGGATTATCCAAGGCATCCTGTTGAGTGTGCAATGACTGGGTTTGCTACTGGGCACTGTGAAAAACCAACCACATTTACCCTTTGTTTTTACATTGCAAGAATATACATGGCTTGGGACTGCAGTACTTGACGGAACACCTCTCCCAACCACAATCTACCCGGACACTATGCTCAGCATCTGGGGCCTTCCTGTCATCTCCAAGGAAGGCTTAGTCAATGACAACAAAGAAGAGGGCCTTTTTTGTGGCAGCCCCCCCCCCAATTGTGGGAAAAGCTCCCCACAGAGGCCTGCCTGGCACCAACTCGACTATCCTTTTGGCACCAGGTCAATATCGTCCTCTATGCCGAGCCATTTAACAGCTCATGGGTGGGGCAGTTATGTCAGCTTTTTAACAGGTCCAGTTTTATTAACTTGTTCTTAGTTATTCACATTGTTTTTCAATTCAGTTTTCAAATTTTAGTAGTAGAGTCTTTTAAAAAAAAAAATTATATTGTATTTTATTGTGTGGTTTTTTTTTAATGAATTGTTGTAAACCACCCAGAGTGCTTCGGCTATTGGGGGTATAGAAATAAAATAATAATAATAATAAGTAGAAGTAGTAGTAGTAGTAGTAGTACGCGATCACTCATGACCAAGTAAGATTGTCTTCCAGGATAAAATTGCAAAAAGAGAAATATAAAAGGAGGAAATTCTTAAATTGTGTAGACTCTAGCGATGGGTCCGTAAGTTGGTGTGGAGGCCAATTCTAGATCCACACAGCTTCCCACAGTGAGGACACAGGTTACCAGATGGAAGATGGTCCTGTAAAGGATTCGTTTGACATGCTTTTCGCTTAGCATGTTTCTCCCTTTCACCTTGCACTTGGGCTTCTTCAAAGTCCATGAAACTTTTGTGAAAGGCCAACCTCCATTTAGATCGTTCATGGGCCAGAGCTTCCCAGTTTTCGATGTTTATATTGCATTTTTTTAGATTAGTCTTAAGAACATCTTTAAACCTTTTATACTGACCACCGATATTCTGCTTTCCATCCTTAAGTTGGGAATAAAGTAAATAATAATAATAATAATAATAATAATAATAATAATAATGTGTAATGTGCACCCACTCTTGAATTTTCTTGTTTACTTTTGTTTTCTTTGGTATCCAAAATTGTGGGATTTCATTTCTCAAAGACTGGCCTGCATCTGAGACCAAGAGCTTCTTAATTGCCTGGTGTTAAAATGTATGAGGGAGTTGATGCTTCATTTTAGTCTATGAACTCCGAGCATTCACCAACTCACCACACAGGAAATTGTGTCCAGTACATTTCAGTTTCTTCCTTTTTTCAATCAGTGCTAAGGAACCACTGCCAAAAAACCCCAAGACAACAATAAAAGAAAAACCAAACAAACAAATAAGCATTTTAAAAAAAGAGATCTTTATATAGCTTTCTTTTTAGTTATCTATCTCCTTCCATTCCAAGTATCTGCTGGAATAGCAATTGCAGCTGCTGAACTCCAAGAAACACTGGAGGTTTTTCATGACTCTTATCTTGCTTCGCCCTCTAGTTTCCAGGACCAGCTCATTCCAGTAAATAATGAACGACACATTCAGGATTACTTCCTCGTTACCAGTGCAGGGTACTGTGATCAAAACTGGGTCATCCAAACTGATGTAAACTGCATATCATACTGCTCATATGCCCCTGTTTGGATATTGAAAGGGCACACAGAACACTATATCTGAAGACAAGCAGGGGAAAAAAACTTGACATCTCCACATAACTATTCAGGTCTCCCCCCACCCCACCCCCGGTTATAGACCAAAATATCCTTCAAACAGCATTATATGTAAGATTGTTCCAAGAACAAGATTAAGAGGGGGGGAAACAACAGTGAAAAATAAGCTACTTTTGCCAACCTCTAACCCCCCTCATCTAGCCAAAAACCTTTCCCCTCCCCTTTTCTTTTTTGCAAGGAGCATGGATATGATTACCTAGAGAAAGCAAGACAATGCAAACAAAATTAATCACTGGTGCGGAGAATTAGATATGTTCTGAATTCTGATAGGACATATGTTCCATTAAAAAAGAAGAAGAAAAGCATGAGGAGTTCTGGGGTTAAGGAGAGGGTGGGGAGTTTTTCTGAGCATATTTTACATGCCACTGCATGTACATGTGTGTACACGCATGTTTGTTTGTGTGAGTGTGTGTTTAGGCAATGCATCTTCAACAATACACTTGCAGAACTACAAGCCACAGTGATAGCAGCACGAGTGTGTTCTCAGTTTTAAAGCTGCATGATTAGCACATTCTCGTCTGCTGTCAGAAGCAGATGAATAAAGCAAATAGATTTCTGTCTGGACTCCTCTCTTTACGTTGACTTTCTGGTAAGATAGCTTTGCAGCTATATTTAAAGTAGGGAAGCTTTACTCAGCAATATCTTGACTCTGTTATGCTAATTCTGTCTCCCCCTTCCCCCAATATAAAATAACGGGTCCTAAAATAATCTTTTAAAAAGTGTTTTGCTTGCCAATCCATCCTCTTAACTGCATCAGTGAATAAATGGCAGTAGAATTGGCAACAGGATGGAGCATTAGCATAGCAAACAAAGGCACAGATTTTAAAATGTTGCTCAGAGGTAAAAGCGGTCACATGAAGCCTGATCACATTTGGGTTCATTTTTCAGCCCACAGGGCCTGGCTGCAGCCATGGGTGGCTGTACCTGGAACTAGTCATGGAGGAGGGATTCCCCAGTCCAGAGTATGGATGGACAAATCTGTCAGTTTTGTTTTTCCTGCTTTTTTTTTTTTTTTAACCTTTCCATCCCAAATATGAAGAAATTTGTGAATTTTGAAAAATTCATGTCAAAAACGGTCTGAAACAAAATTATTACCCCTCTTCTGGACAGGTCAGATGAAATAGGTCCAACTATTCCCATAGAGAGGACTGTGTTGTACCTTCGTGTCATGTTGCAGTTAAATATGAAGAGCTTGTTAAAAATTAGAGGTGGCAAACCCAAGGTAGAAATAACATAAATTGAATGCACAGGGTTTTCAAACCCAGACATGTAAGACCTAAGCTCTCAAAGCCCTGTGCCTGGATGGATGACTCTGTCTGTTTTGACTTATCCTACATTCCATATATATATATATATATATATATATATATCAAATTCTTTTTGTACTGATTATATGGATAAATTTGTAAATCTTGCTAAGCTCTTATCAGAAATGTACTGATATGAAGTTCTCAGCCATCCCTAGTTCAGAGCTCTTAAGGCAAATGGCTTGCCCAAAAGATGGAGCATGAAGCTAAAGGTATTGCTGTGTTGGTCAGGCAAAAGCAGGAGGCCTGACTCCTAATATTTAAACCAGACCTGGCCAATGCAGAGGCTTCATATTATCCATGCCTATTCCTTTCTTTGCCTAAAGAGGGCACTGTGGCCTGAGCATTATGAGAAATTTGTCTTAGTTCATTTTTTATCAGGATTTACCCAGTTTGCACATTTAAGATCAAACACGGATTCGAATGCAATATGTGGTCAAGGTCCAGGGATGTATGAGAATTTCATTTCTCCTCACAAAACATGCGAGTATGCCTCATTCAAAGCTCTAAATGTGAGCATGAGCACAACCATGCATCCACCAAAAATATTCATAAATTGATGAACACGTGCCTGCGTTTGTCCTGATTCTCAGTTTGATTTCCGCAAATTTCAAAATTTGTGCAACTTTCCTCTGTAGGCTGAACATGTCCTGCTTTACTTTATGTAGGCAAATTGCAAAAATTAGGAAACTTGCACAAATCTGTCGAAACTTGCAAACATATCCCATTTGATCACTGCTTGATTTGCACAAGTTTCCCATCCACGCAGAGAGAGCAGCGATCACAAACGTGAATGAGAACCAGGCACAAGACAAGCAGCGAGATGTGTTCAGAGAATCCTGGCTATTTTGAACGTTGCTCATTCGCTGCCCATACTCTAAACGTGATTTGCATTCCCCCAAAAATGCGTATGACAACATGCATACATTTGACAAATGTTCATGAAAAAAAAAAAGTTTACTTTGGAAAAAATGCACACAAATATATTTAATCAATGGGAGAAGAATGTGTACATTTGAAAGATGTGCACAATTGATGCATACATTTGGAAAAAACACACAAACATTTTCATTAAAAAATGGAAAAAAAACTCACAATCCGATACACACGTGGGTCAGAATAAGCTTCAAGATGGAATTTAGAGATCTTTGGCAAGCTCTAGTTTTGTTGATTTGCACATCTGTATGGCTTACTAGGTCCCTGCCTCCACAGCAGCAGAAAGAAAAAGACCATAAAACAAACACACACAGTATCCTTTATTCCGGTCCCATTTTGAGCTAAACTCTTTCTAAAGGTTATATATTCGTAAGGGCCAAACTAAGTTTGGAGGGTCACAGTTCTGTGCATTTAGACACAGGACTATTCAAAGTTTCGGAACAAATCAGACAGTTGGGTGAGGGGAGCAGAATGCTCCCTCTCCAGCTCCTGTCCCCAAACTCCCTCAGCTAGGGTCATTTCCTGTGTTGGAGTTTTCCTTTCTGTGAAGAAAAGCGCAGGGGAAGGGAATCTCTAAGGAGGAAAGTGTGTGTGTGTGTGTGTGTGTTGGAGTGGTGGAAGTTTTGCATTCCTCACCAGTGTGGTTGTTAAAACGAGAACTGAGATGAATTTCTTTCTAAGGGATTTTTTTTTTTAAAATGGGGTGGTGGGAGCAAAATGAGGGAATACTGTGTTTCCACCCAACTGAGGAACAAGAAAGAAAGTCTCCATTATGTTCCTGTGCAGGCAGTTTCCTAGGAAAGTGATGGCCCTTTGTCATGACCAAACACTTCCCAAACTTCACGTAGGGATGTATGAGAATGTCATTTTTGCTCGCATGCCCTGTTTGAAGCTCCAAGCATGAGCACATGTCCGCTGAAAATTTTTGCAAATTGTCGAATGCATTCATCTCATTCCCAATTCCTAGTTTGATTTGGGCAAACCCTCGTCCTAATTTGTGCAAGTTTGCTCCATAGACTGAATTATACCTGCTTTAGTCTATGGAGAAAATTTGTGCCAATTTGGGGAGATTTGGGCAAATCTCCTGTTCGATTGCTGCTCGATTTGCGTAAGTTTCCCATTAATGCAGAGCGAGCAGCAGTCACAAATGTGAAGGGAAATCAGGCACTAAATGAGTGGCAAGATGATGTTTGGAGAATTCTGGAGATCAGACATCACTCATTCACCCACTCCTACTTACCTCCATTCTCAGAATCCAGCTCTTCCATCCATGTCTCTCAGCTTTCTACCTCAGGAAAGCATCATAACAGCAATGGGAAGGCCCATAGCTCAGTGGAAGAGCACATATAGAAGGCATGAGGTTCTCCCCAGCATCTTTAGTTAAATGGACAGGTAGCAGGTGATGTGGAAGACCCATCTATACCTGAGAACTGGAGAAGCACTGCCACTCAGACAGCACAGTTAGATAAACAAATTGCCAGTGGAGGCTGGTGACTCTTATTTCGGTGGGGCTCCTAAACTATTGCAGCTTTTACTTGGCACTTCATACGAACTATCCATGCTGCTCCATGGTGGTGATCCTATTTTGGGGTGAACTTCAGCACCATGGATAGCTCCTATAAAGCTCCAAACAAAACCTGCAATGGATTAGGAGCCCCACCCAAATAGGAGCCACCAGCCTCCCCAGCAAATAACCTGACCTGGTATAAAGCAGCTTGCTATGGCTCTATGCTTCTGATAGGCCAGGGAGGTCAGGTGGTACTGGCTGGCCCCTATAAAAGCTTCAAAGCCTAGTTTGAGCAACAAGGGCACATCTTTTTTTAATACATTTTTGTTTGTTCCGGAATGAATTGCAAGTACAGAAATGTATGAATTTCCGACCACAAATTGCACTTGGCTCTGTGTTTTTGGTCCATGACGTGCAGATTGAGTAAGTCTGTTAACAGATCCCTAACTTCCTTGCATCACCTTTTATCTTGGGCGGAGCTCGTCTGAAAATACTTCTGCCTGAATCCTTGGAGTGCCACTGCAGTCAGAGCAAATGGTATTGGGTTAGATAGACCAGTGACCTGTCTTAGCATGAGGCTGCTTCATCTGCTCCTGTCCTTTTCCATTGTGAAAGATGGGCTTTTAATCTGTCTTGCATTGTCTCATCTTCACCCCCTCCCCCACCACAGCCGCAGTCTGACAGTAGCTACAACTGACACCCCACAACTCATTCCCTCTTTCAGCCCTTCCTGTAGGAACGGATGGCAACATGTGGGCAAACTCATTATGGCACACGTTTAAAGAAGATGAAAAACTCTAGACAACGATGCGTTTTTGTAAGTGTGGCGTAGTGGTTAAGGTGTTGGACTGGGACTCGGGAGATCCGGGTTCTAGTCCCCGCTTGGCCATGAAACTCACTGGGTGACTTTGGGTCAGTCACTGACTCTCAGTCTAATCTACCTCACAGGGTTGTTGTGAGGAGGAGGAGGAGGTGGAGGAGGAGGAGGAGGAGGAGGTGGAGGAGGAGGAGGAGGTGGAGGAGAATATAATGTAAGCCACCTTGGGTTCCTCGCAGGAAAAAAAGGTGGGGTATAAATATAATAAATAAATAAAATAAAATAAAATAAAAAGTTATGACTTCAACAATATGCCACATTCACCACCATCATCAAGAATACTGGGTGCAAAATGGAGTTAGGAAGACAGAGAAAGAAAATATTCCCAGGCTTTGTCTCTCAGCCTCTCTCTGTTGCGTTTTGTTTGCTGTCTTGTCAAGAGGGAAGAGGGGGAAAAAGTTTTCCGTCTCAACTTACTTTGCTCATGCATCTTCAGCGCAACACATGGCAACAACCGGTTTGCTAAGGATGGGCTGGAGGGAGGCAAGCCCATTAAAAACAAAAAGTGTGGAAATAACAACCTAAAGGAGTTGGCAATGAAAACTCCCCAGGTCCCCACGCATCGTCCTTAACATCTTCACTCTCATTCATCGAGTTAGGAGAGCTCCCCTGGCATGTGATTGAAAGACAGCTCATGCTTAGAAACTCTGGTTTCAAAGAGGGAAGCAATGGATAAAAACAAAATACTTGTTAGGTCAAGAAAACAAGAGGAACTGGAGAACAGCCCTGCCTTTCAATGGAGACACTAATGATGTCCCACCGTAGACTGTCTACAGAATGTTCTTTGTGAAGACATGATGGAATGAATGGGCATTCTGCGCATGCCGCGCTTGGCTTGAAACTCAAGACAAATTTCTTGGAAATGTATTGGGTTTTTTTTTTTGCGGGAGTGTGGGAGTGGTTAAAGTTATCCTACCATTTTTATCAGGATATAAAGAGCCACCTTATACTGTCAGAACAACAGCCGGCAGCTGCAAATAAATAGTAGCTGCAAAGAAAAGGAAGTACTCCTTCAAATGATGCATAATCAACTCATGGGATTTGTGGCCATTGAGAGTTTCAGTGACACACATACACATGTGGGGCCTGCAACAAGATGTTGCACTACATCACAAGCTATAACAGGCGCAAGCAGGGAAACACAGCCTCCTCCTCCCAAGTTTTCAGGGTTGTTTTATTATTTCCCCCCCCCAGACGATACTCAACATTCCATGCCTGCCGAATATGCTCAGTCTTCACTGGGCAGTGTTTTAGTTCGTTTATTTGCCCTCTTGTGTGTGCTTTATTTATTTAAGTGTACTCCTGCAAACTTTATGGTTCACCCAAGTATGCTAATACCTCTGTCTTATTTCTCAGTGGCCCTGTTCTGACTCCACTTCTGTTGTTGGCACCCACCATCTGAGTTTGCTACTAGGAGGAGTGACAGAGAGAGACACTTGGGCCTTGATCGTAGACTCACTCACATGTTCACGGGCTATCTGTATTGTGTAGGTAATGACCAGTGTCCTAGAGCTGAGAAATTTTTACGCACCCTTCATCAATGAGAACAATCTAAACACTGGATAGTTTTTATACTTTTCACTAAAAATTATTGAGGTCACCTAGAAAGGTGAAATTCGGCTCACATATTGCAATTTATTGCTACTAAAATGTTATCCCACCTTTCCTCCAAAGAGCTTAGAGAAGACTACATGTTTCTCCCCCTACCCACTGTATCATCATCATAACCCTGTGACTGAGGTGGGTTCAGTTCCATGACTGAACACGGATGTGAAGCTGGGTCCAACAATCTAACCTAACCTTCCTCAACTTGGTGCTCTCCAGACATTATGGAATACAACTCCCATTAGCCTCAGCCTGCATGGCAAAGTCTGCACCACATTTGAATGACTGTGATGAGGTCAATTTCCAAATTGTAGCTACAGCTTTGTCAGAACTCTTTCCCTAGCATGTCTTTCTTCTCAACTCTCCAAGTTGAGAATCCTTTTTCCCCACCCCTTTCTTCCTCATTGTCCCTCAGCTGCCCAAGCACTGTAAAAGGTAGAACTGGAAACTAATTATATAGGCTAGAATCGATTATCGCAGACAAAACCAGAGCTGACACAAAATGGCCAAGGTTTTCATGAGCCACTGATCAGCAGTGGGGTTCAACGGCCGTTTTAAGGCTTGGATAACATCAATTCTGCTTAAAGCACTCTTTTGGAATATCCTTCACAGAGGTGCCTGGACTTGTCATCAAAGAAAGAAACCAGCTCCTTCCAAAATGAATGAAGCCATTTGCAGTGTTTCAGTGCTGACCTCCGAGCAATATCCCACAATGGCCTCGTATTCAAATAGACACAAAAGGAGCAAAATGAATCTTTAGACCCATCCTGCAAATGAAGTGGCAACTTGAGCTCTGGTTTTTATTCTCTTCTTTTCTATCCCCCCCCCCCAATTAAAACAAAACAAAACACAGGCACGCCTCAATAGGGGCTCAGTGATTTGAGCGATGGGCTAAGACCTAATGACCAAATTCACGAGGCAAGTTTTCACTCTGTCCTCAGCTTGTCACCGGAATGGCTGAAAAGAATAAAAAGTCCCAGAACTGTGTGGCTTGTCGCACGACCGCTTCTCCAGCTAGATTTAGAAATTGAAGAGGGATCAGAGAATCAGCAACTCTCAGCTTCATCAAGGTGCTCAGAGTTCCACCTCGAAGCTTGAGCTGACTCATTCCCATTCCCAATAGCAAACTCCCTTCACCTGCCCCATTCAAAGAGTAAGGTATGCTGCATTTAGGTGCTTATTTTTTTTAAGTGTGCACCACCAAATGCACCTCCCCCCGCCTCCATCAACTAAAGCACGATAATGCACATTTTACAAAATGCACGTTCTTAAAATGTGCATTTTTCTTGAGTATGCATTTTGCGAATGGGCATTGCACACTTGGGAATGTGCTGGCTTTGCCCACAAAATATGTTTGTGTTTAGGGGGTGTGAATGGGGCAAGTTCTGGTCTGAAACGGACAGAAACATGATTCTCATACATCCCTAGGCCAACCGATCAACAGGACCGGTGCAAGGCAGTTTGGTGCCCTAGGCAAGATCAGATATTTAGCGCCCCCCTTCCCACTTGAGAGTGCTGTATTTTTTTTCAAGGTGTTTCTGGTGCCCCCTTTAGCCCTGCGCCCTAGGCAGCTGCCTAGTTGGCCTAATGGTAGCACCGGCCCTGCCGATCAAGGCATCTTTCTTTCCCACCCCTCTACCAGTGATAGAAATATGCTCAGGGATATTGCACCTGATGGCCCAGAATGCTCACCTCAAAGCCTAAGAAAGCATTAGGGCCTCATAAATTCTTCTCCAGCTCAGATTGTAATCTGAGCCAGAGAAGAATTTGAATCCTTCTTTCCTGTCAAAGCTGCTAGCCTATTGGTCTGCTGCTAAACCCCTCTCCTCTCCTAGCCTCCCAGCCACTGGCCTCCCTTGCTGCTCTATAGAGTGGTGAATTTATTTATTTATTTATTTATTTATTTATGTATACATACCCCACCTTTTTTCCTGCAAGCAACCCAAGGCGTCTTACATAATCATCCTCCTCTCCATTTTTATCCTCACATCAACCCTGTGAGGTAGGTTAGGCTGAGAGTCAGTGACTAGCCCACAGTCATCTAGTGGTTGTGAAGGATTGAGGCCTACTCAGGCTTAAGTTTGCTGAAGCCTGAAGGCCCAAACACTTCCCTCGATTAGTTGAAGCCTGAAGGCCCAAACACTTCAGGATGGGAGGGGGAGTTTGAGAGTTTTAGTACCCAATAGAAGTTAAGAATTAATCTCCTGATCAAGGTCACCTGATTATAACCTGGGAATCCTGGGAAGGCTATATATATGTGGGGTGTGGTCAGCTAGCAGCAGAAGCAGAGAGACGACAGCAGAGAGAGCTAGAAGCTGAGAAGAAGCAGAAGCAGAGAGAGAGAGAGAGAGACTGGCTGCAGAGGAGATAGGTAGTCTGAAGTTAAACTAGAGAACCTTGGATTGTTTGTTTTTATTTTTTCATACTTGCTTTTGAATTATAACCACTCTATTAAGTAATTACCCTAATATTATAAGTAAAGTGTTGTTGTTTACCCTGAGAGTTTGGAGTGACTTATTCACCACGTCTAAAAGCCTACACCCACGTTACTGGAAGCAGGCAAAGGATTTGATCTCCTAGAGAGGGAGAGGCTTTGGGAAGAGGCAGAGATCTTCCAAAGGGCAGATCAAGGGGTCCCTGCAGTAGCGGAACCTTGACAGTGGTATTATTGAGAAATAAAGGGGCTCTCTCACTCTCCCCTACTTCTCCGGCACCACTGCTATGGCTTCGGACAAGGCACCAGGATCACTGGGAAATGTCAGTGCTTCCCTTGTTCATGTTACAGCTTTCTTTGCTATCTCTGGGTAGATTTCACAAGTATACTATGTGATGGGGGCGAAGTAACAGCTGCATCTCTTCTGGCCTCCCTACTCTCTCTGCTGTTTTTGTGTAGTAGCAGAAGCCCCTTTCTCGTGTCCAGACTGTTGATATGATGATGGTGTGGAAGGTACGGATGGATAAATGAGCGGTGTTTGAGATCGCTGAGATTCTCCAGACATCGTCTCGCTGCTCGTCTCGTAACCTATCCCTGTTCACATTTGTGATCGCTGTTTGCTGCTCTTCAATTAATGGGGAACTTGCGCGAATTGAGCAGCAATCAAATGTGAAACTGGTGCAAATTTCTCCAAATTTGCAGGATTTTCTAATTTTTGCAACTTTCCTCCATAGACTAAAGCAGGGCTGATTCAGTCTGCAGGGGAAATTTGCATACATTAGGAAATCCGTGCAAAATCAAACTGGGAAGTTGCACAACTCAAACACATGTCCGAGAAATTTTCCAGCACATGTCCAGCAATTTCCGAACACTTTTGGTGGGTTCATCCTCGCGATCACATTCAGGGCTTCAAAAAGAGCATTCTTGCATGTTTTGCGAGCAAAACTGAAATGCTCATATATCCCTACTAGTAGATGGGATAGAAGCAGACTCATGCTCACTGTCTGAACCACCTGCCTTGAGCTCTGCATACTGACTGTGCATGTGTGCCTACACATTTAGGCCTTGTATGTTCTAAGGGGCTCTCATTCTCATCCTCCCCCTTCCCAATCTGTGATATTGGGATAATAATACTGGCTTGCCTCAAAGGGTTTATTGTAAGGTTTGTAACAAGTTAATATATGTGAAAAATTGGTGTGTGCCTAAGATTTGGACAAAGCCTGAGCAGAATTGGGCTCATACTGACCATTTCTAGTGCTTCCTGAGGTAAGGTAGGATTTCTGCTGATGCCACCGGAACCAAAGTCGGGCCCGAATGAGGCGTCTTGTGCTCAGACATCTCGTCTCCTTTGGTTTGGTTTGGTTACTGTTTGGTTTGGTTACTCTAAAACACGGATGAGTAGTGCGGGGGAGTGTGGTCGAGTGACTGACAGCCCAACCTTCTACTCCTACAGTGCATTTTACCAAGGGCTCCAATCACCATGCTTTGGGGGAGGGTAAGGACGGGACCCTGAGATAGTCATTTTTCCAGTGCTGCCGGGCTGGCTCTACTATGACATTATTAGACACCTCGTGAGTTACACTGTAATAACTCTCTTGGAGAATTAGATGCACTCTAATTGCTTGAGCTAAGTTTGGGCAGGGTGTGCCCTGTACTACAACATGTAAAGAAAACCAACCATCTTCTGTAGCCCAGCATTTTTAGAGCACCTGTATAGTAGATATTTTAAGTATCTAAATTAAATATCTAGATGGGTGAACATGTGACGTTCGAGTTCGTTCACATTCTCCAAATTCTTTCTCTAAGCTTGTTTTGCTTCATTCGTGTTCCCAAATGAGAGCATTAAAAAAAAATCAAATCAGTAAAGATGTGCATTTGCAATCGGTAAATATATGCTGATAGGCTAAAGAGGGAAAATGAGAATTCGGGGGGGGGGGACTCTTGCACATGTGAGCATTTTCAGAACTGCACTTTTGAATGCAAATACAAGTTCAAGAAATTGTGAAAATTTCCAATAATAATAATAATAATAATAATAATATCCAGAGCTCTCTCATTTCATTTACATACCGCCCAATAGCTGAACTGCTGAGAAGATTATGTTCCTTCTTGCGTTCATGTTTGAGGTTGAAAATGGGACAAGTTCACAATTTTTGGATATCCTGGGGAGCGTAATCCTATTGCCCCTAGACAGTGTCTAGAGGATCATAGGAATTTTTGCAGTCCCAGCTCTGAGGTAGGAAAAGAGCGCTCCCTGCCCCCCACAGCTGGCGTGGAAAGAACCATGCCGGATGCGTCTCCAAGGTTGGAAGAGCGACCTTGGAGAAGGGGCTTAGGAGGCATCCTGGGGGGAGGGCAGGAGACTGGCACTGCCAAGATACTATGTATCCTGGCAGCGCATCAACCTCCTTCCCTCCCCCTCTGAAGTGCTGCAGACGGCCGAAATCAGCCGTCCAGCTGCTTTGCAGAGTGGGAGGAGCGTAGAGGAGACTTTCGACTCCACGCTCCTCCCGCCCTGCATAGGATGCCTGTAATCCTATGAATTTGGAGGGTTATTGGCATCATCCCCATTGAATTCCACCCTAAATAGATTCAAAATTGCATGGAAGCAGTAATTGTGATACAACACCATTTGTACCTTGTTGTCAGGCCCAGCGGAAGTTGGTAGACTGAAACCAAGGATTTTCCTGAGCTCATTTGGACTCCAGCCCTTGGGGTAGGCTACTGCTCCTCTGCTTGACAAATACTCTTCCCCACAATCTCCTTCAGTTGCCTTGGCTGAGGCACAAGCCATTTATATACTTGGTGGGGAAGTGTCCTCAGGTTTAGGGATGTGTAAGGATTTCATTTGGGGGGGTGAAAATCCAGTGGAGTAGCTGGGCTTGAACCCCCCGAACTCTCTCCTGGTTACCGCTTCCCTGGTTTGACTTGTGTTCTCCGGAGTAGAGCCGGGGAAGCGACTTCCGGATTCCTGGCAGGCTGCTGTTTACATAGAAAATGCCTTAAGATACACCTAAAGCGGCCACAATTTGAAAATTTGTGCAAATTGCGGCCACTTTTGATGTATCTTACAGTATTTTCTAAGTAAACAGCAGCCCACCAGGAACCTGAAAGTCCGGCGAGCAGCACAGCACGTGCCAGCTTTCGGCCAAGCTCGGCAGGCACAGCAGTGGCATCCGCCAAGCCAGAGGCACATCGGGTCCCTGTGGATTGCCCACCCCTAGGTAGTACACAGTAGCAGCCAACGCGGATAGCAAATCGCGGGCGTTTTAAGGTGGTTTTCCATGGTATTTACGTAAAAAATGCAGCACCGGGCACCCGGAAGTACCTTTCCCCGGCTCCTCTTGCAGGGACTTGTGCTGAGCCAGGGAAAGGTAAGTCATGTGGAGCTCAGAGGGGTCAAGCGGGGCGAGTTTGCCCCACTTCCACCCCCCAATTGAGATCCGCGCACATCCCTATCTTTCTCCACACCATGCATAATTTTGTTCACCTCTATCATGTCTCCCCCATCTGAAGTCAGAAGGGATACAGTACAGCTAAGTGATGCTACATCACATGATGTTGCTGTTAGTTTGCTTCAGCTCTTACAGCCAGATTTTGTGTGTGTACAGAAGGGTATTCTCACAAAAAACTATGCTTCATAATTACAAATGGAAATCTCTGTACTCTGTACTTTTTTTAAAAAAAAAAGGGTGGTAGCACCAGAGAGTGCCATTTGACTTGTTTCGGGGAATAAGATGAAGAAATTGATTGGAGTAATCAATTTCATAATGAACAGAATTTCAAATACAGAAATAATTAGTTGACACAGCCCCGAGGCACAGTTCAGAGAAGTTTTATATGCTGTCTGTGGAGCCTCTCTACTCCAAAAACAGGAGGATTTTGATGTAAAAATGATTTATGTGCTATAACTGTGCACACTCTTTTATCGTATTAATAACATCTTTAACCGCCCTTCGAAACTTCTGGAGCCTCATATGCACTCCTGAGGCGCACACAATCAGATTGACGATGGCGCTATCAGAAAATTTATTTTCAGTTTAACCACTGGAATCTAATTCCTTCTAATGTGATATTTGAAAATGCATTATTATCTAAGTTAATATGGAATAATCTAATATGTGGCACAGCAGACACATTGGGTTGAAGGATCATTATTAGAAGTGAACAGGTTGGCCTCTCTTGATGCCAATTTCAAACATCCTCATGCTGTCTGTTGGTTGGGAGCTGCGTTGCAGAAGGTGTATGCAAGCTAAGAGCAGGAGAGAAGAGAGCATTTTATTTATTTATTTATTTAATACATTTTTATACCGCCCAATAGCTGAAGCTCTCTCTTACTACAACATAGACTTGAGCTGTAGTTGCTCCTTTTCCTTCTTGCCCAGTCCTTTATGCCAACAAATGGCTCCTTGGTAAGCTCCTGTCCTGCAACTGTGGGAACAGCGATGCTTGAGGAATTTGATATTTGATCTGATCTGGTCTGCACGTCCAAGACTAAAGAATGGATAAGCACTCAGTTAACCACTGGCTTTCACACTTTCAAAGGGTCCCAATGTAGTTCTCAACTTCAAAAACACCAATTACATTTAAAAATGTGCATTTTGAGAGAAAATGCTGAAAAAATACATTTAGACATATGTATTTCAATATATTTTTAATACAACTCTTGTATAGTGTTGTGATTTTTAAATGCAAATGAATGCAGAAACGGGGAACAAGCTTATGCCAGTGTGGTGTAGTGGTTAGAGTGTTGGACTGGGACTCGGGAGATCCGGGTTCTAGTCCCCGCTCGGCCATGAAACTCACTGGGTGACTTTGGGCCAGTCACTGACTCTCAGCCTAACCTACCCCACAGGGTTGTTGTTGTTGAGGATAAAATGGAGAGGAGGAGGAGGATTATGTAAGCCACCTTGAGTTCCTTTCAGGAAAAAAGGTGGGGTATATAATAAATAAATAAATTATACATATGAAATTGACCCAGATCAGAAATTTAATGATTCGTCTATCCCTGTGTGGTATTCCCTTTTCCTAGAGAGCAGGGAAGGATGCCACAAATATATGAGGTTTTCTGCTCCAAACGTTATAGCCAGTTTTACCACCTGTTCAGTGCTGCGGTTAACTGTTCAGAACAGGCAGCCATTTGCAAATTTCGAAACAGGACAAGATGGCACATACTTAGCATCATTTGGACACCGCTGCTGCACCTGCCAAGCCGGGCCAAAAGCAGACACATGCTGAGCCACTCAGCAGACTTCTGGGTTCCCAGCGGGCTAGTTCTTACGTAGAAAATGCCGTAAGATACATTAAAAGCGGCCGCATTTTGCAGAAGTTATGCAGATTGAGGCTGCTTATTGAGGCATATCTTTCGGCATTTTCTACGTAAAAAGTGGACCACCAGGAACCTGGACGTCGCTTCCCCGGCTTGACTCAGGAAAACGTGAGTCGAAGTAGGTAAGCGGGACAGAGTTCGGGGGTTTGAGCCCGGTCAGTTTGCAGGATTCCACTGCCCTGAACAAACTCCTCACACATCCCTATCTAAGTACCACTAAGCCAGCTTTGCATAACCAACTTTGCATAGATAGGACAGAAAACTGATCAGATCTGTAATTCTGCCTGTTCTTCTGCATGGTGAAAACAATGCACAATTTGGTACATTTATATAGCTGCAGCAGGCAACAATCATTCAGATCTGCTTTTTGTGAAAACTGCATATCTTTTTTGGCGAGTAACTGTTTTGATCATGTGAGAAAGCAGAAATATAAAAATAAAGTCAGGATTTGTTCATCCATACTGGAGAATTGCTGGAGCATCTTTCAGAAGCATGGTAAATCCTTTCTTGTGAACCTGACATTTGATGGCTTATATTAAGTCCATAAAAGTGTGAGATTCAGCATCTGCTCTGCTGTATATATATTTTAATCAGATTGCAAAAGGATTATTAAATTATTTTTAAATATATTTAAAATGCTCCAGCCCTTTGGAGTTGGTCTAAAAACTGAAATCAATTCAAAACAAACAAAGAACACACACACACACACACACACACACTGTGTGTGGACATGGCCCTCCACATACTGACTAGCCATCTGTCTCCCAAGGCCCTATATATCCTACATATCCTAGAATACCACGTTGGTTGCCCACCATTGCATGCTCAGTAGCCACAGAATGATGAGTGTCTGGGAGGAGGCAGAAAACTAGGGGAAGGGAGAATGAAATGTGGTAATCTGGAAAAGGGCATGGCCACCTTGCCGCCCAAAGGCAAGTCACTGATTCGTAATTCTTAGCAATTGGCTTTTATTAGGTAAAAAGTGCACAAGCGAGCTGGTCTTGCTTCAGGCGACACAGTAGGTCATGTTATAAATAATGGCTACAAAAGAGTAAAGCTACTTTAGCAGCTGAAAAAAACAGCTTCTTAATCTAAGGTGGCAAGCTAAAGAGAGTTGATACCAAACTATTGGGAAATTCTTACTGCCCTCCCATTCAGGCTAAGTGTGCTAACCAAGCCCTGCCTTCAAGGTGGATCCTTTCCTTGAGGAGTCTCTTGGACAACAAACTGTTTTGACTGGTGTACTACCCCACTCTGCTCCTCCCTCCTCATAGGGATGCGCCATGAACCTGGGGGAGTCTCGCCTCTCTTCCAGCTTGCGTCTCCGCGGGGGTGGCCCCCTGCCTCGATCTTCTGAGCGGCGCAGAGCAGTTCTCCACACCACTCGAGCCGCTGGTGCTGGTCCCGTCGTGTCACATCCGGCCCCGGAAGTGATGTGATGGGGACCCTGCGCAGGCGCAATATGTCACACGGGGGTCCAGCGTGCCTGCGCAGGGTCCTGTTGCATCACTTCCGGGGCTGGATGTGGCGTGACGGGACCGGCGCAGGTGGCTTGCTGCGGAGAGGTGAGCTGCCGCCAGACAAGGTAGGCCCGCAGGCCCGCATGGACGTGAGCGGTGCCGATTTTGACCTGCTACACCCGCGCGAGACAAACCATTACATCCCTACCTCCTCATTTGATGTCTAACACTGCAATCCCAAATCTCTAGTCCCTCCTCCTCCTCCTCCTCCTCCTCCTCCTCCTCCTCCTCCTCCTCCTCCTCCTCCTCGCTCTGGCTTGGCATTCCCACAGTTTCAGAATGGTTTGTTGGACCATCAGCAATATTTCCTCCTAACTCCAGCTGCTTTGGCCTTCAGGCCTCAGCCACCTCCTCCCCCTACTTGTCTGAGTCAGAATCAAATCCCACACCTTCTTGAGGCACCCCTGTAGAGGTGCTGGGCAGTTAACCCCTACATTCTATGAATCCAACTGGCTTTTTCTGAGTTGTGCAGATTGTAGGGACTTGCAGAACAGGATTTTTCAAAACACACACACACACACACACACACATATATTTGGGGGGCAGGTATGCACACATACACACTTGTGGTAATGCACACTTGCGGTAATGCACATTTGCATGAACAGAACAAAATCATCATACATCCTGGTGTGGGAAGGCTGAGAGCCAAAAGTGGACAGGGCCACCAGTTTCTCTCCTCCTCTTGCCGTCTCCGATCTCTTTCTTACTCTCACCCAGCAGGATGCCACAGGAGGGAGAGATCAAACTTGCAAGAGCTGTGAACTAGTGGGACACCAATTCATTTGGTTTGCACACCAATGTGATGAATCTACCGAATTTGCCCTTCCGAAACCAATATGCAAAGCAAAATGCAGTTATCCTTCAGTATTCACACTTCTTCAATGTCCTGATGTAGCCGAATTATGAAATCTGTACAAAAATTCATACATTAGTACCCAAATGTAGTGCCTTAGGCAAAATTGCTTGAAAAAAAAGATGTATTGGACCACAACTCCCATCATTCCCAGCCATCATAGGCCGTGAAAGCATCCTAGCCCAATGTCTAGGGTTGGGCCAAAGGAATGGCAAAATGCTTCCAAGTTTAGCAATCTTCAAGGCTCTCCCTATTGCCTTTTGCTGGACAGTCTCGATAAAAGTGTGTGCTCTCAAGAGCCCTTCCTGAGCATGTCTCTTGATGAACCTTGTTGTAGGCTGGTTCAGCAGATCCCACTACATTTGGCAATTGCCCCATCACATTAAATCATTTGACAATTTAGCTGATGCCTTTAAATTATTTATAACCCCCACCCCATATGGTTAAGCTTAATATGTCAGTTGTCCAGGGTCTTCATCTTAGGCAGACCCTTTTTCTGTGGGTGGTTGACTGAGCACCCCACAAATGTAGCTACATTTTTTTAAAAAAGGGAAGGTCTGAGTGGTGGGTGATTCTTTTAGTGTGTATGTTTATTCATAGATTCATAGATTTTATAGAGTTGGAAGGAGCCTACAAGGCTATCGAGTCCAACCCCCTGCCCTGCTCAATGCAGGAAACTAGAGGAGGGGTCTCCCATCCAAGTAATAACCAGGCCTGACCCTGCTTAGCTTTCCACGCTCAGACAAGCTGAGCCAGCATGAGCCACAGGCTTATAAGGTGGTTTCATAAAGATGAGGTGATTCTGTACCTATATTGTTCCTCTAGTTCACTTTGCCTTGCATTCCACCTCTCCTTAATTCCAGTATAACTAGGATATATTTTTTTATAAATCTGGAATTGGAGCATGCCCAATTTGACACAGTTTTCTATTCCTTCAGTGAATTTGCATCTCCAGGCCCCATGTTAGCAATGTGCACATGTCTACAGATAAAAAACATTGGGGGGAAGAGAGGGATTTTGTTCTAATAGTGCATGGGATTGCTTTGATTCATTCTGTGCAGTGTTTTACTGATGCTCACATCTGCTCTTGCACATTGGTGAAAACACCAAGCCAACAACAACAAACTTTTATCCAATCCTGTGTACAGCTATATGTTTGCTGTATGCACATGCATATTGTTAAAATGGGGAAGGGGAGAAGATACAAAGCAACTGAGTGTTGTGTCAAACTATGCCTGCAAACAGAGAGCGCTGCACTAAATCTAAAAACAGAAAGCAGAACCATGGACAACTCCCACTGATGCAGCAGTGCCACTTCAGAAAGGCCAGGGAACTAGTAACATCAACATTTAGATGAGGAGCATTTCAGAAGCATCCCAAGTGTTGCATTCACTTGAATTATCTATATTTGGTAGAATAAGTCCTGGCTTGTGTGTTTTTTTTTGGGGGGGGGGTTGGTGTGTGTGTGTGTGTGTGTGTGTTTTATAGCACCTGCCACCAGTAAATTTGGGTGAGATTTTGGGAACTGTGTTTTTTTAAAAAAAGTGTGAGTTTGCTAGACTTGCCATTAATCATTTTTCAGCCCCTCCTCCTCCTTCCCTCTCTCTTTTCTCTAGCAAACATGCCACATGCATGTACATTAGTGTGCACAAACACCAAGTCACTATGTTATGCATAGCCTGCCATTTCATATGCTGCAGTTGCAAAGTTCATACTGAATGGATAACATTCTGTGAGACATATAGGAGCATAGATACCTTTAACCAAAGGAACAAACAGACCTTTTTCTGTTTAACTTGGTGCTAGGTACGTCACTGCATTATAAACCAATGCAACATCTAATAGATGATCAGAGGTTTCAGCAACGTAATAGTGGTATTTGTGTACATGTATGTGTGCACACATGGGTATGTGACGCCCAGGCAGTGATACCTGGTATGACAATTGGAAGGAACATTACAATTTCTGTCCCTGTTTTCATCTCGGAAATGTTGGAGAGTGTGCTGTCTCACCACATCTTTCAATATTATTATTAGTTGCCAAAGGATAAACAATTCATGTCAATGGTTTATTTCATATCTCCAATGTTACTATTAAAGCTTATTATGCCAGAGGCAGGCAGACTTGAAGCTTTCTGGATCTCCTCATTTCATATTAAAACTGTGAGGTCCACCAACTGGAGCCAGGGTCAAAATAGTGGAAGAGGAGAGATATGCTGTTAGAATTAATGAACCAGGGTGCCTCTGAGCACATGTTCAGCCCAGGAATTTGTTTGCAGTACCAGAACGGTGCTCACAGTCCTTTCACACACATGCATCTACTCCTGGATTTCCCCCAAAGCTTTCTTTCATCTCAGTAGCCTAATTTAGCATAGGTGGGGAGAATCTTTTGTTGATGCTGTTAAACCATTGGGAGTCATAAACCCCTGGTTTAATCTACCGCAAATTACCAAGAGATTCTGATCTACATTCTGACCAACTCTGGCTTATGCTATAGTTCAGGGGTTGGCAACTTCTATTGGTCTGGAAGACAATTCCCACCTCCCAGAACCCCCTGGGGGCTGCACCCCTCCCCTCCAAAATTGCTGTTACTGCAAAATTCTGTGATTTTTGCCACTCAAATTTGGTGGTGTGACAGCGGCAATCCCCCCCCCCACTGTTTTTTTAAAGGAAAATCACAACTTTTCGGCACTGATGTCACCACTGCGACAGCAGCAAATTTGGTGGGGGAGCAGTGGGGACTGCAGTGTTCAAGGGGGCCATGTGCAGCCCATGGGCTACATGTTGTCCATGGGCTGCCCACTCCTGCTACATCAGTGGAGGCTGGTGACTCCTGTGTCAGTGGGGCTCCTTATCTATTGTATCTTTTTGTTTGAGCTATATAGGACCTATCCCTGGTGCTCCATGGTGGTGAACCTTTTTGGGAAAGGAATTCAATGCCATGGATAGCTCCTATACGGTTCAAATAAAAAAGATGCAATGGATAAGGAGTCCCACTGACACAGGAGTCACCTGCCTCCGCTGGCTATAGTTGATGATTTTTCCTCTTCTTCTAGTCAACCTGCATGGAGGAGGATTTTATTTAGAGAAACGTTGCATCCTCCAGAATAAACCAAGCCACCGTTTTACTTTCCCATAAGGAAGGAGGTCCTTTGCTATTGATTCAGGCAATAAATTAATTGTCTTTTTGATGGTTTCTAGTTTGGCTGGACTGAAATTCAAATCCTGAGCTGTGGAATCCCAGGGAAGCTGTGGCCCTCAAAAGAAGGTGTTTAAAATCCAGGGATGGGGACTCGGACTCAAGGACTCGACTCGTGAGTCGGACTGAGTCCCCCCTCTGACTCGACTCGAACTCGAGTCCCAATATTTTTAATGGGACTCGAGACTCGACTCGGGACACGAGACCAAGGACTCGTCAACATCCCTGGGCTGTTGATGAGTCTTCTGGCTGTGCCAGAAGGAGCACGATCACCGGTGAAGAGCGCATGGAAGCGAGGCGCGCCGCTGCTCAGCCACTATGGACAGCTACCAGGAGCGCAGCCCCAACGATGTGTTGAGATTTATTTTGATTGATGTGTTGTTGTGGGGGGTTTGGGTTAGGGTCAGACATTTTGGGTTTGGCTGCCTCTGCCTGCCTGTTTGGGGTTCCCAGCCTCCTCTGCCTGCCTGGTCTCTTCTTGACCTGTTCAGCAGTTGAATTGTCCAAGACAAAGGCCTCTGCCTGCCTGCTTTGGGGTTCCCTGCCTCCTCTGCCTGCCTGGTTATTTTGGGTTTGTCTGCCTGGTCTGTTCTTGCCAAAATCAGTTGCAGAGTTTTGAAATAAAAAGGCACACTTGTGCCTAGAATTTATTTAAGCCACACATCTGAAGTAGCCTTATTTTGTTGGGGGGAAACCCCATTGATTTTAATAGGGACTCGTGGAGTCAGTTTTGGGAGTGACTCGTGACTCGTGAGTCACCGTTTTGGACCAAGGACTCAGGACTAGGACTCGAGACTCGGGTCCAAAGACTCGTGATTCGACTTGTGACTCGAGACCAAGGACTCTTCAACATCCCTGTTAAAATCCACAGCTGCAATCCTCTACACACTTACCTGGGAGTAAATTCCATTAGACTAATCTGGACTTACTTCTCAGTAGGCATGCATAGCATTGAAATATAACATTATGTGTACACTCAATGCCATACCCTGTCTCCTAATTAAAATGCTGAAACTATTGAAGAACTTGTTTTGATTTTAGAAAAACAAGTACCATCCCTCCCTTTCTTTCAAGGGTCTCTTTCTTCTGGAAGCCCCACACTCCTACCTTGAGTCTCTCAACAATTTTCAGATATATATTTTAAGATACAAAAAAAGAGTACATTTTCCTGTTCCACATATAGTCAGTTATCTTTTGGCAGGGCTTTAAAACAGCAGAAGCAATAGCACCATGAAGTCAGTAGATGGCTCTAGAAAAGTACATTGAACACTCTTGTGTTCGAGCAATAAGATTGGGAAGGCCTTGACCTGAGTGGATGCTGCTTTTATCTGAAGTACATTTAAAGAGATAAAGAGGGAATGTGGGGAGCACTGCACACTTTCTCTTCCATGGGATCGTTGCTTTGAGTTAAGGGGGGAGAAATTTGAAATGTGAGATTACTATTTTAAAATAATAATAATAATAATAAAAAAGAAACTAACAGATCCCCTTAGCAAGAAGGTAATGGCTTGAATGCCATCAGGATCACCTGCTTTGCATTACTCTTTCTTTTTCTGCTTTTCATGGCATTTTAAGAAATCTTTTTTCTCTCTACATTCCTACAGACCATTCCAGCTCTCGGGAAGTGGTATCTTCCCTAGTTATTTCATTATTCTCTCTCTCTCTCTCTCTCTCTCTCTCTCTCATTCACTCACTCTCCCTCTCTCTTGATTCCACCACTGTAGTTGGCTGCCTTTTAGTGCACGGATCTGCTCATTAAACAGACACACCAAGAATTGTTACCTAAGCAAGCTTGACAGTCAAGAAAGGACAGGCAGAGTTAGGAAGGAAGAGGGGGAGAGGGGGAAAAAAGCGGAAGAGGAAAACAAGGGGGGGGGAAGGCAGCCCGAAGCAATCACTTCTCACGCAGAAAAAAAGCTACTGAACGTGACTGAGTGCTGTTCTCATAATCAAACAAACAAACAAACAGTCTTGTATAAAGAAAAAGAAGAAAATTGTAAGGACTTGACAGAAAAAAAGGCAAGATTTTTTTTTTTAACTACCCACTGGGTCCAGTTCTTTTTCTTTTTCCTTTCTTTTTTTTTTTTCCTTCCCGACATACTTAGTGAAGTAAAGGAGACTTCCTTTTTTTGCTGGCAGAGCCCTTGAATTTTTTCCCTTCAAGATGATGATGTATTTGTGGGTAGGTAGTGTCTCTCCATGTCAATCTATTTGTTGTTGTTGTTGTTATTATTATTATTATTACTATTATTATTATTATTATTACTACTACTACTACTACTACTATTAATAATAATACATTGACTTTGGGGTTAGAGATTTGAGGTGGGGCTGGGCATGATGGAGTGGTGATGGCATATCTTTATACTGTGTTTAAATGCTGGCTGTACTGGAGGATAGTTGCTTTGCCACCTTTACGTGGAGTGTAAGGTTTGCACTGGCTGCATGGCCAGTGAGAGTTTAAACAACCTGGTTTCTTAAATATGACAATGTGCATTTCTAGAATTATCTGGCTTTTTAGTGAAGCATTGTTTTGTGTGTGCGCGTGTGCATGTGCGTGTTGCATGTGCTTGGGTCTTTTAAAATGTGCGTTTCTAAATAAACTGAGATATTGTTTTGGTGAGCATCAGTAATAAAAGCTGCATTACTTGTGGCAACACAAAATTTGGATTCTTTATTAAGGGCTGTTCATTTCGAGGCTGATTAGAACTTCTGAATTGCACTCCTAAAATCGGATGTCAGTCATAGTTGCAATCTTGTTTATCCTACGTTGTTTCAGGTTGTTTCATGACAGCTAGAAATGAGCAATACAATAATCCTAAGCAGTGTATGTTTAGTATTGTTCTGTTTCCCCACCATCACCACCACTGCCACCCTTTTGGATTCGGATCTGTTCAGCCAAGGAAGTCGAATACGGTTGCAGCGTGGGCAAATGGATGTGGTCAAATACGGGAAGGAATTAGCATGATAAATCATGTGGTTGTATGTGTGTGTGTGTTTAAACACAGTCAGTTTTAAGCAAACCAAAGATCAACAGTGAAATATTCCGCTGCACAATCAGAAGAAAGAAAGTGTATCCATTCTTCAGGAAAATACTTTTTCACTGACAGTGTTTCAACCAGTAATATTTTAAATGGCTAAATATATACTAAAAGTGCCACGGTGTCTTCTCTCTCCCCCTCCCACATTCTTTTTGTGACTGCTCTGCTTTTTCTCTGCAAACTATCAGCTGGGAGTCCTGTACTTCTTCCCCACTTGCTTTTCCGATGCTTTCTCATTTGTGTTGACCCTGTGATAAATTGTCTTAAATTGTCACAGATGTACAAAAGGCATCATGTGCCGGCGTTTACATGACTTATTTCTGTTCTTTGACCTGTGCCGTGCTTTCAAGAGCTTCACCAATCAGCAAGGCTGATTATTTCTGACTGTCCCTTTATACAGCAGACTCCAGCCAGCTTAGTTTTCCACCAGTAATATCTATTCATGCACTTCCAAAACGGAGACACGTTGTGGATTGCGACTTCTTTATTTTGTTAACTCTGTTTTCTCACCGTTAAAAAAACCCAACCAACCTACCAAACAAAAACATTCAGTATATGACTATGTATTTCAGTGAAGATTTTGACATGAGCTAGCTGTAGAAAAGCATGCATATTTGTTTTTTCCCCTTTAAAAAATCCTCATGATTTTGCATTTGCAAACTACATGAAATGGATCCTACACCGATTCCGCCCCGCCCCCCTTATTCCTCATGCCTTATGTTTCACTAGAAAATGTTTAGAAAAATATTTAGGGGGGGAAATGGGGGTATAGGAGTTAAATGACAAGAACATAGGTAGTTTTGAAACATTGCTGCATTTCGACTGAATTTATTAGGAAATTTCATATTAATAACTTCAGGTCTGGGGGGGTTATATGTGCATGTGACTGTTGGCCTCATAGAGTCTTGCTGATTGGAAAACTTTAAGAAAGTTTAATTATAGGTAGTAATTCAGCCTTTCCTTCTCTGCAGTGCAGAGAAGAGGTGTAACTCATATTATTTATGAACTTTCTCTCCCCAGCTATTCCTGATCCTCGTGTTTGTTATAACCCAATGCACAATAATAAGCAGCTTTTGATGGTATGCCCTCGTGGGTTCGGAAAATTTGCTGACCTGCTTTCTTAGTAATTAATCTTTGACCTTTGAAAGCCAAGTCTTTCAATTTCTATTTTCTTCTTTTTGACCAGTATTTTACAGTGGGTCAGAGTTTTATTAGCAACATTCATCAAAGTGAAGAAGGTTGCTATCATATATATATATATATATATATATTCCTTCCCCAGCTGTTCCGTACCATTTAACCTGGGTGCTCAGCATCATTTTCCAATATTAATTTGGCTTTGAGGGTATATAAGTAGAATTTTTTTTAATAAAACCTCAAAATCAGATTAGTTGACTACATGCTGGGAATTAAGCTATATATGTGTGTGTGTGTGTGTGTGTGTGTGTGTGTGTACACCACAAGCAGCTAATAATTAGAATCTAATTGTGTTTTGGCATACTAGCTGTTTTAAGAATCACGGCCCTCTGCTTCATAGATTTTTGAGTCTCTCTCTGTGGGTGTTAAATTCTTTCAGTGAGCAAAGATCTCTAGTATCTTGAAAGTAAAATGTTGAAATCCATGGAACAGCCTGATATGAAAGACTCCACGCTGACACTAACTTCAGTATTTAATATAATTATGTCCCCGCTAGTCAATAATATTAATATTATTTCAAGTGCATAGCCCCTGGGAAAATTGAGTTGGTTCTTTTAGGTGTATATTGCTTTTTCCTTCCCTTAGCAATGCAAACAAGTAATCACTTTTGGGGTGGGTGGGTGGGTTGCATCTTATTTTATACATAGCTGATGTATTAACTTTCTGTAGTCAGTGAAGTTTTTCTCAGACTATGCAGGTGCATGTATGCTTTGCAATTCAGAATGCTGTTGCTACCCAAGAAGATGTTTTCTCCTAGTTTGGATTGATAATTTGACCTCTCCATCAATACTAAATGATTGGTTTTAGATTGTGTGTGCACACATGCATGTGTGTGCACACATTGTGCATTTAAAACTCAAATCCTATACACACTTACCTGGGAGCAAGTCCCATTGAAATCAGTGGGACTTAGCTTTGACTACACATGTATAGGATTGCACTGTAAGAAAGTTGCTAATCCTGATTGTGCTTCAGATTGTTTTGTGCAAGATCCCCATGTGAGTGGATCCAGATAGCGTGTATAATTCTTGTGACTGGGCAAAATCCAAAAACACCAATTGTCTTCTAATACTCCCGGAGACAAAACCAGGAAGCGATGCCTTTCTGCAGTGCCAGCTATGACAGATTTATAAATGCCCAGTTAAATCTTGCAATCTGCTCTGATAGTAGTGTTCTTCTCTGTCAGCTGGATCCAACCATGTGCAAAGTTCAGAAATGGTTCATATCATATCTATCCAATTGTCTTTCAAAACATTTCTAAAATGAAATAAGAGGGTTGATCCCTAGCTGCTTAAAAATCCTAGTGTGTGCCAGACATGGCCACAGTGGCATTTTGTAAATAAAACGCTTGTACACAGAACATATACAATACAGGTTTGAGCACCCTGCAACAGGTAGTGAATCTTGGATTCAGGGTCCAATCTGAGGCCAAGGGCAGCAAACACTGCTGGCTTGGTTGGCTTTCCAAGGAGGTGGGAATTGCATTGCACATTCATTAAAAAGTCCAAAAGAATCCCCATCCATATAATGGAGGTTCTTCCATGTGTGGGCAACCCTGCTTTTTTTGGGGGGGGAGGCTGGGTTTGCACCATCCTACTCCCTCTTCTATGTGTTCATAATATGTGTCTGAAATAGATTCTAGATGGTAGAGCTAAACTCCAAGATTTGTCATTCCACTTGCTGGATTTGGGGCAAAATGACTCCCATCTTCCCAGGGTCGCTTGTCTCTGTTGCGTGCCTAGTGAGATCAGTGGGGTATGTGAAGACTGAAGAGGCCTAAAGGGCAAGCCGCTTGGATTCTGGTGAAGGAGAATTAAGAACAAATTGAACTTGGTGAAAGCTGGGCCATTTAGAAGGAAACAGCCAAGGCTTGGATGCATAGAGCTACATTAGGTATACTCCAGACCCTGCCCATGACCAATGGGACTTTTGGTTGCTGTTGTTACCCTCTTTGAACCATAGACATGCACACCCATGCCACTTTCCAAATTGATTTGTGACCTTCCCCTTAGATATTTTTCTTAAGCATGCCCTGTAAGACAGGGAGCTGCTGCTGGTACTCAAGAAAAACAAATCTAAGCACATGGGAACTAGCCACACAGATTTTGGATTCTGGCCCCTGTGCCCATTGCAATATCTCCACAGTGGTGAACCTGGTGGTCTTTGGCTCACACTCACAGGTGGAGCATCTAGCCTTCAGGCCAGGGCTGGCACAAGACCTCCTGCTTTGTGAGGCAGGAGGACATGATGCCATCATGGGGGAGGGGGAGCAAAATCCGCTGTTGTGCACCACTGCCAGGGTGTGTGTGCGCGGGAGCACAATCTGCCATGTGCTGCAGCTGGACCGTGTGTGAGGGAGCCGATGTTGCCCGACGCTGCCAGGGGGGGATGTGGGGTGGGAGCATGAGCTGCCACTGTGCATTGCTGCCGGGGTCAGGGCATGGAGGAGTGCACACTGCTGCCACATGCCAGTGCCAGGGGGAAGCGCATGCAGTGTTGCCAGCCACCCATCCTCCTCCCCTCAATACCTTGCTCTGAGGGGCCCTTTTCCAGGGTAAGGAATTGGTGGGGAGGTGGTCCTGGAAAGTGCCTGGGCAGCTGCAGCAGCAGCACAGACAATCTCCAGGGTCACCGTACTCTGAAGAAGGACCCCACCTCCAGAGTGAGGCGTTTGGGCTGGCTGGGTTCTGTGGAGAGCCGCGCAGGTCATTCACTGGCCGCAGCATGTTCTGCAGCTGGGGAGCAGGCGGTGTGACTCTGCAGAGTGGGCACTCGCCTACACAGTGAGGCACAGGGAGGGTGGGCGAAGGCTGCCACTGCTCCTAATCCAGGGAGCCACGGTGGCTGCTCTCCACTGCAGCATTTGTGCAGCAGGAAAGTGGCCAGTGGGGCGCTCTGCCCTATCCAAACTTTGAGAGGTATAGGCTAGCCACAGCATCAGGACCCCTGACAGCATGCATGCGGCATCCACCACCCTTCCTGATCTGCTACCTGAGGCAGTAGATTCATCCCACCTCGTGGAACAGCTGGCCTTGCTTCAGGCAGAAGCCATATGACAGAGCTCTGGGGCCAGAGTCTAGTGTGTGCATGTGTGTGTGTGTGTGACTTCAAAGCATAAATGCGTCAGAGGTTGTAGCCTAAGAATCAGCATCAAATGTTGTCTCCTTTGGGGAAGGAACCAACTTCTCTGCACCAATTCTGGTAGGTGCATTTGGACTCAGTCGCTTCCGGATTGCCCCTTTCATTACACCTCTCCTTTGTCACTTTACCTGTAATGTTTATTTGGATTTATGGTCCTTTCCGAGGGTGGGTAGCTGGGAACTTAGTAAATAAAACATTCAATACTGCAATATGCACATTCTGAAGGCTGCCGTGGGTTTATTAAGTAATTAGCAGTTTGAGTTCGAAGAATCAGCCCTCCATCCTTCCCAAATGTATTGGGCTACGTCACTTACCTATTAACCAGGACAGCCACCTGTTTCAATCTCACCTCACCATGAATTTACGTGGTGGCTTTGGGCAAGCCAGGGTGTCCCATTACAAGAACACACCACAGGCTTGTTTTTTCCCCCTACCCTGTCCTCACCCTGTTTTGTACACAAGGGGAGGAGATCAAAAGCCCCCATGTTTACTTTTGAACTAATCACAGTTCTCTCTTACATTCAGACTTGGGGAACTGTGATTTTGCCAAAGTGTATTTAGTTGAAACAAACCAGGATCAAACTGTGGTTTGGTATCATGGTTTGTTAACTAGCCATTGGTAGAACAAATTTCTGATTCTCACAATTGGGCATGACAGAGAACAAACCAGGGAACAAGCTAGTGAAACTGGAACCTTTCAGTCTCCTTCTGCACAAAGGAGGAGCGGGGACAGTGTGTGCCAGCCGGAGGCTTGCTGCAGTGGGTTCTCTGGTTTGCCATTGTACATGAACCAGGCTATAGTCTCTCATCCTCATCCTGACTCCATCTGCTATGGAGACAATAATAATAGGGTTCTTGTGATAATTACAATAAGCTAAATATGTGAAGTATTTTGAATACTCTAAAGCTGCAAGCATATGCACATTTACCAGGGCATAAGTCCCATTGAAATCAGTGGGACGTACATTAGAGTAAATAGACATAAGATTGTGCTGTAAACTGCTATATAAAATTATTATTGCATTTTTTCCCCAAAATGTGCCCTTCATTTACTTATCTCATTTTTTCCCTTCAATGCAGCTCTTACATATTCAGGATGAAATATTTCATGGATAAATTGCACAAATGAAGTTTGATTTCCCTGCATCCCCCTGTTATACCTGATTAGTTTAAGTGGCAACAGTTCTTAATCTCAATCACAGCCAGACTTGCTTTGGGCTGCTTCATATGCAATGTTTTTCTGACCCCAAAACAGGGCAAGGATTTCTTTTTTACACCAGTACAATCCTGCGATCAGCACACACTGTGCTAGAAATCCATCAAAAGGCAGAAGTACAGCTTGTAGCATTTATGACAACTCCACTGGCCTTTTCAAGTGAATTTTAAAAGGGATGGATACCAGATATCCTTGGTATTGTAACTGCTCTCCACTTAAGTGAAATAGAAGTAATCTGGGTGAGGACTTGTGCTACTGACTTGTGAATGAACTGGAATGTGATGAGGATATGGGTGAGAATGTTAACAGTGAAGCAAGGGTGTTAGCAAAAACCTAAAATGATATTAAATTTAGCTAGTGTGGAGTTTTCTCTCTTTTTTTTTGCTTCCTTTTTTTGAAATTACTCTTTTCCACTCTTTCCCTTTATACTGCTTTTTAATATCCTGCTTTTGCCTGCATGTCCGCTGCTAGCTTTTCATCCATTCTTAGTGATCCCTTAACAAGGACATTGAAATACTGTACCTTTACGTGTCTCAGCCACAACCTCTCTGACCTTCCCTTAGCCTCTTCCCCTCCAATCCTCTCTATGAGGTGTGATCATGCCCATAGAATCATAGAAGTGGAGATAACCTGCCCCAACCCCTGCTCAATGCAGGCTCTGCAATGCAGGATGCATTTACAGCATCCCTGAGAGACAGGTGACCGATCCAACCTCTGTTTAAATATCTCCTAAATAACTTCGCTACTCATCATCCCTGACAGCTCTGGAATGCTGGTTGCCACGTTCTTCACTTTACTAAGCACACTTGAAACTGTGTTGAAGAAACTCTATGAAGATGTTGCCCAGGCCTTCAGAGCTGGCAGGGGCATAAGGATCCAGGAAAGTATCACATTCTGGAAATCAACATTTACATTTGGCGGATGTCCACTAACTCAGATTAGAGGGCATATCAGGTTTTAGAGGAATGGTTCTTGAACATTAAGAAATCGTGGCTGTAGCTAACCATGGACTTGTTGATGGAAAGTTGATGCAACAAATAAACACTGAGTATGGCATTTGTTGTGTGACTTACAAGGATTTTTCATGTAGCCCAGTCAATTCTACTGGTTCGATCAGGGAAAGTCTGCATGTAGTATAAAATAAATTGCCTTCTCCGTGATTTGACTTGCACTATCACGTGCCAATGATGTGAGCTTAACAAAGGTTAAAACCTTGAAGAGCTGCTGCCCAGCAGAGTGGATACAACTAGGCTAGATTCAGTCAAACTTCCAACGATTCTCCCATCATCGCTATGACTCTGGATATTTTCTGATCATAAGCATATTTTCTGCACAATCATCGAATACTAGATATCTTTATCTGTCATCTGCTGATACTTGATTTTGTCATTTAGAATTGCACATTGATATCCATTTACAGTGCATGGCATTTGTCTGTCGGCCTGCCATAGTATTTAACATGTGACAGTGTTACATATGGGTTGTACAATAGTATTTAATTAGCAGCAGCTAGTATTTGAAAGCTGAAATGCTATGATATGTAGTATCTGACATTCGGCAGGTTTCATATGTGATGCTTTCTCCCCCTCTCCCAAAATCATGAAATGCCAAGAGGCCTAACAGTACAACCCTGTGCATATTTACTGAGAAGCAAGGTCCGCTTTGTTCAGTGGGATTTCCACCTGCGCAAGGGTGCACAGGATTGCAGCCTTGAGCACTTGTAAATTTGAGGTAATCAAATTTCATTTTGGTATTGGAGATTCTCCCTTCCAGTTGGTATTTTTTAAAATCACATTCTCAGTAGCAGGAGGAGGCAAATTTTGAATACTTGCAAATATTTGCTTCAGTTCTAGCGTGTGCTATTTCACAGTATGCATCAGCACATGGTTGTCCGCTGTCATCTCATTTCCAGCTGATCATGGAATATAATTTCTTTCACTGCACCATTTCTGGCCCAAACCATGAGAGAGAAGTGTCAGCGGCAGCTGCTGGTAAACATGTCTTATCTTCTGATGCTAGGTTACCAGACCTATCTCAACTGTGCAGGCAAATTAAGAAGGTGATTGGGGTGCTGAAATTCCAGGAGCACTTGCCTCAGCTATGGACGTCTCATGGGGAGAGAGTTGCTGTTTGCAAAGTGGGTAGGAGGTGCACAGAGGCAGTTTAGCTACTCATGGGCTCGGTGATATCTCTGGTATTCCAGAAGACACAATTGACAGCTTCAGACTTTTATTGGCCACCCAGGTGAAGGCACAATCGGAAAGGGGAAGACAAGGCCAACTCCAGCTTTGAAAAGGCTATGAAAAGTATCCTGCTTTTGCTGGGCCTGCTCCTCTGTCAGTGGGCCCTGGTGTGTATTCCGTAGATGCAGCAGTCTAGTCATCCCTTAGGTTTCCCACAATGCCACAGAGCTATGCTGGGTCAGGGGCATTGTGTGAACTTAAAGGTTGCCTAGATAAAAACAGAAAAAAACCCAAACAAAAAACCCTCAAGGAGGCCCAGGGCGGTCGTAATAGTGGGCTGTGCCATAGCGCTGGGACCCTGACAGTTGCCCAAGGATACTGGGTACTGGCACCTGCCCTCAGGAGAGGGGTATATAAAGTAATAATAGTAGGGATACTTCCAAAATTCTCCTCCTCCAAATTAGTCCCTGAATTTTGGAACTCTGAACAGGGATGCTTGAAGATTTCATTTGGTCTGTCATCTTTAGTAAAACAACCCTGATTCGCACCTACCAGACATATGAACACATGAGAAGTTGATATGGACCAGAAATAGAATGATCCATCCATCTCTGGTTTTGAATTATCTGGTCTTGTTTCTGAACTGGCAACAATGCATTACATATTCTCCATTGTCCCACCCACCCCCTGCCCCAAATCGTATACAGACCGATGTGCAACCACACTTTGCTACAGCTTACAGTCCCTTCAGATCCTTCCTGCCCCTCCTCTCCCCCTCTTTGCATTACGAATGAGCAGATGTGCAGTGGTGGTAAAATACCACAAAACAGCAATCCTGATGGGATTAAACCTATGATACAAATCTCTCCCTGGATTTTTGGAATTCTGCAGTTATCCTTTGTTTTTTTCCCCACATATCTCCACATTTTGCGGAACAGATAAGTACCAAATTGTGCATAAAATGTGTATTTTAGGTTACAGTTTGTACAGAAATGTGCATTTTGTGAAACAAGATGCATTTAAAATGATATAAATTTTCATGCACATTTATAATGCTGCTGCTGATGATGATGATGATGATGCAGATAAATTTCAAAATTGCATGGGGTGCTCCTATGGATGAATACAGGGTAAACTGACATGGATTAGAAATAGACCGAACTGTCCATCCCTAGTTAGGCTGTTTTGGGGGGAATTCCCTGATTGGCCTTTGGGCTCACCCCTTCCCCCCTCCACTGCCTTTAGGGTTGATGAGCAGCACTTGGAGGAAGTGGGACTGCTCTTTGCCCAGGGTGGTTTGCCCCAGTGGGTGTGGGATCAAGAAACCAGGGGCACCGTAGCTCAGCCATAAGGTGAGCAGGCGATGATCCTCCATTCCAGTAAGCCCATACTTTGCGTGTTGTTGTTGTTGTTGTTGTTGTTGTTGTTGTTATTATTATTATTATTATTATTTGGCTCATTCCAGATCCTTCTATGAAAATAAAGTTGCGACCCATGTACCCAATTTAGGATGTTTTGTCTTCATTCCCATGGGAAGGCAAGGCATTTATTTAAGAAAATATCTTGTACGCATATCGAAGAGGGTGTGGTTAGAAGCCCTATAAAATTGGAGCAGAAAGTTAAAAAAAAAAAGTTGTCAGCAAATTAAATTTCTCATTTTGCCTTACCTGGTGCATACAGTGTATAGAAAGACACAAATTCCAGGGGTTGGAGTGGGGTTTGAAGGATAATTTCTCATTGCAATAAAAATGGTTTTATTTGACACCTGACTTCAAAGTCAGGAAGGTTATGAGAATTTATATCTTTTAAAAGTTCTCCCTAGGAACTTGTGACAATTCACAACATCCAAACTCAGCAATTTTAATGTAGCTGAACAACAGCTCAGCTCACTCCTACTTGCTGTTTCATTCATCCGGAGCAACAGGGGTGTATCTTTGTTCATATGAAAAGGACTTCAAACTGTTGTCTTTAAGGGAATGAAAGAGTACCATTTTGCAGCTGTTTCCAGAAACAAATCCTGAAAAACTAAAACATCTAAGTAAATAAGATTTTCTTTCAAAACACACACACACACCCTCTCTCCCTGCATTTCCAAGAGTAAACAACTCAGGTTCTTCACCTTTTTTATTCCTACATCCATTTCCATCTCATAAAAACTTAAAAGAGGCCTGCAGGATCAGACCAAAGGCCTATTGGGTCCAGCATCCAGTTTCTGTTCTCACTGTGGCCAACTAGATGCCTGTGGGAAGCCTACAAGCAGGATATGAAGGCAATCACCCTCTCCTGCTGTTGTTCCCCAGGAGCTGGCACAGAGGCATGCGACATCTGATCCTGGAGGTAGCATTTAGCCATCATGACAAATCAGTCTATTCCTCACTTGTTTCATTTTCACGTGTATTCAACCATAAGTCTGTGCTGTCCAATTTTCACATCAGGCTACAATTAAAAGAACAAAAAATCATATTTATTTTCACATGCAATTTCCCCTAACATATGCATTCCCATACATGCATTTCCCTAATATGTGCAGTGTATGCACACAAAATGTTTGAGCCGAGAACTGCATCACAAAATTCATGCAAGTGTGCAATCCAAAGAATAACTGTGTTCCAGTCCACATATCAGTTCAGGAAGTACAAATTAGGTCAGTTCACTTAAAGTAATCCTATGCTCCAAAAACCTATCCCCCCCACATTACGAAGTAAGAGGGAGCTAGCATGGAAACCACTGTGATGGCTGGGTAGAGCCAAAATGTGGGATCTAACATCAGGAAAACCCTTCCAAGGTCAGAGCTCTGATCCTATGGCCCCTGAGATGCTGTTTAGGGACCAATACATTGCTCTCTTAAAAAAGCAGATGAGCAAAATTCTACCCTATTCCTAATCAGGACTAGTAGCATTGATAGCCTTATCTACGCCTTCCTCTGTTGTCTCGCTTGTGTCAAATTTAGGTTATAACTGTGCCATAGTGTTACAGAGCCTATGTGGTGTATTTTATCCCCTGTCCCAGGCCCAGAGATGTAGATGGTGCAAATAGTCACTATGATATTGCTCAGTGTCATTGTTTCCTCTGGATGCTGTTTATTCAATGGCATTTTCTTGCCATGCCGCCACTTCCTCTTCCTTAATTAGTCACATGGGTGATATCACCCAATGAGGGATCATTTAGTGAATGAAAGGTATGAATGATGTCACAGTGCTATGTTTGATGTGATGACATCACTAGAAATGAGTAAATAGATAAATCAACCTACAATCAGAATTGGGCACTGGATGTAGTCACTGAGGGCGAATGCTGGGGTCTCAAATCATTGGCATATGATGGTACTTTGAACAAATAAGCAAATGTTTTGCAGGGAAAGAGGGATGTTGTTGTTGTTGTTGTTGTTGTTGTTATTATTTATGTGAGCGCTGTTTAACCTCTTTCAGCCCAAGGGCCAAACTGAATTTTGGAGAAGCTCTTGGGGGCTGAATTTTAGTAGTGGGAAGGGCTGAAAGCCTGAGTGGGTGGGGCCAAAGTACCAGAAATACCTAAAATTCCAGCATATTTTAGTTTACAGCTCTCACTGCCAGTTATTAATCTATAGGAGGGAAGTTTTAACCTTTTAGGATTTGGGGGGGAACCTGGACAAAAGTCAGGAAACCATCAACAGATTAGCAGTTGGGGGAAAGAGGTGGGGGGGCAGGGGCAGGGTATGTCCATCTGGGGACCCCAGATGATTTGCCCCATGTCTCTAGAAAACAGTGAGTAGTTTGGGGTCAGATTCTACTAAGATTTGGTCCCAGTCTGTTCAATGGGACTCATCCCCTAGGAAGCACATTCAGGAGTGTAGCGTTACACTGTTTTCTGCTAGGATTGAAATTACAGAGGTGCTTTGTATTTTTTTCATGACGGTGAGGGCTGAGGGGCATGACCCTTCATCCTTGGCAAATATGGGCTGAGGCTGAATGGCACCAGAAAAGAAAGAAAGAAAGAAAGATGTGTTTCACAATCTTGACCATGTTATTAGATTTATTTAGAGTTGGACAAATCTATCAATTTCAGTTTTTTCTCAATGTCTCATTTTTCCAGTTGTAAGTTCATTTCATCCTGTTTCTTCATACACCTGTGATTTGTTTGTATGTCTGCATGAAAATATGTACACATCATTGTGCATGTTTCTCCAAATGTGAAGACTTCGGCATGATATTTGGTATGATATTCAAAGTGCTGGTGCTAACATTTAAAGCCCTAAACGGCTTGGGGCCAGGGTATCCGAAGGATCGTCTCCTCTCATATGTACCTGCATGGACACTAAGATCTTCCTCAGCAGTCCTTCTCCGAGAGCCCCTGCCAAAGGAAGTGAGGCAGGTGGCTACGAGGAGGAGGGCCTTTTCTGTTGTGGCACCCCGGTTATGGAACGAGCTCCCCAAAGAGGTTCGCCTGGTGCCTACTTTGTATTCTTTCTGGCGCCAGGTGAAGACCTTTCTGTTCTCCCAGGCATTTTAATCATTTTAATCATTTTAATCTTGTAATTGTTTTTAATTCCGTTATTGTAACTGCTGCTGCTAGCTCTGCTGTTTGTTTTTAATCTGTGGTTTTAAAATTTTATATTTTATATTGTATTTTATGATTTTAACTGTTATAAACCGCCCAGAGAGCTTCGGCTATTGGGCGGTATAAAAATGTATTAAATAAATAAAATAAAAATAAAAATAAATATTTTCTCTAATTGTTGTATTTTTTGCAAGCAATTTTCCCTATCCTTTTCTGAATGTTGTTTTCGCTCGTATATGCATTTTTGCACACTTTTCCTTAACAAATGCATTTGTGTACACGTCTTGATTGAAGAATTGCATAGAAAATTCAGAAAAGTGAGAATACTGTAGTAAAATTGCATTATCTTTTCGCATATTGGTTCAGGAAGAGCACATTCCCTCTTCCCTCCCCCTTCAATTTTTCCTTGTGTGTTGTGTCTTTTAGATTGTGATCCTGTGGGTAGGGACTGTATTGTTTCATTGATTATATGTAAGCCACTCTGGGAGCCTTTTTGAATGAGGATTGTTATAAAAATAGTTCAAAATGAATGAATACATAAATTGGGTAGGTTCACATTCGAATGCGAACTAAATAATTTCTTCCCCATCTCTAGATTTAAAATTTAATTTTAATTAAAGTTAGTTACATTGGCATTTTTTTTGTTTTCTCCCTGTATTTCTGCACAACTTTGCTTATGAATTTTCCAGATGCAGCACATTAATTTTCAGGCATTTCTTGTGAAGCTGGTAGTTTTGATCCTTGGACTGATATATACTAAGGCTGCAATCCTATACCAATTTAGATAAAAGTAAGGCCCATTGAACTCAATGTGGGTTACTTCTGGGTAGAAATGTACAGGACCGCAGTGTTATTAGTTCATTCACATGATCAGGCAGAAGACGACTTGTTTCAGAAAATAAAATTCTGTTCATTAAATGTAGGAACACGGAACTGTTGTAATTGTGTTTGGAAAAAGCCAAAGTTGAATTCCTGCTCTGTTCATTACAGGAAACACAGCTGCAAGATTGGTTCAAA
This sequence comes from Shinisaurus crocodilurus, assembly GCA_021292165.1. NCBI lineage: Eukaryota > Metazoa > Chordata > Lepidosauria > Squamata > Shinisauridae > Shinisaurus > Shinisaurus crocodilurus. Next base: position 67,207,237 of record CM037882.1, read on the forward strand.
AATCTTCCTTTTTTTCAGTTACAGAATGGTAACACTGCATTTGACAAGTTTATCTCATAGTGTGGGGGTGGAGTGTCAGAGCATTTAAGGGGTATGTGCAGGGAATTCCCTGTAGCCTCAGCTGCTTTCTTTGGGGATGGGAGAACCCTCATTTCACAAAAAAATGTTTACAGCATTTGCAAAATGTGTGCTGACAGAGGCAATTCCATAGTGTATTTCTCACTCTGTTCTTCTCCTCCAAAATAAATGTGTGAACCATAAAAACAGACAAAACGGTATGTCTGAAAAGCTAATTATATGTCCTGGGTAATCTGAATGGAGCAATGCAATAAGCAAATACGCTCTTGGGTTCTGTGAGTGTGGTGCCTTTATAAATTTGGATAGCTCAGTGGTTATCTTAACTCAGTACACAGTTAAAAGAAATCAAATGTATTAGCTGGAAATTGCCACCTCTTTTCAAGTCCTATCGACTTGTGGGCCAATTTCTTTTTCAGCGAGGTGGTGAATAAACCAGCCACTCCTTGCTCTGTGGCTGACTGGGTGACCACTGTTGGATAAATATGTACCTTCTGCTATTTACACTGGAGGAGGGGGGAGAGGGAAAAAAACATGGAAAAGCTTAATAATAGAGCACATATGAATTTCAAGGGCATTTGACTCAATAAAGCTGAATAATGGAGTAACTCAGAATACAAAGGAGCAATCTAAGGCCGGGAATGAAAGGTCCAATTGAAAAGGCGCAAGCTGAATGAAGATGAAGCCGCAATTAGTTAACTGAGGTTTCAAAAGCTTTCCCACTGGGTTGTCTTTGTAATATAGGAAAATGACCTGTATTTGTGTAGATCAAGCCAGAGCGGGCCAATTAACAGACTGAGACCAGCTTTAAAATGATCAGTTCTCCTTTTTGTTTCCTTGTAAGGGTTCCTACAACTTTTAAGAGCTGCATAGCAGTCAAAAATTCAACAGGTACATCCCCCCCCCTCCCCAGAATAAAAGTATGAAGAAGGAAAAAACTGCACTTGTTCTTGCTGTCATGTTTTTGGCTTGACATGTCAATGTTTGTTGTTCATTCATCTAGTCATTTGAGCAAACAAGAGTCCTGTAAAAACAAAGTGGAAATTCTAGTTTAATTCCAGCACATTGTTGTTATTTTTAAATGTTAGATGTCAATGGAGGCTCTTGATCGTACTGGGCATTCAAAGCAATAAAATAAAATATAGTCAACATACTAAAATTAAAAGAATAAAAATATATAAAAAACAAACCATTCGAAACACTACAGATTAAGCAGAATAAAGTGCAAGAAAAGAAAAGGAGAAAGAATGCATGAAAAGGCTCATTTGTACGGATGTGCAAAGCAGCAAAACTCGAGCTTACCGAAGTTCTCTGAATTCCATCTTGAAGCTTGTTCTGATTAGAGTCCATATCAGATTGTGAGCTCTGGTTTGTTTTTGTTTTTCACATAACAGTCCGTGCTTTTTTTGGTATATTTTTCCAAATGTACACAAATATACACATCAGTTGTGCTTATCTTTGAAATGTATGCATTCTTCATCCATAGATTGAAGTGTGCTTGTGAGCATTTTTTCAAAAGTACACATTTTTAATGTGCATTTTCCAAATACATGCCTGCTGTCGAACACAGCATGCCATCTGTGAATCACATTGCAAGCTTAGAAATGTACAGACTTCAACCACAGATTGCGTCCAAGTCTGCATTGTTCCTCAAGGTGTGAACTGGGTAAATTCTGATCAAAAATGAACTGAAACAAAATTCTCATACTTCCCATCTCATTTGTCATCTCCCCCCCCCAAAAAGTTGTCCTATCTGTTCCTCTAAAAATCAGAAGGTATTCTGGTCATCATAGGCACATTGGACCATTACTGTCTCCTCATTCTTCTCTTTCCAGAGCTCCACTTCACATTGGTAGCATGGGACAAGATTTCAATTGCTGCATGTTATGCGGGAGGGAAATTCACAGAAGGAGTCAATTGTCTCTTGTTTTATATAGCAAGTTAGGATAGAGAATCTAAGAATGTATAGGACATATTCGGGATGTTTTGGATCTCTCCTGCAATGTGATAAACACTCATTGCAGAAGGATGCATTGTACTTAGGGTCTGATAGGAATGTATGAGAATTTCATTTCAGCTCGTAAATCGCTCAAAAATGCCCCATTTGCAATCCCGAACATGAACAGGACAGCATATGCTCCAAAAATGTTTGCAAACTCCTGAATGTGCCTTCAGATTTACAAAAAAAAAAATGTGCAAGTTGAAAAAGGCACAACTTTCTTGAAATGCACAACTTTCTCAAACTACACAAGTTCTCAAAATGTGCAGCTTTCTCAAACTGTACACACTTTAAGTCACCCACACTTTGGTCTATGAGGGAGTTTTGTGCAATTTTGGAAATTTGCACAAATTTAGGAATTGTTTGCGCAGCTTTCATGTTCAATAGCTGTTTGTTTTGTGCAGTTTCCCAGTTTGTGCAAAATGAAAAGGGATCGCAAATGTGAGTGCAAATCAAGCACAGATGAGCAGCCAGCTGATGTTTGGAGAATCTTGGCGAGCTCAAACATTGCTCGTTCATCCATCCCTACGAGGGGGAAACAGGACCTTGATAACCCTCTTCCAGCCACTGCAGAAATTCTATGCACTTGCCTCTGTGATGACTGAGCTCCGACACTGGTATAGGGAGTGATGGGGTGGATCAAGAGAAAGCTTGAATCTGAGGGATCCTGTGATGACCCCAAAATGGGGGGAAATGTATGTCAGCCTTGGAGCTGGTGTACATAATACATATAAATCACATTAACCCATATACTTTTATCCATAAACATGAAGGGTTAAAAGAGGAAAACAACAACAATTTAGCTATACAATCCAATATCAAATCAACCCTGGCTATCCCTCGGCCATTTCAAATCTTTAAGGATTCAGTCCAATTACTACCTTTTTTGCCATGCAGGTCAATGTTGCCCAAATCATCCAGTGTAACAGTCTTGCTATGGATAAACTGTGGGCCCAACCCAGTCCCAATCAGTATTTATATTCGTCCTTGAGCAGATTCCCATGCCACTGATCCTTTGACACATACCACTGTAGGATCCACAGAGTGGTGGATCTGTGTACTCTGAGCAGAAAGGATATGTGGGCTAGAAAAATGGATGTGATGTGTGAATCAGCAAAAAACAAGCTCAGTGAGGTTATCCAACTTCCACCACCTTGATAATCGCTCCAGCTCATGTCCATAGTGGATTGTAAGCTTCTGTGGGGGGAGGGGGATTTTACTTTAAAATCCATACATATTTCCATGCACTATTTTCAAAATGTACACTTTAGTTGTGCACATTTTTGAAATGTACACATCTGTCATGTGTGTTCTTCAAATGCACACATTTTTCGAACACTTTTTGGTGTTGTTGTTCCATGAACAGCATTGCAAGCTCTGAAATGTATGAACTTCAGATTGCATATTGTGTTTAGGTCCAGATCCCGGTCCAGGTCCAGGAAGTGCCTGCTCTTGGCAACACAAGACTTCTTGTGACATTTCTTCACCTCCATGAGCTTCTCTTTATTTCCAGCATGCAGGTCTCTCCCTCCCTCCCTCCCTCCCTCCCTCCCTCTCTCTCTCTGGGTCTGTGTGTATCTTGAATGACACCATCCATGCACATTTATCACCTCTGAATTTCTCTTGGCAATGTTTTCTGTTGTTTTGTTTTGCTTTTCCTTTTCCTTATCACAAGCAAAGCTGAAGCTGAAAAGCGGGTTGGGCTACATCTCCCTTTGGATCCCCCCCCATCTTCTTTTCAAGCACTGCATTGAAGTATGCAGTGCTTTCCAAAAACTCACCTGTAGCCACCCCTTCTTTCAAACGGCAGCTCCCCGACCCTGGCAGGCAGAAGCAGGCACGCCTGTGAGTGTGCTTCTGATAGATTCTCTGTATGTGCAGCCAAAGGGCAGTGGCGTGCTGCTGATCTTTCCAGTATGGTTAGGCGTAAGGGCTCCCAAAGGACAGCGGAGTAAATGGCGAGCCCTGGAGCCAACGAAACCCCAAGATGCTTTCTTTTCTTTTCTCTTCAGTGGGTGAAGTTCCCTGAAGTATACATCTTTAGTGATTTTTCTCCCCCTAGAAACTGACAGTGAAAATTTCTGCATGGCCATCTCTGTTTTAAACTACTTATCCAGAGTGGCAACCTCATCAGAACTTAAAATGCATTGAGTTTCATAATGGTTCTTAATATGGAGCTTCACAAACCATTTGTCTGGCATCAAAAGACTCTCCTACAGATGGGTCTGCTTGCAAACTCTCTTCATGATAAACTGCTCTGGTCCTGCTGTCCTATCACACTCTGCTGTGGGCAGAGGATTCAGTCCTCCTGTCTCTTCATTCAGTTGTAGCATTCCATGATGTAAACAGACAACAGAATTAGCCAGTGTGGGGAGGGGGCACCCACCCATTGACTCTCTGCATGATTACTGCATTTGACTTTACACCTTCTGATAATCCTCCACTAGAGATGGGCAGGGTAATTCTGCCACGTATTGAGTGTGTTTGAATCATTCAGTCTCTCCTGACCCAGACAGACATGTGTTGGGATGATCTGGCCACAGAACAGCACATCCTAAAGAGAGGCTGCTCTGAACAAGGGTAGTTATTTCTCTAAGAATAAATCTGTATGTATATAAAGTTGAATCATGCCTCCAGGTTTAATTTGATAGGGAAAAAGTGGGATATGGGCATGGAATAACGGAATGATCCAGCCAAACTTAAGCACTTCAAGTCTTATTGATTTCAAAAGGAGGTGGTTCATATCCATGTCCTATGTAGCAATTTTTACAAAATCATCATAATCTTACTTTGCATTTATGCTGGCTCAGCTTGTCTGAGTGTGGAAAGCTAAGCAGGGTCAGGCCTGGTTATTACTTGGATGGGAGACCCCTCCTCTAGTTTCCTGTACTGAGCAGGGGGTTGGACTCGATAGCCTTGTAGGCTCCTTCCAAGTCTATGATCTATGAAATCTATGAAATCTATATCATTTTTCTTCAATATTTGTATAGGATCTCGAGTGTGTGTGTATACCCATGTATTTATGAATCACGAGATTTAACAGAGACCAAGTAGATCTTATTATTGATGTGCTTAGTGCTTCATTAAATTCCCCTTAAGATTTGCAGCATGGATATGGATCATTTGCAATAATAATTATGCAGTGATCGATTGATTGTGCCTGACATTGTACTTGTCACCTTGAAATGCAAAATCCATCCATTTTCAGCAGTGCGAACATTTGTCTCTAATCTTATACACCAGCATGCAAGAGTTTATTTTATGGAAAGAGGGCAATTTATAAAAGTTGGGAGACTTAGCATTAACCTTTTACTAAAAATGAAGTATCACTTGTCATTTTACAAAAATGAAAATTGTCCAAGCAGCAACTTTGGTGAGATTAGAAAACACAGTCTAATTTTCAAGAGGATTCCAACCCCCCTTCAAACCCAACTGCATGTATTTCATTTGAGTGTTGCATGTATATTATAAATGTTTGTTCCCCTGGTACCTTGGCTCTTGAGAGGGAGTGAGAGCAGAACAAGAATAGTTGATGAAATTTCAAGCTTGAAAACCTTTCTCGGCTTTAAAATGGGCTCTTCCATTTCAAGAGGCCTACTTCTTTGTAACTACAAAAACATCCTCTGCTTTCCTGAAACCACAGTAAATAAAGTTTTGATGTGGAAATTCAAACTGAGGCTCAGTTCAGCATTATGTAGGCATAACAGTGAACCTTTCCTTACCTGTTGCCCTGTGCTGAAAAATGCCATCCATGAGTTGGTCCATGGTGATATTCCCAACCATGTTTGGAGGTTGGAAAGATTCAGTCCTTCTCCTGCCTCCCCAGTAGGTGATTGGTGCTATTCCTTACAGAATAGGGCTATGTAGATGGCTGGTGCTAGGAAAAAGCAAGCATAACACCTGTTTGTGCAGCCTGGGTTATGTGTGCAAAAGCCAGCTTCCATATGCTTATTTCCCAAGTTCTGGGGTGGGAAACAGTGAGTGGAGTTCAAATGACCCCCCCATCCCTCTGTGGGCTGAATGATGTTAGTGGGTGGGGCCCACACATAGCAAAGCTGGGTCCCCGATGAGGTGCTGCCTGGAGGAGCACTTCTCCAGCTGGCCTCCCATTTGGGGTGGCTTTACCTGCACCACATCTTCCCACAATGAAGAGGATTCCCCCACTGAGATCAGCAAAGTTAGGAGGGAGTGGATCCCTGCTGTTATCTCCAGTCACTGAAATCCATGTGAAGATCCCACCCACTCCTGCTCCCAGATCATGGCATTATCTATGGCATTGGGGGGAAGTGGGGAATCCTCAGTATCCTATAGCCTAGATGCTGTCTAGGGGCCATAAGATTGCTCTCTATATATTAATTTCCCCTCAACTTTGATTAGTGGTGGCTCATTTGGGCAGCCTGCATGGACAGGCATACATACTACCCCAGTTGTTACATGTTCTCACATAGAGCATTTCTTAAAACTATGCATGAAACATGCTGGGAGTGCATAAAAGCCAAGGAGATCAGCACTCCAGTCCTATAGATGTACATATTGCTGTGTGGGGGAGAAAAAGGAATGTCTTCAGAGCCTCCACATTATTATTATTTTTGTTTGTTTATATTTATATAGCACCATTGGTGTGCATGGTGCTTTATACAGCATGAGAGAATTGGTGTTGAGGCCGTACTTCCGCACCTCCTTCTAAGAAGATCCACACGCCAGCTTCTAACTGAAAAGCTTTATTAGTACAGAGGCCAGCCTAGCAAACTGGCTTTGAATTACAAAGAAGTGATTTGCAGAGTCAATCGTAGGGATGTGCGTGGAACTCGATTGGGGGGTGGAAGCAGGGCGAACTCACGCCGCTCAACCTCCCTGAGCTCCGTGTAACGGTCCTTTCCCTGGCTTGGCACAAGTCCCCGTGAGAGGAGCTGGGGAAAACAACTTCCAAGCCCCCGGTGTGTCACTTCCAGATCCCCGGTGCTGCATTTTTAATGTAAAAACCAAGATAAACCACCTTAAAATGGCCGTGACTGATTTGCTGTTTGGTTTTTACATAAAAAATGCAGCGCCGGGGACCAAGAAGTGATGTGCCAGGGACCTGGAAGTGATGCACCGAGGACCCAGAAGTCCACCGAGTGCCTCAGCTGGCGCTCAGCAAGGCGCTTGGTGGATTGCGCAGCGGGGGTGCTCGCTGAGTGCCCAGCGAGTCTGGGGGTGGGGTAGTTCGCCCACCCCTAGACAAGCTTAGTTAGAATAATAGCCATTAAGGAAGATTGCCCTATTGTTGAGAAGTTGATTCCAAACTGGGAACTCTCCTCCCTTCCAGACTCAAACTACCCACACCCACGTCCCCTAAGGCGGGTCCTTATTCTTAAGAGCCAATCTCTTCGAGCGCCTGACATTCCTCAGCTGTTCCCTCCTCCTTAGCTGATGTCTGACCTTAGTCATGCTTGATTCACCCTCCTCCAGATCAGAGAGCTCAGACTGCTTTCCCACGGAATTTAACACCGATTGTTCCTCCTTGCTACTGGCGTTTAGCTCCAAGGCTCCTGGCCTTGGAGATTCAGGTCCCTCCCCCACTTCCAACTCCATCTCCTCCCCCTCTTCCTCAGAATCTGTTCCCAGATTCTCTGCTGTAGGAAGAGTGGGCCCAATCCGTATAATTGGACTCTGCCCCAAGGTGCTTACAACCTAAAATACAACGGGGGGGGGGGAAATAACAGAGGAAAGGAGTGTAAGAAGAGGCAGGGATAAACAGGGAAACAGTATGCAGTTGTTGCGGTAACATGTGTTCAGGCGGCGGCAGCAGGCATAAAATGCCCTCTCTGGAATCTTCCATTAGAAGGTGACTGTTGACTAGGGATGGATAAATCAATCTGTTCCTGATCCATGTCGGTTTCACATGTATTCAATCATAACTCTATTCCATACAATTTCTGCATCAGGGTATATTTTAAAACACACACACACACACACACACACTCTTTTCATATGCATTTTTTCCTAACGTACATGTTTTGTACACAATTTCCCCCTAATTTACATATTCTTGTACTCAACTTTCCTCAGTGCATCAATTTTTGTATGCAATCTTTGAGCGGAGTTGCATCACAAAATATGGGGAAGTGCAGAATCCAAACAATACATGTGTCCTGATCTGTATATATTCATCCAAGGAGTGTGAATTAGGTCAGTGTATTTAAATATGTGGACCAAACAAAAGCCTTCCCAATCCCTCACTGCCTCATAGTGTGTCTGGACTTACTAAGATCTCCTCTCCATCAAAAGATTGCTCCTAGCAGTTGATAGATTTGTTGAGGGAAAATACCCAAGAGGTGGATTTTGTTTTTGGCGTTCACGAAAGAAACAGCATACTTTTTTGCCGTCTAAATTTACACCGTATATGTCTTTCACTGACTATTACTAGTTGAAAATTGCTTTTCAAAAGGAGCTCAAATAATGTGCATTAAGGAAAGTGATATATATATTGTCTGGAGGGATGCCAAGATACCTGCAATTAAATGATTCATTAAGCTGCTTTCCGCTGCCAACATCTAAGGTGGATGGAGCGGCCAGACTTGAAGGATACTTAGTTAAGGATTAGCAAAACAAAGAATTTTCTGCATTTGAATTCTATAGATTCTTTTGTCATGGTTTTCCTTCTTGTGTGCAACTATTTAACGGGCACAGTGATCCTAATTCTGTTATGGCGCTGTGTCCTCCATATGACTTTTACAGGAAAGTTAGGACATAGACACGGTTGGAGGCAAACTTTGTTGCCTCTGAAGGGCCATCATTCTTCAGAGAGGGGCTGTAGCTCAGTGGTAGAGCACCTGCTTTGCATGTGGGAGGTCCCGGGTTCAATCCATATCAGCTCCAGGTAGGGAGCTGCCTGAGCCCCTGGAGAGCTGCTATCGGTCAGTGTCAACCTTCCCAGGCCAGAAGGAATCATGGTCTGACTCAGTAAAAGGCAGTTTCCTTTGTTCCCATGCTCAGTGATAGAATACATGTTTTGCAATGCATAAAGAAGGCTCCAGGTCTATTCCCAGCCAAATCCAGTTAAAAACCAGCTCCAGTAGCAGATCTAGAAAATACCCTTGTACAAGACTTGGGAGGGTCACTGCCCATTGGAGGAGACAATATTGGGTGAAATGGATCACTGATCTGATGTGGGAAGAAGGTATCTTCATATTTTACAGAGGTCCTCTGTGTGGGTGGCTTTTTTTGGGGGAAGGCTGAGTGGCAGAGCATGGTTTTCATGCAGAAGGTCCACAGCATTTCCAGTTAATACAATGACTTCTGGTATAATGCTGGGTTGAATCCCACCCACAAATTTAATTGAAATCCTCACCCCTTCCCCACAAAAGAGGCAGTGATTTTTCTGCCCCTTTCAGGAGCAGGTTAGGGTTTTTTTTTTCTGAACTGGGGGAGGATGGGTTGGTCCTGTCATTAATAATTAATGTTACAAGGTGGCTGAAGGGTGTTCTTCCTTTTAACTTATACAAACTCCCAGTTGACCCAATCCAAGGGAGACCTCTTTGAAGGAGGAACATTTTGATTCTTCAGCAAATCTCATTCCCACCAGAGACATGGGGCAACCTGATGAGTCCTGCTGCAGGGATGCCTCACCTGAGGTCCCAAAAACAATCCCTTTGTCTGCAGCTTTGCTATGGTCTCTGACACTCCTCCCTTCTCCCAAGGTTCTCCAGAGCACTGCTAATGACAAACCAGATGGGATGCTCAGTCATCATTGGAGCACCCAAGTAGCTTCCCCTTTGCCCAGGGTTTACTCAGGATGAAAACTCTATTCATGCAATGGAAGACCCAATTGTAGCCTATGAAGAAGCAGACCCAGAAGCAAGCAATGAATCCAAGACAGCATGTATATAAGCCCTCAGTCTTTTTCACTGGGTTAAAACTGCTCACGTTGAGCTACCTTTCTCCAGCTGAATGCTCAAGGCAGCTGCTTTCCGGTGCACCCCAGCTCCCTGCACAACACATTTCCTAGAATGCCCACAGGAGGATGTTATGTCATGACTTCCTGCCATGGGCATTCTGATAAGTGTACTGCTGAAATTATTGGAACAGATCTACTCTGTTAGCAGTGTGAGGAAAGACATCTTCCTGAAGCATTAGAGAGCAACTATGGTCTATTCAGCCCCAGGGTACAGTCTGCTGGCACGTGAGGCAGCCACCATGCTGAAGTTAAGCAGGTCTGTGTCAGGTGGTCTGTGCTCATGGGCTCCTGTCTCTAAGATGGGTGCAGTTTGTGCATTTTTAAAAAAATGCTAAGGAAATTTGCGCAAATGGCACAATTTGCATAACTTTATGCAATTTGCATAAAATTCCATAAATTGTGGAATTTCCCATGTTTTGCATGAATTAGCACCTGAAAAGCACATGGATCTAGCACCATTTCTGCAAATCAGCCACTTTGATGCAAATAGTGCTAGATCCATGTGCTTATCAGGTGCTGATATGCACAAAATATGCAAAAAATGTGATTTACGCAATTTGCAGTGAAGTTATGCAAATTGTGCCATTTGCACAAATTTCCATAGTGTTTTTCTTTAAAAATGTACAAATCACGGCCCGTCTTAGAGACAGAAGTCCACAGAAAGACTCCAACTCAGCCTGCTTCTTATCATTGGATCAGAAGTGGGCAGGAAGTCCAGTGAGCTCAAACGAGCCATACTTCCCAGTCTCAGTACGTCCCTAGTTATGGCAAAGGAGGATAGAAGCATGCACCCCATGAAAAGTTTGCTAGCCTTATAGTAACTCCCTCCCACTCTCCCTCTGCTGCTCCCTTAGCTATTCCTGAGATGTTCCTTCCAAGCAGAAACATCCTGAAGTGCCTTGACATTTTGCTTGAAATTCTGTGATAATGCTTGCATGGCCTAACATTTCCCACATCATTATCATCACCATCGTCATCATCATTATGCACCATCAGTGGCAAGGTAGATTACAAAGTAACATAACCAAATGCTGATTCTTACAATTTAAACACACATCTTACCTAAGGATGAGTGAATGAGCAATATTCGAGAATACCAGGATTTTCCGAGCATCGTCTCGTCATTCATCTCATGCATGCCTGATTCCCATTCACGTTTGCAATCGCTGCTTGTGTTGTGTGAATGGGAAACTTGCAGAAATCGAACAGCGATTGAATTGGGAGATTTGCACAATTTCCCCCAGATTTGCACAACTTTCCTCTAAAGACTAAAGCTGGGCTGATTCAGCACACAGAGGAGATTTGCGCAGGTCATACTGGGGATCAGGAACAAGACAAACCCCAAGCACATGTTGAACAATTTATGAATATTTTCGGCGGACATGGCTCGTGGTTGCATTTGCATTCAGAGCTTCAAATGGGGCATGCTCGCATGTTTTGTGAGCAAAAACAAAACCCTCATACATTACTTGTATCACTTTTTAGAGAATTTTGTGAGGACGTATTTTTCATAATTGTTAAAATTGTACTCCATGTTCTATATTTGATATTATGAGTTTGTGCATTACCATACTATTATCTGTGAAGATAATTATTTCATTGGTGAGTGACAGACTTGCAAACTAAGTACAATCTCTGTAAAGAAATGAATGGTGCCATTAGCAGTAGGCATGGTATAGTGAAGTAGATGTTACTTTCTTGACTTGTAGGAAGTTGGGGTAATAGGTTCTCCGAATTCAGTCTTGAAGCTCGTTCTGACTCGAGTCTGGATCACATTGCGAGCTTTGTTTTTGTTTTGTTTTTCCACAGGAAAATCTGTGCATGTTTTTATGAGTATTTCCCCAAATGTACACATCAGTTGTGCACATCTTTAAAATGTATGCATTCTTCTCCCATTGATTAAAGCACATTTGTGCACATTTTTTTTCTCAAAAGTATGCATTTTTCATGCATATTTTATCAAATGGATTCATGCTGTTGAACACATTTTCTTTGGTCTGTTAATCACATTGCAAGCTTGGAAATGTACAGTACAGACTTCAACCACAGATTGTGTCCGAGTCTGTGTTTGGTCAGGAAGCTGTGAACTGGGTGAAACTTGATCAAAAATGAACTAAAATTAATTTCTCATATATTCCTACTTCCAAGTAGGGATGTAACCGCTTGCCTCGGGGTGGATGGGTAGCGGGCTGAAATCTGCCCCGCTCACGCCCGCCCAAGACTTGCGGGCCTTACTGGGTCCCGGCCCTGCTCGCCTCTCCACGACGAGCTGCCTGCGCCCGCCTTGATAGTCCTGTCACGTCACTTCCGGCTGCAATGGCACCCTGCACCAGCGTGACAGGACCCCGCGCTGTGTCTTTTCCATAGAAACTAGGGCAACAGGGCTTAAAACTGCCATTTTAAGCCCTGTTGCCCTGTTTTCTATGGAAAAGACGCAGCACGGGGTCCCGTCGCACCAGCGCAGGGTCCTGATGCGGTGGGCACGGGCAGCTCGAGTGGCACAGAGAATCACTCCGTGTCGCTGATAATCGAGTGGCGGGGGGGCCCACTGCAGCGAGGCGAGGCGCCCCCCCGGTACATTAACATCTCTACTTCCAAGGGCCTTGCACTCCACCCTGCCAGCTCACCAATGGAGGCAGCAGGCCCTGTAAGAAAATATGGAGAGGGTACAGAGTGTTAGGCTCTTGGACAGAGAGCTGCTTTGTTAAGGCTATGCACTCCTCCACAATGCGTTGTAACAAACCTGAGAAGAGTGTCACTAGCAGGGAGCATAAAAGGGCTCCATTGAGAGGCTGAGCTTCTGTCCGAACAAGCAATTAATTGGCTTCTAGAGCTCTGTCCAGGGTCCTGAAAGAACTGGCTACAATTGCCCTTGTATTCTGCAATCCAAAACACATGAATCCCTCCCTCTCCTCTTCCTCCATCCCAGAACACCAGAATTGCATCATCCCAACCTGCTTATGAGTTCTGCTTCACCAGGACCAGCAATTTTGGAGCCAAGGAAGAGAAAGGGTAGGAAAATATCACAGCTCACCAGGAAGTTTTTGGCGGTGTCCCCCTTGAAAACCAATGGGAATCATAACTCAAAAGTGCACATGTGCTCATGTGTAGCTCTCCCTCCCACCATTTTATCTGTCTTTTTCTGCCACTGTTTCTTTTGATGGTTTGAATATAAATGAATAAAACATGGGTCCTGATCCAGCATAATGTGTTCTTAGGGTCACTGAATAAAAAGACTTAAGTGTAACTAACTCTATGCCAGACTGTGATCACTAGTGAGATACATACATATACAACTAGTTGGTACTGAAGATGTGCAATGGGAGATGTGCCTGGTTTCTTAGAAGAGTCCTGTGGGATTTTTGACTTCTATCCCATGAGCTAAAATCATATGTACATCTTAAAGCGATTCCTTCCTTCAATTAATACCCATTATTATCATTCATAAGTTATGTTCTTCCTGGGTTAAATTGTCACCAGACTAGGGATGGGTGAGAAATTCATTTCAGATAATATTTTTCATACAATTTATCTAAGCTGCACCTCCTGGAACTGAACCTAGACCTGGATGCAATCTGAAGTCTGTACCTTTCTGAGCTTGCAATGCAATTTGCACAACAATGTGAAAAAAAGTATTTGAAAAATGTGCACAACCATGCTGCAGTCAAGGGGGAGAAAAATGTGTGCATTTAAACATTTTTTGGTAAAAAAAAATGCATGAAAATATGTATGAATCTCCATGCAGGAATGCACACACACACACACACACACACACACACTAAAGTTTGCAGTCTGATACAGACACAAGTTGTAATGAGATTTAAGGTGGAAATTGGAGAACCTCAACAAGCTTAAATTTTGCTGATTTGCACGTCCCTATCATATCCTGGTAGTTGAAAGTCTAAAAATATGGTTCAAGTAGAACGTTTCTGTTCTTTGATGACATTATGGAAAGGGTGATACAACTCCCTGAGTGGCCACCAACTTATTTTAAAAATGGATACACATGTATTCAAAATTGTAGATTTCATAGATTATAGAGTTGGAAGGAGCCTACAAGGCCATCGAGTCCAAACCCCTGGTTCAATGCAGGAAACTAGAGGAGGGGTCTCCCATCCAAGTAATAACCAGGCCTGACCCTGCTTAGCTTTCCATGCTCAGACAAGCTGAGCCAGCGTAAGCCACAGGCCTGTATGACAGGCCTTGTCATTCACACTTGCATGTCAACAGCATGTAAAATCTGTCTTGAGTTGTGCCAGGTGGGATTTTTGAGCAGCAAAGTGCATTCCACCATGCTGTATCGTGTACTGCCATAGAAAGTTCCCCGCAGCTTCACAGGCATATTGCTGCATGGTATGGGGTGGGGATGTAATATGCAAGGGGCTGCTGTTGGAGAAATACAAGACTACAGCCCCCTGTACACAGAACTACTTTGGTATGTGTGTGAACCAGAAAAACAGTGAGACAAGCCCAAACCCTGTTCCACATCTGAATAAATACCTGCTACTTAATTGGTCAGTTTCTTTGTCACGTTGACAACATTAAGCCCGGCGACATTTGATTCTCCAACTTGCAATATCTGAAGTCCGATATTGCACTTCACTAAATCTAATACATGGACCTCAGTAATAGAGGAAACCACTTTAGCACTCGGCAGTTTGTTATGCTGTATAAAACTGACTTCCCTGCAAATCCAATAGCGATAATAAAAATTGTGGTCAGTCGAAGTGGTGATGGTAATGCATTGGTTGCTTCAGAAAAAAGCTAGATGAAATTTATGGAGAATTCACACACACACACACACACACACACACACAATTTGAATGAAGAAGATTAATATTGGTTGGTTAATCAATGGTCACACGGGCATCCTCCAGGGAAATGACATGATTATACTTTAAAACTTGAGTAGTTTGAATCCAGGGCCAGTGGCAATGTGATGCATCACCAGCCTTGGCTTTCAGCTCTACTGTGCAGACATGGCTGTACAATAGGAATGCAAATGTCCAGTCACTACTGGCCCCTTCCAAACTGGACGTGTTCTAGGGTTGATGAAGAAGGCAGGAAATTGATCCCTCTTCCCTCTGTGTGTGACATTGTATTCAGGACCCACCCACCTCCTCCTCTTACACCCAAGTCACAGGCTTTGATTTGTGGCTAAGCTTGAAAATTAGCACCTCTTTTTCCTGGCACTGCAAGGTGTGGGGACAGAGAGATCAGAACAGTGATAACAGGATGTACCATCTCAATGGTCTCCATCTCTCCTCCAAACCAGCTCCTTAGGTTCCCATACCTGTTTGTACCACTGCTGTACAAAGTTTGCTATATTCATCTTCTACTTCTCCCCTTTGGTAATAGAGAAGGATAAGTATGTTTTGATTTCTTCAAAATGCCCACTCCTTACTCCAAAAAGTATACTACAAAACCAGTTTACTCACCAGACTTTACAGGTGGGAATTCAGTTTGTACCATGGAGAGATTACAGGCTATCATACACTATGGATGTTCTGAAAAAAATGCAGCAAAAGAGGAAGTATGGAAGTTTTGTACTTCCTTTCCCCCACTTCAGGGTCTCATCTGAAAAGGGAAGATGGTGGTGTCACCACTTTGGATTTGACCTGGAGTGGAAACAAACTGAATATGAGCCAGCAATGCGATGTGGCTGCAAAGAAGGCAAATCTGCAAATGCTATTTTGGGCTACATTAATAGAAGTATAGCTTCCAAATCACGTGAAGTGATAATTCCCCTTTACTCAGCACTGGTTAGGCCTCATCTCGAGTACTGCGTCCAGTTCTGGGCACCACACTTTAAGAAGGATGTAGACAAACTGGAGAGGATTCAGAGGAGGGCAACAAGGATGAACAGGGACTGGAAACAAGGCCCTATGAGGAGAGACTGAAAGAAATGGGCATGTTTAGCCTTCAGAAGAGGAGACTGAGGGGATATATGATAGCACTCTTCCAGTACTTAAAGGGTTGTCACAAAGAGGAGGGCCAAGATCTCTTCTTGATCATCCCAGTTTGCAGGACACAGAATAATGAGCTCAAGTTACAGGAACCCAGATTCCACCTAAATATCAGGAAAAATGTCCTGACTGTTAGAGCAATAAGACAATGGAACCAACTAACTAGGGAGGTGGTGGGCTTTCCCACTCTGGAGGCATTCAAGGTGCAGCTGGACAGCCATCTGTCAGGGATGCTTTGACCTGGATTCCTGCATTGAGCAGGGGGTTGGATTCGATGGCCTTGTAGGCCCCTTCCAACTCTACTTTTCTATGATTCTATGGGGATGGAAGAAGTTTTCACTCTTGCCATCTCTTTGGAACATCCAAAGCAGCAATATAGTTCCACATATCTTTGATGTGTTTTACATTTATTTATTTATTTATTATTATTTATTATTAATATTTATTTATCGCCCATCTGGCCGGCAACCGGCCACCCTGGGCGATGTACACACAATAAAATACATAAATACAATAAAATACATTAAAACAATATAAAAATTTTAAAATCTTAACCCACCCCATATTCCCGCCTGAACAACCAGGTTTTTAATGAGCGACGGAAGCTCATCAGAGAGGGGGCATGGCGGAGGTCAGTCGGGAGAGAGTTCCACAGTACGGGGGCCGCCACAGAAAAGGCCCTCTTCCTCATCCTCACCAGTCTAGCTGCTCTGGCTGAAGGGACAAGGAGAAGGCCATCCGTGGCAGATCTTGTTGAGCAGCCCACTTGGTGTTGCTGGAGACGCTCCTTGAGATAAACTGGACCAGAGCCGTATAGGGTTTTAAAGGTCAAAACTAACACCTTGAATTCGGCTCGGCAAGCAACTGGTAGCCAGTGCAAATCCTTCAGCACTGGTGTGATGTGATCCCGCCGGCGGCTGCCTTTAACCAGGCGAGCCGCCGCGTTCTGTACCAGCTGCAGCTTCCGAACCGTCTTCAAGGGTAACCCCACGTAGAGCGCATTACAGTAGTCTAGGCGAGAGGAGACCAAGGCATGAACCACTGATGGGAGCAGGTGATTAGGAAGGTAGGGGTGCAGCTGCCGTATCAGATGGAGTTGATACAGCGCTGCCCGGCTCACAGCTGCCACCTGAGCCTCCATGGACAGCTGGGAGTCTAGAATGACCCCCAAGCTGCGGACCTGGTCCTTCAGGGGTAGATGTACCCCATTCAGCACCAGGTCAACATCCCCTAACCTCCCCTTGTCCCCCACCAGCAGTACCTCGGTCCTGTCGGGGTTCAGCTTCAGCATGGTGGAGATCATGCATGTGTCATGCTCCCACTGGAGGAATACTCCTCTAGGGAGGAGTTTGAGCTTCCAGAAACAGGCAACACTAAGAAGCCACCCATGTCAGGAGATCAGGAGCCTGGGCCCTCAGGGGAGATCACCACTAGCCCATCCCTGCAGGAGGGGGGAGTTCTGCCCCTGAGTGGGTGACCACCTAGCCTCTGAGAGCATTGTTGCCTTAAGAGGCAGGCCAATAGGGCTTCTTTGAGAAGAAGTGCCCAATTACAAAGAAGGACTCCCCGGGAGCAAGGCCCTCATCCTGAATAAGTCATTTGCCAAAGGGCCTGTAACGTACTGCAGCTGAGTCCTGGGTGGGGTTCAGGAAGCTCTGGCTATATAATAAGCCTTCAGTTTTAGCCTAGCCAGTGCTGGAATAGCATCATTCTTTTAGTTCTAGTGCCTTGTAACTTGCTTTCTGGACCTTGCAGTGTGATTGACCCTTTGTGCTACCTACCCTTGGACTCCTGCTTGATTGTGCTTCTTGTCTGTGTACTGTATCTGACTGCTTGACTCTGTGTTGACCTTTGCTTATATCTTGACCACTCCTGCCTTAGCCGAATCCCATACTGGACAGAAACCTTTGTGCTTGGCCATTTGCCTGTTTTGTTGTCCTGCATTTTGGATTACTCATACTTTGCCCAACACTGAGTCTGATTCAGCCATAGCAGGACAGTATGTGATTGATTGGAGAATTTCATGAGCAAGCCAGTCCACCAATGGGATAAGCAATTGTGTTTATATCATGATTTTGTGGGACCATTGATGAAGCAAAGATTGGGGGATGGGGCACAATTCAGCATCATGAATTCACAGGGTTCTTAAATTAGTTTTTTTAATAGTAGGTTTCTAGTCCTTATGACTGCAAAAAAGCAAACAAACAAACCTTAAAATGTTTGTGCTGATTTATTCTCTTAATATATCTTTGATTGTTATTTACTCTTACTCTTACTTCTCTTGTAAGCTGTACTGTAGAAATTAAGGCACACATTTTTGATATACTTAATCCTATTCCATTTTGGTATCCTCCCTATGGAACTGCCATCATTTAGCACCTACCAGCAGGAGTGTGTGGGATATAACCCCAAAATGGGGGGGGATTAAAAGCCCCCCCACAGCACCATCTAACTGCGTTGATATAGAATTGGGGGCACTGGGGTTTATGCATAAGGGGATGGTCCCTTAAATTTGGTTTAATACTAGGCATATTTCTCTAGCTTGAGCCCCATGCGGTCCCTTGGGTCTGCTGTGGCCCTCCTACACACCAATGGGGGCCACCCACCCAGCTAACCAAGTTAACTGCTTTAAAGGCCCACAAGTCAGCTTTATGTCATTGTTCGGCTGCTTGGGTTGGTATTCATAAAACACCTGTACTGATTCCTGAACTGGAAATGAAACAGAAGTGCAGAGAGACCAGCTAGGAGCACTGCCAATGTTTTGTCTCCCGGTGCAGGTGTTGTGGATTGGGCTCCCTGCATAGGCGCCAATTACTGATAACGAGTGTTTGCAGATTCTGTTGCATAATCCACCAGTCTGTACAATTTGCAGCAGATTATTTCAAGTATACTTATAGCTCTGTGTCTTAATTGTTGCCTTTATTCCCAGCCTTTATTTAAATATCAAATAATGTTTCCTCTCCTAGAGATAATCAACATGAATGCTTTGTAATTTTAATCACATTATTTGGCTGAGGCTTTTGGTTTTGTCTTTGTCTCTTTTTCTTGGTTTGCACATTGGCAGGGAAAACAAAAATGCACATTGCTTCTTCATCAAGAAATACTTGACGTCAACTTTCTTTTATGTCTACATAATAAATATTAAATTTGAATATTTACATATGATAATGTAATCTGATTATTAAATTTAAATAGTTCATTATGATGTGGTGTATCATACTACTACAGTAGTAGTAGTTCTGGGGAGCCAGCCAAATTGCTTGCTTACAGTTCAACATTTGGGTGACTTGCCCCTTTTGACCAACATTCTTTTTTCTTCCACGCTTAGCAAAAGGGATGTGGAAGGACCGAGTGGGTAGACAGATGTTCAGCACTCTCCCAAGTGTTGGGTTGAGCTAAGGGCAACTGCCCCCTTTTCCCAATGGGTGGGCCAGCCAGCCCTTACATATCAAAGGAAAGTTTACTACTGTCTTTACATGCTAGGAGAGGGAGAAAAAGCATTTTCTGCTCCCAGATTTGATAGACGTTACTGATTGTTTGTAGGGAAATAGAAATTTGTCAGCACTTTCCAGTATGAACACTGGGACTAGGTACAGCAGAACGATTTATTTTCAATGAGCATGCACAAAGTAAGATTTATGACTTTTGCCGCTTGGATGACATTTCCCACATAGTTGCCGAGCTGCAGCAAATTAAAGAGATCCGTGAATACTAAGGGGTGTGTTTTTGTAATGAGGGAGAAGAGACAGAGGCAATAAGAAGATAATTAAGGTAACAACTTGTGAAAAATTAAAGTGTTTCTGTCTTTCATTTTTTGAATCTCCGAGCATAAACTTTGTAGTTGTTAATTTAATTGCTGATGTTCTCTGTATCCCCGAAGAATATTAAGGATTAATCATCTGGTTCATTTCGACAAGAGATAAGGCCTAAGTGAATTGAAATTTTACCAATTTAACCCTGTCTGCCTCCTAATAAGACATGATTAACATTTTTTCAATTAACAACACATAATTATTCCAAAGGCCTTTCTTGCATTTATTCCATCTTCTCAGGTCTTGGATATCCTCTTCAGGTATTTAAAAATGGGAAAATATTACAAGAAAGATGTTTTTGTTGGTGTTTCTTCACTGTCCATCAAACATGTTGAAATACATTCTGACAATTTCTTTCTTTGGGGAAGATGCTAGCTTCTTGTGTAGCCCTTTGTGGTTTCTTGAGTACAAATTCTGACAAAGATCATTCAGATTAACTGAAGCAATACAAGCATGTTTCCTTCAGGAATAGATTAAGAGAGATATTTATTTATTGTGGTGTTCTCATTTGTAAGTTCTTTTTAAAACAAAAATCTTGTTTCTAATTAATTTTGACTGATCAATGCAACAAATCATTGGTACCCTAAAACAGTAATTTACAAATAAGAATGATGCCATTTAAATATATATATATATATATATATATATATATAGCTATGGCATAGAAGGAGAAGACTCTGATGCTTGTCAAAAGATCATTTCTTCCTTCAATGGAGCAATAATAATCTTTTATATATTTAGGGAAGATCAGCTCACTGTTAAATATACAAAGCAATAATTGAAGAATATCAGCACAAAATATTAAAACAGGGGTACAAAATATACAGATGCAGCTGCACACTTTCTGATAGATCAAAAGCCTGTTAAAAAGAAAAGGTATTTGCTTCCCTCCTAAAAGGACCATATAGATGAAGATCAGATGGTGTACATCAGATGGTAGATAGTTCCACAAGCAGAGAGCCACCACCGAGAAGGCTCTGTTACTTACAAAAAATCAACCTTGCTTCAGATGGTGGTGGTGCCCACAAGGAAGGTCTTGTCACTGGACCTTAAAATACAGGGAACTATATATGGGATATTGAATAACCCAGAACCAGGCCACAGAAGACATTAGAAGTTAATACTAGCACCTTGACGTTACTTAAGGGGCAAAAAAGCTGGCAACTAGTGAATACAGCTAGCACCAGCCAACAGTTGGACTGCCATATCTATACAGTATTTTGTAGATGAAAATCTCCTCTTGCAAGACCTCTTTTTCTTGCCTGTCCTGATCCATCTTCTGGCTTGCAAGCATTGTGTAGAGAAGCATGTTAAAGGCAAACCAGATGCCTTGCAAGACCTCAGCCTCTCCTTCCTCTTTCCCCTCTCTCTCTTCCTCTAACTTTTTCTTTGTCTGTGTGTCCTACTCCAAAGTTACCAGCCCCAACTTTTTTCTCCCCATAAAAGATAACTCTTTCTTCATCTTCCCTTTTCCTCTTTTGTTCAGCTTTCAATGTAGGCTTTAACTAGCCTCCCTTTACCTCCAAACCCAAACTCCACCTCTATCTCCTCTTCTCTGAGGGTTTCTCTGAAACCTTGGTGCTGCTTTGCCCCAGGAGGGCTCCTGCGCCACTGTTGCAAAACTGACATATAAGAACAACATAATGGTGTGGTTAGCATATTTACTGTATTATCTCACATCAAATAAATGCCTTTGACTGACATAGAAAGATGTCCTCCATCCATCATCAAATGAATAACTAATGTGCTAAAAAAGAAGCTGCAGCAACATCATCTAACATTTCCCCCAAAATTGAGCTCTGTCTAATGCTCTGCACCTCAGCATGGTGAGTTAAATGCTATGTATTCTTGCAGATCCCACAGTTTTCTTTGCTAACTAACAAGTCAATTAAATGGTTCTGTATCTGCAGTCTAGCAGTGTTCAGGCCTATCGGTAATGTAAGTTTGCTCTTTTTAAATCTTTTGTTAGGTTTCCAGAGTATTGCCTAAATGGCTTCCCAGCGGTCTTAGTTATATGATGTTCAGAGGTGTGTTTTTCCCCTTTCCGATTTGCTAGTGAATAATCCAGTAGCAAACTGGAAAGACTCATTAATGGATGTTTATGGTAATTTACAAGAAAGCAAAAGAAAAGCCCACAGCTTGTCTAATGGGCAGCAGATCTAATGGGTTGACTTAATGGACAGAAGGGCCATATAATTTGCTGCCTGGCAGATGTAAAAACCAAAAAGGGAGAGAGGGGGGTGGGGGTTGTAAGCATTTCAGTTTAATTCCCTGTCTAGTGTGGAAAGATTCAGACATTCCAGTCTTAAACATTTTGCTTTACAACTACTTTGTCCTCCTTGCTCTTTCCAGGAGATCTTTTGATGACAGCTATTATTTATAAATGTATTAGAATCACAGCATTAGGGGATGCATGTGCAAAACAGTATCTAAACATTCAGAAGCCTTGCATGGCATGTTTACACACCAATGCTTGGCTCTTTGACAGCATGTAGATTGTCACATTATTGTATGTGCCCCCAGCACCACAGCCCAAAAATATGTGCCATGCAGTTCCTCAGGTGGTGAGAGGGAAGACCCTCATTGCTGCAGGGTTGGGCTTCTTTCAGAGACCAGGTCAGGCACAACTGCAAGTTGGGGAGTCAAACTGAAATCCATTCCCAAAAGACAGTGTGGCCAGGTAGGCAGAAGGTAGAAGAGCAGCTATTAGCAGGTAGGGGTGGGTGATCGGCTGAGACCCGACCCATCTCAGGCTCGGTGGAAGCTGCTGCTGCACCCGCCAAGCCAGGCTGAAATCTGGTGTGTGATACACTGCTTGCAGAACTTTTGGGTTCCCAGCGGGCTGCTGTTTACGTAGAAAATGCCTTAAGAGTTAAGATACGTCAAAGGCAGCCACAATTTGCACAAATTATGCAAATTGCAGCCTCTTTAGGCATATCTTAAGGCGTTTTCTATGTAAACAGCAGCCCACCAGGCATCCAGAAGTTGCTTCCCCAGCTCAGCTTGGGAGAATGCGAGTCAAGCTGGGGAAGAGGTAAGCAGGACAGAGTCCAGGGGATCGAGCCCGGCTAATCTGCTGGATTTTGACCCCCCCCCCCCCCGAACAAAATCCTCATACATCTCTAGGCCTCACAGAGCACAGGAAAGTCAATCAAGGTCTGGAACCAAAGAAGGAACAAAATGTCCTTAGGAACATAAGATGAGCCATGCTGGATCAGACCAAAGGTCCATCTTGTGCAGCATTCTGTTCACACAGCGGTCAACCAGCTGCCCTTGGGATCCCAAAGCAGGATATGAGTGTGACAGCACCTCTCACCCATGTTCCTCAGCAACTGGTGTACATGGGCATACTGTCTTTGATACTGGACGTAGCATAGAGCCATCAGGACTTGTAGCCATTGATAGCCTTCTCCTCCATGAATTTGCTTAATCCCTTTTAAAGCCATCCAGATTGGGGGCGATCACGATATCTTATGGAAGTGAACTCCATAGTTTAACTATGCGCTGTGTGAAGTCCTTCCTTTTATCTGTCCTGAATCTCCCACCAATCAGCTTCATAGGATGACAACACTGGGTTCTACTATTATGAGAGAGGGAGAAAAATGTCTCCCTATCCACTTTCTCCACAGCCTGCAAATTTTGTACACCTCTATGACATGTCTTTCCCCTGCCTCATCCAAGCTGGCCACATTACAATAGCAGCAGGAAGGCAGTCACCCCTTAGTCTGCCAGGCTGCCACCTCCTGCCTGTCTTCTCCAAAGAAGCTTCTCCGCCACCAGGTGTCAGAGCTGCCCCTCTCTCTCTACACTAATTTGGAGGGCTTTAAAAGAGGATTGGACAAATTCATGGAGGAGAAGGCTATCAATGGCCACTAGTCCTGATTGGCTGTATGCTACCTCCAGTATGACAGGCAGTATGCCTATGTACTCCAGTTGCAGGGGATCATGGGTGGGAAGGTGCTGTTGCACCCCTGTCCTGCTTGTGGGATCCCGTAGGCAGCTGGTTGACCATTGTGTGAACAGAATGCTGGACCAGATGGACCCCTGGTCTAATCCAGCATGGCTCTTATGTAATGATCTTATGTTCCTGATCCAGCCCTCCAGGTCCCTGGATGATGAGTTCCCCTTTCCTCTTACTGCTGAGAGTCTGGTAGGTTCCTGGCTTTTGTGTGTGTGTTTTCCCTCTCTAAATACCTAAAATGGCTCTCCTAAGGCTTTTTAAAGTATTTTCAGTCCTCCCCTTTTTGACTTCGGCCTCACCACTACTGGAATGCAGCCCCCAAGAGCTTCTCTGAAACTGAATTTAGCCCTCAGGCTGGAAAAGCATCGATACCCCTGGCATGAGGAATGAAACAGGGCAAGGAGAGCTGCTAGCAAAATATTTAAGGCTTTGCCTACCTCTAAGCAAATGGGCTGTCCTGTGGTGATATTGGTGGCCTCACGGATAAACGGTCTCTATTCAAGAACTTCAGATCAGGGTAGCAGCTGTGTGATTTGTGCGCTGGTTACAAAGTGCTTTACAAAGTAAGCCGCTTCAGTTTCAGGCCCTGCCAATGAAAAGCACGAGAGACGTTTAAGTCAAAGGCTTAAGTGCAGCTTCATCCTTTGTCAGCTTTTCAGGAGCCAGCCAGTCTGTGGCATGAGTAATGCCTAATGCATTCATAAGCAAGCAAAGGGAGGAAAGCGACTCGGAGTTGATGTTTCCTGCTGCATCAGCTTCGTATGACAGCCACATAATAAAAACCTCTCTTCCATGCTAGCACTTGAAATATTGACAGTTGGGTTGGATGTATGGTACTTGGTGGCAGCTAATCTGGGGTGTGTGCATGAAACTTCCTTCCCCACCACTGTTCTACAGTTTAAAATTGTAAGAATGACCCTTCTGTTTCCTACCTTCTGATTTCAAAATTGCTCATACGTAGTGTGGAGTAGTGGTTACAGTGTTGGACTGGAACTCAGAAAACCTGAGTTCTCATCCCCTCTTGGCCATGAAGCTCACTGAGTGACTTTGGGCCAGTCCCTGACTCTCAGCCTAACCTACCTCACAGGGTTGTTGTGAGGATAAAATGGAGAGGAGGAGGATTCTGTGCACATTTTCCTGGACTCCTTGGGAGAAAGGTGATATATCAGTGATGGCAAACCTTTTTGAGCCTGAGTGATGGCTCTGTTTTTTGCGGCGCGGGGGGGGAACCAGGGCAGCAACAGGACTTAAACAGCCCTGTTGCCCTGGTTCCCCCCCCGCCAAAAACAGAGCGCGGGGATCCAGCGCGCAGGACATGACGTGACGGGCGGCGGATCCGGCGCGCAGGACATGATGTGACGGGCAGCGGCGGGTCCAGCGCGGCTGGCACGGAGGCAGCAGGTAGGCCCGTCGTCCCCGTCCGCCGCATCACGGCCTGAGCCTTGGCGCGCAGCATGACGCTGCCTCACGCCGCCGCTGGAGACCTATGGCTGGTGGTGACCTATGGCTCACGTGTCAGCAGAGTGGTCCACACGTGCCACCTGTGGCACGCGTGCCATAGGTTCGCCATCACTGTGATATATAAATGTAACAAATAAATAAATAAAATAGTTAACACCCAGGACAGGTTACTGATGCAGGGAAGTCGGTATGTGTTTGGCAGCTGCAGCCCCATCACCATATTAGATTACTGTAATGCACTCTACGTGGGGCTGCCCTTGAAGATGGTATGGAAGCTTCAGCTTGTGCAAAATACGACAGTCAGATTGATGGCAGGAACCAGAATCTCTGAACATATAACACTGATTCTGCTTTGCTTGTACTGGATGCCTGCATGTTTCCAAGTCCAATTCAAAGTGCTGATTTTGACCCATAAAACCTTACACTGTAAACAGTTCAGGACCACACTACCTGAAGGATTGCCTCTCCCAGTATGAACTCACCCGTACACCTTCTAGGGCAGTGATGGCAAACCTTTTTGAGCCCGAGTGCCCAAACTGCAACACAAAACCAACTTATTTATTTCAAAGTGCCAACACTGCAATTAAACCTGAATACTGGGGTTTTAGTTTAGTAAAAACAACTCATACAGTTGTCTGAACTAATTAACATATTTTGTCTTAAAAGAAAAACACAATAACAGGGCTTTCAATGATACAAACAGTTTTTTATTGAAAAAAACATCAACTCTAAATAGTACTACATTGTACACATAGCCTGAAGGTAATTTAGATAGGTTTGGGGGAAAGAGGGCAGGGGATTGTGAAGAAGCCAGGGAGAATGTGAGGAAAGGAGGAGACCTCAAGCGTTTGGGGGAAAGAGGGGGGGATTGTGAAGAAGCCAGGGAGAATGTGGGGAAAGGAGGAGGAGGTGCTGGATAGGAGGGAATGAGGCGGCTGGGGGGCAAGAATGAGGCGGCTGCATGGGAACGCACGGCAGGGATGTAATACGAGCCTTACCTGGGCTCTTCCGATCGTTCCTGCGGCGGCCCGATCTCACTCTTCTGAGCGGCGTGGAGCGTTCTCCGCGCCGCTCAAGCTGCTGCCGCCACCGCCCGTCACTCTTCTGAGCGGCGCGGAGCATTCTCCGCGCCGCTCAAGCTGCTGCTGCCGCCGCCGCCCGTCCCTCTTCTGAGCGGCGCAGAGCATTCTCCGTGCCGCTCAAGCTGCTGCTGCCGTCCGTCGCTCTTCTGAGCGGCGCGGAGCATTCTCCGCGCCGCTCAAGCTGCTGCTGCCGTCCGTCGCTCTTCTGAGCGGCGTGTTCTCCACGTCGCTGAAGCCGCCTCCGCCTCTGGACCCACCGTCGCAGCCCGTCGCGTCATGCCCTGTGCGCTGGATCCCCGCGCTCTGTTTTTTGCGGCGCGGGGGGGGGGAACCAGGGCAGCAACAGGACTTAAACAGCCCTGTTGCCCTGGTTCCCCCCCCCCGCCAAAAACAGAGCGCGGGGATCCAGCGCGCAGGACATGACGTGACGGGCGGCGGATCCGGCGCGCAGGACATGATGCGACGGGCAGCGGCGGGTCCAGCGCGGCTGGCACGGAGGCAGCAGGTAGGCCCGTCATCCCCGTCCGCCGCATCACGGCCTGAGCCTTGGCGCGCAGCATGACACTGCCTCACGCCGCCGCTGGAGACCTATGGCTGGTGGTGACCTATGGCTCACGTGTCAGCAGAGTGGTCCACACGTGCCACCTGTGGCACGCGTGCCATAGGTTCGCCATCACTGTTCTAGGGGATCAGGTAGAGGTTGGAAAGGCTCCAGCCTGAAACACTGGAAAACCACTTCCAGACTCCATACAGTATAAGTGAGACTGACCAGTGGTCTGACACAGTATAAGAAAGCTTCCTATCACTGGCCCTCCGTAACTTGGATAGAAGAGGGGGAAGCCAAATTGGATCATTGGTGAAGAAACCCAGGTGCAAAAACTATTGAAAATATGCACATGTGGTGATGCATCTTATGTTACACGTTTTGTATAAATACCATATGTCTAACTACAAATTATTATACATAATTTAGTGAACATATGCACGGAGGGTTCATCAAAAGCTACATTATAGAATAGAACAGAATTTAACTTGAAAAGTGCAAAACACAGATGGAATGAAACCATCTGTCTATCAGTACCAGCAGGGTGCGCTCCCTGGGGAAGGGAAGGGAAGGAAGGATAGGGTGGGTCCAAAAGTAATGAAGTCTGCTTCATCCAGGCACTCTGGTAATGAAAAATGCTTTTAAGCCGTACTAGCGATGGCTTGTAGGTCACTTGCAATCCTTTCACACTAGTAGTAACCACAGCTAGGAGGGGTCATGCCCACCCTCCATTAATACCAATTAGAGCAAAAATCTGGAGTGCCATTTTGGTTATCTGCACAGGGTGTATGAGAAATGTGTTTCAGTTCATTTTTGATCAGGATTTACCCAACTTGAACCTTGCGGAACAAACATAGACTCAGACACAATCGGTGTTCGATGTCCATGTGCATTTCCAAGCTTGCAATGTGATTCGTGGACCAAAAGAATGTGTTTGACACCGCATGTGTACATATGAAAAAATTACATGAACAAGTGTGTACTTTTGGGAAATGCACACAAATACACTTTATTCAATGGGAGAAGAATGTGTACATTTCAAAGATGCACACACAATGTGTACATTTCGGAAAATAGTCACAAAACTACAGACAGATTTTCATGCAAGAAAAAGAAGAAGAAAGGTTGCAATCTGATACGGACTCGAGTCAGAATGAGATCCAAGACAGAATTTGGAGTACTTTTGTAAGCTTGAGTTTTGCTGATTTGCACATCCCTACGGTAGTTCAGCGAAGATAATTCAATGCAGCGGTTGGGGGGATTCATGCAAGAGACACAGGCACAATCTTCTAGGGGTGGGTGACCATGTTATGTTTGAGTTCATTGAGGTTCTCCAAATTCTTCCATGAAGCTTGTTTCACCTTATTTGCGCACCCAAATGCAAAAGTCTTTTTGTCATTGTTGTTGTTTTGGCTCTGACTGGGAGAAATGTGAATGTATAAAAGTGCACAATTTTTCCTAACTGGAAAAATACACATTTTTTAGAATCTGCATTTTTCCTGACTGTAAATGCACATTTCCCCAATAGGCTAAAGCATGAAAATGCAGATGGAGGGGATTTGTGCAAATGTGCATTTGCACAAGTGTGTATATGCACAAATGCACATTTTTGGAAGTCCACATTTGCACAAATGTGCACTTGTGAATGCAAGTTTGGGAACTTGTGAAAATTTCCTGAGAAGTGTGTGCCTGTTTGCATTCCCCTGTGGGGATGCAAATGGGATATCTTCACATGATTTGCAAACAGGAACAAAATTCTCATATATCCCTATAATTTTGTAGATATTCAGTAATACTGTGTGTGTTTTAGGTGTGGGGGGAGATGTATCAGTTAATGTTTTGGTTCAAAATTCAACATTAGGGAAGTTTACATGAAAATGTGAACCAAACAGATATATCTCCCCATCCGTATCGGCATTTGGGTATTAGTCAGCCTGTATTCCCAAGAGTGGTAAATGGAGAGGCCCTAAAATCACTGCAATCACCCAAACCCTCTCTCCCAAATCAAAATAGTTGAAGCAAAACAATGCTACATTTTCAGATTGGTTTAAGATGTCAATATGCATTTGCTCAAAGATTTGCCTTTGTCCGTAAGTTTCGTAAGTTTTTTAATAAAACAAAAACAAAACAAAAATCCCAAAACTAAACAAAAACTAGCATTGCCTGTGGTCTGAGAATTCACCCCCCCCCTTCAACCACTACTGAGGGAGAGCACATAGTACGTTTTTAGATAGTATACATTACCTATGATGATTTGTGTTGCAAATGTTTGTACACATTTTTCAAAAGTGTGCATATTCCTCATGCACATTGTTCAAATGTACACATGTTGTCACTGACTTGTCAAATACATTTTTTGCGGGGTCCACAAATCACATCACAAGATCAGAAATGCATGGACTTTGACTGCAGATTGAGTCTGAGTCCATGCTTGTGTCCGGGAGGTGCAAATTGGATAAATTCCAGTCAAAAATGAACTGAAACAAATTTCTCATACATCCCTATGAGTCTCCAGCATGCACTTGATGGCAGACCAAGTTTTGCTGTGGCCTAATGTGTGAAACAACCTTGTGCTGTTATGATGGAATGGAATTTGTACTGGTAACCCCAAAACTCAGTGGTAGAGCACATGCTTTCTACTGAGTGGGCCTTGAATTCAATCTCTGGTATTTACAGATCCAAGAGTGCCAGGGCTGGGAAATAGTCTGCCCAAGAGCTTGGAGGGGTGGTGCCAGCCACAGTAGGCAGTACTAGGCTGGATGGACCGGTCAGCTTATTCGGTGTAAGGCAGGTTCTTTTCCAGCATTACTGAAGTCCAAGGGAGTGGCAATGCTGAAAGGTCATGTAGCCACTCAAACAAACCCTTCCCTAGCTATCGCTCAGATTCAAATGTAACTGGAGGTGTAGGAGACAACTGTGCCTCTGAGTGCCAAATCGGATGCAAACGTCTTCATGTTTTAATCCCTGCCGTACACTGCAAACTGTATGTTTTTATGTTCATGGTGTGAGAGGGAGGTATTTTGACCCTTTGACCACACTGTATCCTGATGCAAATTTATCCCAATTCCAATCTTCCCATTGCCTTTAGCCAGCATGGGAGGGGCATTCATTCACAGTGGGCCCTTGGCACTGGCAATGGGTTAAAGCCCTCTCATCCATGTCACAGTCCTGATCTGCCTTTTCTCTCCCACACTCCTGGCCACACACACACACACACACACACACACACACAATTGATGTGTTTATTTTGCTTGCATATATTATTGGTTGGTAACAGATTTCCTTTTATTGATAAGGCGCTTGAGATGTGGGTAGCAACTTGCTACCCACGTTGGTGAACAAACAGAACTTTCTGCATGTTCTAACGTTGATGTACTTTTGACTAATGTTTATCTGTTAGTCATCCCTGTGCTCCTCTTATCTACAAAGCTTATTTTGTACAGGCATTTTGGTTGTTCCATCCTACCTGCAACATGTTTCCCTTTTGAATATCATTTTATTGCTATTACCCCAGCTCTGCTGGATACAGAGGCCATGGCACTCCTACTAGCATTGGCTTCTAACAGCTTATGGGGCCCTCATGCCCTTGATTTTTAATATTATATCTCAAAGTCTGAGGAAGTAAGTCGTGGCAACTAGTCGCCGGTGCTCTCGGGTTCATTTGCACTAATGAGGTACTTTGTTGGAGATGATCCCCTTTTGCCATAAACTGCCACATAATAGCAACTGGAATGAGCCTCAGCCGCTATTAAATATTTCCATCAACATTAACATCCTTGGGCCTCCCTTTAAGGAACAATGGGAAGCAGTGTCGAGGAACCTACATTTTATATATATCAGGGAAGATCTAAAATGTAAGAAAAGAAAAGAAAAAAAGAGGTCCTTGTAGTATTATCATACAGATGTCAAATGCTCAGGCTGAGGCCGGGCAGGTTACCTGAGAACAAGAAGCAGGCCAAAAAAACCCAGAAAGATCATGCTGGCGATGGACTGTTAATGGGCTAGTTCTGGTTACACAGAAGGAGGATGTTGTGGTCCTTCCCACAGTGACAACTTGGACATACCGGTGGTGGTGCATTGGAGCCAGGGCTCATGGGGACTCACTGCTGGTACATTTTTTTTAATTAGCAGGGATGCTGACATTATCTGCCTCCCCTCTCCGAATTTACTGTTCCCTCTGTGCTTCGCTGCAGTCCTTACAGTAGCTGTGGGGGAGGGGTAATTTTCCCAGCAACAATATATTGTTCCTTGCAGTTATGTACAGTATTTTGTGGTGGCTTGGTCTTCTTGAATAGGCAGTTAAGAGTTTACAAAAGGCCTGCTCCTGGCAGATGAAAACTCCTAGAACTGGTCTGTTGATATGGATAAACGCAGCTTTCTGCAGTTTTGTACTCTCCTTGTGGGTGTGGCTATGGGGACTGTAGTGCCTGCCATTCAAAATTTACCACTACTATGCCACTGCATACAGGTCAACAAAAGAGATGCACATGGACTGTACTCTTTTGGTATGCACAACAGGTGGGGTTTCCACTCTTATGTACTGGGTATGGGACCTCCTGAATATGTACAGGCTTTCCTCCTGCCCAGTCTCTAACCCAATCAAGTTATCCAAGTCACACCCCTGATGGGCCATCCAGAGCCCTAGAGAAGGAAACCTCCATGCCAGAACACCCTTGCCACCAGTTAGCAGTGCATGCAAACTCATCTGTTAAGGGCCTACTCCCAAAGTTTGCACAAGGGTGCCCCCCTTTGCACTTCTGCACTTCTGTACGCACCACCCCTGGCAAGCCCCCTAGTATTCTAGATACCTCCTTCCTTACCCTTTTGTAGGTAAGGGAAAACCCCTCCCCTAAACCAAAGCTTTAAAAAGGAATTCCTTCCAGTTCATGCTATCCCACTCCAGAGAGTTCCTCTTCCACAGTCAGCCCAGAATCATCCTCTTTCCTATCTTCCCTGGTTTTCCTTCCCCCTCCAGCATTTTTTATTACTTTGTACTCAGAAAATTAGGGTGCATGGGGACTTACTTAGGCATTACCAGGTACAGGGAATGCTTATCAAATTTGCAGATGACACAAAGTTGGGTGGAACAGCTAATACTCTGGAAGACAGAAACAAAATTCAAAGTGACCTCGATAGGCTGGAGCGCTGGGCCGAAAACAACAGAATGAAATTTAATAGGGATAAATGCCAAGTGCTGCACCTAGGGAGAGGAAACCAAATGCAGAGTTACAGAATGGGGGACACTTGGCTCAACAATACTACAAGTGAGAAGGATCTTGGAATTGTGGTAGATCACAAACTGAATATGAGCCAGCAATGCGACGTGGCTGCAAAGAAGGCAAATGCAATTTTGGGCTGTATTAATAGAAGTATAGCTTCCAAATCGCGGGAAGTGATAATTCCCCTTTACTCGGCACTGGTTAGGCCTCATCTTGAGTACTGCGTCCAGTTCTGGGCACCTCACTTTAAGAAGGACATAGACAAACTGGAGAGGGTTCAGAGGAGGCAACAAGGATGATAAAGGACTGGAAACAAGGCCCTATGAGGAGAGACTGAAAGAACTGGGCATGTTTAGCCTTCAAGAGGAGACTGAGGGGATATGATCGCACTCTTCCAGTATTTGAAGGGATGTCACACAGAGGAGGGCAAAGATCTCTTCTCGGTCATCCCAGTTTGCAGGACACGGAATAATGGGCTCAAGTTACAGGAACCTAGATTCCACCTAAACATCAGGAAAAATTTCCTGACTGTCAGAGCAATAAGACAATGGAATCAACTACCTAGGGAGGTGGTGGGCTCTCCCACTCTGGAGGCATTCAAGGTGCAGCTGGGCAGACATCTGTCAGAGATGCTTTGACCTGGATTCCTGCATTGAGCAGGGGGTTGGACTCGATGGCCTTGTGGGCCCCTTCCAACTCTACTTTTCTATGATTCTATGATTTGGCCTAGAAACATCTGAGAAATTAATTTCAGTCTGTTTTTGATCAGGATTTCACTCAGTTTGGCACCTTCTGGACCGAACACGGACTCAGATGTAATATGCTGTCAAAGTCCGTCCATCGCTTGTGATGTGATTCACGGAGCAAAAAAAAAAAAAAAAAAGTGTTTGATAGCATGTATACATTTGAAAAAATGAGCATGAAAAAATGTGTACTTTAATCAATGGAAGAAGAATGTGTGCATTTAAAAGATGTGTGCACAGTTGATGCGAACATATGCATGGATTTTCATGTGCAAAGACAAAAAAAAAACAAAGCTCACAATCTGATATGGACTCAGGTTGGAATGAGCTTCGAGCTGGAATTTGGAGAACTTTGTCGAGTGCTTCGAAATCCATAGTGACAGACATTTCTGCCGATCTAACGAGTTCGCACATCTGTCCATATCGTTGGAACACCCCTCACACTATTTCTGGTCCACAAACAACTCCAAACACACAGCACGGGATTTTTTTGTTTTTCATCTCGTCCTTTCTGTCTCTTCAGTCTTCTCTTTCTTCTCCCCAGCAGGACCAGTAAAATTTATCCATGCCTGCTCTGGGAAGTTCGGGTCCTTATTTTTTAAGGGTTTTATTTTTATTTTTTAATTGCTTAATAGTTAAGGCATTATATAAATGTGAAAAATAAATAAATAAATACAATTATCTTCCCAATTAGCCCCCTCACATGTCTATCTGACCCCTTCTGTCCTCCAGTTAGGGATGTCAGAGAAATCCACAATGGTTTCAGATGAGTATAGATTTCTATGCATCCATCCTGCAGGTTCTGCAACAACTGGCTTTTCCTGAGTTGCATGTATTCCGTGGACTTGTGGGCCAGGGTGGTTTTTTTGTTTCTGCTTTCTCAAATTTTGTTTAAATTTAGTCACAGAAAAATTTGAAGAATAAAAAAAAAACAACAACCACAAAACCCTGATTGGAAATGTGCATTTCCCCACATTATCTAAACTGTGAAAATATGCATGAGGTTTTTTTCTCCTGCATTTTGAGGGGGATTTGCGCATTTTTGGAAGTGCAAATTTGCCCAAATGCATATGAATGCATTTGCGCAAAATCTGATTCCATCAGTGACTGGAAAACGGAACAAAAGGTCCCTGACAATTTGCGAAATGCAGACGAAACAGAATTAACAAAGTCCATGCATCCCTGGTCCTCCTATATTCTCACTTAAAGCAGCCTCTCCTCCTCCTTCCCCCATCTAAACCCCTTCCATGCTACTCAAACTCTACGTTCTTCTCACCACCCCACCTCTTTCATGGAGCTGTGTCATTTCTGGTGCTATCTAAATGCACTCTATGTATACCCTCCTTCTATTTTTGTAATAAACTACTTGATTCATCTAATCTCTGGCTCTGGTCTCATTGCTAATTCTCCACTTTACAGAGACCAGTTTCAGCTCCATGGCTTTTCCCTGCTTGGGCATCCCAATTCCTGCCGCTGCATGTCATTACTCCAGGCTAAAAATTGTATTGGCACATGTTCCTCCTGTACATGTAAGCATTGTATGTAGGGATGATGACATGCAGTCACAATCTCCTGTTCCATATAACCTCATATTATCCTTTGAGGGTATTTGGAAGATAACTTTACGGACCTTTTAAAGAAGCCAGCTACAAATTTAATCTCTGTAGGAAAAGTGGTCATCATGGCTGGACCTTGGTGGATGCTGCTGCTGCTTCTTCTTCTTCTTCTTCTTCTTCTTCTTCTTCTTCTTCTTCTTCTTCTTCTTCTTCTTCTTCTTCACCACAGTATTTGTATACTGCTCCACATCTAAGTAGATTCCGGAGCAATGAACAATAAAAAGATAAAAACAGATAAAACAAATAAAAACAATATATTGAAAACAAAGTAACATTACAGTGGTGGTTGGAGAGCAGAGAAGGCTTCCCGGAACAAGGGCGTCTTCAGCAAGCACCTAAAGCAGCAAAACGATGTAGCCTGCCTGACCTCCAGAGGCAGGGAGTTCCACAGACACTTGATTCTCTTTCAATTGAGGCATGGCTGTGAAATGTATGAGTGGTAGCAAAGATGATTTACTTAACTTAAAATGAAACAAATAGTACAAATGAGGGTTCATTTTCCAATATATTGGTTTCCTTTTATTGCTCACGAAACTCATAAGAAAGAAAGAGAGACTTTTTCTTTAATTTAAATGCTTTGTGAAGTTCTGTGTAACAAGGGGGAAATGTATCCTTTTTTAATAATCCTGATGGCTTCGATTAAATAAAGAAATTCAAAATGAAAAAAGAAGAGAAATCAAAATATATAATATACACTACAAGTCCCCCTGCTTTAGGCATGGTGTGTGTGTGTGTGTGAGTGAGAGAGAGAGAGAGAGAGAGATTTTACTCTGTCATATAGCTTCTATGTGCCTGGTTGTGAGGTTGCGCTAGGACAAGGGAGATTCTCAGTTGGCCGTTGTGCCTGGCCCTATTACAGTTGATTATGTCGCTAAATATTCCCAAGATTCAGCATCATTAAGTGGATCTAAGTGGAATGACATGGGCCGTGGTGTTCTCATCAGTGTAGGTTAATAGAAGGAAACTCATCTGATCATCTCTTTTCGGCAGAGGGCCTCTTGCATTTGAAAAGCTGTTCCTCATGCATATGCACACAGAGAGAGGGAGAGAATTTGCCATGAAAGAGTCCAGGCTTTCGGAATGGGGAAGCTGGGCCCATATGCTGGCTTGGTTAATGAATTCCTAGGACAAACTCCATCATTGAAGACATGTGTACTAGTACAAGATACCATTTCAATTTGGAAATGAATTTAGGGTAAATAGAAGTTTATAGCCTGGTGCACAATGCATAGTGGGGGATGCTGTGTTGCTATGGAATCAAATGGAAGGTATGCAAACATGGGGAAGAATAGTATTCTGGTTTGGAATATTGGTACATTGCATTTTCTCTGGGAAGGGAGCGGCTTTTGGATTTGAATGAATCCCAATACAGCTGGGGGTCCGTATCTCAGGTGCTGAATACAAATTGCACAGAAATGCTGAACAAATGACACCTCACAATTAGTGGCGTGGACCTAACAGTGTAGGCATGCGTGCACTCAGTAAAGTTAATATGTGGTTAAGGTTGTGTTCGACTGATTCAGTTGTAATATCATTATTATTCTCCTTCCACATACACTTATGGACAATTCTGATATTACTGATAAATGAGCTAGTTATTTGTTACTTATATTGGAATCATCAGTCACTTATTAGTGTGATGAATGATTGTGATTGACTGTATCATCCTTGGGACCAGAGTACCAACGATTGTGTATATGTGTGGGTCTGGGTGAGAGGACACACTGTGCCCCAGCCTGGTGATGTCAGAGAAGCCTGCAATGGATTCCAGGATTTCTCAGTGGACACGCTTTTTCCAAGGCATGCACGTTCCACAGACTTGTTGTGGACCTGTTTCTCATTGGGGTGGTGGTGGAACTAATTCACATCAACTAATGAGCATTTGCACAAGTGTGCGAGTGTACATCAGAACTAATTAGCACATGTAGAACAACATTCAGATTTTAAAATTCTGATTCCGTCAGTGAGCAGACAATGGAATGAAAGATGCCTGACAATCTGCAAAACAGAGACAGAGACGGATTGAACAAAATCTGTATATCTCTACCCGAACCTGGAGAGGAACGTATTTCACTCACCATCCTCCTCCTTGTCATCCTCCTTGACAATATCTGCAGGCAGCTTGAGCTGCCATCCCAGGAGAAGGGAGAGAGCCTTTACTGTGGTGGCACCTTGGTTGTGGAATGCCCTCCCCAGAGGGGCTCATCTGACACCTTCTTTATGGTCATTTGGGTGCCAGGTCACAGATTTTTAAGTTTATTTCCCAGGGCTTTTTCAAATTGATGAAAAATGTGTGCTGCAAATTGTAGTTCAACAATGAATTTTATTGAGTAATGTTTGTGTGAGCATTGTTATTGGGTGCGCTATGTGAATGCTGCCCATTAATAAATAAATACATAAATGATATAATTTTTCTTTGTCGCTGGGCTGGGCTGACTGGCATAGTTGCCTTCTCTCTGTGTGTCACTAGGAATGGGAGAATCAGTGATGCTGGAGCTCGTTGAGATTCTCGAGATTCCACCTTGACACTGGAATGTTTGGAATTGTTCCTGTTTCCAAATATGAACTTTTCTTGTTCGGGTGGGGAAATTGCACTGTTAGCTGCACATTTAAAACAACAACCAGGGAGCCATTGACTAAAGCATGAACATGCATACTTTTTTCCAGAGTGCACATTTCTGAAGTGTAATTTTCTTTCCTACGAGTGCATTTTGCAAAGGTGATCGCAAAGTCAGGAAAATGTGAACTTTGTCCCCAAAATGCACTTGCATTCAGGGGTGTGAATGGCGGATGTTCCGATGTCAAATGAACTGAACAGAAATTCACTTACATCTCCGTCTGTCACAGGCACCTCAATTGGGACAGGCCCCTGAGTGAGGCTGGAGGCAGAGGCACATCCAGAATAGAACATGCACTCCAGCAGGCATCATGCAGTTTGTTTCAGTAGTTCTGTTTTTGATTAGAATTTGCCCAAATTCAAAATATCCTTCATGTATGGGAAAGAAAAAAATGGGATCTTTAAAAAAATGTGAATGTGGGAGAATGCGTAATGGAGATTTGTCCATCCCTAGACCTTTTCTTGCTCTGCTTATGTGGTGCATTCTCAGTGGTGCCTTATAACATTTGTTAGAGCATGCAGTGAGCAGGCACCAGGCAGAGCAGTCAGTCAGTGAGTGGTGGTGATATGTAGGGTTGTACATGAAGCTCAATAGGGGGGGTGGAAGCTCAGTGAACTCGCCAGGCTTGACCCCCCCGAGCTCTGCTCGAATTATCTTTCCCCGGCTCAGCTTGCATCCTCACGAGCTGAGCTGGGGAAAGGAACTTCCGGTTTCCGGTGCTACATTAAAACGGTAAAAAACTGGCATAAACTACGTTAAAATGGCCACAATTTGCGTGACTGGTGCTATGTTTTTTTTTACATTAAAACAGTGTAAAATACGTTAGAACAACCGTGATTTGCATAGTTTGCATACGCTACGCAAATCGCGGTTGTTCTAAAGTATTTTACGCTGGTTTTAGCAGTAAAAAAACATAGCGCTGGTTATGCCAATTGCGGCCATTTTAACATAGTTTATGCTGTTTTTAAAGTTAAAAACGCCGTGCCAGGGACCCAGAAGTCCGGCAAGCACCTCAACTGGCACTCTCTGGAGACTCAGCTAGCACAGTGGGGGCATTCACCGAGTGCCCTGCAAGCCGAGTGCTGGGCTCGGCGCCCATCCCTATAATAAGAGGACAAAGTGATGTGCACCACACCACTTGCCCTGTGCTCCCTTAGCTAGCCTGACTGACTCTTTTTTCTTTTTTTTTACTTTCCGGAATTGTGCACAAATGTAATCATCCCCCCCAAAAACAAAACAAGACAAAACATTCTCCCCCCATTCCCCCCCATAGACTAAAGTGTGAAAATGTGCATTGGTGGTTTGTGTGCATTTTTGGAAGTGCACATTTGTGCAACAAATGCACACTGTCCAACCTGGATGCAAGTTTGGTAAACTGAGAAAAATCTAGTATCGCCAGTGAATGGACAACAGAACAAAAGATGCCTGGCAATCCACAAAACACAGACGGAACATATTTGACAAAACCTGTACACCCTGAGTGGCAACCAGTGTCCCTTCTGACTACCAGGACCTCTTCTAAATGCATGCAGTTGGCTCTGTCACTGGTATAGGGTTTACCACCAGAAGCAGCATCTCTTATTGCCTTCATTACATTATAGTTGTTTGTTGCTGTTGTTGTTTTAATGGAAGGAATAAGACTGTGCACCTTGGAAATCATAAAACAGGGTTTGCATTTGGGCAAATGCAATGCAGAAAGTATAAAATTGAAACCCTACAAAGGATTCATGGGCATTTCAAACTGTTTTCTGTCCTCATTAAAGTTATTTGTCTTCCACGATTGCTATTAGAATTTTATCACCCAGTTTAGTTTGTGAAGTACATGAGTGAGTTGTAATAAGTGGACATATTGACGATTCCATATTTTGATTTGCTCTTTGTTATTCCCCCTAGTTGACATACATTGCTGAGTTGGTAAAATAAAAATGAATTAGAGAAGAGGAAAAAAACAAGCTTGCAGGCCTACCATTTATAGCACTTTAGTGGGACCCGAGTAGTAGGCAAGGTAGCTGATTTATTTGGAGAGTATAGCAAGCAATTTTAGTGGTATATTTTCATGACAAAGGTAGTTGCAAGGAAATAAAATAGTTATGTGTGAATTTATTCACTTGATAATACCTGCAAATGAAAAAAGAAAAAAAAAAGGAATAATATAAAACTTTGCTACTCTCATTGGAATCATAAAACTGGAAGAAAAGGTTTGCTTTAAGACATTGGCCCAGTCAGCTACTATGACATCCATTAGTTGTCATTCTGTTGTCCATGGACCAATTTTCAAATTGCAATTTAGCTAGGTGGAAGTAAGGATAGACATATCAGCCATGTCACTTTCACACTTTTTTATCCATGTGTCCATTCAGTCTTGTTTCTGCAATGATCTGCATTTCTCTCCCCCCACCGAAAATATGCACAAAGAATTGCATTTAAACACATATTTAAAAACAACATTTTAAATATTTTTTAACTGCAATCTATCCACCTATAAACATATTTTGATACAGCTTTTGAGCTGAGAACTGCATTGGAACTAGGGATGAATGAGAATTTCAGTTCAGTTTTGATAGGAATTCATCAAAATTAGCAAAGTTTTCCACATTTAGAACAACAACAAAAAAGCCTTGATTAAAATAATTACAAGACGAAGAATGTGGGAGTAGAGGTGGGTGATGCGTTGACATCTGACCCTTTTCTGGCTCAGCGGACACCACTGCTGTGCCCACTGAGATCGGCTGAAAGTGGGCATGCGCTGCACCGCTTGTTGTCAAACTTCTGGGTTTCCAGCAGGCTGCTGCTTATGCAGAAAATGCCTTAAGATACATCAAAAGCGACCGCAATATGCGCAAATTACTCAAATTGCAGCCACTTTGGGCATATCTTAAGGCATTTTCTATGTAAACAGCGACCCACCGGGAGCCCGGAAGATGCTTCCCTGTCTCGACTCAGGAGAATGCGAATCGAGCCGGGGAAGAGGTAAGCGAGACAGAGTCGGGGGGGGGGTCGAGTCCAGCTAGTCCACTGGATTTCCACCCCCCAAATGATATCCTCGCACATCCGTATCTGGAGAAACCAAAACTTCATCTGTCCAGGCTCAGGGCTTTGAATTCTTTGCTCTTAAAAGCCTGGGTTTCAATCCCTGTGTATTCAACTATGCGGTGCCAACTCTTTTTTACTGACAGCTGCATGGCAGGTAGGTACAAAATGGTCCTCTCCAGTTATTTATTTATTTTTATTTCCATGCTGGAAACAGCTATGGTACCGAATTTGGCTGGTGAAGATGGGTGAGAATTTCCTTTCATTTAATAAGAATTTACCAACATTTGCCAAGTTCTTCATATTCCGGAGAGAAAGAACTTGAGGTTTCAAAAGAAAAATGTATATGGGAGAAAACAAAACTGACAGATTCACCCATCCCTAAGAACATCTGGAAACTGTGAAAGTCAATGGATAGCTAAGTTCTGATCTGTGCATGAATCTGGGAATTGTGGATCAGATCAGTTGTATCAGAATTCGCAAAAGCGGATTTCCTCGAGCAACTCAATGTAGAAGACAACATGCATGCTCTTCCCAGATCTATGAGAAAAACAGATTTTTCTCCCTTATACATAATATGTATATTGACAGACAAAATAATGGTGCGTATGGATGAGACTGTGTGCATTCTGCTACATGTCTCGACCTACTCAAGAGTCATGTTGGTGCACTTCTTTGCCCCATAGAATCCAGTGTTTTTCTGTGATTATAGCTTATCATGAAATGTGTGTTGTATGTGGGGTGAATCTTCACTGGTTTCCAGTTTGGTTCTAAGCAAAATATAAAGAGTTGGTTTTTTTTTTTTTTAACCTATAAAACTCCTCATGGGTTGGGATCAGAGATTCTAACCTACCACTTATTCCCGTAGGAACCTTCCTATTCTCTAAGATAGCTTTCCCTAACCTGGTGCCCTCCAGATGATTTGGACTACAACTCCCAGCATTCCTGACCATTGGCCATGCTATCTGGATGCTGATGGGAGTTAAAAGTCCAAAACACCAGGAAAGCAAAAGGTTGGGGAAGGCTGCTATGAGACAGTGTATTTGCTCTTTAGCAGAGGTGTGGGGAAAGTGGGGCCTGAAGGCCAGAGAGTACTTTCTTGTGACCCTTGGATTAATTTATCATAGCCCTAATCATATGCATGACATATAGAGAGCAAGGTGGCACAGAGAGAGAGAGGGGGGTGGAAGAGGGAGATGGGGGATGACACACAGAGAAAGAGAGCACTATATAATCCTGCAATGTTGTAAACCCTGCTTTGATTGTCTCAGGCTCTGCCCACTTTTGTCTCTGGATCCACCCAATGCTGGCATGCGACCCCCCGACAGATTACCCCTGAGGTAATGTGCCGCTTGACCGAAAAAGGTTCCCTGGTCCTATGCTAGCAGTTAGATCTGATGCCACCATTTGCCCCTCTGTACATCTGGGCTGATGTTGGCTATATTGGAGAGCTACTTGGAGAGCCAGTGTGGCGTAGTGGTGAGAGTATTGGACTGGGACTCGGGAGATCCAGGTTCTAGTCCCCACTCGGCCATGAAACTCACTGGGTGACTTTGGGCCAGTCACTGACTCTCAGCCTAACCTACCTCACAGGGTTGTTGTGAGGATAAAATGGAGAGGAGGAGGAGGATTATGTAAGCCACCTTGGGTTCCTTGCAGGAAAAAAGGCGGGGTATAAATATGATAAATAAATAAATAAATAAATAAATAAAATACATTGTGGCTTGTCCCCCAGAGCCTTGGCGGTTCTACTGCTTACTGAATCAGTGTAGGAATGAGGCAACCCTGGCAGCTCTCTAAGCCAGGTTGAAAGTTTGCTACTGCTGAGGTGACTAGGAGGATTTAGATATTATATGAAGGATCAATCCCCCAATATGTCTTAACTGTGGTGGTCAGGTGGAACCAGAGTCAGTATAGCAGTTGTTAGGGGTAAAGAATAGGCTGTTGCCTTCAAGGCCTATCTGTGCATTTTCCATAAGCTTCTGGCAAGCAACTCTGGGAAACAAGATGCTGAATTAGATGGTTCTTTGGTCTGATCCAGCAAGGGCCTTTTTTGTATGAACATCCCCCTCCCCAGTTTTGAGGGCTTCCTTGGTAAAGTGCCCTCTGGTGGGCCTCCTCCTCCTCCTCCATCACTGTCTCCCCCTTGTGGGTTCACCTGCTCTCAAAAGGCAGGCTGAACTAGATGGCTGTGAAGCACCTGCCATTTTAATTCCCCACAATGCCCCAGGGTGACACTACAGCAGGGGGCAATGTGGGTAACTAAAGTAGTGGGGAGCTTGCAGCCCCATGTGTGCTGGGGCCCCCAGTGGCTGCCCAAGTGTGTCAAGTACTAATACTGGTCCTAATTTTCCCCACCTAATTCCTCCACCACCACTACTGCCATCACCACCACCACCACTACTGACACCTTGTTATCAGTAGTATACAGTTTTGGGAAAGAGATGGGTATTTATTTGAGTAGGCTTATAGTTCTCATGGTGCATCTCTCACTGAATTTGTTTGAGAAGGGTGTGTGTATGCGTAAATGTAGAACTTGTGCAGGACAAGCTGAAGAAGTGGCTCTCTCACAATAGTGCTTGCATTTAATATAGCTCACATTTGTGAATCTAGGTTGCACTGTCTGTGAGATGCTTGGCATGGAATTGAACTCTTGTGAACTCTGGACAGAAGCATGGGATCTGAAGGCACATCTCTAAATAGGGGTGGGATGGAAATCAACTTGGGCATGTCTTATAACAAGTATAGGCATATGGGTGTCCTCCAGATGTTTTGGATTACAACTCCCATCAGCCCCAGCCAACACCATCATGGTGGATGCCGCTGCTGTGCTTGCCAAGCCGGGCTGAAATTGGATGTGCGCCGAGCTGCTTGGCGGACTTCTGGGTTTCCAGTGTGCCACTTTTTATGTAGAAAATGCTGTAAAATACATTAACAGTGGCCGCAGTTTGTGCAAGTTATGCAAATTATGGCCACTTTTGGAATATCTTATGGCATTTTCTACTTAAAAAGCATCCTGCTGGGAACCCAGATGTCGCTTCCCCGGTTCGACTTGGGAGAA
Organism: Shinisaurus crocodilurus; assembly: GCA_021292165.1. Lineage (NCBI taxonomy): Eukaryota > Metazoa > Chordata > Lepidosauria > Squamata > Shinisauridae > Shinisaurus > Shinisaurus crocodilurus. The sequence goes on from CM037882.1 coordinate 67,250,363, forward strand.
CGCGAGTTGAGCTGGGGAAGGACGTAAGCGGGCCAGAGTTCAGCGGGTCAAGCCCGGCCAGCTCACCAGATTTCCACTCCCCGAACAAACTCCTCACACATCCCTAGTCAGAGATTATGGGAGTTGATGCCAAAACATCTGGATGACACTGGGTTGTTCACCCCTGCTCAATATATTTGCATTTTGGAGCAGTGCATGTAAAGATGAACTTGCTTTCTCAAGATCAGACCCCCATCTGTATTATAGGCAGAATAATACCAAGCTGCCTTAATAACACTTAAGATAATGAAGAATCTTGTTTGGATCCAAAAATGGATCCAGCCCAGTGCCAATCATGCCTACATAGTTGTGACATGCAACAGTATCAAATGAATGAGCCATGAAGAGTTTACCTACAGTAAAGATCAACTTAATTACAAAATAGCAAAAATAATAGTCTTGAAATGAGGATGGCAACAACTCTGCACTGTATAGCCAAGTGGAGTGCAGGTTAAAATCCTTCCCAGTCTTGAAAACCGGAGACTATCTTCTGTCCACCGCAAGACCTACTGCTACCAGGAATGGGTGGGTGGGGAAGTTGTCCTTGTCGCCAATGCCAAAGGGGGGAAATTCCCCCCCCCGGCCCACCTTGTGGCCCTTCTTTTGTTGAGCAAATCGAAGACCTGGTTGGCTCAGCAGGCCTCCCCACTCCAGAAAGGCACCAGCACTTCAGCTGAACAGCCACTTTTACTGGCTTCTTCTTCCCCGGCAACTGGATCTGTGCAGTCCCACAAATCTTGGGTCCCCAGTAAGTGAGGAAGTCTGCTTTCTGAGACTCTCAGAGGATGCTCAGCCGCCACCCCTCCCCCGAGAATTCTACAAAGAAGCTTTGAAAGGCCAAGGCCAAGGGCTCTCTCTACCCATCTTTCAACATCATAACTTGCAAAGGGAAGGAGAGAAACCAGCAACGAAGGTTAGTGACAGGAAAGGAAAGGTCTCATCTTGAAGTGCTAAACTTCCCCAGCAGTAATGGAGAGTGTTGAGCATGCTTGGAAACATCCATTGCCAGAGAGAAGCCTGGTAAGTGTAGTTTCTATTGAGCCAGGAGGAATCAGAAACTTAAGCTGGCTGCCTTGAGACCCTGTGGCTGTAAGGCTTCTCTGATGCAACCCTTCATCCCCATCAGAAAGATAAGTTTGCGGAAGCAGTGGCATGACACTTTGGAGCCTGCAGGGACAAGCACTGAGATGAACCCATTAGGCAGCCAGGGCCAAACTTTAGTGGGAGCTTGGCTTCAAACAGGCTGAGGACTGCAAACGTCCACCCATCTCAGAATGATAAAGCTCGGCACCATCAATATTTCTTGTAGTGTAGCATAGAAAATCTCTGGTCCAAATATTATCTTAGGCAATATAAATAAATATTTATCTATTTATTTATTTATTATATTTAAACCCCGCCTTTTTTCCTTCAAGGAACCCAAGGCGGCTTACATAATCCTCCTCCTCTCCATTTTATCCTCACAACAACCCTGTGAGGTAGGTTAGGCTGAGAGTCAGTGACTGGCCCAATGTCACCCAGTGAGCTTCATGGCTGAGCGGGGACTAGAACCTGGATCTCCTGAGTCCCAGTCCAACACTCTCACCACTACGCCACACTGGCTCTCATATTATAATATGGGAATAATCTTCTTCTTCTTCTTCTTCTTCTTCTTCTTCTTCTTCTTCTTCTTCTTCTTCTTCTTCTTCTTCTTCCTCTTCTCCTCCCCTCCTCCTTTACCTACCTTATAGGATTGTTGTACATGTTACTGAGCTAATGTATGCAAAACATGATACAAATGTTAATTATGGTCAGTAATTTGATTGTTGGGTGTACGATGACACTTGTAGTTCCCCTAGAACCAAGATTTGTTGGTCATTTGCCTTCTTTCATACATTCAGACTTACCTTTCAACATCCTCTCACATGGCAACATTGCCTCTAAAACTCAGGAAAATGCTCAGACAAAACCATGGGTGCATTTATCCTTCACTCCTCATCTCCGATCACCGTGGTTGCACCGGTTATGTTTGCAAATCCCTATTGACTTTGATGACTTTGAGTGAGTACCATTTATGTGCTGTTATGATTAAGGACCTGCCAAATTATAGATCTTTGTTGCTTTATTTTCTCTTCTCTGCGTACAACAAAGCAGCAGTGATGAAGTCGCTCAGCAATGACTCTAACCATTCATTTGCTAAAGGAAGAGGTTGTGTATAAATATATCTTTCCATCATTATAAAGATTCTGCTGCTGCATTTACAATTTTCCTTCACATTAAAGAAAACAAACAGCTGCTGTTTCGGTGCTGTGTGTGTGTGTGTGTGTGTATGTGTTTGCGCGTGCACACACACACACACACACACATGCAACCATACATCTGCTCACAAAATAAATAGAACAAGGGCAGGGTGTCCATTTTTAAGACTTCATTCATTAAAAAGTTCTAACATGCCTTTCCATCCCTAATGGGATCCTCAAGGCAGTGAACAACATAAAAACAATACTGATAAAAAGCATAAATAAAAACAAACAAACAGTGGGCCAAATAGCAACTTTAGCAGCAGTAATAAATAAGGAAAGGTGTGATGTGTTCTCCCAGAGTGTCTAAAAAAATGCACATCTGACAATATTGTGCATATGTAATAAAACAGGAAGACAACATATGCAATGCAACAGAAAGTGAGGGAATTGTCCAGGTCTCTTGAGGTGAAGAATTCCAAAGCGTGGGTGCCGCTGTGGAGTTGCCCACCACACACACCTTAAATGGCTCTGGGACATAGAGCACGGCTTCTTCCGATGATAAAACTATTGATTATATTCTTCATTATGATGCTTTCATTAAAACAGAGCTGATTTATTTAGAATAGGTGAATATATGTTACTTATTTATTTCTATCCCCTCCCCCGCAGCTTTTAAACGTTTGTTGAACTGTTTCACTTGGATTATTTGTAATTATTTGTAATGCTCCTTTATAGATTTTCACTTGGATTATTTGTAATTATTTGTAATGCTCCTCTTATAGATTTTTTGTAAAGCTTGTTTTAATGTAATCATTTTTTAAATGATATTTTAAATATTTTCTTGTAAGTATGGACAGGTGAGAATTCTGTTCGGTTCATGTGTGTGTCTTAGCAAAATGAAAGGGATCAAAAGAACTTGTGACTGAAGGAAATAGAATGTGGAAGAAAGCTGAACTGGCAGACTTCTCTGTCCAGTCAGAGAGGGCTTTGAGTGCTTATTTCTTCAATGTCTGGATTTGAATCTCTCTGTACTTAGACATGTTTGTGGTGCTGACTAAGGATTGCCAGTGCTATTTTGTGACAGGCTCCTTGTCTTTAACAGCTACAGGGAAGGCTTCAGCTATTGGGCAGTATAGAAATGCAATAAATAAATAATAAAAAAAATAAAGTCAAGTACAGTATAGTCCTCTCCATGCTGGGAATAGCTATACCTTTTGAATTTGGCTGTGAAGATGGATGAGAATTTCTTTTGGTTCATTTTTTTATGAGAACTTACCAAAATTAGTAAATTTCTTCATAAAGAGGATGGAAATTTATTTATTTGTTTTTAAATAAATTTTGGAGAAAGTGAAACTGACAGATTTCATCAACCCTAACTAGGAACTTGTTCTCACTGAGGTTGTCAAGCTATTTTGCATAAATTTTACATGTGCTAGGTATAGATGTAAATATCTCTATTTACTGTAAAAACCTAAGAACGTAAGACTGAGCCATGCTGGATCAGACCAAGGGTCCATCTAGTCCAGCATTCTGTTCACACAGCGGCCAACCAGCTGCCCAACAGATCCCACAAGCAGGACATGAGTGCAACAGCACCCTCCCGCCCATTTCCCCCAGCAACTGGTGTAGATGGGCATACTGCCTCTGATCCTGGAGGAAGCATAGAGCCAATCAGGACTAGTAGCCATCAATAGCCTTCTCCTCCATGAATTTGTCAAATCCTCTTTTAAAGCCCTCCAAACTGGTGGCCATCACTATACCTTGTGGAAGTGAATTCCATAATTTAACTATGGGCTGTGTGAAAAAGAACTTCCTTTTATCTGCCCTGTGTGAAAGACACCCCTACATCAGTGCTCTTCAGGTCAGACATTCAGCTCTTGATCACCAAATGGGGAGTTGCTGAACACCTATGCAGTATGCACAACCATGCTCCTAGATTCCTGTCTGATTACTTGACGGTTTTCAACATCCACATTTTACAGATGCATAGGGTATATTTCAATACTGCAGGAGAAGTTTCTGCTATTGTTCAAAGTAGGCATGCTCCATCCTAACCTGAGCTGTGCAAGACTGTTGTTCAGACATACAGTGGGTGGGGGGAGAGTGGAAAATAAAACAAAACATGAGCCAAGTGAATAAAACCTGTGCATCTTTCTGGAGCTCCAACTAGGATAGTGGGTAGGTGTAAGTTAAGAAGTTAGAGCCCATGCTTTTCATGTAGAAGTAGGTTCAATTTCTTGCATCTCCACTTTAAAATAAGAACAGCAACGCATCAGGTAGCAGCTGATGAGAAGACACTTCTCCCTGAGACCCTGAAATGCTGTTCCCAGTAGAATTAACTACACTGGGCTAGATGGCTGTATAGTATGAATGGATATAAAGTAGCTTCCTATGTTTCCCATGTCAATACCTGGTTTCCTCCGGAACTATTGCTGACCCCAGTGCAAATTAGGTTTGTTAGTTTGTCACACACACCCCATTTTAAGTTTGATTTGTCCCATTTCCACTGCAGTCCCCCCCCCGTGAAAATTTGTACACGTGTTTGTGCATGTTTCTCTTAATACAGTCATATTTGTATGCATTTTTGCTTGATAGACCCATATTTCCAAGCGATTTCCCCTAACGTAATGCATTTTCTGAATGCTATTTTCACTAGTCTACAGATTTTTGCGTGCATCTGTTGATTGGAGGGCTTCATTGTAAAATTCAGACAAGTGTGACATTTTGGTTCTTGCGGATATAGGGCAGATTCCAACAGGGAGCTTCCTCCCCCACTGCTTCTCCTCTGCCCTGCCGACTGCACTGAGCAACCAGCATTCACCACTGGTGCAATGGCGATGTAGCGCTTCTGGGGCAATCCCAAATGAGCAGAGATGCTTGTTTCTGGAAGGAGGCAGGTCATTTCAGGGTTTTCCCTAGGAAGTGCTGAACCTCCCTCGTGTAAGCACTGGGTCCTACTTGTGCAACTGAATTGGCTGGATCATCATTTGTACAATGGAATCGGTGGGGTGGGAAAGAATTGGCAGGGACGTAAGCACCCCATTGGATACTGCCCATAGCTTCTAAAGTGTGAAACTAAGGGGCAGCACCATCCAATATGGCTGCCCATAACCCTCCAAACTCAGAGGATTATGGGCATCCAGTGGAAGGTGGGAAGAGCGTGGAGGCAAGAATGCCTCTGCACTAGCCTCACCGTCAAAAACACTTAGATGGCCAATTTTCGAGCTGCGACTCTGACTTTTCCTATGGATGTTTAGACATCATCTAGCAGCCTGATAGGATTGTGCACTAACTTTGCATTAAAATGTGAACTGAACAGATTTCTCCCCCATTCTTTGGCAGAGATAAGTGTGTGTGTGTGTGTGTGTGTGTTGGTTAGAGAGCAACAGTCTGTGGCATGAATTGGATGTGTCTGCTTGTCACACTACCCCCTGCCCCAAGAAAAAGTAGGAGATGTTGCTTGCTACTCCCCCCTTAATTTTCTGCAAAGTTGTATTCAAGAAAGGGAAAGAACCCCTAAAGCATTGACACCAAAAGCACCATCACATGTGCAACAATTGTTTCCATGAGAAAGTAAGTTTATTTTTATTTAGCTGGAAAGAAAGCAAAAGCAAACTCAACTTCTCTGGTTTCTTACATGAAAAATAAAATCCCTTGGAATTTCTTAAAGCATTAACTATGTTTAAGGAAGTAAATGAAGTGAAATGGTTTAGTGTATGTGGAATCAATCAGAATTAAATTTCATTTACAGATGGCAGTGGGTTTTTTGTTTGTTTTTGTTTTAAATACATAGCTACTTATTTTACCACTTTTGGTAAAAGAATGTCCACTTTCTTCTTCTTTTTTAAAAAAAATAAATAAATTGTGTTACCTGTGTTTAATGAAGTGGGGAGTCATGCTGTGTGGGTTATTATTTGTGCATTTGAATTCCAAAAGAGGTGAAGATTGAATTTCTTCAGTTTAGGTGGAGGAGGAGTTGGCTTTTTCAATATGAGCTAGGTGGCAGAATTGACTAAGAAAGTGGCACTCAGCAATTCTGAAATGTCTTTCAATTGCCAGCTTGTTCAGTGAGTCATAGAAAGTGCAGCACAAAGTAACTTTCTATTTTTGGTCAGGTGGGAGGTGCGGAGGAAAGGAGAAAAAGAGAAAGATTTCCCTTATATGTTTTGGAAGTATTTTAGACAGAGTAATACTTTTTTTTAAGCAGCTGGATGTTAATTTGTAAAGAGCAAAATGGGGGATCCTGGGATTCTGCTTCAGTTTCCCCATCCATCAGAGTTATTTAAGAGTTCTCACTTTGTTCATTACTATATGCAAGACTTACACAAGAATTCTGCAGAGGCTACGGGCATAATCCATTGGAGGTGATAGACACAATCCATTGGGAAGGTCTCTTGCATCTTCCCCATGGAAATGCATGGGATCTGTGCAAGAACTTGCTATGGATAATTTTAGTTGTTCCGTCTGTATCCACCCCTTTCTTCCATCACAGAACTAAAGGTATCTGAATTTGGGAATGGGCTGGATGAGGGCAAACATACTGAAGTTTAATCTAGGCAAGACAGAACTGTTCCTGGTTAGCAGAATGGTTGCTTTGAAAATAGTTCAACCTGTTTGGAATGGGGTAGGTTGTTGTTGTGTTGTGAGAAACTTAGTCATAGGGACTGTACTAACTTAACTAAATTAAATTGCAATTACAGGATGCCAAAGCAGGGCAAGCTTGCCCAACATATGAGCCACTAGGTCAGACAAAGCCTATCACTGTTGCATGGCAGGTAGAGATGGGGGATAGTGCTTCAGACCTTTGAACTGATATGCAAACCAAAGCTCAGTTATCCTTCCAAATTTGCACTGCTCTGAATGTTGCCATAGAGTTCATCATTCAAAAAATGAGTACAAAATGTATGTATTATGGAAAATAGCATTCAAAATGGCATTCTATTAGGGAGAAGTGTGCACAAAATGTTTATAGATTTTCATATGAAGTTTTTGTTGTTGCTGTTTTTTTGTGTGTTTTTTGTTATAATGCAAATAAAAACAATTTTAAAAAACCCCTCAAATTCAAGATGAATCAGAGTTAAGACTGGATAAAACTTTCAAAGTTTGAGATGAACAATTCCAGCACACTTACAGCCACAATACAGAGCTCATGAGCTACATCTTGGATGGTGGTTCACAAATTGTGTAGGCTTTAAGTAGGCCTCCTTCTGACAGAGTTGTATAGATAATGGTGTAGAAATGTAGAACTTTGGATCATCCTCCAGTTTACCACTGAATGGTTCTACAAGTGGTTGGCATTATATTTTGGAGTACAGAACATGTGATAAACCATGAATGGGTGCTATGAAACAATGGGCAAACAACAACCATCATTTGCCAAGTGTCAGCTTCCCTTCTGCCAAGTGATGAGGGAGAATTGAACCACTCTGTAGCAGTCCCAAAATTCTGATCAGATGCAGAATGGTGGGTAGATCTTTTTCAGCACTCAGCAGGACAATGTGAATGGCCATTTTACCAAGTGGTAACATGCACAGTGTAGTCAGTTACCCTTTGGCCAATGGCCATTTGTATCTAGTCAATCTGTGTGTGTGTGTGTGTGTGTGTTTTAAATGTGCTACACACACACACACACACACACACACACACACACATTAAGCAGCTAAGGGTGCTTAAGAGAGATTAAAAAGAGGGAGTCCCTGCCTACAGTCGCTATAATCTAAGAAAAATCTAATATACAAGGAATGGAACAGGGAAATTTGAAGGGTAGAGAAAGCCCTTGAGGAGGGGCTGTGCAAAGACATGAGTCTCTATATATCTTCGTGATGGTAGAGATAAGTCCATGGCCAGGGGAGAGAGTGGGTGCCCACTGAAATGAATGGGGAAGCACTTCAGGACAGGTCACTTTGCTGCCTCCCCCCTCAACATGGAGTGAACACTGCACATTGTGAAGTCAACAAGACAGAAGGCATGTTTTACTACACGTTACAGAAGAGAAGAGCTTGATGGGGCTAGAGTTTTCAGTGGCATTCCCATGTTTACTGTAATGTGAAGTTGCACCCTTAAAGCAAAGAAAGAAAAAGCTTGTATTGAACATTTGGAAGTAAAACATGGAACATCCTATTCATTACCATTTAATTAATTGTACACAAAGTATACAGATGTGGCATTTTCAGTTTCAGATAGGATGGATGTTAGAACAAACAAACCAAAACTCCCATTTGTAATATCCCACCCACATTAATAGCAAGGGAGGAGGTGATGGCAATATAGCTATAAATATTGTATTCCATTTTTCAGTGGAAAATACACAAATTCCATTGCTTTTGAAATGCATTCATTTAATGCAGTCTGGCAAGAACTGAACACCAAACCTGATTCTATATACCTGCTGGATTAGATTAGAATTTGTTTGTGTTCCATCTCTGATGCCCAAAGTGCTGAAGAAATATATTAGTAGCACAGAGAGTGCAAAGATACAAACAAATAAAATTTAAAAAGGCAACCATGAGATGCCCAGCAGTGACTCAGCCGCAGTCCTGCACCTCTCTGCTGGGAGAAGAGAATTGCTAGTTGCGGCAAACCCTCCCGTGTTTGGTTATTGGTAGAGCTGGGCAAATCTGTCAAGCTTGATTTCATTCAGGTTCTCATGTTTCCAATGCTAAGTTCATTCCCTCTCAATTTTTGCATGGGAGTAAGAATATTTATTTATTTACAAGGTTTATATACTGCTCCATATTCCAGTATGAAGATTTTGGAGCAGTGAACAATAAAACATAAAACAGGTTATATCTATCTATCTATCTATCTATCTATCTTAGTCTTCATGAAAATGTGTACCTATTTGCGCGTGTAAGAAGAGGAAATGAAGAGGCAAGAGTCTTGGTGTTCACGAACCTGTTGGGGGGGCACCTCGCCGCCACCTCTCCTCTCCGCGCCAGCGGGCCCCCTGCCTTGATCTTCTGAGCGGTGCAGAGCAGGGCTGTTTAAGCCCTGTTGCCCTGGTTTCTCCACAAAAAACGTAGCGTGGGGGTCCAGCGCGCTGGCGCAGGGTCCCATCGTGTCAATTTCGGCCTGCCAGAAGTGATGCGATGGGACCAGCGCGGGTGGCTTGCTGTGGAGAGGCGAGCCATCCCAGGGACCAGGTAAGTCCCCGTAAGCCTCCAGCGGGCGTGAGCGGGGCTGATTTCGGCCTGCTACGCCCGCCGCGAGGTGAATCGTGCATCCCTCTAGGCAAGACACAAAGTATGGTATCAAATCTTGCCTAGACTACTGTAATGCGCTCTACGTGGGGTTTTTATTTTATTTTATTTTATTATATTTATACCCCGCCTTTTTTCCTGCAAGGAACCCAAGGCAGCTTACATAATCCTCCTCCTTCTCCTCTCCATTTTATCCTCACAACAACCCTGTGAGGTAGGTTAGGCTGAGAGTCAGTGACTGGCCCAAAGTCACCCAGTGAGTTTCATGACTGAGCGGGGACTAGAACCCGGATCTCCCGGGTCCCAGTCGAACACTCTGACCACTATGCCACACTGGTTACCCTGGAAGACAGTTCGGAAGCTTCAGCTGGTACAGAATGCGGCGGCTCACCTGATTAAGGGCAGCCGGCCGGCGTGATCACATCACACCAGTGCTTAAGGAGTTGCACTGGCTACCAGTTGCTTGCCGAGCCAAATTCAAGGTGTTGGTTTTGACCTTTAAAACCCTACACGGCTCTGGCCCAGTTTATCTCAAGGAGCGCCTCCAGCAACATCAAGTAGGCCGCTCAACAAGATCTGCCACAGACGGCCTTCTCCTTATCCCATCAGCCAGCTGCCAGAGCAGCCAGGCTGGTGGGGACTAGGAAGAGGGTCTTCTCTGTGGCGGCCCCCACGTTATGGAACAACTCCCTCCCTAGTGACCTTCGCCTTCGCCATGCCCCCTCCATGATGAGCTTCCGCCGCGCATTAAAAACATGGCTGTTCAGGCGGGAATATGGGGTGGGTTAGGATTTTAAAAGAATTTTTTATACTGTTTTAATTATCATATTTTATTGTATTGTTTTAATTGTACATCGCCCAGAGTGGCCGGGTGACCGGCCAGATGGGCGATTAATAAATATAAGAAATAAATAAATAAATCAGGGCCACATTTATTGATTAACTGAAGATCTGCATAGGGAGGAGTGCGGTTGCTAACTAAACTGGTCCCATGGCCAGTGAATCATATACGGGCAAAAACATTCAAGCCAAGAGGCAGCGCTGTTATGCGTCGCCCCCAAGCTCTGCACCATTTGGTTCTGGAGGGTCTTCCCAGTGTCCGCTCCACCTGGTGCCGCAGGACAACCGGTGAATGAGAAGGGGAGACCCCAGAGGTGGCCCAATCTCCCTCAAGCTGTGCCACAGGATAACAGCAAGGGGGGCCTCGGGTTACCGCCAGTCACCTGAAAGGTGCCATTGGATGATCACCGAACCCTAATAGCACTGCCTATTACCGCACTTCCCAAAATGTGACTGAATTAGAAAAATCAAAACCCAAACCTGACTCACAGTGTAGAGTAGGCAAAACACACCCACTGCCCCAGGACAATTAAGGCAGCAGGTCAAAATTCCTACTCGACCCCCAATAGGACAACCAGCAAAGCCTACACTTCTAACAGTGTATTTAGATCCATGCCAGTCGGGCTTCAGGGCTGGACATGGGACGGAAACGGCCTTGGTCGCCTTGGTGGATGATATGAGGAGGGCTTTGGATAGGGGCGAATGCTCTTTTCTAGTTCTCCTCGATCTCTCAGCGGCTTTTGATACCATTGACCACGGTATCCTCCTGGACCGCCTGGAGGGGTTGGTCTTGGGAGGCACTGTGTTGCAGTGGTTCCGGTCCTTCCTCTCTGGAAGGTACCAGAGGGTAGTTCTCAGGGAGGAGGCTTCGGACCCTCGGCCGCTCACTTGTGGAGTGCTGCAGGGTTCCATCCTCTCCCTGATGTTATTCAATATCTACCTCAAGCCGCTGGAAGCTATCATCAAGAGGTTTGGGGTGTGATATCATCAGTATGCGGATGACACGCAGCTCTACCTCTGTTTTAAGTCCTCACCGAGGGTGGCCGTTGAGACCCTGTCTAAGTGCCTGGAGTCAGTGGCTGGATGGATGGGAAGGAACATGCTGAAACTGAACCCCGACAAGACCGAGGTACTTCTGGTGGGGGACAAGGGGAGGTTAGGGGATGTTGACCTGGTGCTGAATGGGATACATTTACCCCTGAAGGACCAGGTCCGCAGCTTGGGGGGTCATTCTAGACTCCCAGCTGTCCATGGAGGCTCAGGTATCAGCTGTGAGCCGGGCGGCACTGTATCAACTCCATCTGATATGGCAGCTGCGCCCCTACCTTCCTAATCATCTGCTCCCATCAGTGGTTCATGCCTTAGTCTCCTCTCGCCTAGACTACTGTAATGCACTCTACGTGGGGTTACCCTTGAAGACGGTTTGGAAGCTACAGCTGGTACAGAACGCGGCGGCTCACCTGGTTAAAGGCAGCCGCCGGCGGGACCACATCACGCCAGTGCTCAAGGAGCTGCACTGGCTACCAGTTGCTTGCCGAGCCGAATTCAAGGTGTTGGTTTTGACCTTTAAAACCCTATACGGCTCCGGTCCAGTCTATCTCAAGGAGCGTCTCCAGCAACACCAAGTGGGCCGCTCAACAAGATCTGCCACAGACAGCCTTCTCCTTGTCCCTTCAGCCAGAGCAGCTAGACTGGTGGGGACGAGGAAGAGGGCCTTTTCTGTGGCGGTCCCCGTACTGTGGAACTCTCTCCCGAGTGACCTCCGCCATGCCCCCTCTCTGCTGAGCTTCCGCCGTTCATTAAAAACCTGGCTGTTCAGGCGGGAATATGGGGTGGGTTAAGATTTTTTTTAAAAAAAATTATAATGTTTTAATTGTATTTTATCTTGTTTTTAGCCTATGTACATCACCCAGGGTGGCCGGTTGCCGGCCAGATGGGCGATTAATAAATGTAAATAATAATAAAAATAATAATAACAGGGAGGGCGGGAGGGACCTGGAAATATGGTCACAGCTAAGGGGGCGGAGGTAGCCAGGACGACCCCTGGCCCTCCACCCCTGAAAAGCCTGATTGGCTCATTGTGGTGGCCTGATTGTGGTCTGCCCCTGCACTCCTCCCCCATGTGCAAACTTCTCCCCAGCATCAACGAGGTAGCTGGGGGAAGGGAATTTAATGCACACTTAAAAATATATATATTTGTGTTTGTGTATGCATTTTTCAAATGTACACATTTTTGTGCACACCACTTCAAATTATACACATTTTAAGTCTATTTTTCCATTGAATAAAGCACTTTTGTGCACATTTTTTTTACATATCCAAATGTGCATCTGTATATATGAATGCATTTTTCTTTTCTTTTAATGGCATCACAAATTTTGGAAGTGTATGGATTTCAGTGGCAAACTGCATTTTGGCTTGTGTCTAGGTTTGAGAACTACAAATTTGGTAGGGTGCACATTGAAATGCCAACTAAATTTGTCACCCATCCCTATAATGCTCTGTGTTCTCATTGACACATCACCAGGCAGGAATGGAAGCTGATTAAAAAGGATCTAATTCTTAGGGCCACCAGGAGACTATAGGCTTTGCATGGTCTTTGTGGGAGGGTTGTTCCTGAAGGCATCGCACCCCTAGTGGAAATCACAGGCTTCCTGGGATTCACAAAGCTATGTTTGTTCTTTGCTTTGGGTTGCCCCTCCTCAATATGATGGGTTGCTGCCATTTCCTGTCTCCATATAAACTCCTGCTTCGTGGTAAGAGATGCACTGAGTGACCGAGTAAATGCCTTTAGGCACCTTAAAGGCTCTTATTGGTAAGAACTGCTTTATTAAATCTCCTACCTGACTTCCCACAATCATGACCCAGTTATTCTGAGTTTACTAATTTGGTTAACAAGACTATAAATAATAATTCAGAGTCTTAGTTTATCGTTAGCAGCGGTAGCCTATTATAATTTTCCTTGGCAGCCCATATGGTGGGTGATAAACTAACTAATAAAACTGCCACATGGAGCAGAGGTCTGCTTTTATGTTTTTATGACTGTTTCCTTCATCTGATGCATAATTAACATGCAAGGTTCAACAATATTTTGTGTCTCGGATTCCTCTCTCTGTGGCATAATGCATTTGGAGGTGTGAATGTTGTTGGGATAAAATGCTTGCTTGTTATCCATTCAGAAAGCACAATAATCAGACACTGAAGCATGGTAGATAACATTTTGGAAACCAAGGTTTTCAAACCTCAAACATTCTTTTCAGCTTTTCTAATGTTCTTCTTTTTGAGTATGCAGGGATTCAGCTAGGGATGGGAGAGAAATTTGTTCAGCTCTCATTTTAATGCATTTACTTAATTTTGCATTTTTGAACCAGTATGCAAAATGAAACTCAGTTATCCTTAGAAATTGTCACTTCTCTGGATTTTGCTATGTTCTCCAATCGAAATATGCATACAAAAATGAAAATATTAGAGGATATAACATTCAGAAAATGCATTATCTTAGGAAAATTGCTTGCAAAAATGTGTATATTGGGTAAAAAAAAATGCATGTTTTAGGAGAACATAAGAAGAAGATCCCATGCTGGATCAGAGCAAGGGTCCTTATAGTCCACCATTCTGTTCACACGGTGGCCAACCAGCTGCCCAAGGGAAACCCACAAGTAGGACATGAGTGCAACAGCACCCTGCCGCCCATGTTCCCCAGAAACTGGTGTACATAGGCATATGTTCAAAAATGTTTATGAATTTTCACACAATTTTAAAAAGAATCATGAAGTCCAGGATGAACTGAAGACTGGAAAAATAAGAAACTGAGAGAAAACCAGATCAACAGATTCATCATTCCCTATGTGTGGCAGCAGAATCTGAACATGGGGGCATTTGGATTCCAGATTTCTGGAGTCTGCCTCTAAGAAGACTGATTTTGGATTGGATCTGTTTGGACCCAAATAATTTCTATGTCCCCTTCTCGCTGCCCCTTTCCTAAAATTATCAAGGTGGTAGTTGCCAAGGTGGTATTTACTCTGTTGGTATAACCAATGTTGCTGCTTGGGCTGTAATCGATGTAGAAGTGGGGCATAACACCATTAAGCCTAGAGTCTACATTTACCAAACTGCAACACTGCATTAGGAGGTTTCCAGTAGGTTTTTATAAGAATTTACCCAAATTCACAAAGTTTCCCATGTTCAGGACAAAATGAATTTGAGATGTTTACAAAATCCATTGTGGGAGAAAACGAAACTCACAGATTGGTCCATCAAAGCCCAGGTTTTTGAGTGCTTAGCTATTTAAAGTCTGGCCTTGAATCCCTGTGTATTCTACCATGTTAGTTCTTGATTAGGGCCTCTGCCTCTTTTTTTCTTTTCCTTTTGCTCACAGGTTCCTCATCTTTAACAGCTACAGTAATACCTTGGATTACAAGTAACCCGGTGTGCGAGCATTTTGAAAGATGAGCAAAATTTTGACTCGCTAAACGAGCAAGGTCTTGCAAAACGAGCACGCCGGGTTACTCGCTGCCGGCTCTGGGTGGCTCCACACTACGTGGAACCGCCCGGGAGCCGGCGCAGAGTGAGCGCCCACGCCTGGCCTCTGCGGCTCCCTGCCAGGGAGCCGGTAAAGCACTGCCGGCTCCATGCATGGAGGCGCTCCCGCCGCTCCCCACCTTTTCTTTTCCAGCAGCGGCTCGCCTCTGTGCGGCGAGCCGCCCGTGCTGCCATACCCGGCCCCGTCGCATCCTGAAGCGGCTCCCTTTTCTATGTGGCTCCCTTTTATTTTCCAGTGGCGGCTCGCCTCCCCTCAGCGAGCCACCCGCGCTGCCATCGCCTGGGAGTCGGCAAAGCGGCAGCGCGAGGCACACGCAGAGTGAGCGGCCGCCTCCATTCAGCTCCCTGCCTGGGAGCCAGCAAAGCTTGCATGCGCCTTGTGCAAAGCGGCAGCGCCAGGAGTCTCCAAGCACCCCGTGGAGGTGAAGCGAAGAAGCCCCGGCCGTCACTCGCTCTGCGTGCGCCTCGCGCTGCCGCTTTACTGACTCCCAGGCAGGGAGCAGGCAAAGCGGCAGCGCGAGGCGCACGCAGAGCGAGCGACGGCCGGGGCTCCTTCGCTTCACCTCCACGGGGTGCTTGGAGGCTCCTGGCGCTGCCGCTTTGCCTGCTCCCAAGCAGGGAGCCGAAGAATGGAGGCACGAGCTGAAGAATGGAGCTGCTTTCTACCGTCGCAAGCAGCGCCCGCGCCGCCTGTGGTCCCGTCGCGTCACATCCGGCCCCGTCAATGATGGGGCCGGATGTGACGCGACGGGACCACAGGCGGCGCGGGCAGCTCGCCTCTCCGTGAGCCGCCGCTTGCAACGGTAGGAAGCAGCTGGAGCGGATCCACGCATCTCCCTGCGAGCGGCAAAGCACTTGCCGGCTCCCTGGCAGGGAGATGCACCTCGGGCGCCTCAAGGGAAGCTCCCGCCTCCTGGCTATGTGGCCGGCCGGCACAGCAGCACGAGGCGGCAGCCAAGCCCGGCCACGCTGCGCCACCAGGGAAGCCCCTGCCTCCTGGGCACTCGGCCGGCCGGCGCAGCAGCGCGAGGTGGCGGCCAAGCCCAGCCGTGCCTCAAGGGAAGCCCCTGCCTCCTGGACACTCCTGGCAGAGCGAGTGGAGGCAGGCGAGGTGCGGGCGGGACCCCCAGATCCGGCACATCAAAGCAAGTTTCCCCATTAGAAATAATGGGAACTCCGCTGATTCATTCCAGAACCATTTAATCACTGCTTTGCCGGCTCCCTTCATGGGGCAAAGCAGTGATTAAATGGTTGCGGAACGAATCAGCGGAGTTCCCATTATTTCTAATGGGGAAACTCGCTTTGATGTACGAGTATTTTGGATCACGAGCATGGTTCTGGAACGAATTATGCTCGTAATCCAAGGTATTACTGTATATGATAGGCAGGTACATCATGTTAGGAATAGTTGTACCTATTGCATTTGGGTGGTGCAGATGGGTGAGCATTTTCTTTCAGTTTGTTTTGGATAAGAATTTACCAAAATTCACAAAGTTCTTCATATTCAGGAGAGGAAAAGGTTGAGACTTAAAAAAGTCAAATGCAGCTGTCAGTGAAACTGACAGATCCCCCCCCCCACTCCCCCAGTTCCCATTTGGAGAAAACATACATGGATCAATAAGGATTAGCACAATTTCTGTGGGTGGGGGTGCGTTCCACACATTATTGTTTCCTGGAAGGTGAGCACCATTCTACATTTCAATCCAAAGATGATGAAATGTGAGACTGTGTAACTGATTTTCAAACCTTGCAAAAATAGCGTCGTCTGTCTCGGAAACTGGCAACGAGAGTAAATTTTAAGAGGCGGAATAAGACTTCCAAGTTGTGGAGCATAACTCTGTGTTCAAGGTCATTTATCCTTGGCCAGCCAAACTGACTGGCAAAGCTGGCCAACGACTGATATTAGGGGTTCTGTGTGTGTGTTTTCTTTTATCAAATCAATCAATCAATCAATCAAATAGAAAGGAATCCAATTTGAGCAGTAGCCTGCAAATTACTGTGCTTTTAGGATGGAAATGGCTTTGGCTTCCTTATACAGTTGCAATTGCAAATTTAGCTGCTCCTTGTAGGTAAGCAGGTTTAATTTGTAAATCAATCCTTTAGTTACAACCATTCCACACCAAATGACCAGCTATTGATATCGAAGGACTATTTTACATTCTGAGCATGGCTGCATTTTATT
Organism: Shinisaurus crocodilurus; assembly: GCA_021292165.1. Taxonomy (NCBI): domain Eukaryota; kingdom Metazoa; phylum Chordata; class Lepidosauria; order Squamata; family Shinisauridae; genus Shinisaurus; species Shinisaurus crocodilurus. The sequence goes on from CM037882.1 coordinate 67,267,387, forward strand.
TGCAAGCAAAATACTTACCGTTTGCCAAGTCCCTCGCTGAAATCTGTTGGGCAAAGTGAGTCCATATAAAAATATAGTTGTAAAGTGTGCTTGTGTATTCTTGTCACTGTTTATCCTTAAGTCAGATAGAGAGAGTTTCTGAAATGGTTCACATAAAAAAGAGTCTATGGGACGGGTTTCAGTAGCTACTGATTTTACAGACAAGGCATTGAGTAACACCTCTGGCTGCATCCGTTCTGACTCGCCAGATAGAGACTTGCAACTTACTGCAATTTATGTCAGGCCATTCTTAGACTACAATGCCCATCCAGTAAAGTGAAAGAAAACAGCAGCAGATCAACAAGACCAGATTGGTAGTCAGGACTAATCTCAGGTCTAATCTACTGCAGGACAGACTCAGAAGAGAGAGTGGCAGAATACAATTTTTTTGTTGACTATAACTCCTAGCTAAAAGCACTCAATGTATCTTCAATAATCTATAGTCATCCTGGACAATTTATTAATTTATTATATTCATATCCCACCTTTTTTCTTTCTTTCAAGGAACCCAAGGTGGCTTACATGACCCTCCTGCTCTCCATTTTATCCTCACAACAACCCTGTGAGGTAGGTTAGACTGAAAGTAAGTGACTGACCCAAAGTCACCAAGCAAGCTTCATGGCCAAATGGAGACTAGAACCTGGATCTCCTGAGTCCCAGTCTGACATTCTAACCACTACACCACACTCACTCTCATCACAATTATACTTCTCTTTCATTGGGTGGTAGGCTTACTAACTCATAGACAAGCCAGTAACCTAAAACAGCTCTTCATTAGCAATAACATCTCCTAGGTCACCCTAACACTGCTCTTAAGGTGACTATTCTTGAACAATGGAACTTCAAAGGGAGCCAGCAATGCAAAACTGCTGAATTTCAATTTATGAAGAAGTTCAATTCTATCTCCTGTGGCTTGAATTTGGGTAATGTTTTTGTTTGTTTGTTATCATATTTGTGTGCATTTTTCAAAACTATGCATTTTTCATGTGCATTTTTCAAATATACATATGCTGTTGAATGCATTTGTTTTGGTCCACGAATCACATTGCAAGCTCAGAAATGTACAGACTTCAACTGCACATTGCATCCAAGTCCATGTTCAAATCTGGAAGGTGTGAACTGTGTAAATACTGATCAAAAACAAACTGAAATTAATTTATTTTACATCCCTAGAATTCCGTTTCTAATGTCAGGATGATTGTCTAGTTTATTTTATTTATTATATTTATTTATGCATTACATTTATATCCCACCATTTTTCCTGCATCCCCATCCCTGCTCTGTGAATGGTCATTGTTAAATTTTAAAGTAATTGTCAGTCTGTACTTTCTGCAATTCATTTCCTTCCTGCTTTCCTTTCCTTGCTGTTTACAGTCCTCCCAATACTCTCTCTCTCTCTCTCTCTCCTCACTCTTCCTCTCCCTCTGCATGTGTGTGTGTCTTTCTCTTCCCTGTCTGTCTGTCTGTCTGTCTCTCTCTCTCTCTCACACACACACGGCAATTAGGATGGGGTGGACTCTATCTAGTCCATTAAACTTCTGTCATAATGAATTTGTTAGCTAGTCTTTATGGTGCCACAAAATTCTTTGTTCTCTTTACTTCTGGCATGGATTCTGCATTTAGTATGTAGTCTCATGAGCTGAGAAACAATTCTGAAGGAACTCACAGGAGCCGGCGCAAACCCATGTTAAGCATCATTTTCCTGACGTGAGAAGCTCTATTCGTCTATGTGTACAATATATATGCATGGAGAAGAGAGGAGCAGGACTGCAGTGCTGGCCACTTTCCCTATGTTGTGTGTCCCCTGGGTCCACTCCTACCTACTCTTCAAATATACAGCACTGAGGTTTGAAAAGGGACATATATGCACAAACAGCTGTAATCCATGCTGATCCCTTGGGACACCTTCATTCCTAATTGCCCCCTTTCCAGTTCTTGGGGCTGTGCTTGTGATGGTTGAGCATGGGACCAGGGGCATGCGATGTTGAGTATGGACCCAGCAGCATGATTCCGCTCCCCCCTTTCCATGCTTACATTGTATATGTGGGGCTGTGTGTGGGATCAGGCATGCCACAGCCTTTCTTCTTGAGTCCTTCTTCAGTGCAATAGGAGTCACCTATTTATTATTATTATTATTATTATTATTATTATTATTATTATTATTATTATTATTATTATTTGTATCTCGCCTTTCTCCCAACACTGGGACCCAAGGCGGGTCACAGACTTTAAAACTCATACAATTAAAACAAAAATAGAAAAATACAAAAGTTTAAAATAGAATTAAATTGTCAATAATATAGACCTGCTGTTTCCAAACTGTGTTTTAGGGAATCCTGGAATTCCTTGCCAGTTTATGAGAAAGGCAGGACAAGCTCTTGTGAAAGAAAGTTTGGCCACCACTAGCAGTCATCCACTAAAATGTGTGGTAGCATGTTTATATGTGGGGGAGCACATGAGGAGGATCAATATGCATGGGCGCTGCCCTACTTTAAGGGTACACCCCAGGAGGGTGCTGTAATAGTAAGGGAATGGTATATGGGCTGTAATGAAAGACCAGAAAGCAAGTGAGAGCATCAGGCAACTATGGATGGGTGAATCTGTGAAGCTTTGTTTCACTCACATTCTCATTTCTCTAATGTTAAGTCTGTTCTGTCTCAATTCCACATTGGATTGCAATTTTTAAAACATATTGCGCGCGTAAAAGGGGAAAAGAAGAGGCGAGACACAAGTATATGGTGTAAATAAAGGGCCACATTTTATTAAGCAAGATCTGCTGCGAAGGGTGAAAGTGCGGGTACTAACTAAAACTGGCCATTGGCCAGTGAGGCATCCCGGGCAGATACATCCAAACCCGGGGGGTGGCGCAGCACTTCGCCACCCCCCCAGTTTTACACCCTCTTGGGTGCTGGGAGGCTTTCTCACAGTCCCACCTCACAGTGCCACAGAACACCGATCCGTGTGATGTAAGCCATCCTCACTGGCGATCCGTATTTCCCCCCACTGAGCCACGAAACTCAGCAAGCGTTGAGATACAGGTCTCGCCAGCCACCTGAGCAGTGCCATTGGATGATCACCAAAACCCTAACCCCACTGCCTATTCCTGCACTTACTAGCCACAGAGAGAGATGTGCTTAAGCTAAGTCTCTTCTCCCCCACCTGGCGGAAACTAACTCCAGGAGGGCCCTTCGCAGATCCTGAAGAAAAATAAAATTGCTGATCGGACAAATGCACCCCGTCCGGTCGGTACAGCTCCCTCCGAGCCAAGGATATCTCGGGATGAGGAATCGCAACGCCTCTCCCTCCAAGGCTCCTACAGATTGCTCTGTTCACCTTCCGGCAATCCTTGTTCAGGCCACTGGGATTGACAGTATCCCTCCAGCAGCATCGTGGCAAGATGTGGGACCAGAGAATCTGGACACCAGGCCATCTCCGACGAATCACAGCAAGGTCCACAGACACTTGCAAGGTCCACAGACACTTGCAAAATCAAGGCCATGCCCGTAAGCACGCCTAATCACTTTCCCCCAAATGCACTACCAGCACTTGTGGGGGCAGGCCTGAACAAGGCCACTGGGATTGACAGTATCCCTCCAACAGCATCGTGGCAAGATGTGGGACCAGAGAATCTGGACACCAGGCCATCTCCGATGAATCACAGCAAGGTCCGCAGACACTTGCAAAATCAAGGCCATGCCCATAAGCACGCCTAATCGCTTTCCCCCAAATGCACTACCAGCACTTGTGGGGGCAGGCCAACCAGGCCAGACCGGAATAACGTGGATAGGAGGTTCTGCTGCTGCACTGCACGCTGACCCAAGCACTGGGTGCAGCCAGTAGACCGATCCCAAGCTGAGATCCGAGGCCTGACTTATCAGTTCTCCACGCCGTCCAAATATCATACAGTGCCAGAACACAAGGACACAAGCAGACCTCCTTCCACTCCGGGAATCTGAAAAGACAGAAATGAAAACAGCAGCACCAATCATGGCAATTCGTGTACATACAATCGATATGCTTAAGAACGCCAGCGACACACCACCCTGGACACTGTCTGCGAGAAAAATTCAGAGCAGCAACCGTCTAGAAGATACTGATGACTGTAGAATGCTCTAGGCACTTGCCTTATACAGCACTGAATGGCTGACAGGAGTTTCTTAATCAACACTGCACCTCTCAAGAGTGTGCATAAGGTAAAATCTTGGCCTTGCCTATCAAGTCTGCAACGGCCACAGACACAATATTGTCGATCAGGATAATCGCAAACTGCGGGCAGCACTCAGTTCATATTGTGCTTTTGCAATGCAGCCACTCCAGTCTATTTGAAGAAAAGGATGTTGCTCTCATGTGCAATCGCAATTATGGTGTAGGGAATACACGGCGCTCCCTGACTGGGCCCAGATTTCAAATTGGCCAAAGCCGTGGCTGTGGGCACACATGGCAGCTGCCCACCACTCCAGTGGCCTCATGGAAAAACGAATTGGGAGCCCGCTGAATAATTATGGAAACGGAAGCCTTGGAAAGAAGGTGTCCGTAAAAGGCTCCAGGTCCCAGGCCTGAACCATACCAATGTCTGGTAAGAGTTCCTTTAATGTAGACCGCATCTCCCTAAAAGAGAGCGGATAAAACAAAAGCTCGACACAATTCCTGAGCCTGCAAGGGGCCCCAGACATGATCCTTCTATTGGGCTAGGGAGCTGCAGGAGGAGCCCCATAGACAGGGACTGTAAAAGACCCCAACATTTCACGGCTTGGATTTCACGGCCGGCAGATAGAAATTATAATGTGCCGCACTGTGACAACCGAGCGTGCATAAAGCAATGCCCAGCTATGACTACAAAGCCCATGCAAAAAACTGCCACAGACGCAAGCAGCAATCTGGGCCAAACATAGTGTGCGGAAGCACATAGGTCGGCTTATACTTATGCAGTTGCAAACAATCCTTGCACTGCCAAAACAGTTGAAGCCTTCTCAAGAAAATTCCTGCTTCCTTAGAGGAAAGCAGGGTAAGGCACTGCCTAGGGCCACCTAAAAGGAGGCTTAGAAGAGGAAACGTGCTTATGGCCCCAAATGATGCCGTAGAGGCAAGGGATTACCACCCACAGCTCAGGAATACCAACGTGCTGATACCCTGAGCAGTCTCCCAGGAAGGCAAATACAAAATTGGGCCCTTCCCACATTAACAGGAATATGAGCCTCGCCCACCTATAGCTGGCACCCCAAGGCAGCCTGTGCCAGAAAATTGGAGGGCAAAGCCAATTATACTAGGACATGGGTCGCTCTATGAGAAGCATTAAGTAACATAAAACAGGACCCCATCCCCCATCTGTAGGAGGCATGTAGCCGAGAGAGGATGCTTGAAGTAAAGTCCACCTGGTTACTTTCCATCGACAACACTGCTTGCTACCCAAAATTCAAGCAAGGCATGGGAACCAAAATCAAATTAAATAACAATGAGGCTGAATGCAAGTCATTATCAAGTCCCAGAACTATATGGGCTAACAGAACCCAATAGCTGCAGGAATGGAATTAACCCCTTCAGAGTTATATTCTTCGATGGCCAAAATAAAGTATGGGCCAGTGGCAGGCCTAGGGCATGGGTTGCCACCCATGCCTCCTAGGCCAGCCATACTGTAACCACACCGGACAGCCCACCCACTGCTAACCAAGTAGGCAATAAAGAACATTACCAACACCATATACAGGCCAGAGGATTAGATAAAACTGACTGCGCTGATAAGTGAGGCCCAAGAGTAAACCCAAGCTCCATAGTGAGTAGAATGCGGCAGATGAAATAAATATAATGTATCATGCAAATAAACTTGGACTAGATTAACGACCTGCTGCACATATTTTCTAAGAATGCACCTCCATCTTAATGCACAAAATGCATTCATAAGCCCCATTGCAATGAAAGGCAGCTATAAGTCTTCCTTGTTAAGAGTTGAGCCCTTAAAACCTACTAAAAATAGATATAAGCTCTGGACATCCCAGGACAGAACCGAAACACACAAGGCAAGACCGCCCACACTTACCAATCTGAAATTGTCATGAAATGATGAAAGAAGCTTCGGCTACCTGATAAATCACATGGCTTAAGGCCTTAAGAGCATTGGGACTCACGACTGTTCGCTGCGGGAAGAAATAGATGATGAAAATAGTTCAGCAAACGGACCAACAGGAACACCACTGCAGATCCGGATGTTGTCTCGAGATCAGACAAACACAAACTACCTGGAAGACCCACAGCTTGTGAGCACTGGGGAAAACAGCCAAAAGAAAGCACATGGTATTAGATGGCATGGTAGGGAACAAAACCCCGAAATGGACAGAGACATCATAAGGCACAGACAGCCAAGGGAACAGGTAAAAGGAAGGGCTGCACTCAGCCATCAGGTACTAACTAGCAGGGCATATGGATCAGGGTCAACCGACTTGCAAATAAAACTGCCACCAGAACTCCCAGCATGGCTCGGCATGATAAAATTGCTCGTGCCAGCACAGAACATTGACTTGGTTGACTATGCAGGAAGCAGTGAAATAAGTAAAGTGAATAATGGGTCGGCCATTATAAAAAACCATAAGTGAAGCAATAGCAGGATTCAGGTGGGCGTATGTCACCGCATTCTAACTAATACATAAGGCCATTTAAAAACTAAGAAGGCAGACATAAGTTCCATTGAAATGAACACGCCAGCACACCTCTGGCCGGATAAACTGAGTCAGACCATTGGGCCGTCCAGCCCACTACCACTGACACTGAGTGGCAATGGCCCTCCAGGTTCCCAGGCAGGAGCCCCCCCCCCCATGAAATGCTGGGAACCTATCCAGGGACCCCCGGCATACAAGCCAGTGTTTAACCATAGAGCCACAACCAACTGCTTGGGGGCACACCCCGTCTTTCTTCCTGCCATCATGTCCCTTTGGAAGGCAACCAATTCCTAAATAATAAAAATGAGAAAGCTTACAGAAAATTATGGGCACCAGCACATCAGCCCACTCTGCTCAGTATTACCAGCTGGCAACGGCTCTCCATGATTGTAGGCAGAATTGTTTCCAAAACCCTCCTAGAGATGCTGAGGACTGAACTAGAGCACGCCGACAAAGCAGGTGCTCTACCTACTGAGCAATGGCAATTAACTAGAAACCAGATAATTTTTGAATTCATTTGTTTCAGTACTGAAGCAATCAAAATGTTTCATATACTTTATCACACACTGACCCTGCGAGGTAGACCAGCTTGCAAACCCCCTCTTCGAAGGAAGGTATTATAGTATTGTCCTGGTATCTCGCCTGCTTTCTTGCAAGGAACATGAGGCGGTGCACACAATTCCCCTTACACATCATCCTCACAACAACCCTGCAAGGCAGGGTAGGCCGAGAGTCAAGGACTGGGTTGTATTCATACCTAAAGTAAACAAAGCGCTTCCCCTACATTAACACACAACAACCCTGGCAGGTTGACCAGCATGGTAATCCACATATGTCAGAATGAAGGCCTAATGTATGTACTGTATTTGTATCCTGCCTGTTTTCCTGCAAGGGACCTGAGGCAGCTCACGTAGTCCTCCCTAACTGTTATCCACACAACAACCCTGTACGGTATAAAACAAAGGGGGTGGTGGTAAACCAACCCTTAGGTGTAGAACAAGGTAAAAGCCCCTGCAAGCGAAGCAAATCTACCACCAGAACCAATAAGGGTCTGGAATATAACTTTAACAATTAAGAAAGAGGCAAGGCCTTAAGAAAAGTCTTCTTTTAATATTTAAATTACCTGCTCCAGTGCAAGAGGAGGCCTCATCAACCCAACAGGGAAAGCACCTAGGGTTTTTGTTGTTGTTGTTGTTGTGAGATGCCCTATTTCACAACAGGGGGCCAAATAACAGGAGGCCTGGGCAAATCAGGCCCATATATAGCAGAAATGCCACTCAGAGAAGGCGGGGCTGCAAGGCCCGAGCAGGGCACAAGGCCCCAGTAATAACACCAGGCCGCACCTGCCAGGAGGAAACCCAGCCTGGCTGGACACAGGCCTGATCCCTGACAGGAGGCCTGGGCCAACTAGGCCCCAGGCGCAGAGTAAAAAGGCTGTGCCTGTTAAGGCAGGCCATGAGGCCCAAACAACATAAATGGGGGGGGGGGCATGCAATCAACAGGCAGAACCAACGAAAACGTATTGGAAAAAAGGCCTGGTGGATGATAAGCTTCAATCCTTTACAGGGAGAAGGAAGGGGGGGGGTGTATGGCCACACCGAAACACATGTTCTGGCACACAAGGACACCCATGAGACTGCCCAAGGATCTGTATTCTGGGGTGGTAAGTAACCCACCCCAGGAGACACCCCACCTCGGGCGGGAGCTGGCCTCCCCCACAACGCACAGTAAGCAGCTAGAAGCCGCTGGTAATGTTACCAGAAGGGCTGCTGCCAAGGTAAGCACCCTTTACACAGGCACCCTGTAGAGGCCGAAGGATCCCCAATGGCAAGCGAGCCCAGGCACAGCCGTGCTGCAGGGCCACAGCTAATGGGCTATTGCAGGGGAAAGACAGGGCCTGTAGAGGCTGAATAATCCCCCAGGGGAAGCAGGCAGGAAAAGGTGCCCACCCCCCCTTGTAATCAAACCAGTCACTCGTCCTTGGGAGCTTCTGAATGTGTAGCTGCTTGATGATCCTTCTTTCTCTGCAGCTGCAAAAGAAAGAGCCCAGAGTGTGGGCATGCGGGCCTAATAACGGTCCTGCACGCTCCACCCTTGTATCCTATTGGAGGGTGAGATCACCCCATAGTGGTCTCACTCTCCTTTCCTCCGTGCGCAAAATTCTCCCCGCCCACAGTTGCACGTGGCCGGGGGAAGGGAATTTTGTACATATGTGTACATTTTGTACACTTTTTAATATGCACTTGTGTGCATACTTGCTCAAATGTGCACATTTTGTGAGGGATTTTTTTCCATTGAATATAGCATTTCTGTTTGCGTTTTATCATGTAAACACATTTCAGTGTGCATTTTTTGAAATGTGCACTTTTTTGAATTGTACAAATTTTTGTACACTTTTTTTTTAGAATTGCATTGCAAACTTCAGAAATGTTCAGATTTAGATGTCAAACTGTTTAAATTCAGGAAGTGAAAATTTGTTTAGTATGCACTGAAATGCACACTTAACAAATTTCTCATGCACTCCTACGCAAGCTCCTGGGGACAGAATCCAAACACAAATCCCTTGCCACAAACAAACCTTACCACAATGCTGAGAGACCTGCACTGGCTGCTTGTATGTTGTTGGGCCAGTTTTACTTGTTTCTAAAGCTGTAAACAATGCAGGAACAAGATACTGAATAGATCACCTGACCAACCATCTTGGTTGCTTGGCTCAGCAGAAGATTCCCTCCTGCTGGTGCCTATGATTTTGGAGGTCCGGTTCATGATGGCTCTGAATAGAACCTTTAGTAGCATGGTGCCCACTCTCTGGACAAATTAGACAGACACCTTCTGGGTTTTCTTTTCATTGCCTACTAAAACTGTACTTGTTCCAAAAAGCTTTCCCACAACAATGATCTTGTCTTCAGTATACAGTAATGTTATACACTATTTTATTATGGTTTTATGCTGGATTGCTTTCTGTATTATGTATCACTTGGGAATTTATTTTAATGAAAGTGATTCATAGATAACAGTAAGTAAATCAATGAATGCACAAACACTTTACTAGCATACATTTTCCTACCGTGAACCTATAAAGATAGGACAGAGATTATCAGAGGATCTTTTGTTCCCTCTCCCTTGCAGTGTAACATCCAGTGGAGAAAATCTTTATCTTCTGAAAAAGCCTGCTTTATTTTCCTGTCTTTAAAGCATAGACTCATAGAGCTGGAGGTTATCTACTCTACGTAGGAAAACCAGAGCTAGAGCATCCCCAGTAGATAGCTGTCCAGCCTCTACATAAAGACCTCCAGCAAGGGAGAGCCCACTACGTAATTGGCTCTGTTCCTGAACTGTTCTTGCCATTAAGAATAAGAACTTTCTACTGAAATCTACCCTCCTGTAACTTACACCCATTAGATCTAGTTCTGTCCTCTGGGGCAGCAGAGAACAAGGTTTTGCAGCTCTATTCTGTGTGATAGCATTTCTGTCCTGGCTTTCTCCGAGCCCAAGGGAGCTTGCTCTAGAATTTGAACTTTTTGACATAAATCAGTGAATTCCAGCAAAACCCAACCCACCACCCACCTCCAAGTCCCTGTTCTATTCATAGCCCTAGACAGTCATGTTTTCTTTGTAAGGAAATGGATGTCTTAATAAGAAAAGGCAACTTCCCAGAATGCTGGCAATTTTTAAAGATTTGCTTTTGTTACCTTTGGCTACTCAACACATTTGTTTGATAAATTACATTATTCTCTCTCTCTCTCTCTATATATATATATAGTTTGCTGCTGGCCACAAAATTAATAAGAGGAAAAACCAAATTGAAAGCAGTTTTATGTAGCTCTTCAAGTCTACCCTTGAGCCTCCCGCCCCCCAACACACACACTAAGTTTATTTTTAATCACAGGATCTGAGCCATGATGTTTCTGACAGGTAATTTCCTTAATGCAGTTGACAGAGATTTATTACGTGGAGCCCTATTGGATCCCATGCTTTTGTCTGCAAGTGATAAGACTAGATTAGGGTTATCTTGCTCTGAGTGCCTGAAATGATATAGTTTCCTAATAATTCCCTTGATAATATGGATAGTTCTCTGGAGGAGCAGAAAATCATAGCTGGATGCTAGACTGGGGAAGAGGGCAGTAAAAAACCCCAGCAAGATTAATGCATTCTGAAACATCAGAAATTGCAGTGTGTGTGGAAATGAGAAAGCAGTACAGTCATCTCTAGATGAGATCCAATAGCAGAATTCTAAGACAATTCGGAAGTTCTTACTCATGGGGATCATCTGGAAATTATGAGGAAAACCAAAAATTCAGATAAGAGAAGTTGTTGTTGTTGGTATATGCCAGGATTATGACTGGATTTTTGCTAATGCTAACTTCGAAGCAAATTTGGAACATCCTTTACAAGCAAAACATCTCGGGACTTTACAAAACAGCTTGGGTAAAACTGTGAGGGAATCCAAATAAGTTTGTGTTAAGAGTGTCAAAATTTATTGAGCAGGAGAGATCCTTGTGTGCCTTGTCCTTAGTTTACTGGATTAATTTTTGTGGAAAAGGACTGCAACTGTCCTTTTGGCGGGTTCGGGCACTCAGGGGTTAACCAGAACTAGGTTAGCCCTCTGTCAGCGGTATGCGGCTCTCTGGCAGAAGCCGCGACCAATTATAACGCAGGAGGAGTGAGGAGACCAAGTTTTGAATGGACTGCTACTACACTGTTTACAGGTAAACAGAATTTAATGGAGCGTATCAGAACATATACAAAAGCAACACGCTAGGCACACGCCTGCAATTGATCTAGTAGCGAGCCATAAAAGCAATACAGACAGCAGTACCTGAATGACCTTGTTCCTAGAAAGCTGCTTTGACTCTTAAAGGGCTAGTCTGAGGTAGCGTTGTTCACTGGGAGCTCCCCAGGGCTGGAGGCTGAGGTCTGACCGGAGCCCTGGACCTTCGTGCAGCTTGCTGCCCACGACCAGCAACCTTTCCCGCCACTGGCCCTGGGTTTTATACCTTCCGTTGGGCTCCCTCCTTCTTGTTGTGCCCCCTCCCAGCACGGCTGGTTTTTCCTGCTTGCCCGGTGCTCAAGAGTACTTACTGCTCTTTTCTTCTACCAAGCACCTGGGCGCCCTGGTTGAGGTGGGGGATACTTCACAGCTCATTTGGCTGCCAGACGGGAGTTGCCGGGGGGCATGTTGATGACTCTTATTGTGGCTTTTTGTGGAGTGCAGGGTGGCGGCTGCACGTACCCCAGGGCAGGGTGTCTGATGCTATCTTGTGGTATGTGTGCGTGTGTGTGTGGGCTCTGGCTTACTCTTCACAATTTTAAACACATTGTGTTCAAAACATCTGTGATGTGTGTGTGGAGACGGGAGGGTGTTCCATATATCATTAATAAGACTGATAATGTTTCTCAAGGGTGAGTGTATACACTTCTTCTCTAAATATCTGAGGGAGCAATCCTATGGCCCCTATAGAGCATCTGGGAGGTCATAGGATATTTCAGATTCCCAGGCCCAAGGTTGGAGACAGCACTCCGACCTCAGCGTGAGAAATGTGATCCATGTCCCTCCCCCTTGAGCCAGCATGGAAAGAATTGCGGTGGCTGCCTCTCCGAGGTCAGAAATGCAACCTTAGAGATGGGGGAAAGGGAACATATTGGTGGGTGGGGAGGTGGGCCTCAGCTATCCTGAGGCCTCCCCAGCCTCCTCCTTCTCTCCCCCTCCAAAATGCCTTTGCTAGACAGGCAAAAAAAGCCTGTCTAGCGAAAATGTAGGGTGCGAGCATGGGGAGGCAAAGATCGCCTCCGTCACTCCTCCCACCTTGTGTAGGATTAGTGTAGGCTTCTGAGTTTGGGGGCTTATGATAATTGGAATAGGATTGCACCCTAAATCTTAAATTTGCTTTAATATATGAAGTTGGTTTCAGTCCAGGAAAGCTAATGCCATAATAAATGTGTTAGTCTTTAAGGTGTCACAAGATTATTTGTGTATGTGTTGTTGTCTTTTTCTGCAAGAGAATAACAAGGCTACTTTTATGGAATATGGCGCGATAGGTATGGGGGGGATTAATTCAGTTCACCTTTTAATATGAAGTTACCTAATTTGGCACATTTGAGACACTCTGGCTCAGCTTGTCTGAGTGTGGAAAGCTAAGCAGGGTCAGGCCTGGTTATTACTTGGATGGGAGACCCCCTCCTCTAGTTTCCTGCATTGAGCAGGGGGTTGGACTCAATGGCCTTGTAGGCCCCTTCCAACTCTATGATCCTAATTAGTGATGTACGCGTACCTGGTGGGGTGCTTGCCTTGTGCTTGGCGAGCACCCCCACAGCCCGACTCCTCCTGCAGCGACATGAGGCTCCTGGGGGACTTTCCCGGGACCCGGAAGTGACACAACGTGACCCTGGTGCTGCTTTTTCCACATAAATATCATAGAAAACCACCTTAAAACAGCCATGCAGACGTTTTAAGGTGGTTTTCTCTCTGGTATTTATGCTAAAAACGTAGCGCCAGGGTCCCGGAAGTTCCTCTCCCCGGTTTCTCTCCAGGGAGATGTGCCGAGCCGGGGAGAAGGTAAGTGCCACGGGGCTCGGGGGGGGGGTCGAGTGGGGTCGAGTTCGCCCCCTGCTTCCACCCCAGTTGAGATTTTGGGACATCCCTAGATCCTATTTAATATAGAATAGATCTGTTACAAACACCTGACATGCAGGCCCCATCGAGCCATTAAAAACAACCCTGGATATTCTTAAATGCCTTGGTACAGAGGGCTATCTTAATTTAATTTAATTTATTTATTTATTTATTTATTATATTTATACTCCGCCTTTTTTCCTGCAAGGAACCCAAGGCGGCTTACATAATCCTCCTCCTCCTCTCCATTTTATCCTCACAACAACACTGTGAGGTAGGTTAGGCTGAGAGTCAGTGACTGGCCCAAAGTCACCCAGTGAGTTTCATGGCTGAGCGGGGACTAGAACCTGGATCTCCTGAGTCCCAGTCCAAAACTCTAACCACTACGCCACACTGGTGCTGATGGGATGACAGAGTTGGCGCCAGGCAGGCCTCAGTGAGTACATCATTCCACAGTTGCGGGGCCACTACTGAGAAGGTCCTCTCCCTTGTTGTCACCCTTTGAGTCTCCCTCACTTGTGTTGCTCGCTTATCAGTGCTTTTTTTCTGGAGAAAAAGGTACCGGAACTCTTGGATTACATTTCCTCGGGAATAGATGGCGATTAAATTGTAATGCAATTAATAGAAGAAAAGGTGCTGGAACTCAGTTCCGGTGAGTTCCACCAGAAAAAAAGCCCTGTCGCTTATGAATAAGCAGAGATCTCAATTGGTTGCACCGGAAAATGAACCTGTGTGTGTGTGTGTTCGTTCCCATGTTCCCCACCAGGGGACACCTGGATCCTCATGTGGTGGCAACAGCATCTTGCTGCCTGGGCAATGGAGCTTCACTTCCTGGCCGAGTCCGCATCCTGGCCCAGCTCCAATACTGGCACTATTGGCAAGACAACCAGAGGGCTGCTGGGTGGCATGGCAGTGTGTGCACTGATTCTCGCTGGGTTGGGGGAAGTCTGGTCTTTGGCCAGGACAGTAGTTGTGGTTCTCCAACTAGGGATCGAGGAACAGGGATTTTCAAGCACACCTAAATTCTCTGGAAATCACTTAGATACTTGCTCCCATTTTAATTTTTTGACCCCTTTTCCAGCTCATTTAAATGGGAAAATTATGCATTTCGAACATGAAAAGTGTGCATTTCTGTGCGTAATATTTTAAAAATGCATACTTTCTCCCCATTGACTAAAGCATGAAAATGTGTATTTTTTGAAAGGAAAAAAAAAGTGACTTTCATTGTGTGCATTTTAAAAAACAAGTATACATTTTTCAAACAGGATTGCAAATTCAGGAATTTGCAAATATTTCTTGAAAACAGCACTCAGGTTTGCCTTTGTGATCAGAAACAGAAACAACTTTTTTGTTCATAGGGATGTAAGGACTTTGTTAAATCTGTTCCGTCTGTGTTTTGCAGATTGTCGGGTGCCTTTCATTCCATCATCTTAATATGCATTTGTGCATATTTGTGCAAATTCACACTTACTCATGTGTATTTTCGGTCAGTGTTTTTTTTTTTTTAATATATTTTTCTATGACTACATTTGCTTAAAATTACAGAAAGTAAAATAACCAGTCCACAAATCCACGGAATCCGTGTGACTTGGGAAACGCCAGTCCACTGCAGAATCTGCAGGTCAGATTCATAAAAATCCAAACTCATTTGAATCCATTGTGGATTTCTCCAAAATCCCTACTTGTACATCCCTATGATCTAGTCCATATCCCAGAATCTTCTGCAACATACTGGGGTCCCTGGGGAAGTTCACACAAGGGTTTCCTTTACAGATAAGTCAAGGTAAATCAAATTCATTGGGGGTAGAAAGTTTTGAAAACAATTGACCTAACACTTTAAGACTTGATGCAAAAGTGACTCTGATTATGCAGCATCAAAAAGCTGCTTCCCTTGTGCAAGAATTTTAATCCATTGATGACAACACTGCCCCCCCCCCAAAGTATTTCCTTGGTGCTTTATAATGCATTGTGACGAATTATATCTCAGCAGTTGTAAAATTTTCTCATCAGTTGTAATACCTCATTTAATGAATTGATCAAACTGAAATGTAAAGATGTAGCAGCATTTATTTTGTATATTATATTGAGTATAATTTCCAGGCTTGACATTTATCACCATGGAAGCTGTTATTTTACATATCATTTTCAAACCGTATCAGCCTTAAACACATTTAAATTTAATAAGCAAGTAGATTAGATTTGCTTTAAAGCTAGGCATATCATTACGGTTTGTGCCTTCGTCGGTCGAGCAGGAACTTGCTATTAAATGCAGCATTTAGCTTGTGTTCCAAAACCTAAAAATAATTTATTAAAATGGGGAATGTATTAAGTCGAGTGATTGAATATAGAGCTGTTTTTGTGGGATGGCATGAATTAACGATACTTCTACCGTGTGTGTCAGGGTGGAAGTCAGAATGTCTCCCACTTGATTTGTCAACCACCTCGTTTTGAAGGCATTTTAAGAAAGAAATAGAAAATTATGAAGGCATTGCAGCTTGCAGAACCCCTGCTTTTTTCTTCCAGGGGAAAAATACACAGGGAGGGAAATGTTAGATGGTGAAAACAGTGTGGTCCATGAGTGGGTTTTTAATATATATATATATATATTAATGTATCATATTTTTAGATGCGGGCCATTTATTGCTGCTAACATGAACTTGTAACCAGACGTTTTCTTAGTCACCTGGGGTGAGTGAGAATCATCTGTAGGCAACCAGGCAAGGGAGGCTATGAAAAAAAAGTCTTTTTTTAAAAAAAGACCACAAATTACTATCTATTACTATTACTGTGTGGCAAGACAGGCTTGTACCATTTTTTAACTAATAACAGTTGTGTATTTATTTGCATGGCTGTGCTAACATCCCATCCTCTGTGTGTGTCTGTGTCCTGGTACCTGATGAGCTAGATGTTAAAGCAAAGTATCGGTCCCTATCTTCTGCCCCCTGTGTAATACAGTAATACCTTGGATTGCAAGTAACTTGGTTTGAGAGCGTTTTGCAAGACAAGCAAATTTTTAAATATTTATTTATTTATTTTTTACTTGATATATAAGCGACGTCTTGCAATACAAGTACTGTAGTACGGCTTAAATTAAAAATCTCTTAACAGATTTTTTTGGGGGATTTCGTTTTGATATAAGAGTGTTTTGGATTACAAGCACGTTTCCGGAACGAATTATGCTCTCAATCCAAGGCATGACTGTATATCCTCCAAGACAATTCTAGTAGGGCATGCTTTGGAAATTCTCCACATCCAATTTTCTCCCTAGACATTGGGAGTTTCTGCAGTTGAACTGATACACTGGGAATCCTCCAATGCTCTGTTCTGTTTTTATTTCCCCTCCCTGAACATTGCACTAGGCACTGGGCATACACAGATTGCTATGTATGTTCGTTCTTCCAGTTCACTCTGTACCTTCTCCAATCTTATTACCAGTGCATTGATAATAGAATGTAAAAAAAAGAAAAGAAATCTTGATGTGATTGTATTTATGGTTACATCACAATTCTTTTTGTGTGATGTTTTGCCAATGCACAGGAGCACATGTGCACAACCATAAAACAAAAAGAAATCATAAGCATGATGACTTCAAGATGTCTTTTTTTTTTTTTTGCATTGGGTTCCCCCCACTATGCATATGTCAGCATTGGTAGTGTAGAGGTGGGGAAAGTTTCAAAGGAAGTTAAAGATAAGGTTAACTGCATGTTCCAGTTCTAGAACTGAAGTTCAGCCATTTTTCTAGATTTCTGGAGGGATGGAAAATGCAAGACAATGCCAAATAAACAAATAAAAGAATAATAAGTGAATGGAATAGGGAAACCTTCTTAGCCCCACATTTTAGCACCTAAGTCATGTGCTTGATGTTCACCTGTCTGAGGGTGGTAGGAGTTTCCCACTTCCGGACATTCAGACTCAATTTCACACAGTGACTATAGGCTGCTGAAGACTGAAAGCAGAAATCAACACTAAACCTACTAACTTTAGGGGCAAAGCAACTGGGAGCAGAGGTTGATGAAGTAGATGGAGAAAAGGAGGAGGACTATGTAAGCCGCCTTGGGTTCCTTGCAGGAAAAAAGGCGGGGTATAAATATAATAAATAAATATAAATAAATAAATAAGTTATCTTATACGGTTGATGTAAGGAAGGGATGGGGAACCTGTGCCCACTGATGTTGTTGGAGTTCAACTCCCATCATCCTTGTCTAGCATGGTCAATGGTCAGGGATGATGGGAGCTGCCATCCCAATAATTCAGGAGGCCAGCAGGTTATCCACCCCTGGTTTAAGGGCTACTGAGTGGATCCTGTTAGATATCCCTTGCTCCCTCCATTCCGCACAGAACTGTAGCTACCATTGTACCCTGGGCAGAGGGAATGCCTTTTAAACTAGTTTAAGTCTCCAGTGTTGATAGGCCCTCTTTATTGTATACATGGACTCACTGAGAGATCACAGTGACAGATCATCACTGTGACTATGGGGAGACTGAACAGCTGGCTAAGCTGTCATTGGGAACCCCTGAGCCTGCATCTTCAGCACACCTGCACTTGAGTGCCGAAAGAGTTGTGTTTTGGGTAGGCAGCCCTGAATCTTGGGACAACTATTGCTCAACCACCTCAAAATTGCTGAACTCCTCCTACCTATTTTGCACAGCTGCTTGAGTGTGTGTGTGTGGGGGGGAGGGGATTTCATTCAGCTTTAGTTGCTACCCGCCCCAGCTGAAACCCTTGGGAAGGGAAGGGGAGGTGCATAATATATCTACCTGAGTATCCAAATCAATGTATTTATGGAATTAGTTTTAGATAGAACTGGGCCAACTGGATGGATGTTCAGTCTATGATCCAGCCAATATTGTCTGCAACAGGCCAATTTAGTAGGCAATAAATTGTATACCAATATATATATTTCCAATGA
The DNA here is from genome assembly GCA_021292165.1 of Shinisaurus crocodilurus. Lineage (NCBI taxonomy): Eukaryota > Metazoa > Chordata > Lepidosauria > Squamata > Shinisauridae > Shinisaurus > Shinisaurus crocodilurus. The sequence continues at coordinate 67,285,599 of CM037882.1, forward strand.
ATGCATTATTATAGTTATTGTGGGTCGGTGGGGAACAGGGAAAAAGAGAGAAGGAGGGAGGGAGGGGGAGAGAGAGGGAGAGAGAGAGACCTGCTTCAAAGTGTCAGACCTAAGCAATTATCCCTAATGGACTAGAAGGCAGATCTCCCATTCAAGCTATTAATCACCAGAGGAAGAGGTGGACAGAATCTTTGCAGGGGGTTCAGGACAAGTTGTTGGCCTGTTTCCAAGGAGGTGGAGGACTTGAACAGTCAGCAAAAATATTGGCGATGAACACAGGAGGAACTGCGGAAAGAAAGCAAACACACGCGCGCACACACACAAGCAGAGGGAGAGATTCTCAAACTTTCAAAAAAGTTCCAGGTTTCTATGTTAAAAGAGAGCAGTTGCCTGAGTGTCTGGTTGTATCCTCAAAAGGAGCTCTTTTTTCCAGGCCACATTCCAAGTGGTGCTTTTGATGTATTCATTAGAGCTTGTGTGGGCAAATTGGGGCCATCCCAATGGATGGCATGTTGGACTGCAACTCCAATCAGCCCAAACCGGCATAGCCAATGGTGAAGGATGATGAAAGTTGCACTCCAGCAACATTTGGAGCAGGGGTCCTCAAACTATGGCCCGCGGGACACATCCGGCCTACCAGGTCTTTTCATCTGGCCCAGCGGCCGATCTAGAGGCTCCTTGTGGGGGAAGGGGAGGAGGGGTGGCTGAGCTGCAAGGTAAGGGGAGGCTGAGCCGGCTGTGGGGTGCGGGGTGCGGGGCACCCACCCGCCTCCCTGCGGGGTAAGGGTAGGCTGAGCCAGCGACGGGGCGTGGGCTGCCCGCCTGCTGTCTTCTGCAGGGGTAAGGGGAGGAGGGGTGGCTGAACCGGCGGCGGGGCGCGGGTGGTGGTGGTGATAGTGGAGGAGCAGGCCCGGCGGCGGCCTGGGCGGCAGCAGCACCACCATTTCGGGCACCTCCTCCTGATGCGACGGCGAGGCGCTGCTGCTGTTCGGCATGGCTGGCGAAGAAGGCTCGGCCAGGCCCAGCCAGAGGAGGAGGCGAGGAGGCGACGAGCAGGAGCAGCCAGTGGAGGACGATGAGGAGGTGGAGGCGGGGGTCCTTGCTGGGCCCTGCCTGCCGCCGGCCGCCACTGCAATGAGTAACAACCAGCAGCAGCCCCCGCCACCGCAGTGGGTCGCCAACATGGGCTCCATGCTGCTCACCCCGCAAGAGAACGAGAGCCTCTTTGGCTTCCTCGGCAAGAAATGCGTGGTGAGTGAAGGAGGCTTCTCCAGGCCGACTGGGCCTGCCTGCCTGCCTGCTGCTCTGGGTAGGTGGGTGGGGAGGCTAAGGCAAAACCGGTTGGTGAGCACTGAGGGGCTGGGACGCAGAGGAAGGGAAGCATTTGCTCCTTGCGGCGTGTGTGAGCACTCAAACGCAGAGCCGCAACCAAAGCAGGTTGGATCCCTATTGAGTCCTACTCCAGAGTAGACCCATTGAAATCAGTGGGGCTGCAGTTACTCTTAACTGCAGTCCCATTGGTTTCGGTGGGTGTACTCTGGAGTAGGACTCAATCGGGATCCAACCCTGAGTCTAGGAACAGGAGGGGCACGGCTCAGTGCGAGTGAAGGGTTTCGGGGTACGTGTGTGTGACTTCTTAGTGTGTGTGTGAAAGTTATAATAACTTTCCATTTAATCAAGTAAAAAAAAAAAGGACCCAGGTCTTTTTTTTTTACTTGATCCATTCGTTCATATTTTTTTCAAACTATAGTCCAGACCCCCAACAGTCTGAGGGACAATGAACTGGCCCCCTGTTTAAAAAGTTTGAGGACCCCTGATCTGGAGGGTCACACATGTCCCACTGCTGAATGAAAGCCTTAAACCAGCCTTTCTTTACCTGGTGCCTTCCAGATGTGTTGGCCTACAGCCCCAGTCAGCATTGTCCAACACATCTGGAGGGAACTAGGTAGAGAAAGGCTGTATTAAACAGGCTGGAGCCAGGATGTCTAAACCATCATCTCCTTCTTTATGATCCTACCCACCCATCGAGGTGCTTGACACACTCACAGGCTTGATACTGCCACTGTGCCTCCACTAGTTCCCTTGTGTGACTCCAAAAATAACCCACAAATGAGCAGCAAAATTTCTTTTCAGAATGGAGCAGATCCATGAAGCTCCCTTCAAGGAGCTGCGCTGATCTGTGACTTTCCAGAAAGGAGCATTTCCACTCATTGTGGATTGTTTTGGAAACTACCAGTTCCCATTGTCCTAGTGTTACATCCTGCCAGTGCACTGACAGTATTAAATAAAATCAGAAGACCAGGAATTAACAGTTAAAACCAAGTAACATTGCAAGAAAGTTTGGGCTGTGAAGGATTAAAATGTCACAACCACACAGAATGTTAATTCCTGGGGGAACAATCTCCTGGGGAGCTATACAAAAGCCCTGGAAGATTTTATGGGTGAATGTTCTGTAGCTTTGATTAAATTGACATGGATCTCTAATATTCTCTATAAAGGCCTAGTTTAATTCTTAGAGTTCATAGTAATGCTTTGCACATGGTGGGTGCAAAACATTTACTTGGGAGCATGTGTGCCCAGAACAATGTGGACAACTTGTTTGAGCAAGTATGGTAGATATGTGCAGTTCAATGTATGTTACTAGTAGCAACTACCTGGCTTTCACAAAATATCATTTACGTTGCATTGATGTGTCTTAGGAACAAAGGAAGCTGCCTTATACTGAGTCAGACCATTGGTCCATCTAGCCCAGTACTAACACTGGTAGCAACACTGGCAGATTCTTTCCAAGCCCTACCTGGATGGCCGGGGATCGAACCTTGGACCTTCTGCATGCAAAGCATGTGCTCTATCACACTGAGCTGTGGTCCCTCCCCGCAGCACCTGGAATTCCAAGGCAGTCACCCACCCGAGTACTAACCCGGCCTGACCCTGCTTAGCTTCCGAGATCAGGCGAGATCAGGCTGTTCAGGGCTGTTCAGTTGTTCTTTAGGGACGGGTGAGGAATCCCACATTGATTTCCTCAATTCGGCTCCCTGGATTTCTGGTTTCCTGCCCACATGCTGGCGCCAACTTGCTGCAGCATGAGTCAAGCCAGATCGTGAACTTCCGTCTGCATGATGGACTGCAATTTGCATTTTTAAAAACTGCCAATGGAATTTATGGAAACCAGTGCCAGAAAAGACATAGTTTTAACAGGACTTGCATCTTGCTGAGCCACGTGGTTTTTCTGGTGCCATTTTTTGAGCAAAAATTGCCCTTTTTGCACAAAACAGCACCTGTAAAACAGTCAAGCCATGGGTAAGTGAGATTGGCACAAGTCTCACTAATCCACATGTTTTGTGCAAAAAGGGCCCTTTTTGCACAAAACAGCACCTGGAAAACACGTGGCTCGGCTGCTTTCCAGGTGCGTTTTTGTGCAAAGTGACCATATTTTGCATGAAGCAGCACCTGGAAGATTTGGGCAAATCTCACCAAGTCACGTGATTTTCTGGTGCCGTTTTGTGCAAAAACAGCATCCAGAAACACACCTGGCTCGCACAAACGGTGCAAGTCCTGTTAAAACCACGTTTCCCCAGTGCTAGTTGCCATAAATTCCATTGGTGGTTAATAAACACACACACACACACACACACACACACACAAATCACAGTCCGTCTTACAAAAGGATGTCCCCTCAGAAACTCAACTTGGCCCGCTTCCAATCCATTGGATCGGAAGCAGGTGGGAAAACTGGTGAGCTCAAACGAGCCGGATTTCCCTTTTTTGGTATTCCTAGATTTCTTTTTATTATTATTATTATTATTATTTTTATTGAATTTTCCAAAACAACATTTGGCTTCCGCCTCATTGTCTGACAAACATTACCAATCCTTATCCAATCTAAGTTTCTTCTATTTTCACAGAAAGAATTTCTATCACCTTAGCAATATTCAGAAATCAAAACCAAAAGTTATTAAGTCACTTTCCCTCCTCCCCAAGAAGTCCACCAGAGGTTTCCAGTCTTTCTTGAATGAAGTTAAAAAAAATTCTCTAATTAAACAAGTCAATTTTGCTATCTCTGCTAAGTCCAACATTTTCAACAGCCAGTCTTCTATAGTTGGTATAGTTACTTCTTTCCATTTTTGAGCATAGATTATTCTTGTGGAAAACTCCACTGCAAAATTTGGAGAAGTGAACATTTCAAAGGATAACTGAATTTAAGTTTACATACAGTGCTATCCAACGTGGCTGCCCGTAACCCTCCGAACTCAGAGGATTAAAGGCATCCTATTGAGGGCGGGAGAAGCGCGAAGGCAAGGACTGCCTCCGTGCTTTCCTTGCCCTCCAAAACACTTAGACAGCCGATTTCAGCTGTCTGAGCGTTTTACACCAGCTCACGAGGAGAGGAACTGGAGGCACCGCCAGGATTCCTCGTAAGATGGTGGTGCCTCACTCCTCCCTGTCCCGCCCCTAGAATGCCAGCTCTGAAGTCGGTCTTCTGTCTTCAGAGCCACAGCTGGCATGGAAAGAACCACGCCAGCTGTGAAGGCGGAGGGAGGGTGCTCCAAAGTTGGAGTCCCAGCTCCAACCTCAGACTGCTTTTCTGAGGTCAGAGCTGGGAGTCTGACCTTTCCTATCACCATCTAGACAGCGTCTGGTGGCCATAGGATTGCACCCTTAATGGTTTGAGTGCAAACTTAGGTAAGTTTGCATTCGAGCCTGAACTGTGCGAATGACACCTCTATGACCCTAGTATAAGGGCAGCTTCCTGTGTTTTCCCTATATAACTTCCATCGCTGACCACTGAAAATCAATTATGATATCTGTCCCATTTTCCTCCTCAAAGCAAGTCTACTGCACAGTGAAGTAGAACAATGCGCTATAAAACTGGAGCTCTGTCTGGCACTTTATAGCAGTGCATCTTGGAATTTTCCTCGGTGTTGAGAGGCCATTTAGAAAGATAAGAGCTTAATCCAGACATCTACAAAGATGATACCCTTCAACATGATAATAAATACAGCAAAGTACCCTTTTATCTTTAATAATTCAGTATTCACTGAGTGTTTAAAGGTTTGCCTGTTCTATCATTTAAGAAATCTGATGGTAATCTGTTAAAAAATAATAGGAGATATATATCTCAACAACAGGGGAAAAAAGTGTATAATGTCTATCTTTCAGAGTGGAAGTCAGTGTGCTTTCTACAGTTAACTGCCCAAAGAACCTACCCTTAAAATAAAAAAAAAGAAAGAGAAAGAAAGAAAGAAAGAAAGAGGGGGTAGATGTGAGTAATGGTGTTATAAATTACCTTGCAAAATGAACATAATTATATTATGATGGATGGCAGATGTATGGAGCAGGGCCAATACATTGCGGGAAGCTTGTGGGATACAAGCCCTCCCTGTGTGCTCTGTGGTGCTGAGTGATCTCCCCATGGCTCATATTAGATTGGACTGGAAATAAACTGAGCCATCACACACACACACACACACACATGTGCGCACGTGTGTGTGTGTGTGCGCGCGCACACACACACACACACGCACACAGGCAGGAAATAGCTTGGCTTATTTCCAGTCCAATCCGAATTTAGACACCTAACCACCTCCCAATCCCCAGCTCCAATGTTGTATTTTGCAGCTGTGACTTCTGAAGCCTGCAAGGTTCGACAGTCTGACTGCAGATGACGGCTCTTTAGAGAGGTCCTGCTGGTAGGACATTTCCTGGGACATGGTGGAGCCAGCATTTTCAGCCTGAGATTGCTGGCTATCTAAAATGCCCATGACCTGAGGCTGCAGTAGGAAGGCAGTTAGGAGCACCACAGGGCAGTCTTGTAAGTGCCCATGATCTGAGGGTGCAAAGAAGCTTCTAACTGGTTTGGAGATTAAACTGGTTGCAGCCCCCAAAACACCTGGTGGGTGGCCGGCACATCCCCACTCTGAAGTAGTGATGGGTGAGGATTTCATTTTGGTTCTGCTTTTGCAAAGTTCTCCTTATTAGTAATAGAAATAACTTGATATTTTTTTTTTAATGAATGTGGGAGTACTGAAACTGAGAGATTCATCCATCTAGGCCCAGGGCTTTGAGTGCCTATCTCTTAAAAATTTGGGTTTGAATCCCTGTGTATTCAACCATGTTTGTGATACTGACATAGGGTTACCACCTTTTCTTTTCCTTCTCCTCTTTTTTTTTTTTTTTTTACACTCTCCTCATTTTTAACAGCTACATGGCAGGCATATCCATTCTTGCTCTCTCCATGCTGGGAATAGGTGTACCTATTGAGTTTGGCTGTTGCAGATGGGTGAGAATTTTGTTTCAGTTCATTTTTGATCAGAGTTTAACAAAATTTGCAAAGCTCTTTGTATTTGGTAGAGAAAGAACATGAGATATTTTTAAAAAAAAAAAATGAATGTGGAGGAAAAGCAAAACAGAGAGATTTGTCCATCCCTATGAAGTCCCTATTGACCTTTGGACAAGATGATCTTCAGTGGTTAAATGGTTCATTTCTTTCTTATTTTAAACACATCTACTCCTCGGTTCAGGACAAAATCCTCACAAGGCAACTTAAGTTAAAAACAAAAGGAACAGCACAATAAAGCAAACAACTGTACAGAGCTTTAAACCTGAACTGCAAGTAAAACAACAAGTGGCCAGCATAATAAAGCCATTCCAGGGAAAGCAGAATAAAACCAATTAGTTTCCAGGGTCCATTTAAGTGCTATTTTTGTTGTTATTTTTGTGTTGTGTTTTGGAAACTGCCCAGGGAGCCTTTTGGCTGATGGGCGGTGAATAAATATATTAAATAAAACCAATAAATAAATAAAGTGTGTGTGTCTGTTCTTGCAACACCTCCTTGATCCCTGGTTGTAGATAAGCTCTCCAAGAGAGTCCTTGCTCAGGGAGTCTCCTAGGCTGTGAAGATAAATATCTGCCCCCATTGGGATAGGCCATGCATTATTTTCCAACTTAAATTTAAGTTCTCATAGTGGTCACCTCTTCAGTGAGGTGAGCATTACAAGTTCCCAAAGCTCATTACTCTACATCTTCATCTCTCCTCTTCCTCTGCTGCTCTCAGTTGCCTGTACGGTGTACCCTGCCATGTGGAGAAATGGTGCCCCTAGGCAGGTGTTGCCCTCAATGAAAAACTGCCCCCAGATTCAGTATTTTAGATTGTCCTTTGGAGTGAATTGTATGTAATCATTCACTGATATGGGGGAACAGAATACTCTATCTGAGGACACCACTGACACTAACGTTCTCCCTGCATGTGGGGACTCCAGCCATTGTGAATCATGTCTGATCCATCCTGCATAGCCTCATCCTGGTTCTTGGTCATACCAGAATGTGACAGAATGATGGAAACCAGAGAGAGAGAGAGAGAGAGAGAGAGAGAGATGGGTGTTCAAAGTAGAGAAGCTCAAAAATGACAGCTGTTGAATCAATGTGCAGGTTTGCAACATGATTCCGTTTATGTTAACACATATGGAGAAACATAGATGAGGTGAGTAGAAAAATGTCTACTGAGTGCTTATTTCTAAATAGCATTTGGCTAATTAGAAAAGTGTTGCAAGTGCTGCCAGAAAATGAAGTGATGTCCTATGAAATGAACAGTCGCAGTGATAGTCCTCTTAAGGATGTGATTTGAAAACTCTGCCTATCAGCTGGAGCTGGAAACTGCTGTGAATGATTTCCACTGCAATATGCACTTATTTTAGGGTGTGTTTGCCCCATCCATTTTCTACCACAATTCTGTTCAGGGAACATTGCTGGGCATGATTGTAGAGCTGTAGGTTTCTCAGTTGACCTGTGTAAATTTCATGTTAAATGACAATTAGAAGATCCAGCAGTGGTTTACTCTTGATGCCCCAGAGCTCCTTGAAAAGGACATCATGCATCTTTATAGGGAAAAGTGGAACTAACAATGTATTAATTCCCAAGTCAAAATAGCTCACGCAGACGGTCCTTTCAAAAGGTAGCAGCCTCCATATTTCCTCATTGAATGTTGTGATACTAAAGGAGCCAAGTCTGTAAATTTGTAAAACAATGTGTATTCTGGGGCGGAAGTGATCATTGTTCTTAACAATTCCATCAATAAGTAGATCTGGGATTATAGTTATTAAAAACTTGTTTTGCGTTTTGAAATTCTATGCAGCTGAAAAGAGAATGATCCCGCTAGAACCTTTACAGTGATTAAATGATTCCCTGAGTTAGTAGGGTGCATGCTGCTAATTAAAATTAATTGAAGAGTACTCACACATCTTATTAATTGCATTAGAAGTACGGTGAGAAAAAAAATGTTTAAACATACACATATATACAGTGTATGCCATCTTGGGGATAAAGGGCAGGCATTGGGTTTGTTTTTATTAGGCTATTGTCCATCTTACTTGGGGCATATATATTGTGTGTGTAGGGATGTTGGCAGCTACCCAGACATTGAACCAGGATCCTGGTGTGCTGGGTGAGGCACTATCCAGAGCAGAGTAAAAGGACATTCATTCTAACTCTAAGATTTCGCAAGCATATTTTACTTCTATACCTATTGAGTTTGGCTGTTGCAGATGGGTGAGAATTTGTTGCAGAAAACATCACTGTAACAGTGGCGTTTCCTGCAGAAATTTTAAGTATTAGTGTTGCCCTAACTCTTTTTTATCCTGGGTGTCATTTCCAGTAAAGGTAGCACAAGCTTCTTTAAAATATATTGGAATCCAAAGTGGACCAGATTAGATGTAGGAACTTGACCTATTGCAAACATCTTTGCCCACAGTGAATCACAAGGAATAAGAAAGATGATAACATAATAAAACAATTTAACTACATATTGCTATATCTTTGTGCCAGCAGTGGGAAGCATGTGTGGGGAGGGGTGATGGAAATCACTACCAAAATGGGTTTTAAACAGGCCACAATTTGATTAGCTACAGCCTCCATGAATTTGGCAATATAGGGTCAGGGGTGGTGCCATCTCTGGTCTCCTGCAACCACCCACTAGGGGAAGGTGTAATGCCAGTCACTGGAAGTTAGCTGGCTCATGACCCTTGACCCCAAAATACACTTTTAAATGTCTCAATGTGGTGGCATGCAGGTCAGGAAAGAACAAGTTTGGATTAATAAGTTGATTCCATTTTATCTCGGTTTTCCATTATTCTAGTCTTAAGTTTGGTTTGTTCCAAACTTTGAGAATCTTTGTGCATATTTCTCCTAATACATGTATTGTATGCAATTTTGCCTAATATACACATTTTGACATGCAATGTTTCTAATATAATGCATTTTAATGTCCCCCCACAACACTAATATACACATTTTTGTGTGTATCTTTTAATATTTTATTTATTTACTTATTTACATATTTATATCATTTCTATGCCACCCAGTAGCCGACATACACACCACAATGCAAGATAATAAAAACATAATATAACATCTCTAAAATACAAAATTTTAAACCATTTATACAGCTAAAACAGTCACAATAAGATACTGGACCTGATAGAAACAACTGACAGAAATGCCTGGGACTAGAGGACAGTCTTAACCTGGTGCTGAAAACATGACAGTGTTGGCACCAGGTGGATCTCAGTGGGGAGAGCATTCCACAATTGGGGAGGCCACCACTGAGAAGGCCCTCTCCCTTGTTGCCACCTTCTGAGCCTCCCTTGGAGGAGGCACTCAGAGGAAGGCCTCTGATGTTCATCATAGTGTCCAGGTAGGTTCAGGAAGGATGGTGAACCAAGCCTTATCAGTATTTGTGATCATGAGAACTCTGTAACCATGTTCAGTGGAATGCACTTACAGAGCCCTTTTCAGACCTTCATGCTTAATATCTGACATTCTAACTGGGTACCGGGTGTGCAGGGACACAGGGGGTGCAGCTTACATGTTTGCCACATCCCTCATCACACTTTAGCTTTACCTGCTAGCAGGTGAACCCGTGCATATGACCTACATGATACTGAACATTTAAGATGTGATATCCTTGGCAGCTAAAATTTGTTCGCCTTAAAGGGGGGGGGGGTATATATAGTTCCCAATTGGAAATAAAGGGGCAAATTAAGAACTATATATATGTAGAAAAGTTTTGGGTTGTTTTTACATTTATTTATTTACTATTGATTGATTGATTGATTATATTTATATCCTGCCTTTTTTCCTGCAAGGAACTTACATAATCCTTCTGCTCCTCTCCATTTAATCCTCACAACTACTCTGTGAGGTAGGTTAGGCTGAGAGTCGGTGACTGGCCCAAAGTCACCCTGTGAGCTTCATGGCCGAGTGGTGACTAGAACCCGGATCTCCCAATTCCCAGTCCAACACTTTAACCACTATGCCACACTGACTCCTGATGCCATACATTGGGCCGTATAAATGTTTTACCATCTACCATGTTAGAGAGGAGAATCTACAACAGTTTTTCACTGCAGTCGTATTGTCCTGTGGCTCTGGAGATTTGGAGATGGTAATGCTTGTGTTATTATACTGTAATTTCTAGCCGAATAGTAGGAAAGAACTGATTACACCTTTATTATCGAAGTTACCTGGTAAAGACAATTTGCTCTTGTATCTTATTTTTAAGTTGACATTATCCCTGTAGTTACTGAAAAGTTTGCACAGTTAGTTTGTTTTTCCACTGCACTTATGTTGAGAGGCTAGTTCACAGATTCTTGATTTGATCCAAACCCAGCAATCTCATTACTATGTAATATTGCCTCTCAGTCCAAATAATAGTTTAAAACAAGAATGTATTTGCCTGCCACTGAAAAGCCTGTGATAAAGAACATGCCACAGAATTGGTGTCAGGAGGAAGATTGTATTTCAATACAATCTTCCAACAAGACAGGTGTCAAAACAAAGCCTCTCCTAAAGATCTTGGCTCACATTGGTGGCTACATGGAGTTCATAGGCAACAGCAGTGGTACATCATACAGGATCATACAGGAGTAGGGAACTTGAGGAGAAACAGGAACTAGGAGAATTTGTAAAACCATAAGAACAAATTCAAAGTAGGGATTGGCAGCTCAATAAATTTCCTGTCTGTGATAATTTTACATGTGTTCATTCATAAGCCTGTTCCATTTTCTATTTAAAAAACAAACAAACAAATCTGTATGAAAACTTGTATTTAAATTCATATTTTGAACACATTCTGTTCTATGTATCTTGAACATATTTTATCTCAAATGTATTTTATTGTAAAATACACATTTTTGTATGCATTCTGTTATTTCTTTTTTTTTAGAATTTGGAGAAGTGCATTTCAATCTGCACATTAGTCTGGAGGGGTCAGTTCGTATCAGAATCTGCAGAGAAAGAATTCCTCAAGCATCGCTACTTCCAAGCAAGGCACTCGCCTCTCATGCCAGAAATGACAGAGGGGAAAAAAACAAAAACAAACAAACATATATTTGGAGATCCAAGTCTCCATGTTTCAGTACACTGTAAAGACACTGAAGTAAAACACTGGCCAGTTATCTGGAGTCATACCCACCTAATAATATGGTGGCTCTCCATGAGGTTAATTAAAGGGCATGAGCAAGTGTAAACTGAACAGTGCTGCCATTAAGCAGTCAAAGAACTATAGCATAGAGGCCTACATGCTGTACTGGGCACACACAAAGAACTCCCACTGATATATGTGAGAGCAGAAGATAGGTGCTCATCGCCTCTTAGGTTCGGGCTCTTAGTCATTAGTGTCAGTTCGAGGGACCTTTGTTTAGAAATATTGTCAGGCAGTTAAGGTTTCTCTTCATATGAAGTAATTTTTTAAAGGCTAAGTGCAGGATGTGAACTATGGATTGCATTTCCTAAGTTGCCTTGGGTTGCCATGGCAACATTTTAAAATGGTGGCGGCTGTGGCTTGACACCACTGCATTCTTGTGCATAAGTGAATCTCTCCCCACAAGATTGTAATGGGGTGTTTTAACCGAGCGGACCTTTTGTACTTGATAAAATATTTAGTGGACTCTAGTAAATATTCATTTGTCTTCCTTTCACAACATTACACATCTCTGATTCTTAACAGTTCCGTAGTGTTTTGGGCAGAGGGACAGTCAGATGAATTTTTTTATCTTTCATGAACAAAACTAGCTCATTAAAACAGATCTGCTAATCAGCCATATGGTCTAGTGATAGTGTAAATATTGGTTGTTTAATTGGTTGACCTGCTTGACACTTTCCTCTTTTAAAAAAAGATCAAATGGTAGATAATAATTTCTAAATCTGAGGGAAATGTTTTCCCCATTTTATTCATAGTTCAACCCCAAATGCTATGTTTTCACTGTTGCCCATCTTTATGGTTGCAGAAGCTGCACATATATTCTAGATATGCATGCATGTACATATTCAAGCATCTCGTCACTCAAGCATTTGGGTGGGCATAAATTTAAACCAGTTTCATGATGAAAGCATGCTACTCCTAATGGTGTAGCCATCAAGTTGACACGCACGGCCATTGTACCAAGGGCACATGCATCTATTGTGGCAATGCTGAAAGCTAGTTTGGGCTTTTCCCAAGTACTGCTTCAAGCCATAGATAGAACCATAGAGTTGGAGGGGGCCCTGTAGGCCATTGAGTACCACCCCCTGTTCAATGCAGGAAATCCAGAGCTAGAATATCCTCAACTAGTGCTCTGTCAAAACCTGTCTCCCAAGTCCCCAAATGTTTTCTTCCCCTGTGAAAGAGGCTTCTGTGCTCTGCCTAATTTTCAGGGTGCTTTAGAATTTATTTGGGGACATTTTTTACTTTACCTTATTCTTGACAGGTAGCTGAGGATGCTGTGATGGTTCTTTCTTTCTTTCTTTCTTTCTTTCTTCTACACATCTTTCCATCATTCTGCAGCTCCTCTGGCTGCCCATACTTCCTGATCTGAAAAGGTCTCATTGGAGAAGTTACCATGACAACTTCCCTTGTGCTTTAATTGAAGTGTGGGAAGCCAGGAAGGCCGCAGACTGCCCCAAAGAGGATTGTATAATGAAAGACAGGACACTCACGCACACCCCTTGGCCACTTCATAACTAAGGTAAGTGCAAGAAGAAACACTTGAAACGTCCTTTTTTTTAAAAAAAAATATGCTTACTTGTTTCCAGCCACATCATGCTTCTATACATAAGAAGGTTTTGCATTGCTGCTGGATGATACTCAAGTAGAGCTGAAATGAATTTTCTACCCTGAAAATACTCCTGTGTAAATGTTGACATCAAGGATTCTTTGTTGTTCTTGTTCTTGTTGGTGGGTTGTTTTGTTGTTGTTGTTGTTTGTTTTGTTTTTTAGTCCATACTTATTTGCTGGATATTTACTGAGTATTTGATATCTCATGAAATATTCGATGCAATATTAGATAGGTCACCATTGTGATACTTACCGCACTTGTATTTGATAGTCTGTATGGATTGTATTTTGTCACTATTTGATAGGTGACATGGAATGGTATTTTTTTCATCTGAAAGCATTTGGGACAGTGCACTTATTGTGGAGGCCAATTCTAGATCCACAAAGCTTCCCACAGTGAGGACACAGGTTACCAGATAGAAGATGGTCCTGTAAAGGATTCATTTGACGTGCTTTTCGCTTAGCACGTTTCTCCCTTTCACCTTGCACTCGGGCTTCTTCAAAGTCCATGGAACCTTTGTGAAAGGCCAACCTCCATTTAGATCGTTCATGGGCCAGAGCTTCCCAGTTTTCGATGTTTATATTGCATTTTTTTAGATTAGCCTTATGAACATCTTTAAACCTCTTGTATTGACCACCGATATTCCGCTTTCCATCCTTGAGTTGGGAGTAAAGTAACTGCTTTGGAAGACGGCAGTCAGGCATTCGAACAACATGACCGGTCCACTGAAGTTGGCGTTGAAGGATCATTTTTTCAATGCTAGTAGTCTTTGCTTCTTCCAGTACACTGACATTTGTTCGTCTATCTTCCCAAGTAATTCGCAGGATTTTCCGGAGGCAACGTTGATGAAACCTTTCAAGGAGGTGGAAGTGTTTATAGATAGTCCATGTTTCGCAGGCATACAATAAAGTTGGTAATACAATGGCTTCATAAACCAGTGTTTTGGTCTTCTTACAAATATCCCGATCCTCGAACACTCTATGTTTCATTCGAGAAAATGCGGCACTTGCGGAGCTCAAACGATGCTGGATTTCACTGTCGATGTTAGCTGTAACAGAAAGATAGCTGCCAAGATAGAGAAAATGATCGACATTTTCCAGTATTGTCCCGCCAAGCTGGATAGATGGCATCACCAAAGGGTTAGCTTGCACTTGCTGATGAAGCACTTTGGTTTTTTTTATGTTAAGTGAGAGACCAAGTTTTTCGTATGCTTCTGCAAAAGCATTTAGGATAGTTTGGAGATCATCCTCTGAATGTGCGGAGACCACATTATCATCAGCATACTGAAGTTCCACAACGGAGGTTGTAATTACCTTACTTTTTGCTTTCAGTCTGCTGAGATTAAAAAGCTTTCCATCTGTTCGATATATAATTCCCACACCAGTGGGAAGTTTCCCCTTGACAAGATGTAAAACCATGGTGATGAAAATGGCAAATAATGTTGGGGCGATAACACATCCCTGTTTAACACCTGATCCCACTTTAAATGGAGCACCATGAGAGCCGCTATTGAATACTGAACAGTATTTGAGAGCAGACAACATGAATATTTGATCTTTGTAAAACAATGAAGAGATGCCTGCAATACTAGAGCTTTCAAATTTTGGACTTTTTGAGGTACAATTTTACATATTCAATATGTAATCCAGATTTTAACTGCTCGATAAATTTAAACTCTTTCTAATATGTGTTCCAGCACTGTAATCAATATGATCTCTCCCCCATTATGCACACACTCTAAAGCAGGGGTCCTCAAACTTTTTAAACAGGGGGCCAGTTCATTGTCCCTCAGACTGTTGGGGGCCCGGACTATAGTTTGAAAAAAATATGAACGAATGGATCAAGTAAAAAAAAAAAGGACCCGATTCCTTTTTTTTTTACTTGATTAAATGGAAAGTTATTATAACTTTCACACACACACTAAGAAGTCACACACACGTACCCCGAAACCCTTCACTCGCACTGAGCCGTGCCCCTCCTGTTCCTAGACTCAGGGTTGGATCCCGATTGAGTCCTACTCCAGAGTACACCCACCGAAACCAATGGGACTGCAGTTAAGAGTAACTGCAGCCCCATTGATTTCAACGGGTCTACTCTGGAGTAGGACTCAATAGGGATCCAACCTGCTTTGTTTGCGGCTCTGCGTTTGAGTACTCACACATGCCGCAGGAGCAAATGCTTCCCTTCCTCTGCGTCCCAGCCCCTCAGTGCTCACCAACCGGTTTTGCCTTAGCCTCCCCACCCACCTACCCAGGAGCAAGCAGGCAGGCAGGCCCAGCCGGCCTGGAGAAGCCTCCTTCACTCACCACGCATTTCTTGCCGAGGAAGCCAAAGAGGCTCTCGTTCTCTTGCGGGGTGAGCAGCATGGAGCCCATATTGGCGACCCGCTGCGATGGCAGGGGCTGCTGCTGGTTGTTACTCATTGCAGCAGCGGCCAGCAGCCGGCGGCGGCAGGGCCCAGCAAGGACCCCCGCCTCCACCTCCTCATCGTCCTCCACTGGCTGCTCCTGCTCGTCGCCTCCCTCCTCCTTCTCTCCCTCCTCACCTCCTTCTCTGGGCCTGGCCGAGCCTTCTTCGCCAGCCATGCCGAGCGGCAGCGCCTCGCCAGCCGCATTAGGAGGAGGCGCCTTGAACTGATGGTGCTGCTGCCGCCCAGGCTGCCGCCGGGCCTGCTCCTCCACTATCACCACCACCACCCGTGCCCCAGCCACCGGTTCAGCCTCCCCTCCTCCCCTTACCCCGCATAGAAGACAGCAGGCGGCCGGCCCACTGCCCCATCGCTGGCTCAGCCTACCCTTACCCTGCAGGGAGGCAGGCGGGCGGGTATCCCACCACCGGCTCAGCCGCCCCTCCTCCTCTTACCCCTACAGAAGACAGTGGGTGGGTGGCTTGTGCCCCGTTGCTGGCTCAGCCTCCCCTTACCTCGCAGGGAGGCGGGTGGGTGCCCCGCACCCCACAGCCGGCTCAGCCTCCCCTTACCTTGCAGCTCAGCCACCCCTCCTCCCCTTCCCCCACAAGGAGCCTCTAGATCGGCCGCTGGGCCAGATGAAAAGACCTGGCGGGACGGATGTGTCCCGAGGGCCGTAGTTTGAGGACCCCTGCTCTAAAGGAAAGGACTTTCAGACATAGAGAGCAGTCACCAAGAATGTGCCTTGATACATTCTTGCCATTCATAGAATCATAGAATAGTAGAGTTGGAAGGGGCATATAAGACCATCGATCCCAACCCCCTGCTCATTCAGACTTGGCAAAAATAATTCACCACGAGGTAGATTTGGTGGTGACTTAGGGTTTGTGTAAAGCAGAATTCAAAGCAAATTTGGAGGTTGTTCTTTGGGTTAAACATATGAAACGTGTTGAGAGAAGCTAAATTACTTTTCATAAGACTACTGAATTTTTGCAAATGCAAATCACAAGTCTGCGAAAAAAAGATTCAATTCAGCCCACTTCCTATCATCAGATCGGAACTGGGCTGGAAATCTGGTGAGCTCAAATGAGCTGGATTTCCCTGTTTCTGTATATCCCTACGACAAGCCATTCTCTCCTGGGCTATTCACCAGCAAACATATGGAAAACATACATGGGATAGAAACTCTTTGTGAAATATTGCCACATATCCCATTTTCATTATTTTCCAATGCAATTGCATGGAGGCAAAATGCCACACTGGAAAAAAGGTCCTTTGTGTTTTGGAGGTTAAATAAGGCACCATGAATAGTTAGGGAAGGACCATATAGCTTATTGGTAGAGCACACACTTTGCATGCAGAAGAACTCTTATGAAAGGGTCAGATAGTGAATGAAGGGGGGGGGGCTTCCCTGAGACCTGGGAAAGCCATGGCCAGTCAGAAGAGACAATACTATTGTTGTTGTTGTTGTTTGACTAAATGTATACCCCCACCATTCCCCTATAAGTAGTGCTAAACTAGATCATCTGACCCGGGTATGTAAAGTAAGAACAAACATTTCTCTCTCTCCATTACATTCATAATTGTATGAACCTCTATCATATCACCCCCTTATCCAACTTCTTCCCCCCTCCAAAAAAAAAAAAAAAAAGGAAAAAGGAAAAAGGAAAAACAAGCAAAAAATCCCCAATGCCTTTAACCCAGCCTTCCCCAAGCTGGTACACTTTAGTTGTGTTGGACAGCAACTCCCACCAAATTCTGGAATTATGGGAGGAGTTGCAGTCCAGCACATCTGAAGGCCAGTAGGTTGGGGAAGTCTGTGTTTGTTTGTTTTCCTCGTAAGGAAGGTGCTCCGTCCAAACATTTGTGTGCCTTTCAATGATCTGTGAAACACATCATTGCATTGCTATGCTTCTGAATGGAAATACATATTTCCCAAAGAGCTGAATGGCAGTAATAATCAAAGTAGTCTATGGTCCCAGGTCTAGACACCCTAAGAAATGAACTTTTGTCTGCTGGTCATATTGTTGCATGTCCTGCTGGCCATATTGTGTCAGAGTTGAAGCTATGAGCACAGTGTTATCCCTCACATAGAGAAGCTTTAAAAGGTGATCTTGGAATCATGTCAAACAGAGAATGAGGATTTGCAGAAAGTGACAACAAACACAGGGCTGTTACATTCCCTGTGAGTCTTTCAATAATGCAGTCCCGGGGCTCTTGGCAGAGAGAAAATATGTCTTAGAGAAATTTTCAATAGCCCACTTCAATATACCAAGAATATATTAGTTGCAAAGGTGTGAGGTGTGGGAGGTATTTTCTCTCTCCCCAGGATATATAAACTTAACAGTGTTACCATGAAAGGAGAACAAATCTGTTCCACTGTTTTGGGGAAAACTTATCTTTAATGTGTGACATGAGTCCATTTGTTTTGGTCCATTCTGCTGGTTCATTGACAGTTCACACAACTTGATGGCCTTTTGGAAACGTTGTAGGCCTTTGCGGCTCATCAAAACCTCTTCCTTGATCTGTGGCAATTTCAGACTCTAGGGAATTGCCATGCAGATGTGTACATGCTAATAGTGAAAGTCTCAAGTAAACCAATGGATATTAATGATGCTTCCTATCTAGTCAGTGTAAGAGTGATCATTCATTCTATTTTCCATGTTCAGTCTTTGAGTGCCAGTGCTCATGTAGACAGAATTCTGTCACACACAAGAGGGTGGTATCAACAGGCTTAGGGGAAAACCCAAGGTTTGCAAAAGTACCCCCCCACACACACACACACACACAAAACACCTTTAGGAAAAAGACACCCCACCTGCCAAATGCACAAGATGGCCTAAGCATGCTCCATGTCTGAAGGATGCTGACTGACGGGGAGGAGGAATGGAAAACCGGAGCGGGGTCTGATGGAGTTGAGTCGCTGGAATTGTGAACAACAGCACTCCATACTGCAATATTTCGTTGCAGGTTCCATTTGCAGTGTATCATTTCCTCTGCATTACAACTTCCTCATGCCTCCTTTCTTCTCCCCTTTTACATATTCGTCCACTTACGCTAGTGATGCCACCATAACTCAAAATTTATCAGCTCATAATTTCAATCCAGGAGGTTCATAATTCTCAAATGCATAATTAATTAGCCCTGACTTCATTCCAATGAACTTTACTTTATTTATTTATTTATTTATTTTGGTAATTTAAACCAAGATTGATTATGAGCTCATTCATATTTTCTGCACACATGTATTCCGCATGAGTAAGCATCCAAATTCCACCATCCTTGTGCATACTCAGATGTTGACTGATGTAAACAAAGCACATGTGATAAACACTCATTGCAGAAGGATGGATTGTGGTTAGGGACAGGGATGTATGAGAATTACATTTTCGTTCACAAATCATTCAAAATTGCCCTGTTCACAACCTTGAACATGAACAGAAGCACATTTTCTCTGAAAACATTTGCAAATTCCCAAACTTGCCCTCATGCTCACAAAACGTGTACTTGAAAAATGCACAGCTTTCTTAAAATGCACAACTTTCTGAAACTGCACAGCTTTCTCAAAATGTACAACCTTCTCAAAATGCACATATTTTAAATCACATGCTTTAGTTTCTGAGGGCAATTTGTGAAATTTTGGAAATTCATGCAAATGTGGGAATTGTTTGAGCAACTTTCATGTTTGTTAGCTGTCCGTTTTGTGCAATTTTCCTGTTTGCACAAAACGAACCTCAAGTGCAAACACGAGCGCAAATTGAGAGACAAGCATATTGTTGACGCTCAGAGAATCTTGGTGACATCCTCATTCACCCATTTTCCTAGTAGGGATGAGTGAGAATTTCATTTGGCTATTTTTTTTTTAATATGAACTTAACAAAATTTGCAAATGTCTCCATAAACAGGACAGAAAGAACTACAGATTAAAAGAAACCTTTAATGTTGGAAAAAGGATCTGACAGATTCATCCAACCCTGAATGTGGGGAGAAAAGAACACAATACTCTTCCACCGACACTGTGCAGCTTGGGGCGGGGAGAAATTTGTGGGGGGGGGGAAGTGAGTCGAAGGGCCAATTACGTGTCTAGCATGCTCCTGCGAGGACCTTGGAAGGATGGGGCGCCAGGGACAATATTAGTCCCAGCAGCCCCACCCTCAGCCTCTTTCATTTGTGTCTCCCTCCCTCCCTGTTAGCAGTGCGGGTTCCGCTGGTCACCTGTTTGGGGGCCGAGTAGGAATTTTGGCTCATTGCCTCGATTGGCCGTATGTGGCAATGTGCGTGTTTCGCCTACTCTACACTGTGATGCAGTGGATGGGATTAATTTTAATTGATGGTTTGGTTTGGTTTAATTTGGACACATTTGGCAGGTAAGTGCAGGCATATTCTGTGGGGTTAGGGTCGGTGAACATCCGATGGCACCTTTTAGGTGATTGGCGGCTCCCGAGGCTCTCCACTCAGGGTTTCGCGGCCCAGCTGGAGAGATACGGACTGCCTTTGAGGCTGACTCAACTCACCTGATTGGAGTTTTGCGGCTCTGTGAGGAGAAACCCCCCCCCTGAAATATTGGATTCATAACTCAGGAAGCAACGTACGCATTATGATTGCTCACTTTGCCTATGCCACACATATGCTATTTTATTAAGCAATGTTATGACAGGCAACTCGCCTTTTCCCAACAGCAATGACTAGAAAGGACACAGGGAGATAGTGTAAGATCACAACACTCCGATTATTTTTTTTAAAAAATAAAACATTGTGTGCATTAGTGCCTCATGCCAAATCAGACGGTTGGTCCACCTATTGCAGAGAGAGAGGGAAGGCAGGAAATAAAGACACGGACACAAAGCTTGGGTAGAACTAGGGCCTCTTTATTTATTTAACATGGGTAAAACATGCCACCCCAAGATCTGCAAGTGCAAAGTGTGGGGATATGACCATAATTTCTTGCAGGCAACTAGCCTGCTTTCAGGGTGAGCCACTCCACCAGGACAAGAAGGTGGGCTGAGTTCCCGCTCTCCTTGCCTAGGCTACACGTGAGTGCAAGGGGAGACCTCCTTGTGTCATCCCTACCTGGTGCCGCACAACTCCATGTAGGTGAGACAGGTTGTTCCCCAAAGGCAAACCATATCCTGGGTTGTGGGCTGCATTAGCCCCAGAGCAATGGGCCTCTGGACATGCCAGTCACCATAAAGGTGCCTGTGAGTGCAGAGCAAAACCTGTTTCCTGACAATTCCCACAGATCCCTGCCAAAAACCAATTCACCTAGTTCAGATGGCCCCACTTCTAAAGCCAATTATGCCCAGTGCAGAGTAGGCGGGGAAAAAACTGTACACAATGTCAATCCATGACCAGGTATAAATTCCTATCCAGCCCTCCTTAAAGGAGCGACTGGCTAATCCCACACTGGATACAGGGAGGGAGGGAGCCAGAAAGGAAAAGAGGCCGGATGTTCAGATGGAGCCAGCTTATAAAGCTCAGGCTCTGCCTCATCATGCTACAGGTGTGCTAGGCACGCATCGCAACATGGCTGATTTTCCTGCCTCCCTCCCCTTCACAAAAAACGTCCCCTTCCCCAGGCCATTCCAGCAGGGTGAGCGGGGGAATGGGCTTGTCTACATTGTCTCTCTAGGGTCTTAGAAAGGAGGCTTTTTCAGCCCTATCTGGAGATGACAAGGATTGAACCCTGGAACCTTTTGCATCCAAAATTTTAGGGGTGGGCGATCTGCCCACCACCTGACTTGCTTGGTGCTCAGTGAGCACTGCCTCCACACCTGCCGAGCTGGTCCGAAAGCAAGCGCCAGACGAAGTGCTCGCCAGACTTCCAGGTTCCTGGCACACGTTAAAAGTGGCCGCAATTTGCATAACTCGTGCAAATCGCAGCTGTTTTTAACGTATCTTACGCCATTTTCTACATAAAAAAACGTGGCACCGGGAACCCAGGAAGTCGCTTCTCCAGCTCCACTTGCCAGAAGGCGAGTCAAGCCTGGGAAGCAGGTAGGTTGAGTGGAGCTCGGGGGGGGGGGGTCGAGCCCAGCGAGTTCTCTGGACTTCCACCACCACCCAAGTCGAGCCCCACGCACATCCGTAATCCAAATTATGTGCTCTACCACTGAGGTGCCGTCCATTCCCATCTGCTCCCTCACCCCATCAATCTCAGATAGCTTCATATCTTCTAAGCAGATGTTCTCCATACCTGTGCAATCCTAACTGTGAGATGATGCCAAATGTATTATACATAGCACTGTTCTAAATTTTTCAATCTACTTATTTTTGACCATTTGATTGGGGGTAGGGGTTAAAAGAAACTGAACCTGAAAATTGTGGGAAGGGGTGAGAATTTCAGAGATATTTCTCTGAGTGCAGGGCCTCAGTTCATCTCCAGAGAGGCTGCAAGGACAGAACTGGGGGAAACGGTAAAAGAAAGAGCATACGCACCCCTCAGCCATTTCCTTGGAATAAGGTAAGCACTGGATGAAGCCCTGCACCCTGAGAAATTTCTCTGAAATTCTCAACATCCCAGTGAAAGAGGCATAAAAATGACTGCCTCTTTTTCAGGGAAGCAAAGAGGTTGCGGAAGGGCAGGTAGGTTTTCAGCACAACACTAAATAATCATATATGACCTGATTGGATGATGGTTTCCCCCAGACCCAGACCCTTGCCTGAAAAACAGATATGTTTTCCACTAGCAATGTATGAGAAATTTGTTTCAGTTCATTTTTGATCAGGATTTACCCAGTTTGCACCTTCCGGACCAAACACGGACTTGGACGCAATCTGTGGTCAGAGTCTGTACATTTCCAAGCATGTGATCTGACTTGCAGACCAAAATCAGCAACTGTGTTGTTTAGTTTGGGTTTTTTTTTTTAAAGCTGAAGTTGGCCCAAGTACTTATTGCAAAGATGAATGTTTACAAAACATTGTCTACTCCCTATGTCAAAATATTATCTGTGAACATTGTTTGTATCTCCTGTACTGTAGTTTGCCATTCCTCTTCAATATGTTCAGTGTGCATATGTGATTGAATTTAATGAACACCCTGGTTCAGAGGTTTTGCAGAAGACTGGAAAGGTCTGTGGTGTGCATTTTTCAAAAGGCATAAGTATTTGTAATATAAGCAGGAAGAAAAGGCCTTTAAAATTCATGGTGGTATTTTTCTATGGAACGTCTGTGATCATGCTGTCAATTATTAGAGCTGAAAGCACTAAAAGTGCTACCCTTTCCCAGAAACTCCCAAACTTTATAGGTATTTGGTATTAATTACTATGGACTGATGATGCATATGTAAATACTCCTTTATTCTCCAGATTCTGTCACACACTAGCATGACCAAGAGACGGGACCAAGGGGTGGGGAAATACAGATTGCAGGAGATTTGATGTAGCACAGGTGAAGGCAACCTGATGCCCTCCAGATGGTGGACTACAATTCCCCAGTCCCTGATTTTGGGCCAAGCTGGCTGGGGCTGATGGGAGTTACTGCCTAAACCATCTAAAGAGCACCAGGCTGCCTATCCCCTAATCTATTGACAGGGGATTTGTACTCTCCAAAGCTGCATCCATCTATGCATTACTTTACTTACTCCCATAAAAGTGAATAGATGCTGTTCAGTCTTACAGGGAACACTTGTGATAAGGAACAGCATGAACATAAGAACCTAAGAGCAGAATAAGAGCCATACTGGATCAGAGGAAGGGTCCCTCTTGTCCAGCATTCACACAGTGGTCAACCAGCTGCCCACAGGAAACCCACAAGCAGGAGATTGCAACAGCACCCTCCCACCCATGTTCCCCAGTAACTGATGTACATAGGCATACTGCCTCTGATACAGGCGGTACCATATAGCCATCAGGGCTAGTTGCCGTTGATAGCCTTCTCCTCCATGAATTTGTCCTGTCCCTTTTTGAAGCCATCCAAGTTGGTGGCCATCACTACATCTTGTGGAAGTGAATCCCATAGTTCAACTAAGTGCTGTGTGAAGAAGTCCTTCCTTTTATCTGTCCTGAATCTCCCACCAATCAGCTTCATGGGATGTCCCCCGGTTTTAGTGTTATGAGAGAGGGAGTAAAAATTTTCCCTATCCACTTTCTCCACACCACACATAATTTTGTACACCTCTATCATGTCTCCCCTTACTCACCTTTTTTCTAAGCTGAATGATCCCTGATGTTGTAACTTTCCCTCACAGGGAATTGCTCCAGCTACTTGATCATTTGAGTTGCTCTTTTCTGCACTTTTTCCAGCTCTACAATATCCTTTTTTAGGTGCAGTGATCAGAACTGCACACAGTATTCTAAGTGTGGCTTTGCCATAGATTTGTATAAGGGGAGTGTGATCTTGGCAGTTGTATTTTAAATTCCTTTCCTATTTATGCGTAACATGGAATTTGTCTTTTTCACAGCAGCTGCACACTGGGTTGACATTTTCATCGAGCTGTCAACCATTACCCCAAGATCTCTTTCTTGGTCAGTCACCGCTAGCATGACTGTAAGGGCTCATGCCACTCCTGGCACAGAGTTGATGTGAGCGTGAGTGTAATTTAGGGATGTATGAGAAATTAATTTCAGTAGGATTTACCCGGTTTGTTCCTTTAAGACTGAACACGGACTCATACACAATCTGTGGCCAAAGTCCATACATTTCCAAGCTCGCAATGTGATTTCCAGACCACAAAAAAAATAATGGAAAAAAATACATTCAACAGCATGTGTACATTTGAAAAGTGTACATGAAAAAACTCATTTTTTCAGAAAGTGCACACACTCTAATCCAGTGATGGCGAACCTTTTTGAGCCCGAGTGCCCAAACTGCAACACAAAACCAACTTATTTATTTCAAAGTGCCAACACTGCAATTAAACCTGAATACCGAGGTTTTAGTTTTAGAAAAACAACTCATACAGTTGTCCGAACTAATTAACATCTTTTGTCTTTAAAGAAAAACACAATAACAGAGCTTTCAATGATACAAATAGTTTTTTGTTGAAAAAAAAATCAACTCAAAAAATTATTATAGTACTACATTGTACACATAGCCTGAAGGGAATTTATACAAACTTTTTAAATAATTAGGCACATGTATTTTTGGATAAGGGATTCTCAACTTGTAATATGATTATATGCCAGACTTAAATTGTATGGGGCAAGCTTTACTCCGGGTCCTATCCCTGCTTCTACAGGGTGTTGGATTAGTAAAAGTCAACCTGTACTAGGATGAGCAAGATAAACAAGAAAACTAAACGTGCTTAACAAGGGGACAAGGGGAGGTTAGGGGATGTTGACCTGGTGCTGAATGGGGTACATCTACCCCTGAAGGACCAGGTCTGCAGCTTGGGGGTCATTCTAGACTCCCAGCTGTCCATGGAGGCTCAGGTGGCAGCTGTGAGCCGGGCAGCGCTGTATCAACTCCATCTGATACGGCAGCTGCGCCCCTACCTTCGTAATCATCTGCTCCCATCAGTGGTTCATGCCTTGGTCTCCTCTTGCCTAGACTACTGTAATGCGCTCTACGTGGGGTTACCCTTGAAGACGGTTCGGAAGCTACAGCTGGTACAGAACGCGGCGGCTCGCCTGGTTAAAGGCCGCCGCCGGCGGGATCACATCACGCCAGTGCTGAAGGAGTTGCACTGGCTACCAGTTGCTTGCCGAGCCAAATTCAAGGTGTTGGTTTTGACCTTTAAAACCCTATACGGCTCCGGTCCAGTCTATCTCAAGGAGCGTCTCCAGCAGCACCAAGTGGGCTGCTCAACAAGATCTGCCACGGATGGCCTTCTCCTTGTCCCTTCAGCCAGAGCAGCTAGACTGGTGGGGACGAGGAAGAGGGCCTTTTCTGTGGCGGCCCCCATACTGTGGAACTCTCTCCGCCATGCCCCCTCTCTGATGAGCTTCCGTTGCTCATTAAAAACCTGGTTGTTCAGGCGGGAATATGGGGTGGGTTAAGATTTTAAAACTTTTATATTGTTTAAATGTATTTTATTGCTTTTATTCTGTGTACATCGCCCAGGGTGGCCGGTTGCCGGCCAGATGGGCGATAAATAAATATTAATAATAAATAAATAAATAAATAAATAAATAATAACACATTTTAAACACTTTATGTCTTGGACTGCAAACACTGCATTAGGTAAAAGTTTGCATTGGGCATGCTTTTGCACAATTAATGTGATTTTTGCTATTGCATGTGTGCTGATAATTTGTCAAACCTTGGCTCATACTCCGTTAGTTTGAGAGCAACACATGCAGCACTCAGGTCAACTGTTAGGGCTTTACATCCAAGCCATGCTCTGTGCATCATTCTTCAAAATCTTTTAAATGTGATAACAATAATGTAGAAAAGAATTCTGTAACAGGAATTCTAGAATAAAATCATTCTGTTCCACACTGTGAGAAAGAACAAGATAATTAGTGTTTTGCAGAAGGGGACGGTCTTTTTGCGATCTGGTGACCAATGGCTCGAGTGCCCACAGAGAGGTCCCTGCGTGCCAGCTGTGGCACCCGTGCCATAGGTTCGCCATCACTGCTCTAATCAATGGGGAAATATTGCACACATTTTAAAGATGTACACAATTGATGCATACATTTGGAAAAAAAACATGCATGAAAATATGCACAGATTTTTATTCAAAAAGAAAAAAAGCTTTCAATCTGTTACTGTCTTGAGTCAGAATGAGCATTGAGATTCGGAGAACTTCAGTGAGCTTGAGTTTTTCTGATTTGCACATCGTGTGTGTGTGTGTGTGTGTGCGTGCACGCAAACTGCCTAGTCCCCAAGCAGAGCTTTTTGCAATGCATACGCTCTCCAAATATATGCCACTCATCAGATAGAGGCTGCTTCATTTATTTGAGGGTTTATTTTCTTATGCCAAAGCCCAGAGAATGGCTTGAAGGCTTATAATAGAGTTTTCCTTCTGAAGTTAACAGGTTTGGCCGTATAGACCACCTGAATGGGAGATATCTTGGAAGCCGTAAGTCAGCTGCACTGAGCTTTTTGGGATGTAAGTGACATAAATGGAGGGGGGGATTATTGTATTTGGACCTGGAGGTTTGTAGGATTAAAGCCACTACATTTTCATATATTTTCGCTTCCCAAATTAGAGTTTGTTCACACTGTCCAATAAATATAATTTCCCTTAACAAGAGATTCTCATCATTTAGATCAGGGATCTCCAACCTTGGGTCCCCAGATTTTTCTGGCCTACAGCTCCCAGAATCCCTTGCCATTAGCCATGCTGGCTGGGTATGCTGGGAGCTGTAGGCCAGCAACATCTGGGGACCAAAGGTTGGAGAGCCCTGATTTAGATTAATATTGATTCTCATCATTTCAATTTTATTTTCATTTCCAGACTATTGTCACACACACACACACACACACACACACACCATACTTGTAGTTCAGTTCTTATAGGTTTGTGCTACCATGTAATTTGTTGGTTTGTGTAGGGATGGGTGATAAAATTGTTCATTTCACATTTCAAATCCATGTTTCTGGAGCCTAACTATGAACCAAAACCGAGATAGACATCATAATCCAAATTTCACAAAGTTTCTGAAATTTTGTGATGCACACTAGCACTTCACAAAAGAAGTGGATACAAAAATGCATACATTTGAAAAAGTGCATACAAAAAATCATGTATTTGGGGAAATGCACACAGAAACAATCATTTGTAAAATGTGTGCATTTGAAACAGTGCATAGAAAAATGTATACATTGCAATGTGTATAGTAAAACTATGGAATTTGCTGCCACAATTCTCCTAGTTGGATACATTGTGTGGGGTGCAGGGGTACTGTGCACCTATGGGGATCTGTGAGTTGTTCTACACTGCACCCCTGCACCCCACACGATGTGTCAAAGTAGGAGAATTGAGAGATCTGCAAAAGTGGAACAGTCTATTCATGGGGAGGATGCTTTTGTGTACATTTCTTCTAATATATGCGTTTTTGTATGCATTTATGCCTAATAGGTTGGGTGTGTGTGTGCAAGCAACTTTTGTAATATCATGCATATTTATTTTATCTAATATATGCATTTTTGTATGCATTTTCGGATTAGAGAACTGCATTGCAAAATTTGGAAAAGTGTGAGTTTTGCAGAATAACTGAGTTTCGATTTGCATAGTGGTCCAAAACTGCAAAATTAAGTAAGTTTACATTAAAATGTAAACTGAACGAAATTTTCCCCCATCCCTGGTTGGGACATACTGGAAGGAATCAACACCGGAGCCAGGAGCCACAAAGAGCTCCAGGAGCAGAACCCAAGGCAGGTCCACAAACACTTGAGGTCCAAATAAATAGCAGCATGATGCCCCTGGGATTCCCAGCAGTGAAGCCAAGACTGAAGCTCCAGCCAGCAGGTTGAAACATGGTTCCAGTCTTCTGGCTGGAACCAGGAATGAAGGCAGCAAGTCTGGCAAGTCAGACTGGTCAATAGGCAAGAGCAAGACCTCAAAATAACAACAGCTTGGAGACCTAACCCAACAGCCCGTCCACTGGGAATGGTTGGACCTGCAAAGCCTCCCTGTATTTCCCTGGTGACTGCAGTTGGTCAGTGTTCAACGGGTGGAAGGACTGAGGTTCTGAAAGAAAAAGGGCCAGAAAGATCCAGCCAGTGAATTCCATCACAACTAGGGATGGACGAATTTGTCGGTTTTGGTTCATCTCAGTTACTTAATCCCCCCCACCCCCAGCTTAAATTCAATTTGGCCTGAACCTTCAGGATTTTTCCAATATGATGTCTAGTTTATGACAAACTCTTAATGCATGAACCTTTCTTTTGCATTTTTTGTGCATTTCTCCTAATACATGAATTTTTGTGTGCACGTTCCCCTAATATACACTTTTTGGTATGCATTTTTTATTAGAGAAATTCAAAGAAGTGCAAATTTCTAAGGATGAGTTTCAGTTAGCATATTGGTTCACAAGCCTGAAATTAGTTAAGTTAGCAATGAGATTTTGAACCAAACACATTTCTCCCTCATCCCTAAACCAGCACTCTTCTGAAATCAGGTTTATGATGTGTGTATTTATCTGAGGCTGTACGATTTAATTTACTTTGTACAAATCTGATCTTGTTTACTTCAGAAATGACTTTGCTGAAAACTGGCAGTGATAACTGCAGAATAGTGGAGAGCTGGAAGGGAGCTCACTCCGCTTTACATTTACAATAGACCCTCTTGTTTTGACCACCAGTAGCCGTCATTACCCCCCCATCTTTTCCAAGCCAATCTGGCTTTCCCCCCTCTTTTCCTTTTCCTTCCCCCCCCTTTTTTTTGTCAGTCTTGTTCAAGAGCTTTGTTAATTCTCCGCCACGAAAATGGAAGTTTCATACACATTGACATAATTAATGAAGAGGCAGGCAGCATGCTCTACCAATTAACACCACAGGGAAAAGCAAAATTGGCTTCCTCCTCGCACGTTGTGCCAAAGTTAAGGACTGTAACACACAGCAAATAAATAGAGATGCTTTTAATGAGCTGCAAGATCGAGCCGCGGAGCTCAGGAGCTTAGGAAGGATGTTGGGTAAACACTGCCAACTATTTAGACTGTTAAGAGTAATTGATGAGCTTAGTTAAAAGTTTTAGGTGGTGGGTGGGATTGGATAGGGGGGATTGTCAAGGGTTTAGTTTCATTTACTGTATGTATTTTTTCTTGCTTTCTTGCCAGCTTGATATTAATGAATGCTCGTGGAATCTGGGAAATAATATCAGTTGGTCCCTTCACTTTTTTTTAGGTGTACACCTATGACTTTTTTTTAAATCATAAAACTAAAAATGTAAAGGGTTAATGCAACAAAGAAGCATATCATACAAGTGCATTCCTCTAACATCTGGGATTGGCTTTGACTCCAGCCCTTTCCAGATGTTATATCTGTGCAGAAACCATGCATGCAGGCTGGGTAGGGGCAGCATCACAGCGGTAGACTTGACCTATGGGCCAGAAATTAGCCTACATGCTAGGGATGTGTGAATCAGCAAAACTCAAGCTTGCTGAAGTTCTCCAAATTCGATCTCAAGGCTAGTGCCGACTGGAGTCTGTATCAGATAGAAAGCATTGTGTGTGTGTGTTTTTTCTTTTTGCATGAAGATGTTTACTTATTTTTGTTAGGACATTTTTTGGGGTGGTGGGGTCCATGAATCACATTGCAACCTCAGAAATGTACAGACTTCAACTACAGATTGTGTCTGAGTCCATGTTTGGTCTGGACCTGGGTAAATGTGAACGGGGTAAATCCTGATCAAAAATGAATTGAAACAAATTTCTCATACATCCCTAGGTACACTTGTAAATGCATGTGTTTCCAGCAGGGACAATGGAAGCATTTTTAAGGTGAGCTTAGTGGTGGGCGATCCTCCCACCACCTGACTCGCAATGCACTCAGCGAGTGCTGCTGCCGCGCCCACCAAGCCATGCTGAAAGTGTGTGCCAGCCGAGACGCTCGCCGGACTTCTGGGTTCCCGCTGGAGTGTTTTTTACTTAGAAAATGGTGTACGGTTTGTTAAAAATGGCCATGATTTCCATAACTAGCACAAATCACGGCTGCTTTTAAACATATCTTACGCCATTTTCTATGTAAAAAGCGCTCTGGCGGGAACCCAGAAGTTGCTTCCACGGCTTGGCTCAGGAGAACGCGAGTCGAGCTGGGGTAGCAGGTAGGCCGAGCGGAGCTCAGGGGGTCGAGCCCAGCGAGTTCTCCAGACTTTCACACACACACACCCGAACGAGATCCGCACACATCCCTAGCACCGTGAGCTCAAGGGGAACCAATAGGTTATATCTAGCTGCTCCTGGATGGAAATACTTCCAGAGCTGGGTCTTTGTGTTATCAGTAGCCAGGTTCTGGTCATGTCTGTGTGCTTTTTCAGCCTCTCTAAATGTCAGCTTGCCAGTCTTGTCTACCCATCTTCCTGTTTCTTTAGTTCAGCTTGCCTTTTGGCTAGATGCTCCCCAGCATTCCTGGGGAGCATCCAGACTCTCTTGGATGGACTCCTCAGCTTGGACTTTGGACTTTGGCCTGTGATTGATTCATCCGTTGTTGCTTTTCCTCTCTATTGACAACCTTCTTGCTTGAAGAAATTCCTGAGGTGTTGTTGTTGTTCTCGTTGTTGACTTAGAACATTAGGGGGCCATGATCCTTCTTTATCTTGGTCACAGCTAACTCAATACATTTTGATGATGTATTCATGTGGATTTGTAGCTGTTTTCAAATGATGCTAGCAATACTAATTTTATTTTTGGCTCCCTTAGCTGTTTTCTTTAGTTTTCCCTCCTTTATCCATTTTAGTTCATACCACCTACCGTCAAATTGTCATTTTTCCCTTTCCTTTTTCCTCCCTTTCCCTCAAATTCTTTCTACCCCCATATTCTTACTCAGGGATTCTTACTTAGACTGTGTATAAATTAGGACAGTGCTGGGCATGGCATCTGTTGCTTTAACTCTAGGACACCAAAGCAGTCTAGAGATGGGCAAGAATTTTTTTTCAGTTCAAGAGCTTAGCAAAATGCAGAGATTTCCTCATTGATGTGATAGAATGAACTTGAGATTAAAACTAGCATTGTGCTGAATTTTTCGATCTATTTATTTTCAACCATTAGTGGTGGCGGGGGGGGAGGGTTAAAAGAAACTGCACCAGAAAATTGTGGGAAGGGGTGAGAATTTT
This sequence comes from Shinisaurus crocodilurus, assembly GCA_021292165.1. Lineage (NCBI taxonomy): Eukaryota > Metazoa > Chordata > Lepidosauria > Squamata > Shinisauridae > Shinisaurus > Shinisaurus crocodilurus. The sequence continues at coordinate 67,316,749 of CM037882.1, forward strand.
GGAGAATTTTTTTCAGGGCTTCAGCGCTTACCTTACTGTAAGGAGGTGGCTGAGGGGTGTGTGTGCTCTTTCTTGTACTGTTTCCCCCTTGTTCTGTCCTTGTAGCCTCTCCATCTGATTGAGCTTCTTCGAAAGTGCCCTAGAGGACTTAGCCAGGATTCCTCCCTCCCTTGGGGCTTCCCTGTGCTGCTGCCTGGTGGGTGCCTGAAAGCTGAGCAAGAGGCATTTTTGGCTTTGCTTTGTTGTTATTAAACTCCTTTTAACAACATGAACTAGAAGCAGAAGCAGAAGCAGAAGAAGAGGAAGAAGAAGACCTTGCTTAGTTTTCAGCACTCATCAAGCAGCAGCAGTGGAAAGCCCCAAGGAAGGAAGTCCTAGCTTAGTCTTCTAGGGGGGGATTTCCAAGAAGCTAAGAACATAAGAAGAGCCCTGCTGGATCAAACCAAGGGTCTATCTAGTCTGGCATTCTGTTAACGCAGTGGCCAACCAGCTGCCCTGAGAAACCCATAAGCATAACATGAGTGCAACAGCACCTTCCCACCCCATGTTCCCCAGCAACTGGAGTGCATAGGCATACTGCCACTGATACTGGAAGTCCATGCAGTTGGAGAGGCTGCAAGCACAGAATGGGGGGAAATGGTAAAATAAAGAGCACACCCACCCCTCAGCCACCTCCTTACAGAGTGGTAAGCACCAAAGCCCTACTCCCTGAGAAATGTCTCCAGAATTCTCAACATCCCAACGAAAGAGGCAGAAAAATGAAAGAAATTTCTCCAAAATTCTCAACATCCCAGAAAGAGACGAGCCAAGCCAAGCCAAGCCGGGCCGGGGAAAGGAACCTCCGGTTTCTGGCACTACATTCTTTACATAAAAAACAGCATAAACTACGTTAAAATCACCGTGATTTGCATAACCGGCACTATGGTTTTTTACATTAAAAACAACATAAAATACATTAGAACAGTGGTCCCACCTTTTTCGAGTGCGACCCCTTTGTATGCAAGTACGGGGACCCTACCACATTGCATAAATTGCATTTGTGGGGTATGGTTTTTTTGAAATTTTAATTAACAATATTCATAAAGGTGGTATAAGCAATTTAAGGTAATTTTCTGAATATTTCGTTTTTTTCATGGGTACAGATTTGAAAATATAAAAAAAAGATTTTTGAGGAAAACAATTTCTTTTTGTATTTCTATTGTTGTACTTGCTCACCTGCCCTTCCTCTCTTTGGACTCTGGATGTTAGTGGAAATAGGGCCCAACAGGGAGCAGGCAAGTGAGCGGATTTATTTGACTAGCAGCCAGCTTTGTATCAGAAAGGAGAAGACATGTTTATTTGTTTATTTATTTATTTTATTTGTTATATTTATACCCCACCTTTTTTCCTGCAAGGAACCCAAGGGGGCTTACATAATCCTCCTCCTCCTCTCCACTTTATCCTCACAACAACCCTGTGAGGTAGGTTAGGCTGCGAGTAAATGACTGGCTCAAAGTAACCCAGTGAGTTACATGGCCAAGTGGGGACTAGAACCCGGATATCCCAAGACCCAGTCCAACACTCTCACAATTACGCCACACTGGCTCTCTGTTCTGCTGGAGACAGCTAAAAATAGTTCTGCAATAGCCACAGAAGCAAGTGAAATGAAATTCATTCACACAGTCTCTCTCACTCTCTCTCTCACACACACACTTCATTTTCACTCAGAAGAAGCCATAGTTCAGTGAAACTCTTCCCAATGAGTGTGTCAAAAAATACCATAACGTGAGCTCTCCAAGTGGTGTTAAGTACCTTCTCCCAACAGAATTATAGCCAGCAGCATGCCTCACTGCTTTGCATTGGGGCTGCCAAAATCTCGAAGGGCTAAGGAGGAAGTAAGCACACTTGCCTTTGTGCAAATAATCAAGTCACCCAGGTCGTCCTCGTGCTGCCGCTCCCCCTCCCCCAGCTGGCTGCGTCTGAGAAGGAAGGGCTGGGTGGAATGCCCCCCCTCCCCTCACCCCTGGACGCTGCCGCGACCACCTCCCCTTTCCAGCCCAACAACAGCTCAATCTGCCCCCTCCTCCAACTCGTTCTTACAGAGATCTTCAACAGCAGCAGCAGCAGCAGCAGGAGGAAGAAGCGCGTGTTGGCGGCAACTGCAGGCAGCGTCGTCTCCTCTCTCTCTCTCTCTCTCTCTCTCTCTACCACACACACACAAGCATAGTTTGCGGCATGACAGCGACTACTCACTCATCACTCCTCATTCCGACAAGAGAAAGCACAGGCGAAGAGGTGTGGCGGAAATGCAGCAGCGGCTTTCTAAGGCTTGCCCTATAAGCACCGTTAGGCACGCGAGGCTCTCTCCTTCTCCAGCAATGGATTGCAAGCTGGTTTGTAGGAAAATACCTCCCCCCCCTCCCCTTTAGTATAGTGGCTCTGGCGACCCCAAGAAGCATGTACCCCTTGGGGGTCCGCCCCAGGTGGAAACGTTGCGTGACAACACGATTGCATAGTTTGCATACACCATGCAAATTGCGGTTGTTCTAATATATTGTACACTGTTTTTAATGTAAAAAATGTAGCGCCGGGGACCCAGATGTCCAGCGAGTGCCTCAGTTGGCGCTCGGGTTGGCTTGCCCAGCAACGGCACTCACTGAGTGCCCCGCAAGCTGAGCGTTAGGCTTAGCACCCATCCCTATTAGCAGTGCCTAAAAGTAGAGGTTCTTAATATTGCCTCTATCTGGTCATGGGGTTCCCCCCCCCATTTTTTTTAACAACTGCTGGAGATATGAAGGCTTCAACCTGGGACCTGTACCCTTGCACAACGTGTGCACTACCACTATGGTCCCTCCATTGAAAGGGAGCAAAGGAGAGAGAGAAGTACCAGGGTGTAAGAAAGTGTTGGTAGGGGCCGATTGTGTGCAAGGCCCTTGTAATCTAGGAATGAAGAAGAGTCCTGAGCTCTTCTCACCCAGCAATATGTTGCAAATCAGAGAAGCCAGGTTGTTTGCCGAGTCCCTCTTCAGGGAACATAGACCTGGCCAAGAGCACTCAGACTCAGGCCCCTGGTGACTACGATTATTATTTTTTATGTCACAATCTGAGTGGCTTGACATATTTCATCATCAGATAACTGGCCAGGTGTTCGAGGAGTAGCCCTTGCCCTTTTATCCCCCCAAAGGGACAATCCCCATTTGGCGCTATCCCTTTCCCTGGGGAATGTGCTGAACCACAGGCCTGGGCCTGTAAAGAGGCAATACTCTCTGTCTCCAGGAGTCTCTCAGGGGTGGCACAGGTAGCTGGCAGGCAGCAAGATTGCAGGATACCCTGGCAGACGACTTGGGAGCCTGGTCTCGTTCTCTTCCTCTCCAAGCAGGGGGTGATGGCAGGAGGGGGGGGAGAGAAACAGACTTGTGAAACAGGACGATAATGACAATGATATGGAAGAATTCTCTCCCTTTCACCTCCTTCACTTATTTCATATGACAACCTCCCCTTCCTTTCTTTGCAATCCAAACATTGTGGTCAATATGCAATTAATAAGTTCTAAGTGTCCATCATTCTACCTTTGCTATGTAGGTAGTGGATGTGCCAGCTCTAATCGCTAATAAATCCATCAGCTTTGAGGGTTTTCCTGCTCACTTCTACTTAACTGTGAGTGTATGTGACAGCCTGTGGTTCTCGCAGAACGAATTGTCCCCAGTGGAAAGTTGGCAGCATGGGAAAGTGACAACTTAATGGAAGTTAAAACACTCTAATGGCAGCGTCTGGCAAAAGTAGCGGGGAAGTCATCCCCAGTATGTGCACCAGCTTTTGAGAATGTCTCTTTGCATTGCCAGCTCCAGGTGAGATGTTACAGCTTTCTGAAGCTCGTGTTTACAGGTATATATTAAATGAAATGCAATACTCTAAGATACAGTTCACTTGACCAGTATGATTCTGGGTTCAGGAAATCCCCTGTAACTCTACTATCATACCTTTACAGACATTAGAGCATTAGAAAGTTATTTAAATGTGTTTATTTTGAAAGCTATTTAAACACATAAGTTTACCTATAATAGGGACGGACACATCTGTCAATTCCATTTTTTCTTACTTCCTTATTTTTTTATCTTAAATTCGGTTAATCCCAAAACTTGACAATTTTTCCAATCTTAAATTCAGTTTGTCCCAAAGATTGAGATTTTTTTTAAAAACGTGTGCATGAATATTTGTACATGTTTTTGTGTGCATTTGCGCATGTAAAGGGGGAAATAACGAGTCGAGACAGTAAGTATGGTATAAATTAGGGCCACATTTATTGTATAATCAAAATCTGCAAAGGGAAGAAGTGTGGGTCACTAACTATACTGGCCAGTGGCCAATAGAGGTCATTTGGGCAACACATCCAACCATGAGGGGCGGTGCCTGTAAATCACCCCACCCCCAGTTTTAAACCATCCTGGTGCTGGGATGCTTTCCCAAACGTCAACACCACATGGAGCCGCAAAACTCCGAGGGGGCAAGGTGCGTCAGCTTCAAAGGCGATCCTCCTTATCTCCCACACTGGGCTGTGAAACCCTGAGCGGGGAGCCTCGGGTCTCGGCAGTCACCTAAAAGTGCCATCGGATGCTCACCAACCCTAAGGTCCCCACTGCCTATTCCCACACTTACCAGCCAAATGTGACTGAAGTAAGCAAAACCAGTGCAATTCAATCCCAGACCCTGCATCACAGTGTAGAGTAGGCGAAACATGCACATTGCCCCTTAGGCCAATCGAAGGCAATGAGCCAAAATTCCTACTTGGCCCCCAAACAGGTGACCAGCGGAACCCGCACTGCTAACAGGGAGGGAGGGAGCCGCAAAAGAAAGAGGCCGAGGCTGGGGCAGCTGGGCCTAATATCGTCCCTGGCGCCCCACCCTCAAACAGCCTCATTGGAGGATGAGATCACCTGATAGTGATCTCACTCTCATTCCCCCCCCCCACAAAATTCTCCATGCCCAAAATTACTACACATAGTTGAGGGAAGGGTATTCTTTTTGTACTTGCACTTTTTTTTTTTACACATTTTTGCCAATATACACATTTTACAAGCAAGGTTCTGAAAATAAAGAACTTTTGAACATCATTTACATTAATATATTTATTTATTTATTTATTATATTTATTATATTTATGAATCGCCCATCTGGCCAGACATCCGGCCACTCTGAGCGATGTACAATGCAATAAAATACAGGGGGAGGGGGGAAACACACACACACACACATTAATATATGCATTTTTTGTGCACTTTCCCTAATATACACCTTTTTGTACACCTTTTTTAATTGGAGAACTTCACTACACAATTTGGAGAAGTGCACATTTCAAGGGATGACTGAGTTTTGGTTCATATGTTGACTCAAAAGTGAGAAATCATATGAGTTTGTATCAAAATGCAGCTGAACACATTTCTCTCCCATCCCAAGTTTACCTATGAAATAGAAGATGGGCAAACAATCTTCCTGTAGAATTCAACTCACTGAACCTCTGTCAGTAACTGTCATCTGTGTCATTTTCCCTTTCCTGCCTCACTAAAAGTCCTCTTTGGTTTTTAAATTAAGGAGCTCTGTCTGACCAAGTGCAATACGCACCAGTGTGCATACAGGAGGTAGAAAGGATCCATTTGATGGCTACAGCAGAAACAACTTTCTGATTCATGGGAATTCCCTCCAAATTTTGCCTGAGGTGAAGTGTAGGACAGGGAGAACCAAGGATGCTGGAACTCACCGAAATTCTCTGAATGTCACATCAAAGCTTGGTTTGGCTTTCTCCCTTTCTCATTTGCAACTGGTTTTGTTTACTTGCTTTTTAAAATTCATTCAAATGGGAGAACTGCACATTTTGAAAGGGAAGTTCACATAAGTAAAGTGCACATTTTGCAAAAGTGAACACAAATTCAGGAATGTGCAAACATTTCCAGGGACCATGTTCTCCTGTTCACATTCACATTTGGGGTTGCAAAGTGGACATTTTCGAGTGATTTTTGAACTGAAACAAAATTCTCCTACATCCCACTGCTCAAGTGAAACAACTGAAAGATTTTGAGAAAAGAAAATGGTTTCTGATCAGAATAGGAAAACATCTCAGGGGAGGGATTCTGCCTATTACTTTCAGGGGCCTACACACATATATGCAATGACTGGGTGCACATGACACGGTAAGCCATGGTGGTTTGTGTGAGCCATGTTTGTTTCAGAGTGACTTGTCGTATTGTCTGAACCCAACCAGAGTGGCCTGTGGTTAACAAACCACATTGATGGGATCTGGACTGGCAGTGACTGATCAGGAAAGAGATCTCAGGGTCAGGGTTGATAGTTCAATGAAAAGTAGTGTGCAGTAGCTCTGAAACAAACAAACAACAAACAAACAGAAAATCCATGGTAGGATTCATTAGGAAAGAAATTGAAAATTCAGCTGCCAATATAATAATGTCTTTATACAAATCTATGGTGTGACCACAATTGGAATACTTTGCACAGTTCTGGTCATTACTCCTCAAAAAGTGTTGCGAGTGTTTGGGTGAGATAAAGAAGAGTCAGACACAGAGTATATGGTTTCAAATCAGGGCCACATTTATTGAATTGAAGATCTGTGAAGGGCAAAGTGCGGTTCTAATCTAGCCCGGCCATTGGCCGGGGAAAAACCAATATTTTAAATAATTTGGTGAATACATCCTAACCGCACCGGAGGCGGGTTGGTCCGCCCCCGGCCAGTTGCCCTCCATGTGGAGCTGGAGGGCCTTACCATCGTCGCCTTACTTTGATGCCTCCAGGCACCTAATGTAGGCGAGAAAGGCAAAACCCCAAAGGCATCCCAATCTCCCTCCTGCTAAGCGCCGGAAAACAGCAGCAAAAGAGACCGTGGGCGGGAACCCAGGTGCCTAAATAAGCCTTTTCCTGTGTCCCCGCCTTAGTTGAGCCATTGGCTCAGTACCTGTGACCAACCTGACCTGTTACCTGACTCCTCTCTCCTCCCCCACTCGCAAATCTTCTCCCTGTCCCCAAGTGAGGGGCTAGTGGAAGTCTGTTTTGTAGAACTGGAAAAGGTGCAGAAAAAGGCAAGTAAGGCTGCAGTCCTATACCTTTTTACCTGGGAGTAAACCCCATTACATTTAATGGGACTTGCTTCTGAGTAGAAATGCAGAAAATAGCAAGTTAAAATAATCAAGGGACTGGAGAAACTCCCTGGTGAGGAAAGGTTACAATATTTAGGTCTTTAAAAAAGGCAAGCAAGTGAGGGTGTGCATGATAAAGGTGTATACCATTATGCATGACATGGAAAAAGTGGATAGTTTCTCTCGAAATACTAGAACCAGGGTCATCCAATGAAGCAGAATGGTGGGAGATTCAGGGCAGAAAAAAGGAAGTACATCTTCACACAGCACATAGTGAAACAATGGAATTTGATTCCATCCATGAGATATAGTGATAGCCACCAACATGGGCAGCTGTAAAAAAAAGTATTAGATAAATTTGTGGAGGGTAAGGATATCAATTGCTACCATCACAGTGGGTTATAGACTTCCTCCAGGATCAGAGGCTGTATACTAGCAGCATAAAAGTTGCAGGGAAGAACAGCAGGAGAGGGATGTCCTGCTTATGGGTTTCCCATAGGCATCTGGTTGGTCACTGTGAGACACAGGATCCTGGATCAGAGAGGATTTTGGTCTTGTCCACCCAGCCTTTTCTTATGTTATATTCTTCAGTCTGGCCCATGGCTCAGTCTGATGCACAACACAGCAGCTAGGCTGCTAGCTGATACAGTATTGGGATCATATTAAACTTGTCTTGAAAGACCAGCATTGGCTTCTGGAGCTTTTGTAGCTCAATCCAGGGTGTTGGTTTTAATCTTTAAAGCCCTAAACAGCTTATGACCTGGCTATCTAAGGGACCACCTGTCTCATTATACACCTGTCTGGAAGCAAAAGGGTTACTATGAAGTTTTGCCTTAAGTGTCCCCTTAGGCTGCATCTGGATGGTCTACTTTGAGCAGAACCAGGATGAATTTATAGGTGCAGAGGAAGACTTCCAGATTCCACCCTGTTTTATTGGGAACTAGCAAGGCTAGTGTGATATCCAAGCCTAACAAAGTGACATACATTTATGGGGAACTACACATTCCTATTAATTTCCTGACTGAGTCAGGATCAGGTAGGGATGTACGGACTTTATTAAATCTGTTCTGTGCTTCTGTCTTCATTTTGCAGATTGTCAGGTGTCTTTCATTCATTATTCCTCTCATTGACGGTATCGGATTTTGCACGAATGCATTCGTACGCATTTGTGCAAATTTGCACTTCTGAAAATGCACCCCCCAAAAAATATGCAAATCTCCCCAAAATGTGCATTTTCATGCTTTAGTCTATGGGGAGACATTGTTGTTCCTACAGTAGGTCAGACAGAGACCAGCCAGGCCGGAGTGTGTTTGGGGTGGTGCAAACACCACTAAGTGCAGCCTGACCCAGCTGGGCAGCCTTACCAATCAGCGCCTGCTCAAAAGGCAGGTCCCAAACACACTCAGATGCTGGAAGCAATTGTTTGCTGATACAGCTTCAGCCAGATGCCTTGACACCCCTGAACTCAGACTTGTGCCTTTGAACCTCAAAACGACCTTGATGACGCTTTTGCCTGCTCGTCAACTGGTTTCTGTTTGCTGCTTTTCGGACGTATATATTTTGGCTTCGACCCTTGGACTGTGATAACGACAATGGCTTATCTTTGTACTAGATGGATTTACGACAGACATGCACATTTTCTGTTGCTGGTTTTTTCATATTTTTCTATGATAACGTTTGCATAAAATTATGGAAAGTGAAAAAATAGATCCACAAGTCTGCAGAATCCATATGACTTGGGAAAAGCCTGTCCTCTGCAGAACCCACAGGTCAGATTCATAGCAATCTGAACTCATTTGAATCCATTCCAGATTTCTCTGGCATCTCTAGCATCAGGCTGAGAGTCTGGAAATTCCATGAAAATCCAGTACCCAAACCCATGCCAACATATTTATCTGTGGAATCTGTTCTGGGTCTTGAGGACAAACACCCATCATAGATTCATAGATTCATAGATCATAGAGTTGGAAGGGGCCTACAAGGCCATCGAGTTCAACCCCCTGCTCAATGCAGGAAACTAGAGGAGGGGTCTCCCATCCAAGTAACAACCAGGCCTGACCCTGCTTAGCTTTCCAAACTCAGACAAGCTGAGCCAGCATGAGCAACAAAATAGAATTTCCAGGACAGCCTGGCCTGAAAGAGACCTCTGTTATAAACCTTTCAGACAACGAAAGAGATGGTCTGGAAGCCAGTCAGGGCCTGATACAGAATCCGCTTTCACTTCTGCAGCTAGGCAAAGTATTCAATTTCCTTGTCCAGCTTTTCTCTGTTTTCCTTTTGAAGCAAAGTGATGCTGTTAAGGAGAAGAGAGCTGATTAATTACTAGCTTCCTTTCTGCTGAACAGAAGTAAGGAGTCCGTCATCACTCTCCAGGAGATTTTTCTACCTTTAAAGCTACCAGATAATTCATGGTATTGACCAATTTTACCTTGTCTTCCAAAGACGGATGCTGCTAATGTTAATGATATTTCATTTTCTTGGCTTAAAAAAAAGAAAAGAACACCACTCATGATCCAGGCAAAGTTAAGCATTGTTAAATCCCCATAGGTTTTAATCAGCAAGTTAAGCATGAACTAAAATGTCTCCCAATGAAATAAATTGGATTAAATGTGTTCATCTTTAGCTCTACGTTTTTTTTTTTATTGGCACAACTGAAATCAACAACAACAACAACAACAACAATAATAATAATAATATTAATAATAATAATGAGCAGGATTAGTACTACGCCACACTACGCCACACTGTGCCACACAAGAGCCAGTGTGGTGTAGTGGTTAGAGTGTTGGACTGGGACTTGGGAGATCTGGGTTCTAGTCCCTGCTCGGCCATGAAACTCACTGGGTGACTTTGGGCCAGTCACTGACTCTCAGCCTAATCTACCTCACAGGGTTGTTGTGAGGATAAAATGGAGAGGAGGATTATGTAAGCCGCCTTGGGTTCCTTGAAGGAAAAAAGGCGGGGTATAAATATAATAAATAAAAATAAATATAATGTCTGTCATAGGTGCTAGGATGCCTTAGACTGACCATGGCACCAAGCCACAAGTTCATAGGTTCTGACATGAGTATAGGTATCACACAAAGGGGCCATCATTTCCCTAATGTATCTCTAACATACAGACTTGGCGAAATTAACGCATCATGCATTTAAATACAGCGAGTCAAACCAATTGCATGGCAATTCTAAACATGAGTAGTTGCTCACACATAGCCTTTTATCTACAGATGTCTGTGCTCAACATGTGGCTGTTGGGGATTGGGTTAGCTTGACTGTGTGACATTGAGCCCAGGCGAGGCAGTGCAACCCTGCTCCTTCTTACTCATGTGAATACCCTGTAAATGTTCAAGAGGGTTTTCGTTGTAATTGTTTTAGACCTATTATCCCACTCAGCCCTGTTGTGAAAATGTCCATTAGAATGTGTCTTATATTTACATTTCAACCCCTTTTGAATCAAAACTGAACCAGTTGGTTTGTGTGTGCTCAACATAGGGATGGGTGAGAATTTTGTATCAATTTGTAAGAATTTAGCAAAATGTGTGAAGTTTTCCATATTTGGAACAAAATACCCTGAGATTTTAAAAAATGTGGGAGAAACTAAAACCAGATGATTCATTCATCCAAGCCCAGGGCTTTGATCACTTAGCTCTTAAAATCCTGAGTCCCAATCCTTGTGTATTCAATCATGAGAATTGCCACCTCTTTTTTCTGATGGGCTCCTCATCTTTAACAACTATATGGTAGGCAGGTACAACATGGTCTTCTCCATGCTGAGGATAGCACCTGTTAAGAATTTCATCTCAGTTCATTTTTATAAGGAATTATGCAACATATATCAAAACCAAACTGGAACAACTCCAGTTGCAACAATATTGAAAACAATGAATGGCATTTTCGATTGAGTAAATCATAAGACATATTAGAATTATTTTCAGTAGGCTGAGCAGTTAAGATGAGGTTTCAGAACTTGTAAATCTATTTAATTAAGCTGTAATTTCCAATCCCCATGGAAATTTGGGAAGTGCAATTCTAAAAGGGCTGAAGGTTAGGAATCTCTTAAAAGAGAACTCTCAGAACCTTCACCAAGCTACAGTTTCCATGACTTTTTTGGGGAACCAGAATTTGATTTATTTATTTGTTGTTTCAACCATCATGGTTATATCAACCACATTTTGCAATAGTGTTCCTGATAAAGTAGTAATATATGACTCTCACACAGAGGCTGATGTAATTATCATTAAAGTGCTAAGTTTTCAAAACCAACATAGGCTCGTAATGTAAGTGTCTGCTAGAAGTATCTGAGTGAACAAAGTGGGAAACAGAATGCTGAAGTAGATGGACCTTTGACCTGATCCAGCAGGGCCCTCCTTTATTCTTATGTAGGGATGAATCAGCAAAACTTGAGCTTCTTGGAATTCTACCTCAAAGTTCATTCTGATTCCTGTGCATATCACATTGTAAGCTTTGGTGGTTTTCTTAAATTATTATTTGCATAAACATTTCTGTGCCTTTTGGTATACACAGAAAAGTATGCATTTTTCTCCCTTTGATTAAAACAAGTTTGCACACATTTTTCAGAAGTATGCCTTTTTTCATGTGTTGAAAAATGTACATATTTCCCAATGCATTTTACTTTGGTCTGCAAATCACATCACCAACTTGGAAATGTATGGGCTTCCACCCAAGATTGCCTTCGAGTCTGCTTCGCTTCCAAGTTTGGGATGTGCAAAGTGGGGAATATCTGATCTAAAATGAACTGAAAATATTTTCTCATAGATCCATGTTCTTGTGTAGATATATCATTAAAACTGGTTATTTGCTTAGAAGGTTGATGAAGAAGCTATTAATACTTTTAATTAGTTAATTTCCCTAGTTTAATTAATGTATTAATTAGAGTTCTGTTTTGATAGAGTTTTGCTAGAGTCAATAAGCTATTTGGGGAAAAGAATGGACTTTCTAAGATGAATTGCAAGACAGACTGAAAAGTATTATGATTATCTTCTTTGATGCATGGTCCCCATACTTCTTCTCATCCCAATGATTTCCCTTCCCTCTTTAAAAATGCACCCATAATGAAAAACTTCATATCTAAATAACATAATGTATCTCCACCGATTTTTTTAAAAATGCTTTATTATCAGTGTACTACTTTTGACAACTGAAGGCTATTAATCACTACACCAGCAGGATTTATATGAATATTGATCGTAATCTACTCATCCGGCCTGTTAGGATTCTGCTTAATTACAGCCAATTTCAATATTAATTAGGGGAAAAAATGTCTTTGCTGAAATCTGTGTCTGTTGATAAAATCCGTGAGAATATTTCAATATGCGTTTTATAGCTTGGCTTTTGGATTGTTCACATGAGAAGGGGGGAAAGTAGAGATGTGTGAATCAGCAAAACTCAAGCTCATCAAAGTTCTCCCAACTCCATCTCAAAGCTTCATTCCGACTCAAATCCATATCAGATTGTGAGCTTCCCCCCGCCCTTATTGCATGAAAATCCTTGCATATTTTCATTTATATCTTTCCAAATGTATGCATCAATTGTGCACATCTTTGAAATGTGCACATTCTTATCCCATTGATTAAAGGGATACAGGCCTGTGGCTTATGCTGGCTCAGCTTGTCTGAGTGTGGAAAGCTAAGCAGGGTCAAGCCTGGTTATTACTTGGATGGGAGACCCCTCCTCTAGTTTTCTGCATTGAGCAGGGGGTTGGACTCGATAGCCTTGTAGGCTCCTTCCAACTCTATGATCTATGAAATCTATGAAAGTTTATTTGTGCACATTTTTCAAAAGTACCCATTTTTTCATGCACATTTTCCAAATGTCTGCATGATACTAAACATGCAGCATTTTTTTGTGCTTCATGAATAACAGCGCAAGCTCGGAAATGTACTGATTTTTCCCATAGATTGCGTCCGAGTCCGTGTAGGATCTGGAAGGTAGAAACTGGGTAAATCCAGATCAAAAATGAACCGAAATGAATGTCTCATACATTCCTAGGTCAAAGGGGATGTTTACACAACCCTCCCCACCAGATTCTGCCCTGGATTTTGAGGTTCCACTTTATCAGATAGGTTCACTGGAACAGAACTCAAATATTGCCATCTGTGGTTCCCTGCAGCTCTGCTGGAGTGGAGATATGTATAATTTCTTTTAACTGTTGTTGATTTTTAGAATTGTGCAATTGTGTGTGTGTGTGTTGTTTTGTTTTTAGACAAGGAATGGTGTGGCTTTAAATTTCCCTCATTTTTCATTTTGAAAAATGCTTCATACAGTAATGCAAACATTCAGAGATAGATAGATTATAGATTATAGATATAGATATAGATATAGACGGCACATGAGCATAATCCCTCTCTGAGATCCCAAAATCTTTCTGGAATTCAAAGGGAGCAGAACCCAAGGGATGCCAGAATGTGAGAACAATAATGGAGAGGAACTAGGGATGGGTGGATCACTCTATTTCCAGTCTGTGTTAGTTTCACAAGTGTTCATTCATAAGCCCGTTCTGTCCCATTTCTGCATCAAGCTATGATTTTTAAAAAGAAGCATGAAAATTGGCTTTCTTTTGAATTTACTGTCCAAAAATATGCCTTCCCCCCATTTTTATCCTAAAATAAGAATTTTTGTACACATTTCAACCTAAAATATGCATTGTATATGCATTTTGCTATGCTTTTTGCCCTGAGAACTGTATCACAAAATTCAGAGAAGCACACACACACACACACACACACACACAAGGATAACTGCATTCTGATTGATGTACCAGTCCGAGAAGTGTGAATCACGTTGTTCACTTAAAAATGCATACTGAATGAAATCCACAATCATCACTAGGTGGAACTGGGGTGATACAATTCTATCACAGCATATGTAATTGGTAGAGTAATATTGTAAAGGATTCTCAAATGAATCTGTCCAATTTTTGAGATCTTTACCCTTCTCAATGTGCCACCTCCCTCATGGTGAGGATGGTAGCATGGCAGCCAGAGGGAGGGGTTTTCAGTGATAGTGCCTCACATATGAAATAAACTCCCTAGGCAGATTAATGAGGGGTCTTCCGTGTTATCATTTAGGCTAGTGATGGAGAAACTCTGGCACATGGGCCTTCTCCTGCCTGTGTCAATTCCCCAGCTGGTCCTCCTCTGCCAAATCTTGCTCCCACTGTCAAGCCTCACCCACTCTTGGGGGAGAAGAAACCACACTCTTGTACCTGATCACTGACTAGAAAAAAAGTGTGTGTGAGAGGGTTCCTCTATCAGTGGTAGGGGTGTATAGATTTTGTTAAATCCATTCCATCTGTGGTTCATGGATTGTCAGGCATCTTTCTTTCTATTGTCTGCTCATTAATGGAATAAGTGCCTTTTTGCTGCATCCCCCCCCCCCAAAATCTATGTATCAATTGTGCACATCTTTGAAATGTACACATTCTTCTCACATTTATTAAAGTTTGTTTTATGCGCATTTTTCAAAAGTATACATTTTTTTCCATGTGCATTTTTCCAAATGTACACATGCTGTTGAACACAATTTTTCTTTCTTTTTTCTCTTTTTGTGTGTGTCTGTGAATCGCATTGCAAGCTCAGAAATGTAAAAACGTCAACCACTGATTGTATTTGAGTCTGTGTTCAGTCTGGGGGGTGCATACCAGATCAAACGGAAGCGAATGTATCATACATCCCTAATAAGTTCAAAATGGTATCAGTGGTGGCATTGTAACCTCCATTTGAACCCTGCATTAAAATATTACCTGCTCCTCTCCTATAGGGGGTAGAATTGCATGGATTTCTATTAGTAGAGATGCATGTATACAGAAGAAAACAAGCAAACATATCACTCTGTGTATCAAACCTACCTCTATCTAGGAGAGTGTGTGTGTGTGTGTGAACATTTATTTCACAGTCTTGTTCCTGCAGTTGCTGGCCTTGCGTCTGGCACATTTTGAGTGCCAGTAGTTAGTGTAACATTTGACACTATTGATCCAAAATCTTGAACAACATACATATAAACTGTTGAGCAAGAGAAAACGTCCGGCATTGTAGTGGAAGGGAGGGAGAGGAAGAAAGCTGTTGTGTCATTCTGTAATATGCTCTAAGTTCAGACAGAGATGAACATTTCTTCCCACTCTCCTGCCATTTTAGTATGGATTCAGCAGAGACTCCTGCCCTGTGGTTTCCCCCCCCCCCCCAACGATTATAAGATTGCTCAGCAAATGCTTGCTGGCAAGATTCATCAGCTGGCACACAATCTGGCACTCTACTTTCTGCTCCAAAAACTCCCAGGTGCATTGGGAACCCATTGCCTGTACAATCCAATTTTTGGCTTCTAGCCCATCTGTTGCAGTAATTACTGTCATGTAAACTGATTTGATTAGAAACAAAACCAGGATTCACATTGTTGTTGAATATCCAGCTGGAGTCACCTTTTCTGAGATTTTTTAGGTAGGGATGCAATAGAGTCACCCCTCCAAGGGAGAAAGATTTGTAGGAATAAATACTTTGATTACCTTCACATATACTGGATAAATGCATGTTGTGCTCATGGCAAATTAGTCAAATTTCTAACTAGTAGGAATGCCCTAGAACAGTTGGTTATTGCACCAACCAGAGCAGAGGTGAAACTGGGCTTAATCTTAAGTGCCATCCAGGTCCTACTGGAAGAGAAGTTATTGAAATCCATTCCCCAACCCAATGCAAGATGTGCTACTGAAATCCATTTCCCTACCCAATCCCAATGGTTTCAGGTGGGATCGGTATTGCACCTGTCCAGGAGACAGGGCAGGGCATGTAGGAAACAGCATGCTCACTGACACTTAATAGGAGTGCGCTTCGTGGGCCAGTTAAGCATGTGTTGCCCCCTAAGCATTCAACGCTGCACCCACCCACCTGTCTTGGGGCACAGTGGAGGATTAGCCAATCACATACGGGTTGAGTATTTATTTACTTATTTATTTAATGCTTGCCTACCTGATTTGACCTTCAAGAGGAGTTGTTTTACAGTTTCCCCCAACATTGAACTGTGTGACCTTTGGGTGTTGGCAGTTAGGGCTCTGAGATCGGTGCTGTATAGCAAAGGATAGGTTGGTCACAATGGTGATGCTGTGTGGAACATCCAGGGGATGGGTTGAACCAAGAAATCCTCCCACAACACCTGGTTAGGTTTGGCCACTGGGAGTGGTGTGGAGGCAGGAGTCAGGCTACCCCCAAAGCCATGGCCAGGTTAAGCTCTCCCCAAACCCAGTCAGATATAGCTGCTAAGTGGCTACTATGTTAACAGGGTTTGCATGTTGTAGATCTTGTATGCTGAAGTTATTAATGTGAACTAAAAGGTGTGGCTTTAGTTTACCCAACCATACCTGACTGAGTCATTATTCCAGGGTTGGGCACAGACTCTGCCCATGGTGCTCTCAAAACCATTCAACACTATGTGCAAGTGAACAAGGACATCCCCAACACAGTTATTTATTTATTTATTTATTTATTTATTATATTTTTAAATCGCCCATCTGGCCGGCCACCCGGCCTCCCTGGGCGATGTACAATCAAGATAAAATACAATTAAACACAATTAAAACACAATTAGAACAATATAAGAGTTTTTTTAAAAAATATCCTAACCCACCCCATATTCCCACCTGAAAAGCCATGTTTTTAAAGCCCGGTGGAAGTTCATCAGGGACGGGGCATGGTGAAGGTCACTGGGGAGGGAGTTCCATAACTTGGGGGCTGCTCTGGCTGATGCTAGGGATGTCCATGTACCTGTGGGGGGGCAAACCCCCCGCCTCGCCTCTCCATGGCGCCCCTTCCCCGCCGCTTGATCCTCAGCGGCGTGGAGCAATTCTCCATGCCGTTCAAGCCGGCCGCACCGGTCCCATGGTAAGGCCCACTCGCCTCTTGCGGGCGTGAGCGGGGCCGATTACGGCCCGCCTGCTACTCCTGCTTGAGGCGAGCGGTTACATCCCTAGATGGGACAAGGAGAAGGCTATCCATGGCAGACCTTGTTGAGCGGCCTATTTGATGTTGCTGGAGACGCTCCTTGAGATAAGCTGTACCGGAGCCATATAGGGTTTTAAAGGTCAAAACCAACACCTTGAATTCAGCCTGGCCAGCATCTGGTAGCCAGTGCAGCTCCTTGAGCACTGGCGTGATGTGATCTCACCGGCGGCTGCCTTTAACGAGCTGTAGCTTCCGGACCGTCTTCCAGGGTAACCCCACATAGAGAGCATTACAGTAATCTAGGCAAGAGGAGACCAAGGCATGAACTACCTATGGGACCAGATGATTAGGAAGGTGGGGGCACAGTTGCCGTATCAGATGGAGTTGATACAGCACTGCCAGGCTCACAGCTGACACTTGAGCCTCCATGGACAGCTGGGAGTCTAGAATGACTCCCAAGCTGCAGACCTGGTCTTTCAGGGGTAGATGTATCCTATTCAGCACCAGGTCAACATCCCCTAACCTCCCCTTGTCTCCCATCAGAAATACCTCGGTCTTGTCGGGGTTCAGCCTCAGCATGTTCCTTCCCATCCAGCCACCCACTGACTCCAAGCACTTGGACAGGGTCTCAACAGTTACTTTTGATTTTGAAAGAGGAAACTTCTCCAAAATGAGGGGCATAGTAAAAAGGGAAGTTGAAAGAGAGTCAAGAGGGACAGATCTTTCCAGAAACCTTGGGGTTTATTCAAAATCTTAAGAATAGAGTCTGAGTTAGAATGTATACCACAGTGGCATATGCCCCCTTCCTGGCTTCAAGCTTTGTCTGCCATCTTTGCATATGTTATATTTTTAAAAGAGTTTTTACTGTGAGTTGTTTTGAGAAGGGAACAGGAATGATGTTTAGACTTAAAAATGTAGGGGGGTAGTTATCTTTTGGGGAACTGAAAGATTTGAGTTTGTGTCAAACAGTTCCAGTTAGTCAAGTCAAAACTATAGGCTGTGCAGACTCTCTGTGAATCCACACCTTGGTTTTAACTTAAAGCAGGAAGAAAGAGGGCTTCCTTCAACTGACTCTTTCCCAGCTCAGAATCACCTGCCCCAAGTTGGTTTTTTACCTGCAGGGTAGAAGATATAGGACCTTGTATCTCATCCTCTTTAGGTGAAAAAGTAGCTTGTGGGGGTTAATTCTGAAATTATCATCTTCATAAAATAATTCCTGGACAGAAAGAACTTGACCACTGTGACCCATGCATTGGTAACCTCAACACTGGATTACTGCAACACACTTTTTGTAGGGCTGCTGCGACATCACTGTCCTTTCACTCTAGGCCAAGTCGCATAAACCCTTCTCAGGCTAAGCACAAACACCTAAAAACCTGAGGGGGAGGGTCAAATGAAACCCTTCCCCTACCTATGAGGGAAAAGAACAATAAAGTTTGTCAAGGTTCTATTTTAAATGTACTCTACTGTGGGTATAAAGATGTGTGTGTGTGTGTAGGTTCAACAGTAATGTAGGTTAATAATGCCAAGCTGACACGTAGGATTTGGGTAGCAAACAAAATAAAAATAAGTTTATTTTAATTCCCATAATCTTAATTCCGGAAAAATACTTCAAAGAACCTTCCTACCCCAACCGCCACCAGACACCACCAGTCTCAAACAAGAACAGCCATAACCCCCCAACTGACATCTCCCAATCCTTTTTTAAGACATCACTAACCACACCCACTCTTTCAACATTCTATGCTCACTAAACATACTAATGCTGACATACACCAGGGAACTGAATTGTGAGGTTATGCCACAGCAAAGCTGCCCTTAAGGTTGGTCCAGAAACTGCAGTTGGCAAAGAATGCCACAGCTGGGTTGGTAACAGGAGCAGCTTACCGCCTGCATATTTCACCATTGCTTCACAGTGGTTGCCTATATGCTGCCGGGTCAGGTTTAAGGTTTTGATACTTGTTTACAAAGCCCTAAATAATCTCAGGACCAGGATACTTAAGAGATCACCTGATCCCCTACCAGCCACTTATTTATTTAATGTAAGCAATCCATACATATAAATAAATAAATAAATAAAATGTGAAAGATTAAAGGGGATAAAAAGAGTTAAGCAGGCTCTCCTAGCAACACACCACCTGCCCCCAAGCTAAAAACAAGCCTGGGTTGGGTTAAAAAACAAAACAAAACATGGAGGAAAGGATTTCAGCTACAGTTAACATTATATATAGAACCTCAGCCTGCATTTAATTAGATTCTGTGGTACAGATGACTCATCAGAACTGTAGGGAAGACTAGTACGAAATGCACCAAAAAAATTTATTGATCTGATCCAAATGACTAATCAAAATCCTAGAGCATTTTAAGCTGTACTCCTTTATTCAGCAGAGTGACCTAGGGGTGGGTGAACATGCGATGTTCGATAAGGTTCTCCAAATTCTTCCTTGAAGCTCAGCTTGCCTCATTCATGTTCCTGAATGTGAGTGTCTTTTATTTTTCAATCAGCAAGAATGCACATCTTTAAAAGTGCATTTTTTTTCTCAATTGGAAAAAAAATGTGCATTTTAAAAACTGAACTTTTCCTGATCAAAAATGTGTATTTCCCCCATAGGCTAAAGCATGAAAATACACACTTTTGAACATCAATGCAAGTTCAGGAAATTCTGAACATTTCCTGAGAATAGCGTTCCTGCTCACCTTCTCATTTGGGATTGTGAAAGGGACATGTTCGCATGATTTGAAAACAGGAACGAAATTCTCGTGCATCCCTAGATGTGCGTGAAGCTCAATTGGGGGGGTGGAAGTGGGCTGAACTCGCCCCAATTGACCCTCCCCCGAGCTCCGCACAACTTACCTTTCCCTGATTCAGCTCACGTCCTCGTGAGATGGGCTGGGGAAAGAAAGTTCCGGGTCCCTGGCACTATACTTCCGGGTCCCCGGCACTATGTTATTTACATGAAAAACAGGGAAAACTTCCTTAAAACTTCCTTTAACATGAAAAACAAAGCACCACTTACGCAAACGTGGCTGTTTTAAGGAAGTTTTCAGTTTTTCATGTAAATAACGTAGCACCAGGGACCCGGAAGTCCACCGAGCGCCTCAGCTGGTGCACGCCGAGCTGCCCGGGACAGATTGCGCGGCGGGGGTGCTTGGCGAGTGCCCTGCGAACCGAGCACGGGGGTAAGTGCACAACCCTACGTTAGGATGGACAGATGTCAACAGAGTTTCCTTAACAGAAAGGAGAGTTGAATAGGCTCTGCAGCCTTAGATATGGAAGGTCCACACTGACCTTTTGAAGCTAACTCAACTTTGTCGAAATGAATTTTTCAGAAATGCAGCTTAGGAACTATCTATTCATAAAGATTGTCACACCTTTAAAGCCACCCCCTCCTATCACACTTTGTCCCACTTCAGCCAGTGGCCAATCTTTCTTTGTCACAACTTCTCCTGTACCTCATTCATGATGTAGCTCATGGATGGTCCCATAACACTTGTAAAAATGCTTGAAATTTCCTTTAGAAAGTTTTCCTTTAACAAAACAAAACAAAATCCACTTTCTCCCCCTCTTCATTGTCTACTAATTTCCATTAGGCTCTCTTAGTTTAAACCTTGTCTTTCTGACATCGCATCATACTTCTGATAAACATAATCAATGAAACCTGCATTTTAATCTAAGTTGAAATTCCAAGTGAACCTTCACTAAAAAGCGAATGCCCACAAAACACACCACCAATGTATATGGTAATATTATGATAACACAATGATGGCAAACACTAATGCAGGGGTGGGCAACTTTGGAGGGCCGGGGTACCAATTCTGCCCACAGAAACCAACAGGGCTGCCACCCCCTCCCACTGAAATTGCTGCTGTGATTTCAGCGACATTTCAGTGGCAAGGAAAAAGCTGCAAAAAAAAAAAAAAAAAACCTGGAGGAGCGCAATTTTGTATTTTGTACTTGGTGAGATCTACCAGGGCTGTTTTTATGCCATTATTTTAACACTGGAAGCATTTAAAACAAGAAAGCTGAAAATTAACTAGTAATTCAGCACTGATATCAGTGAAACCCAAAAGTCAACTGAGATGGTGAAATGTTCTGAAAGATCCTTAATTTGCATTACCTTCAGCTAATTAATTTCAGTTCATTTTTGATCAGGATTTTACCCAGTTCACCTCTTTCAGACTGAACACGGACTCGGATGCAATCTGTTGTCGGAGTTTGTACATTTCCAAACTTGCAACATGATTTGCACACAAATACACTTTAATCAATTGGAGAAGAATGTATACATTTCAAAGATGTGCACAACTGATGTGTACATTTGAGAAAATATGCATGAAAATATGCATGGATTTTCATGTGAAGAAAAAAAAAGCTCACAATCTAATGCAGGCTCAAGTCGAGATGGAATTCAGAGAATTTCAGCTAGCCCAAGTTTTGCTGATTTGCACATCCCTTCAGCTCCCTTTGAAACCAATGTATAGAATACACTTTGCAAAAACAGAAAATCCATGTGGTGAGAGCCTGCATTCTCTTCAGACTCAAGGCAGTGACTGTTTGCAGAAGTGGGAAGCAGCTTTCTTTCTTTGGATAATCAAAAGGGAGGGGGAAAGAACCAGCGGTAAAATGATGCACATCAAGGATTAGACAAAATTCTATCAACATCCTAACCCATTGACAAAACCCAGAGGCAACTGAAAAGGAGCCAACACAATGTCTGTGGCATGTGCCAACGCGCCAGATGCCAGCCCCTCAAAAAATAACTTTTACAGCTTGGCATCTGGACCCAGCATTTGTCATCCAAAGTGGAGGGAAGAACTGGGCAAACAGAACCATTCCTCCTGTCTGCAACTATCTTTGCAATAGAACTGGCTGTGGATTTTAAGCTCCCCATCATACACCGGGGTAACATTGTTCCACAAATCATTCTCTGTGACATTCTGTGAATATGCCACTTGTAATTGAAAGTCAAAGAGTCATCACAAATAATTTGTTTCTCTTCCATTGTCTTTGATCCCCCTGAAACTCTAAACAGTCTGTTGATGCCCCCAGTGTGAAGAGAACCCCAGTTAGGGTTGTATGAGAAATTAATTTCAGTTTCTTTTGATCAAGATTTACCCAGTTCTCACCTTCCAGACCAAACATAGATTTGGAGACAATCTGCAGTTGAAGTCACATTGCATTTCCAAGTGGATAGCACCCTCCCACCTGTGTTCCCACCATGATCTGATATACAGAGGCATACTACCTCTGATGCAGGGGATAGCATAGCCTTCTCCTCCATGAATTTGTCTAATCCCCCTCAAAGCCATACAAACTGGTTTCCATCACTACATCTTGTGGTAGCAAATTCCATCATTTAATTATGCAATGTGTGAAGAAGTACCTCCTTTTTTTCTGTACCTAATCTCCCACCAGACAGCTTCATGGGATGACCCTATTGGGTTCTAGTATTATGAAAGAGAGAAAAAAGTGTCGTCGTCCCCCATCCACCTTTTCCACACCATGCATAATTTTGTTCACCTCTATCATGGTTTGCATTTTTTTTTCTAAGCTAAACAGTTGAAGGCATTGTAACATTTCTTCACAAGGGAGTTGTTCCAGCCCCCGGATCAGTTTAGTTGCCTTTTCCTGCACTTTTCACAACTCTACAATATCCCTTTTTAGGTGCGGGGACCAGAACTGTACACAGTATTTCAAGTGTGGTCACACCATAGATTTGTATAAGGGCAGTATGATCTTGGCAGTTTTATTTTCGATGCCTTTCTTAATTATGCCTAACATAGAATTTGTCTTTTTCACATGGGTCTACATTTGTATCAAGTTATCCACCAGAGCCTCAAGGTCCCTTTCTTGGTCACTTTCTGCTATCTCAGAGCCCACCAACATAGGATTTTTAGCCTCAATATACATCACTTTACAATGCTAGGTCCAGGGAATTGTGGAGAATGCAAAATGGTGGCCATGTTCCCAACACTGTTGCGATATCTTCCACTTGCCAGGGGAGCAGGAAGAAGGAAATTGTGCTACTGACATTGTGAATGATTACCCCCATCTCTCTTGGACTATTTTTGCTCTCCCTGGGGGGGGGGGTTGTTGAAATAGTGGGTGGAGAAATTTGATAGGCCATTTGAATATAGTCCCCCCCCCAAGTTGGTGCAGACAGAATAAGGTAATCCTCCATTGACTGGTCAGGCAAGAACCAATTGCCATGCTTCTACTGTTATTAATAACAGACCTGGCCAATCTAGAGGTTTCATAATAATTTCCAAATTCCAATCACAAGGGCCAATGTTGACACTCCTACTCCCTTAAGAGGTTTCTAAGCCCACACAGATCTGTGTGGCTAACTAGGATAAGTCCCCACTGAAGTCATGAGCCTCCAGTTCAAGCTCTGCTCTTGGACCATTTGGCTACTATATAGCCAGAAGAATGCTCCAACGATCAGCACACTTGTATTTCCTAACTCCAACTTTGTGTCTCTGTCTGTTCTTCATTTTAGCTCTCAGATGCCTTCTTTTTCTCCCCTGATGGCATCTCTTGCCTCTGCTCGTCAGTTGTTAACTGAGAACACATTCCTACACAGGGACGTTTGGTGTGTGGGGCAGAGGCCCTAGATGCCTGCATAGTTAGCTTAAAGGAATATCTGACATTGACATCTGGCTATTCCAACATTATGAAGCTTCAGCATATCTCAAAGATAGTAGTTGTTCTGTTATTTCCATATTGAGCTTTGAGAACTGAGGAAATACAGGCTTGCCTAAGGCCATCTAGTGAGTTCATGGCTGAGGTGAAGTTTGAACCCATGAGTGTGCAGCTCATAAATCACATTATTCACTTCTAACTAATATCAAAATGTCAGTATTAAGTAAAAAAGAGGGCAATCATTGCTGTACAAATTGAATTTAAATCAGAAAATAAAGGGGGGTTATTTAGAGAAGCACCAAATTTTCTCAGCCAAACATTTTGGGCATGAAGGTGGGCTTTCAGGGGACCCCAAAATATTATTTTCTGCAAATATTCATAGATTGTTGCCCAATTAGTTTCTAATTCAGCAACGTTAAAAGAAGGGGGGAAAAATCTTCCTGCTGGCTATGTGATCCTTGCCAACCAGGGATCATATAGTAAGCATGAGAACATCGCAATGTCATGTAGCCAGTCAACTTTGCCTTTGTGCCAATTTTCACAAAGCCAATTCTGGAGAAAGCAGGAAGCATTGCTTTCACTCTAAATAGGCAAAGACGTTTGCCCATGTTCATGCCCAAAGAAATTGCCAAAGGGGGTTGCTTTATATACCTTTCAAAAGCTTTTGTAAAAAGCACCTCTCATTTTGGTTCAGGCAGCCCTTTAAATTTTTTGAAGAGTTTCACAATGTTAGGCACTTTGGGAAGATATGCTTTTATTATGTGTGGCGGTATTGGATTCAGAAATGCCTTCCATTTCTGTTGACCTCATGGGAGCAAAAGCTCCCAACCCTAATATTGCTTTCAGGTAAAATCCCCCCCCCCAAAAACTGCTTACTGTTTTGATACAAAATAACAAAAAGATAGGATGGGTCTGGGTTGTGTTTATGATCTTTAAGTAGGTAATATCCAGCCACTGCTTTGTGCACTACTACTATACTACTACTACTACTACTACTACTACTATATAATAATAATGTTGCTGGTATCCAATTGTTGTTGTTGTTGTTGTTGTTGTTGTTGTTATTATATTATTATTTAATGGTGATACCATTTATTTAGCACATTTCAAGCGTTAATAGAGTTTTACATACATTATGCCACCAATCCTCACTCACTACAACTAGATGAGATATTTCAGGGTGAAGGAATCATTGATTCCATCTTAAGAGTATGATCACATTTCAGCTGGAGATACCCAAGTTCTCACTCTTACAGAGCAATCCTAGATGTTGCAGGGCTGTGTGTCATGGTGTGCAACCCACCATTTCCAAAGCCCTGCTGCTTCTTTCCAGCCAGGGTGGGAGTTGGAGGGCATGTTCTTTCTTTGTATTTTCAAGCAGATATCTATATCTATATATCCCTTCCATTGAAAATAATAGGAAAGACATTTCCAATGCCAGTTTAAGGATGGTTTTAGAGATGGGGAAGAAATTCATTCCATTCAAATGTTAATGTGAACTTCCCTAATTTTGCAATTTCGACCCAATATGAGAACTGAAACTCAATTATTCTTAGAAATTTGCCCTTCTCTGAACAGAGTGCAAGCATAAGACAGTCACTGTCCCACAGAGCTTACAGTCTGGTAGCATGATTCTAAAGAGTCTTTATACCTATAGTAGCACATACCACTGGGGAACTTTTGTATGTCACCCTTATCTGTATGGAAGGTATCTAATAAATTCTGTAAGCAAATAATACAAGTTTTGTACCCATAGAGGCTAGTACAGGCTGGGCCTGGGGGTCCTGCCATATGAGCATTCCATTTTAATGAACAGCATCTGGGAACTGTGTTTCTTGAGTGAATTGTTCCATATTTCAACTGAATTCGCGATGTAATTAAAGTGGTCTTCTGACAGTTGCATGATTATTGTTTAATATACAGTTGTATTGAACGTTAGGATGCTAAACAGAATATTGCCCAGTTGTCCATGTTTACCAGGGACAGTTTTGATTTTCTGGTTCCTGGTCAACTACTGTCATTATTTTGTCCTTTGGGAAAATTTAAAGGATGCCTTTAATTTTTGGGCTATTCTACAAACCAATGCACTAGAGAAGGGTTGGCCAGATTACAGGCTTCTGGGATCTACCTCTTCTTCTTTTCTTCTTCTTTTTTACTGGAACCACAAGGTCCACCCACTGGAGTCAAATGCAAAGTAGTCGCTAAGGCAGCATTAAGAGTACACTAATCATTAAGAAACAAGGTGCCTTTGAGTACATTTGCAGTCCAGGAATTTAGAAGTCTGGGTTTCAATGCAGACTTTCCATTTAGAAAGTACAGAATTAGGGTCACCACCTCTTTTTTTCTGACTGGCCCCTCTTCTTTAACAGCTACAAGACAGACAGGTACATCATGGTCATCTACAGTATGGGAATAGCTGTACCTGTTGAATTTGACTGGTGCAGATGGGTGAGAATTTTGTTTCAGATCATTCTTTAAGTTTATAGGAATTTACCAAAAATCACAATGTTTAAACTTCCCCACACAGTGTGTCATTATGGGGGGGGGGAGGGGATGAGGCCCCTCTGATCTTCAGCTGATCTGTGGGATGGGCAAAGACCTGAGCTGGCTCTTTGTGGAGGGGCTCCTCCAGGCACTAGCTCAGTCAGGGATAGGTTAGGGGTGGGTGAAGGTGATTGAGCTGCAGCTGAGAAGTTATCCTGGGAACATAGGAAGATGCCTTATATTGAGTCAGGCCATTGGTCCATCTAGTCCAATATTGATGCTGACTGGCAACAGCTCCCCAGGGTTTCAGGCAGAGATTTTTCCAGCCCTACCCGGATATGCCGGGGATTGAACTGGGGACCTTCTGCATGCAAAGCGGGGGCTCTACCACTGAGCTATAATCCCTTTCTAGAGGTCATGGCTCAGTCAAGAGCCACTCTCTTGCCCCCTTTTTGGAGGGGGTGAGGTTTTGTGGCAGGAGAGTGGCCTCACCTGAGCCCTTCACAGAATGGATGGGAGGACCTTGTGATTGGAATTTGGCTAATGGGCTGGTGGTTTCCTATCCCTATTTTACCAAAATCTGTTTGGTGCCATAGTTTCCCCTGGCTGCTACTTCCTTCTCCTCCTTAGATCAGTCTTGGTGATTCCAGCCATCCAGGAATCATATAGTGAATAGAATGATGTCATGGTGTTTCAGATTTGGCTACATGATGGTATCATTGATGACAGTTGAAGGCAATTACAAGTGAGAGGCAGGTTGGAGTAATGTAAATGAATAGGTGAACATTTCTCAAGGAATGTCAAAAAATCATCAATGTGGGAAGTGTTTTTGATACTATTGCTATTTTCTTATGATACGGTGACCAATTTCGGTTCAGTCTGATTAGCATGTCATGAAACTGGTGGACATGTGCTTAATTTCTCTAATTTTGGCTTCAAATATTGAATTATATCTCTGAAACAGGATGGGCTTTCCCCTCCCCCCTTCTTTTTGAGGGGGGGCACTGGATTTCTTTGGCTATTTCTTGATCCATATAAAATTACCCCAACCACTTCTTAATGATCATTATATTATGGTTTTACTGATTTTAAATGTTGAGATATTTCTAACTTGACAGAATATGTAGTACTAAGGCAAGTGCAGATTTGGTGCCAAGGGGTGGGTAGAAACTGATCATAGCTGGGTGTGAATCCACGGTGATTAAGTAGCAGTAATACAGAGCATCAATTATCCACAGTGTTTGGAAACCTAACAGCTCACTAGATGGTTTATTTATTCAAAACACTTAGCAGTAGGTTCACACTTCTAATATAATTCAGAATACTGTTTTCATCAGACTCATTAGCAGAAATCTGGCATCTCAGTTCCACATTTAAGGGATTTGTTTCCCACTTTGCGAAATGGATTGGAAGCTGGATGCTCAATAAGGATTTTTTGTCACTGCTGCGGATTGTTTGGAGATAAAAAACAAAAAACAAAAAACCAGAGAGTGATTTGGAGACTGATTCTCCACTCATACTCTCAGAGTGTGTCACACAGAGACCAAGAATAGCTGGTAGTGTTTTGGGATGTGCAGTTTGCTAGACAAATTATGTATTCAGACACATAATTACAGTTGTTTAATTAAAGCATTTAGTCCATCCTACATCACCACAGCATTGTAATACCAGATATATTTCCATAGGACACTAGCCTTCTTAACAGATTTTTGGCTCACAGTTCTTTTGGGATTAGGTCAAGTTGGTAACTGTCAGTGAGCATTCTTCTGGTTAATAACATTCCTGGAGGAGCTGGGCAACAGTAAACGTTGATTTGGCATAATTAGAGCCAATGCCAATAGAGTTGTGTTGGGAGTAAACAGACCTGGGTGCAAATCCTCACTTAGTACTTGTTGGTTTTGAGGATACTACTATTCACTTTTGGCTTCACATCCCATTGTAAAGGGAAAATAAAGTTTAATGTGGAGAGCCAAGGATCCAGCTCTCACTTTTCAAACTTCCCCATATTCTTCTGTTGCAAGTGTGGTTCTATGTTGTCCTCTCCCTCTTGAATGTTCTCATGGCTCTAGATGGAAAGGTGGAGAGTCAGGTAGCACTCTGGGAGTGGGGGCAGGATTTGATACAGCTCCTCCAGTTGCTATTCCTTAATATAAACAAGGGGTGTAGAACCCTTTTAAGCCCTCTTGGAGAAGCTCTCAGGGGGCAAGGCTGAAGGCAAAAGAGGGCAATACCAAATGAGGGGAAGCTTTGTGAAAGCTGGGAAGCTACCAAATGATTTGTGATTGGGGGAAATGTGGTTGGGCACATGGGAAGAGGTGTGGCTTCCTAGAAACCCCAGAAGTCCAGAATGGGACCCCAGGTGGGCCAGGTGTGGCCTCCAGGCCTGAGGTTCTTCACCCCTGATATAAACAAACACCCCCATTTTACACAATATGTAGTTTTGGTCAAAGTTGATCATGAAGACTAAGAGGTTAAATGAAACATTTCATGGGAGAGATTTGACGAAGAGTGAGACAAGGGAGATGGTTTTGCTCATTCTCTGATTGGTTGCTAATCATACCTTTTAGTCAGCTGAGTGTATCACACACACACCCTTTCTTTTTTCTTTTTGGATTTATGATACTATATGTGTGTTTAACCTAAGCAGCCCAGAATTGAATCAAAGAAAAGAAAAAACCAGTATTGAAAGATTGCCTGTAAAAATTAGCGTCAATTCAATTACATTTCTGTAGGAAAGAGGTTTTATTGAGAGATACAAGATTTGCAGGAACGTTTAAAGGACTGTTGCTGTATATATTACTCTGAAATTGGCCAAGGTTAGGGATATGTGAGAATTTTGTTTTTGCTTGCAAAATTTGTGAGCATGCCCCATTCAAAGTGCTGAACATGAGAGTGAGCATGTGTCCATCAAACAATGTTTGCAAATTGTCAAACGTGCTTGCATTCATCTTGTTACTGATTCACAATAGATTTGCACAAATTTCTTCAGTAGACTGAATGAAACTTGCTTTAGCCTATGGAGGATATTTGCACAAATTAGGAAATTTGTGCATGTTTGGGGAGATTTGCACTAATCTCTTGTTCAATCACTGCTTGATTTGCACAAGTTTCCTGTTTGTGCAAAGCAAGCAGGTGATCATAAATGCAAACGGTAATCAGGCCCGAGACAAGAGGCAAGACGATGTTCAGAGAATCCGAGAGATCTCAAACATCGCTCATTCCCCCCCACCTATTCTGCACTGTTCCTTTAACTGTGCTCCACTTGTGGAAGGTGCCAGTCTTTTTAATTAGGTAGGACTGGGTAGAGCAGTGCACCTCAGGTATATAAGGAGAGTAACTGTTGACCACCAGGAGGCACTAAAAATAAAAGTGACCTGTGACCTGCCAGCCAGGGTAGTGAAACCAGGGCTGGGAAAGGAACTCCTTCGGGGCCTGAATGGGGCACAAGCTTAGAATCATGGGACTTGAGTGGCTTATGTCTCAGGAAGACATCCCTCCACACCAAAGGTGTGACCAAAGGACAAAGGTTAAGGTGTGACACTTAACTGTCTCTGTGATCATGGCTGGGTAGGCTCAAATTTATCAGTTAGAATTACTAGGCCTGCTCAATTCACTACAGAGCTCCTTTGTATAAGCCAATAACATTGTGGTTCTAGTTTACCCAAAATCTGTTCTCTGCCTCTTTAATTCCTGGTGGGGTCTCAAATTCCAGTGTATTTTAAGTATCCATCTGCTTAATTTCTATTGTTCAGTTGTCATTTAAAAATG
Source organism: Shinisaurus crocodilurus (assembly GCA_021292165.1). Lineage (NCBI taxonomy): Eukaryota > Metazoa > Chordata > Lepidosauria > Squamata > Shinisauridae > Shinisaurus > Shinisaurus crocodilurus. Next base: position 67,346,712 of record CM037882.1, read on the forward strand.
CCTATCATTTTGAAGACATGACCACTACTACTCAACTTCCCACACTTTCATTTGCACCTGTTTTCATTTATTTCCCCCAGAATCCACTGCTGCCTTGGCACCATTTTCTTTTTATGTTGCCTGGATCTGTCGTCATCTCATTGCTGTGAGCAGATGCACATACTAATGCACAATGAAAAGAAACCCCTCTTTTTAAGCCCCTTTGTTGTGTACTGATGAACACATGTCCTTAAAACAGCTGCAATCTTAGAAGACTTTTTAAAGTCCATTGCTGTGTTCCAATGTGCATGCCAATGCACATTGTAAGCCCCATTGCTGTGTAATAATGCACAAAAATGCCTGGACTAAAAAATAATAATAATCAGAAATTCCCCATGTGTATATTTGTGTCTTTCAATTTCAAATGTCCTGTAAGAAATTGCCAAAAATGGTAGGGGTCACTTTTGGTGGATATGGAGATATTCATGAAGCCTCCCCACCACCCCACATGAAGCACTATTTTTAAGAGCATTTGTTGTGGCTACCTAAAGAGAAAAACACTGCCTCATAATAACTGGAGCAATGTTAACAGCATAGGTCAAAAAGTCACCCAGTAGTGAAGGAATTGTGCCTCTTCCTTACATAGCTAGTCTATAGGTCCATTCTACTGTTTATGCTGATGGATAATCAGTATGTTTAATGAGTGAACTCCTGAGGAATAATCACATATAGTCTGATGCACAGAAGGAAGTGAAGTTTGGTCAGATAATCTTCTGAAAGAAAGGAGAAATTATTAGGGACAGAAAAAGGGCAGTGGGGAAGAGTGTAGCCGGGTAAAGGTGTGCTCAATTTATGTAGGCGTGAGGTAGCCTATGGTTTTCAAAAAAAGATGCAATGTTTCAAGGAGCAGGATCTCCAGACCATCTTGTGAAAGTATATGTGGCTTGATTCTACCTGCTTAATAAGGATGGGGGAGAATTTCATTTAGTTCCCATTTTGATAAGAACTTACCACTGGAGTCAAATACCATCTCCAAATTAGCTTATAAAAATTCTCTTTAATTCTTATAGACATATTTTTCAATATTCGCCTATCCCAAATATTAAATAGAATAGACAATAAATGTTCTCCAATGTGTTGGCGAGGATGTCAGGAATTGGGTACATATGCTCATATGTGGTGGAGTTGTAAAAATGTAATGGATTTTTGGAAAATGATTTTTGAGGAAATATCAGAAATTGTTGGAGCTGATTTAGAGGTATGCCCTAAACTAGCTTTGCTAACAATAACGGAAAAGGTGATCGGTTCTCAAAATGTTAAAGAATTAATCATAAATTTGTTAACGGCAGGTAGACTAATGATAGCAAGGAAATGGAAAATCCAGCAAGTTTTCACTATTACTGAATGGTATAACGAAGTATGGGATATGGCTTTGAATGATAGTTGACTTGTAATATTAAATGCAAAAGGGGTCAATTAAAGAAAAATAATTTTAAGGATATTGGGGTTTATTTTTGGAATATGTGTTTAAAAGGGGGAAAGGGAGTTTACCCTGTCAAGATATGTTGTATTTTTGGAATAATGAACAATTATAGAGTTATTGGATTGTTTGGTCCCATGGTGATGGGAGCACAATATTAGTTATGTGTGTGTGTTATTTTCTTTGTATTGTTTTAAAATTTAATTAAAAAATTAAAAAAAAAAAAAAAAAAGAACTTACCAAATTTGCACCTCCTGAAGCAATATGTGATCCAGAACACAGTTATCCCTCTGTATTTGCGCTTGTCAGGATTTTGTGGAGCAGTTCTCCTGACAAAAACACATACAAAAATTGCATATATTAGGGGGGCATGCACACAAACATGCATATTATAGGAGGCAATAAAAAAAGCATTATTAGGGGAAACAAAAATGTGTATGTTAGGAAAAATGTATGAGAAAATGCATATGAAGTTTTGTGTGCACTTAAAAAGAAAATGAGAAGAAAAGCAAACTGATGTGGAAATGGGATGGAATGACCTGGAATGGAAAAACTGAGAAACCAAAACTGACAAATTGTCCCATCCCTAACGATAACTGTGACTCGCTGATAACTATAGCAATAATATCTAGGGAGGCTTCCTAAACTCTTATTATCATACAGTTTTACTTGATCCTTGTTGTGTTGTGCTCAACCAATGTGCAGAAGCACACATGTGCATCAATAAAAAACTACCATGCACATATGTGTAGGAATCTTGATACAATCATACCTACAATCACGTGAAGTTTGTTTTTCTTCAGTGTTGGTAGCACGCATGCTTTCGAGGACAATCCTGTGGCCGCTAGACAGAGTCTAGCCAGCCATAGGAAAGGTCAGAGTCCCAGCTCTGACCTCAGAAATGCACTACCTAAAGCCGCTGGGGGCTATCATCAGGAGGTTTGGGGTGCGGTGTCATCAATATGCGGATGACACGCAGCTCTACCTCTCTTTCAAGTCCTCACCAAGGTTGGCCGTTGAGACCCTGTCCAAGTGCCTGCAGGCAGTGGGTGGCTGGATGGGAAGGAACATGTTGAAACTGAACCCCGACAAGACTGAGGTACTTCTGGTGGGAGACAAGGGAAGGTTAGGGGATGTTGACCTGGTGCTGAATGGGGTACATCTCCCCCTGAAGGACCAGGTCCGCAGCTTGGGGGTCATTCTAGACTCCCAGCTGTCCATGGAGGCTCAGGTGGCAGCTGTGAGCCGGGCAGCGTTGTATCAACTCCATCTGATACGACAGCTGCGCCTCTACCTTCCTAATCATCTGCTCCCATCAGTGGTTCATGCCTTGGTCTCCTCTCGCCTAGACTACTGTAATGCGCTCTATGTGGGGTTACCCTGGAAGACGGTTCGGAAGCTTCAGCTGGTACAGAACACGGCGGCTCTCCTGAGGGTGTGATCACATCACACCAGTGCTTAAGGAGCTGCACTGGCTACCAGTTGCTTGCCGAGCTGAATTGACCTTTAAAACCCTACACAGCTCCAGCCCAGTTTATCTCAAGGAGCGCCTCCAGCAACATCAAGTAGGCTGCTCAACATGATCTGCCACAGATGGCCTTCTCCTTATCCCATCAGCCAGAGCAGCCAGGCTGGTGGGGACTAGGAGGAGGGCCTTCTCTGTGGCGGCCCCCACGTTATGGAACTCCCTCTCACTAGTGACCTTCGCCATTCCCCCTCCGTGACGAGCTTCCGCCGTACATTAAAAACATGGCTGTTCAGGCGGGAATATGGGGTGGGTTAGGATTTTAAAAGAATTTTTTATACTGTTTTAATTATCATATTTTATTGTATTGTTTTACTGTATTATTTTAATTGTACATCGCCCAGGGTGGTCAGGTGACCGGCCAAATGGGCGATTAATAAATATAATAAATAAATAAATAAGTAAATAAATTACAGCCCTTCTGCAAAAATAAATAAATAAATCACTCCTGATCTGTCCCCAAACCTCACCCAAGCTTCCTCCATCCCATCAGCCTATTTTTTAGGGTGCAGGTGGGTATTGTTTCTATTGCTAAACAATTCGGAGTCAGAAGCCCATGCCAGTCTACTGCAGATCATCTAGTACATCCCAATATACCTTTCCCCCTCCTCTGGTATAGACAATATTGGGTTAGGTGGACCAGTGGTCTAACTCAATATAAGGCAGCTTTCCGATGCATGTTGTTAACACAGATGGGTAGAAAAAAGTAAATGAACTGAAGACATGGCAAATATGGCTATCTGCACACATGGGGATTCATTTTAGAAATGATTCTATTTGAACCAGAATTCAGAACATGCAGATTTCAGGGCAGGGGAAATCCACAGGACAATTAAAAAATGGAACCTGGAAGATCCATGCTTACGTGTGTGTGTGTTCATAAATGGATTTGTGCTGTTGGCGTGTGTACCTGAGACACAGACACGTTTACAGAGCAATCCTATGCATGTCTACTCAACAATTCCATCCATTTCATTGGAGTTTGCTCCTGGTAAGTGGTTATAGGATTTTAGCCTTCATTGTTTATAACAATACTCACTCAGTGTGCTGATCCATTGAGTTGGCCAGAGCTACATGACTTAGGGATGTACGGACATTGTTAATTCCATTCCGCCTGCGTTTCTTGGATTGTCAGGTGCCTTTTGTTCTATCGTCCTCTCATTGATGGAATGGGAATTTGCGCAAATGTGTTTGTGTGCATTTGTGCAAATTCACACTTGTACAAATTTGAACTCCCCAAACCCCACAAATTCCCCCAAATATGCAAATCTCCCCACAATGTGCATTTTCATGCTTTAACCCAGGGCTCTCCAACCTTGGGTCCCCAGATGTTGCTGGCCTACAGCTCCCAACATTCCCAGCCAACATGGCTAATGGCAAGGGATTCTGGGAGCTGTAGTACAGCATCATCTGGGGACCCAAGGTTGGAGAGCCCTGCTTTAGCCTATGGGAGGAAATGTGCATTTTCAGTCGGTTTCTTTTTTATTTGGAAAGTAAAAAAAAAAAGACAGTCCATAAGTCCATGGAATTCATGCGACTAGGGAAAAGCCGGTCACTGCGGAATCTGCAGGTCGTATTCAGGAGCATGTATTTATCACAAATTCCCCCTGCCCTTCCAGTTCCATATGAATCAGCCTTTCCCAATTTTGGGTCCCCAGATATTTATTTGTTTATTTGTAGTATTTTTTATACCACTAGACATAAAGGAAAATCCCTTAGTGGTTTCCATATAGATATTAAACTCATATTTAAAATACAATTTTAAAAACAATACAATTACAACAACAACAACAACAACAACAACAACAACGATGATGATGATGATGATGCAGCAGAATAATATACAGAGCAGTACAGGAGCAGAAAAATGGGACAACATGATTAATTTAATTACAGGCCAGGGAAATCCTTGGTGAACAGGTACATTTTCAGGAGGCATTTAAAAGATGCCCAGTTTTCTGCCTCCCGAACTGCACGAGGGAGTTTTTTCCACATGGTGGGTGCCACTACTGAGAAGGCCCGCTGTTGAGGTAGTACACGACGACATTCTGATAATTTTGGAATGACAACCAAGGCCTCCCCAAATGATCTTAATGGCTGGTTGGGTGTATATGAGGGAAGGCAGTCTGCTAGGTATCCTGGTCCCAGGTTGTTTAGGGCCTTGTATGACAACATTGTAACCTTGAACATGACTCGGTAGCTAATAGGCTGCCAGTGCAGTTCTTTTAGTGCAGGTCTTATGTGCACATAGCTGGGTGTCGTAGTGAGCACTCCTACTGCTTGCTGCATTCTATGCTAGCTGCAGCTGCTGAACCAGGCCCAAGGGATTTTGTAGAAGTATAACTCCCACCATCCCTGACCATTGCCCATGGTGGCTGGGGATGTTAGGAATTGTAGTCCAACAGCATCTGGGGACCCAAGCTTGGGAAAGGCTTCTACAAATGGAGACCTGAAAGCCAAGAATGCCATTTTCAAACTATATTGTTGCTTCAAGTATTTGGATTCACCTCCTTTTCAATATTATTTTTATGGTAACACTAAGCACTTATTTAGATAATCCTTTTTATAGCTTCATATCTATAGGGCTCCCAGGTCCATATGATATGCATTAATAAATCCTGGGACCCTGATAGGGTGTTGGGCTTTGTGGGGAGGGAAACTAGAACACATCCCTTATGGGACAAGACCTCACTAATGGAGCATCTTGCCAAATGCTGGACTGTTGGCAGTGGCAACTCTATTCAATTCTCGTCTTATTCTCAGGGCCTCTAATTAGTGCTGGATCCAAGATAGCTATTGCTTTGAAAGTATGTCTCCGGTACGCAAAGTGGAGCGGAACAGACATGCCTCCGAGCTATAGGGAAACATCTGTCAATCAGGGAAGGATGGTTACTAAGCGGATCTACCTCAAGGTATTTTATGCAACTGAGGAGGCACATTGCAAAGATGGCCCCCAGCCCTTGAGCCTGACTCATTATGAAAGTAGACTGTGGTGTGCACAGTACATTAAATTGGAGCACACATTAATTTGGTGAGCTAGTCAATCCTTTCTTTTAAAATCATCAAGAAAGGTAGTTGTATTACTACTAGTGCCTGGCCAAAATTTTATCCTATATTTTTTTTCCGACCATTCTCATTGAATTTCATAGAAAAATACATTGTGTTCAAAAAGAAATTCAAAGGAGAAGAACATTTTGGAGAAATTCTCATGGGTTGGGGGTTCAGTATTCTTGTGTTTACCTTATGAGGTAGATGAGAAGTATGTGTGAGTGTCTTTCACTGTACAATCATATATCTGGCAGCCTGCAGTTTGCTTGGCTTCCCACACTTCAATTAAAGCCCAAGAGAAGACATCAGGAGATAATTCCTCCCACAGGGCTTTTTTCAGATCAGGAAGCACGGGCAGCCTGGGAGGCTGCAGAGCAATGGAGAGATGTATAACAGAAAGATAAAAGACACACAGTATCCTCGGCCACCTCACAGTGATTAGGTACACCCAATAACACTACGGAAATAAATTCAAAATAAATTATACAATGCTCTCAGAATGAGGCAGAAAAAAAATGAGGCCTCTTTTATGGAAGAAGAAAACTTTCATGAAATTGGAGCCAGATTTTGGCACAGCATTAGTTCCACCTGTTCCCTGGGGCTAGACACAACACTGCCTCCCCACCTCACACCTGCTTTGTGGAGGATGCAAAATGGAGGCTAGGCTGCCAACACCTTTGATGCTGTTGCCACTTGCAGTGGAAGTGCAAAAAACAAAAATGGTTAGGAAAAAAGAAGGGAAAATGTTGCGCTACAACCCCAGCCAGTTGCAAGTCCTGCCTGTGAGAAACTGTTAGAGAATTTCTCCTCCTCCTGGAGAAATTCAATGAAATTATTCCCCTAGTTTCTCTGCCCACAAATAGGGTGGAGAATTTTGAGAGGCCCCTTGCACGCAGCCCTAATTACTGCCCGAAACGTGTGCCAGTATCTCTACCTCCCATGATGCAGCGCCATTCCCTTGATGATAGTATATGTGTGTTTTCTGGTGCCACACTCTTTTTTTTTCTTTTTAATTTTTTTTTTAAATAAATTTTATTTAACTTAGTTTCAAGCAATATATGTAAAAAGAAAAGAAGAAAAAAACATACATATAACTAAAGAAGTGCACCCATCACCACGGGGCCGAAAAAAAGTTTTTATCATAATCCATTATTATTAATCATTCCAAAAATACATCATATCTAGACATAGTTTACTCCCCTTTCCCTCTACTAAAACATATTATAGAAATAGTCCCCAAATATCCTTAAAGTTATTTTTCTTTAATTGTCCCTTTTTACATTTGGTACAAATGTAAAAATGCATACAGCCATGTAGCTTACGCTGGCTCAGCTTATCTGAGCGTGGAAAGCTAAGCAGGGTCAAGCCTGGTTATTACTTGGATGGGAGACCCCTCCTCTAGTTTCCTGCATTGAGCAGGGGGTTGGACTCGATAGCCTCGTAGGCTCCTTCCAACTCTATGATCTATGAAATCTATGAAACTTAATTTATCATTTAAGGCGATATCCCACACCTCCTTATACCAATCAATAATTAAAAACTCAAGGTGAACTTTCCATTTCCTTGCTATCATTAATCTCCCCGCAGTTAACAAATTTACAATTAATTCCTTTATGTCTTGAGAACAAACAAGTTTCTCCATTATTGATAACAACGCTAATTTTGGACAGACCTCCAAATTAATACCAATAATTTCTGAAATTTCTAGAAAAAAATTGTTGCAAAAATCCAGTACGCTTTTACAGCTCCACCACATATGAGCATAAGTACCAAGTTCCTGACATCCTATCCAACACAATGGAGAACAATTACTATCTATTTTATTTAATCTTACCAGAGTCAGGTACCATCTCCAAATAATTTTAAAGAAATTATCTTTTATCCTTACTGACATATTTCTTAATATATGTCTGCCCCAAATATTTTTCCACCCTTCATTCGAAATCTCCTCCTCAAATTCCATATCCCATACCATCTTGAGATTATCTTTTTGCTCTTCAATTTTTTGAATCATTTTATATATCCTTTGTTATACCTCTTGAAGAGATATTCCCTTCTACAAGTTCTCTAGACACTACTTTCTTTTCAAATCCAGTAAGTTCCCTATCATACTCATTTCTCCTCTTCCATTTCTTGGTTCACTGATCTAATTGCATTAATTTTGACCATGAAATTCTGCCTCGCCCAAGCATTTCAAATATTTCTTGTCTAGACTTCATTTTTTCCATCCAGTTCATTAATTTGATAACCTTTTTTTTCTAAATAAGCCTTCCAAATAGCGATGTATCATCGAGCCTCGAGTGGCGTAGTGGGCCAAATCGGCCCGCTCACGCCCACTCGAGACTTGGTCGAGCCTACCTCGATCCATCGGCAGCTCGCCTCTCCGCAGCGAGCCGCCCCTCGCCGCCGGCTCCGGTCCCGTCGTGTCACTTCCGGCACCGGAAATGACATGACAGGACCCTGCGCAGGCGCACTGGACCCCCATGCAATGTACTGTGCCTGCACAGAGTCCTGTCGCGTCATTTCCGGTGCCGCAGAGAGTCGAGGCGGCGGAGAACCTGGACCCCCCCAGGTTCGTTTACACCACTACAAATGCTTTGCGTTTTCTGGAAAGTCCTCCATAGCTACCACTGGTAGCGATGGGATCAAACCTGGGGGGGTCCCGGTTCTCTGCCGCCTCGACTCTCCGTGGCGGCGGGCCCCCCCGCCTCCATCTTCTGAGCAGCATGGAGCAGTTCTCCGCGCCACTCGAACTGCCCTCTCCGGTCCCGTCGTGTCACTTCCGGCACAGGAAATGACGCGACGGGACCCTGCGCAGGCGCAGTACGTGGCACAGGGGTCCAGCACACCTGCGCAGGGTCCCGTTGCGTCATTTCCGGTGCCAGAAGTGACACGACGGGACCGGAGTGGGTGGCGCAGGCGGCTCGCCGCAGAGAGGCAAGCTGCCGACAGATTACGGTAGGCTCGGTCCACTACGCCACTCAAGGCTCGATGATACATTGGTAACCACTGGGGTTAATGGGAATATCCCCGGTATAAAAAATTGCCTATTGCTATTCCAAATCTCTAACATATTTTTTAGAAAAGTATTTTCTATTATTATTTTTTTATACCATGCTATTACTTTTCTTTAAAAAGAGATTTTTTCAACCCCATTTCCTAATTCCTGTGCTTCTAACTCCAACCACATATTTTATTTATTTATATTTATACCCCACCTTTTTTCCTGAAAGTAACCCAAGGCGGCTTACATAATCCTCCTCCTCCTCCTCTCTCTTTTATCCTTACAACAACGCTGTGAGGCAGGTTAGGCTGAGAGTCAGTGTCTGGCCCAAAGTCACCCAGTGAGTTTCATGGCCGAGCGGGGACTAGAACCCAGATCTCCCGAGTCCCAGTCCAACACTCTAACCACTATGCCACACTGGCTCATATTATTCTTCTTAGCTATAATATCCATTATATATCTTAATTGATTAGCTATATAGTACCACTTAATGTTAGGAAGGCCAAGCCCACCTCCTTTTTGGGATTTATACCATTTAATCTTTGTAATCCTCGCTTTCCCCCCTCCATTACAAACATTATTAATTAATACTTGCCATTCCTTAATTTCCTTCTTTGTTAAACTCATTGGTAACATTCTGAATTAAAAAATTATCTTTTGTAAAAATCTTCATTTTAATCAAAGCTATTCTACCAAACCATGAAAGTCCAACTTTCTAATATTCCTCTATCTTATTTTTAACCTCATTCTTTAACTTTCTAAAGTTCTGTTCTCCTATTTTTTCTAAATCTTTTAAAATATCTATGCCTAAATATTTAATTGGATTTTTAATCTTAATATTTACTCTTTTTTAAATCCCTTCTAACTCCTCTATTTTGCTATAATTAAACAACATAATATCGGATTTATCCCAATTTACTTGTAACCCCATAACTTCCCTAAACTCGTTCACACTATTTTTAGAGGAGGTTTTGGAGCTTGCTCTTGGCAAAAAATAAAATAAAATACGAGTTAGAATTTTAAATGCTAAAATGTAGTTGTGTGGGGCATTACTCAAGAGGAACTGTGCTGGATCAGACCAAAACTCCCATCTAGTCCAGCATGCAGTGTTCCACAAATGGCTCTGGAAAGGCCACAGAAAGAACACAATTGCATTAATTTTAACCATGAAATTAATGGTTTGCACATTTATTAAACACTAAGGACACTAAGGCAATAGCTGCCCCCCTGTGTTGCTCTCCAACCAAGTTATGGAACTCTCTCCCTAGTGACCTCTGCCACCATGCCCCTTCCTTGATTAGCTTCTGCCGGGCATTAAAAACATGGCTTTTCAGGCAGGAATATGGGGTGGGTTAGGATTTTTAAGTTTTCTACTGTTTTTAATTGTATTTTATACTGTGTGTGTGTGTGTGTGTGTGTTGTGTTGTGTTGCGATCCTTGCAGCAGCTGGCTCACGAATTCTTCAAGCTAGTCGAGTTTCCTTCTCCTCCCTCCACTGCCATTCGAACCCAACTGAGTCACGAACAGCAAGATCTTTTGCTCGAAGCTCGCTTGAGAGATAGCTCTCAGAAAGCGTTTGTGTTTCTTAATGCTTTTGTGTTTCTTAATCTCTGCACTTATATGCTAAATTCCTTGCTAAATTCCTACTAACACCAGGATGATTGTAATGCTGATTTGAGAACAGCCTCTCTGGCTGGCTAGATTGAAATAATAATTTAAAAAAACTAGTAAATACTAGTCCTTTACATTCCTACTTAGAAAAAGCATTTTGTTACTGATTAGACATAATGTCGTAATTCTTGTGAGATGCATTCTTGTGAGATGCATACCTTTTTTACAGAGGAATTTTTAATAAACATAGGTGGTATAATTTATGATTTTTTATATATTAAGCACATAAGGTAACCTTTTCCTCTAACTCTGACTGAGGGGGAAAGCCTGCTGTGTAAAACCTCTCTCATATGCTAAGTTGGTTCTTCCTTCAAGGCTCCAGCCATGCTTTTTTGCATCTCCATTCTCAATAGTAATGCTAAAATCTAAGTCACAGCATCGACACAGGTAAAACCTGTTTAACAGCTCTGGTTCACATCTGGCTCGCAGATCTCTGTGAGTGGGGGACGAACAGCTGGTTGAGATCACAAGAATCTTTAATTATGCTGAGTGATTGAGAGCACAGCTTGCTCAAAGAAAAAAAAATTGCAACTTTTTTAGCACATCTCTAGGACTCCTGCCCGCTTCTGATCTGATGATCGGAAGTGGGCTGAGTCGGGGGGTGGGGTGTTCTGTGGACTTCCATCTCTAAGACGGGCCACAGTTTGCACATTTATTAAACACTAAGGACATTTGTGCAAATTGCGTAAAGTTATGCAATTTGTGTAACTCGGGGTATTTGTAGGTTTGGTGCACCCAAAAAGCATGTGGGTCTCACACGATTAGCAAAAAAATGGCCGATTTTTGGCAAATCATGCTAGATCCATGTGCTTTTTTTTTCTTTCTAGTAAAGCAATACAACCATCATAACTAATAAGTGTATCTAACTCCTTTTAAAAGCATCTATGTTAGGGGCAGCAAATTCCATACATTAATGCATCTCTTTTATCTCTCTTGAATCTCTTGTCAGTCAATTTCATTGGATGACCCTGAGTATTAATATTATAAGGGAGGGAGAAAAAGCTTTACTCTGTCCAATTTTCCCACACTGTGCATACTTCTATAAACTTCTATTGTGCCCCCACAGCCATGTTACTCACTTTTTTTCCTAAACTAAAAACTCTCCAGATGCTCTGAGCCTTCCCTTGTAGGGGAGGAACTTCAACTAGTGCTGTGCTGAAATCTGCCCCCCCCCCCCGATTTCCCAGCAGTTGTTGTGCTCTCCACAAAAGAGTCTTTTTTTTTCCTACCTCATTTCTCTTGCATTTCTTTTGGTGGTGTTCTTGAGGTTAGCTTTCCATTGCAAGGGGGCTGAGGGGGCTTTCTCTCTCTCTCTCTCTCTCTCTCTCTCTCTCTGTGTCCCTTTCTATTACACATCTCTCCATCACTCTACAGACTCCCTGGCTGCCTGATCTGAAAAAGCCCCACTGGGGAGGAGTTACCTCATGACATCTTCCCTTGGGCTTTAATTGGAAGCTGGGGAGGCTGCAGACCAACCCCTGGAGAAAAGTTTGTACACTGAAATACAGGACACTCACAGATACACCTCACCCACCTTGTAACTATGGTAAGTACAAGAACCCTGCATCGCAGCCATGAGGCTTTCTCCAAAATGTCCTTCTCCTTTGATTCCACCCTCCACCAAAGCAATTGCTTTTGTATCTAATTCGGGGATAGGCAACTTGTAGCCCTCCAGATGTTTTGGCTTACTAGGGATGTCCGAGGAATCTGCAATGGACACAAATGAGTTTGTATTTCTAAGAATCTGACCTGCAGATGCCACAGTGGACCAGCTATTCCCTAGTTGCACAGGTTCCGCAGAATTGTGGAGTGTCGTCCCCCCCATTTTATGTTATTTTATGCAAATTTAGCCATAGAAAAATGTGTAATTTCTCCAAAATTTCCTTCTCCTTTGATTTAACAAAATCCATATATCTGTGGTTGCATCAGCTTATATGGTGGGAGCCCTCTCATATCAGCTTATAAAATTAATAAAACATTATCTACCTTTTAAGATGTCATTTGCAATATGGGCTTGTTTGTTGTTGTTGTTGTTGGGTCTGCATGAATTAAAAGATGGCTACAATTCACTTTTTTTATTAAAAAAGAAGAAAGTTTGAGAAGTAGGAGAAGCATATGATATTTCAAATACTTTTTAAAGTAATGCATGGGTGGAAAAATTAGTTGTGTTTGCAGAGGGAATGGGGGGGAAGCCAAAACACAACCTGGGATGGAAATAGGTTACATGTATTAAAAAGCCAGATATATATTTTTAAAAATCTTGTTTATTAAAGGCTTAAGTTAGGGATGGATGGATTAGTTTATTTCCAGTCTGTGTCTGTTTTGCAGGTGTCTGTTCCATCCTCTTTCCACGTTTATCTCCAATTATTTTATTCTGCATTAACATATTATTTAAATATCTATTTTTCAACAAAATGTGCATTTCTGAATGTATTTTATCTTAACTATGCATTTTGGTATGTTTTTGAGCCAAGAACTGCATCACAAGATTAAGAGAAGTGTGAAATTCAAAGGATAACTTTGTTGCAATCTGCACATTGTCCTGGGAGGTACAGCTCAGGTTGGTTCTCTTTGAGATACAGACCAAGCAAAATTCTTGAGCATCCCTAGGATGTAGCTGAATAGTAAAAAATTAGGCAGACACCAATACATGATGAGAATTGGTACCCATAGTAATCCTGCTACGCTGGAGTTTTTTACAACCAGATAGTGAGCATCTTTTCAAAGCAATATCTGACCATTCCAACAGCAGCAGCAACAATAATTGATATTCATATAGTGTTTTCAAGCGCTCAAAATGCTTCACATGCATTATCTAGTTCTAATACTTACAACAATCTTATAAGGTAATTCACCATTATTATCCCCCATACTGCAGATAGATGGACTGCAGCTGAAAGAGAACAGTTTCCCTGAGGCCACCTGGTGAGTTCATGGCAGAAGCAAGTCAATTTTTGCACTAATTAAAGTCCCAAATAGTTTGGGACAAATTAGTTTGGGACTGATAAGCGAATTGCTTTTGTGTGCCAAGAACAGACATAATGTTTAAGGCAGTAAACATATTAGAGCAGCTTTTCCCAGCCTGGTGCCCTCCAGATGTTTTGAACTACAACACCCAGAATTCCTGACCCTTGGTTACGGTGGCTTGGTCTGATGGGAATTGAAGTTCAAAACACCTGCAAAGCACCAGGTTGGGGAAGGCTGTATTAGAGAGATCAGAACAGAACAACTATCTGTGCATCTCTGTGTATTTGTATTTATATTTGTCTGCAGCATTTTAGACTGTGAGCTCTGATGATGCTCTGAGATGTATATTGGGTTGCAAGGTTCTGTTAGGGATCAGATTTTGAGTACGGTAGGTGTCAATTTCCCCAGAAAGCAAGGCAGAAAAAGATCAGCACCATGGAAAGCTCTTACTGGTGCTGGGACCGGAAGCCAGACAAGATTGTCTGTATGCTGCTCCAGTGAACGTTAGTGTAAGACTGAGGCTTTAAAAGGAAGATGTTGGACAGCTGGTAAGCTCCACCCCTACATTTGCTGAGGCTTTGATCCTTAAAGGGAACTGGTCTGTTTTAACAGCCTCAGGCTGTGGTGCTCGGAGCTCTTGTAGCAAGCTAGTCTCATCATGGCCAGAGTCCTCAGAATCTGAGGACAGTAATGGAGCCTCCTCTGGATGCATCTCCTCTGGACCTGCCCCATGGGGTTCTTCTGGTGAACCAGGTCCTGGAAATATAGCAGTCTCGTGACGCCTTTCTGTGGCTGAGTCTTCTCCTACTGACTCTGGAGCCTCCTCTGAGGATGAGGGGTTGGAAACATCAGAGGATGATGTTCCGAGGTACTGGTATCAGTATGCCTATGTACTCCAGTTGCTGGTGAACATTGGCAAGAAGGTGTTGTTGCACTCATGTCCTGCTTGTGGGATCCCATGGGCAGCTGGTTGGCCACTGTGTGAACAGAATGCTGGACTAGATGGAACCTTGGTCTGATCCAGCATGGCTCTTCTTATGTTCTTATGGTTCATGATAGTGTCTCTCTCTGTGTAATCTCTCTCACTCGATCAAAAAATGCATTGCCTTCACATTAAAATATGCCACTGTTATTGCCACACATGTAATTTGCACGTTATGTGTGACTGTGAGGTCCTCATTAATCTGTTCAGTGTATTAGAGGAAGCAATATCTGTCCTGGACTGTATTATTTTGCTAACACGACAGGCAGATTTTTCAAATGAAATGCAAAGGTCACAGTTGCTATCGTGTTGGAGATTACTTAATCACATTTGCCTTTCCATTACTGACCCTGGCTCTTCTTAGCCTTAAATGTTACTGCCTCATTTGATAGAGGAAGTATTCCTGAAAGACTTAACAGCATTTCAGTCACTGAGCCCTTGTCAAATAAGGCTGCTTGCTATCATATGTACTGGGCATGTAGGCTTACTTATGTTTTGCAATGGGTGTGAAATTTGTGTTTTGTTTTGACGATTGAAATGAAGATGATTTGGGGTAAAATAATTCCATGACCTACAAAGGAGGACTTTTGACTTAATTATTAACCATGATAACCCAATGGAAACTCCATATTCAGGGGCAATACACTTCCTTGTGCAGCAAGATGCTGGGAGGGAGGCAAATAATAGGGGAGGCCCATGCATCACCTGCATTCCCTTGCTTGGTAGGGATGTTTGAGAATTTCATTTTTGCTTGTGAAACATGCCCTGTGAATGAAAGCCCAAGCATGTGTCCACTGAAAATATTCACAAATTGTCCTACACATGCTCGCATTAATCTCATTCCCAATTCCCAGCTCGATTTGCACAAATTTCCTAATTTGCACAAATTTCCTCAGTAGACTGAATTAGCCCTGCACAAATCTCCTGTTTGATCTCTGCTTGATTTGTGAAAATTTCCCATTCATGCAGAGCCAACAGGAATCACAAATGCAAACAGAAATAGGGCATGAAATGAGTGGCAAGACAATGTTCAGAGAATCCAGTGATCTCAAATGTCACTCGTTTGCACATACTGTTGTGGGTTTCTCAGAGGTGACTGGAATCCTAGCGATCTTGAAAATTGCTTGTTTGCCCATCCCTTAGGTGTCTGCTCAGTCACTGGTGGAAAGAGAATGCTGGGCTAGAATAACCCTTTGGCTTCATCCAGCTAGGCCAGGGGTGGGAAACCTGTGGACCTCCAGATGTCATTGAAATCCAACTCCCATCACTTAGATGCTGGGTTATACTTAGAGTAGATCCTTTTAAATCATACTCTAAATATGCCTAAGTCTGGATCCAATCTACTACTACTATTACTTCTACTACTACTACTACTACTACTACTAATTGGCTTAGAGGTGGGAATGGTGATTTTGCTGTCTTTCTTTGTGTGAGCCCCCCCCCCCCGGGTGTGTTGGAGATCCCTTCTTTCCTGATTTGCAGAACAGTGAAGAGACTAATTATGGTAGCATACAGAATGGTGTATGATCTTAAGATCTATAAGATACTTTAAGGTATATAAACATCTTGTTCTGTTTCTTGGCATTACCTCAGAGTGTATCAGAACCCTGGGAGATGTCTTCAATCTATGTTCTGTTTCCATTCCAAACAATGGACAACATGTGGAAAATGAACAGAGTGATCCTATGCAGGTTTACTTGATAAATTTCACTGGCCCAGTTTACATAATCACAGAGGGGGAATAAGTCACAGTGGCTTATCCCCCACCATATCCCATGTGTGCTAGTTGTGTGCCAGGGGGATTAGCATAATTACCCTTGGCGGTGCGGCTTGTCCCAGCCTGGTCAGACTAGCTTGTTGCCATGGTTAACAAGCTACCCAGAACCCTACAACAGCCCATGGGTTCTGAGTGGTTTGTTACCCATAGCAACAAGCCACCTTGGCCGGGTTCGCATAACACGACAAGCCATGCTGCTGAGGATAATTCTGCTAATCGCCCTGGCATGCAACCGGCAAACGTGTGTGTGGGGGGGAACGAAACACTGTGGCTTATTTCCCCTCCATGATCATGTGAACACAGTCACTGTGTTCAGCGGGGCTTACTACCAATTGAGGATGGATGTATCTGACAATTTCAGTTTCTATCAGTTTCACCTTTCCCTCCAATCTTAAATCCATTCCATCCTGGTTCTGCATCAGTTTGCATTTAAAAGAAACAACACTGTGCATGAAAATTTGTACACATTTTCCATGTGCATTTCAGTCAGTATATTGCTTTAGGAAGGTGGTTCATATTTCAATGAGAACCAGATGGATTTCTTTTATAAATTCCTCCCCTACCCCTACTGCCTATTAAGTACGATTACAGCCTACAAATAGAAACTGAAAGGCTGGACTACATAGGAGAGTGTCTTTACTGGTGGTAAAGACACCCCCTACGCCTTTGCAAGAAAGTAGCATGTGGGTGGGTTAAATTATCACCCTCACCAATAAATGCATTGGTATCACTTGTCAAGTGCTGAAACATTTGCCTTCCTCCACCTGAAGTCCGATGATGCTCCCACATCTCATCATGATAATGCAGGAGTGGGTATGAGTGCTCAGGGCAACTGAGTTGATGCTCTCCGCCTAGCTTGGACCAGCAGAAGTGCAGGGGCAGGTCAGGATGTGCGAGGATTTCATTCAAGGGTAGAAATCCGGTGGATGAGCTGGGCTCGACCCACCAAACTCTGTCCCGCTTACCTCTTCCCTGGCTCAACTCATGTTCTCCTGAGTCGAGCTGGGGAAGCGACTTCTGGGTTCCTGGCAGGCCGTTGTTTCCATAGAAAATGCCTTAACATATGCCTAAAGTGACCACAATTTGCGTAATTTGTGCAAATTGCAGCCGCACTTGACCTATCTTAAGACATTTTCTGTGTAAACAGCAGCCCACTGGGAACCCAAAAGTCCAGTGCACAGCATGCACCAGCTTTCAGCCCTATTCAGCAGGCATGGCAGTGGCATTCCCTGAGCCAGAGGTGGGCTGGGTCCCAGAGGATAGCCCACCCCTAGGGACAGGTCACACTTATAGAACTGAGCTGAATGTTCTCCATCGAAAACTTTAATCTTGAATTTTTTTTTTAGGGGAGCTTAAAAGGTGATTTGGAACCACCCTTCCTTGATTTCTTTTTGTGTTGTTGTTGTTGTTGTTGTTGTTGTTTTGCCTCTGTTGCAAACTTTCTGCTGAGACTTCTATGGGGGAAAATGGTGGTTTCCAGGAAGAGTGACATTGGTGATCAGTTTGACTGGTTTTTGCTCCTACCCTCTAAATCACCACACTGTCATCTCCAACTGTGTTGGACCACACTTGGAATACTGTGCACTGTTCTGGTTAACACACCTAAATAAGCATATTGTAGCATTGGAAAAAGTTCAGAAAAGGGCAACTAAAATGAGGAAGGGGCTGGAACAACTCCCCTTTGAGGAAAGGTTACAGCAGCTGGGATTGTTTAGCTTAGAAAAAAGGTGATTGAGGGGAGACATGTCATAGAGGTGTACAGAATTATGCATGGTGTAGAGGAAGTGGATAGGGATACATTTTTCTCCTTCTCTCATTGTACAAGAACTGAATGGGGTCATCCCATGAAGCTGATTGGTGGGAGATTCAGGACAGATAAAAGAAAATCCTTCTTTACACAGCACATCATTAAACAATGGAATTCACTTCCACAAGATGTAGTGATGGCCACCAATCCAGATGACTTCAAAATGAGATTGTACAAATTCATGGAGGATAAGGCCTTTAATGGCTACTAGTTCCTGATGGCTACATGCTGCTACCTCCAGTATCTGAGGTGGTACGCCCATGTACACCAGTTGCTGGGGAACATGGGCAGAAGGGTGCTGTTGCACTCATGTCCACTTGTGGGTTTCCCATGGCAGCTGATTGGCCACTATGTGAACAGAATGCTGGACTAGATGGACCCTTGGCCTGATCCAGAATGGCTTTTCTTATGTTGCCTGCAAAAAGGGTGGTGAAATTGGAAGGGGAAGCATTTTGGCTCATCAATATGTCCCCATTACTCCATCCTGCCTGTCATGCCAAAACAGCTGTCCACCTACTTCTCCCTTCCCTGGAAGTGAGCTGTGTGTGGCAAATACCTGGGAACTGACTTATACATGTATAGATTCCAAGGATACTGACAGGTGGGATATTCTTGTAGAGACCAATGTGACAGCTCAGTGTGCCTATACTTCTTTTTTGAAATCAGCATGCCACTTTGCACCTTCCTTAGCCCAGCTTTATGACAGGCGCTCCCTGTTTAGAACTGGATTGCAGTATCGGTGTGATTGCCATGAGAAGGTGCAACGATCAACAATGTTTCTGTCACTGTTGAAGCGACATAATAGACTGATCTAGCTGAAGCCACTTAAAGCTACCCTGGAAGTCTTAATTGAATATATTATCCGCAGCTCTCTCTTTTTTTCTCCTACTCATTTCACTTTAAGATCTACATTAATCATACATCGTCTTGCCCGCACAGCAATTTCATGTTGTTTATGGTGAATATGTAAGACCTTTTCTTTGAAAATATTTTCCACTTAGGAATTGTAACTACGGAAAACAAGATAAGTTTTAAAGGACTGTTGATGCATATGTATAGTGCTGGAGAGCTTTGAGACAGAGTATATCTCTCTATCTGAAAGGCAGTTCCCAAGGTTCTGTTATCTTGTAGTGTGTCCAAGAAACAGAATCTGGAAAGGTACTATGGAGATGAAGGGGTGGGGCTATGCAGATAAGAGTTGTCTCCGTTTTTGTTATGAATCCGCTGAATCCTAAAATGTACACCATATCTTAAGAGAGCTCTCTGCAGTGAAAGGTCTGTTTTTATATTGGAATCTGTCCCTTTTATACCAGTAAGTCAAAGACTGATATGTTATATTGATCCTGCCCCCACTCCTTTGTCTGCCTGCTGCCACTGCTGCATCTACTGCCAGGTGCCTGAGGCTTGAGGAGGTTGCACCACTTCCATCTCATGCACCCAGCTGCGGTTTGCTTTGTTTCTGGGCTGGATGAGGAGGTGCTAGCAGTAGCACCTCTGCAGGCAAGCAATCAGGGAGGAGCCTGAATGACATATCACTGGTGCTAGAGGCAGACATTCATCAACAGAGCACACAGCAAAAGGAGCCCTCCTGTGATAGTATGTGTGTCTTCATCATTAGTTAGTTAGACAAGGGAAACTGCAGTTGGCAAAACAAAGGGGCTAAGCATGCACCACCAAAGGAATATGTGGGCTAGGGAAATCGCTGCCCGAATGATGTTCATGAGTAAATGTCCTTGCTTTCACCTATGTATTGTATGTTTTTTTCACAGCATTTGTATACCGCTCCATATCTAGAAAGATTCCGGAGCAGTGAACAATGAAAAGATAACAACAGATAAAAGAATAAAAACAATTCATTAAAAACAGAATAACATTAAAAACATTAATGTGTACATGAGAGGCTGCCATTCATAACAAAATAATATGAGCATTGGTGGATTGACCTAGGGCCCAGTATCTAGTCTACCATCCTGTTTCTAATAGTGGCCAGGCAGGTGACTCTGAGAAGCCCACAAGGCAAGCATGAAGGCAACACCCCCAATGTTTCTCACCAGCATCTAGTAATCAGAATTATATACAGAGGTTCAGATGACCCCCTATTCATTGGCGGGGGGAAACATGTAAGGGAAGGGTCACGGAGGCTCCATTTAGCTATTGACCTATCCTCCATGAATCCAATTAACCCCTTTTAAAAGCCATCCAAGCTATTGACCATCACTACATCTTTTGGTAGCAAATTTTGTGACTTTATTATGAGTAATTGGAAGAAGTGCCTCCCCCCTACACGCGCTGTCTTCAATCTCCTGTCAGTCTATTGCACTGGATAATCCCAAGTTCTAGTATCACAAGAGAGGCAGAAAAATCTCTGTCTATCCACCTCCATGCCACTGATAATTTTACACACCTCTCATGACTCTGAGAGTAAGTACACTGCTCAGCTTGAGTGCACCTGCTCCCATCACGAACACGAAATGGTGCATTTTCCATTCAGTGGCATTCCAAGGAACTGCAATGCATTGTTCCCCTCCCATCAGTACAGTTTTCTTTTTCTGCTTCCTATCCATCATAGCGGCATCGGCATGCATTCTGCTAGTATTCAAATAATGATCCAATTTTGTGAACAGTAGAGGCAATGGAGTTGGCCACCTCAGTAGCTTCAGGAACTCCCAGATTTGAGTGAATTACTGCCTTTTGCAGGAACCCATGAAATCATCATTTCACATATTCAGTACCCTGCAGCAGGGGTATTTATTTATTTCATTTGTACCCTGCCTTTCCACCAAAAAAGCAACAACAGATGATGCTCAAGGTAGGGAGTTATGGAAGTTGTAAAATCCATTCTGTCAATGTTTTGCAGATTGTCAGGTGCCTTTCATTCTGTCATCTGCTCATTGATGGAGCTGGATTTTGCACAAAATGCATTTATACGCATTTGCACAAATTTGGAGTTGTGCAAATTTGCACTCCCGAAAATAGGCACATCCCCCAAAATACGCAAATTCCCCCAAAATGTGTATTTTCATGATTAAGCCTATGGGGGAAATGCACAGTCTTGGTCAGTGGTTGTTGTTGTTGTTGTTGTTATTATTATTATTATTATTATTATTATTTTACGTATTTTTCTATGAGTAAATTTGCATGCAATTACGTTAAATAAAAAAATGGTCCACAAGTTCACAGGATCTGTGCGACTTGGGAAAAACCAATCCACTGCAGAATCCGCCAGTTGGGTTCTTAGACATTCTAACTCATTTGAGTCTGTTGTGGATTTCTCTGACATCCCTAGTTCAAGGATAGTCACCATGGTGTCTTCCAGATATTTGGGACTACAGCTCCCATAAGCCCCCACCAGAATGGCCCATAGTCAGGGATTATGGCAGTCCTGAACCCAAACATCTGGAGGGCACGAGGCTGTCTGAACCTGCCCTACAGCATGCAAAAGACAAGAAAAGATCTGTTTCTCTCAGTGGGGCAGCTGAGAAGTTGCAAGTTAGTGTCCCACCTCCTGCACATTAAAGGGCCCACCCTCCCCAATCCTGGAGCCACAACTTCATTGAAAAAGACCATAAAGTTTAGGAATTAAACAAGTTCTTATCAAATTTGCTTCAGCATACAGTAATACCTTGGATTGCAAGTAACTTGGTTTGAGAGCATTTTGCAAGACAAGCAAATTTTTAAATATTTATTATTATTATTTTTACTTGATATACAAGCGACGTCTTGCAATACAAGTACTGTAGTATGGCTTAAATTAAAAATCTCTGTACAAATTTTTTTGGGGGGATTTCGTTTTGATATAAGAGTGTTTTGGAGTACAAGCACGTTTCCAGAACGAATTATGCTCTCAATCCAAGGCATGACTGTAATGGAAAATGTGCCTGTGGTGGTGGACAATTTCTTTCCAGTAAATTACTGTGCTATTATTTATGTCCTTTATGAACCTTAGCCTTTACAATATGCAACTGATCTCTCTGAATATAAACTATTTAGCAATAAACACTTCTAAGCTTCCCAGCTAAGCATGAGGTTTTTGGAAAAGACGGGAGCATAAGTAGCTTTTATACCCTCTTCTACAGATTGTGTAACATACTTTGCTCAAATGGGTCCTACAGAAATAAACAGTGATGTATGTCTTTGGTCCTGTGCAAAACATGCTATATTCTGGGAATTTAAGAGAAGATAATTGTTACTTGCAGTGATCTGGAATGCCTCCTGAAAGTGTAGAATACCTCCAGAAATAAAATTAAGTTGCTGTTATTTAATGAGTAGTTTGCTTTCAGTATGGTTTTATGCTTTCTTTCTTGGGTGAAGGTTTTTCCACCTCTGCCTTCATTTCTTTTCTTTCTTAGTTAACCATTGTGAGGGCAAAACCAAGGAAAGGAGACAAAAGCACCAGTCAATTACGTACATTTTAATTTGGATTATTTTTTTTTTAGCCCTCCTAATTCCGGGTTGGCTCAGAGCCACTTCCCCCCTCCCAACAAACAACAAACATCTGACTTTTATTTCAGACTCAAGCTGAGCTTGCTCCTTGTGAGCTTCCAAATTCCATTCAGCCCAATTATCCAGCATCCACTCTTCCTGTACATCATTCCCCTTTCTCTCACACCTAACTTAGTATGCTGCACATGGTTCTCCCCTCCCCTCCCCTTTATGATCACAACAACAACCCTGTGAACTAGGCTAGGCTCCATGAGGCAGACTAGTCCTAGGACACCGAGGAAGCTTCATGGATGAGTGGGGATTTGAACCATGCTCTCCTCAGGACTAATCCAACAGTCTAACCGATATACAACACTGGCATCACTAGGGGAGGCATGCTCCACACTTGAACCCAAAATGTTACCTTTCAGGGTGTGGAAGAGTAAGAATGAGATTTTCTTTGGTTCCCTATTTTTTCCGCCCGAGTTGCCATTCTGACTCGGTGGGCCTCCTTCCAGTCTGGTGAGGCACAGAGCAATGACATGCAGAGAAGCAATAGAAAAACTCCTTGGGTATGGCAGCTTTGCACTCCTGGGAGTCTCCCATTATTTAACTGATTTTGTTAGAGCTCAGCTACACCTTCAGCAGAGAAAAACTTGAGGTAGCCCTGGATGTCAGAGAAATCCACAATGGATTCGAATGCATATGGATTTCTATTAATTCGACTTCCAGATTTTGCAATGGACCAGCTTTTTCTGAGTCGCACGGATTCTGTGGACTTGTGGACAGGTGGTGGATTGTTTTGTTTGTTTGTTTCTACTTTGGGGGCAGATTTGCACAAATTCAGACTTGCACTAATGTGCATCAGTGCCAATGCCCATTTACACAAGTGGAATGAAATTCTCGTACATCCCTATAAATGGCAATGAGCAGATGACGGAATGAAAGATGCCTGACAATCCACAAAAACCAGACAGGATGGATTTAACAAAATCCATAGATCCCTAGCTCCTGGAACCGCATCACTTGAGGCTGAAAGTTCCCGCAGTGCCTACAGCTCTTTCCCATATCACCTACACTTTCTCTTCTTGCAATCGCCTCTTTAATTCTTCTCTCTGCCATAAAACCTTTGGCTTCACCTATGCAAGTGTTCAACAGCAGAAGGCCGGCTAAGATACTATTGAGCTTCCAGTCCTTCCTCCACCTTCTTCAACCTGGTGTCTTCTGGAACTTTTGGATTATAACTCCCAGTATTCCTGACTATCGGCCATTCTCCCATCAGCCAGGGCTGATGGGAGTTGAAGTCCAAAACAGCTGGAGTGCACCCAGAACACTGGTATGGCACCAGCCATCTCTTGCATTTCAAAACCCAGCTTTTGGAATCTAGCCTTTGATAATTTACAGTTGAATCCTGTATATGTCTACTCAGGAATAGGGATAAGTGAAAATTTTTGTTCAGTTCCTTTTTAGATATGAATTTACCAACATTTGCACATTTTTTCATAAACAGGGTGGAAAGAACCTGAGATTTTTTTCTCTCTTTCTGACGGGTCCGTTGTATTTAACAGCTACATGGCAGGCAGGTACAGTGTGGTTCTCACCATGCTGGGAATAGCTGTACCGGTTGGATTTGGCTGGTGGAGATGGGTGAAAAATTTGTTTCAATACATTTTTTGATATAGACTTACAGAAATCTTCAAATTTCTTCAAAAATAGGACAGGTAGCTTTTTATGTGCAGGGAGCATTTTGTCCCTCATATGAGGAGCATTCAGAATCCCCTTCCCCCACCAACGCGTAGCTGTTGGTGGGAGGACTATTTGCACGCGTAGAGGAATGAGAGGTGAGGCTGTTTAATTTAGAAACCACCTATGGGCTCAAGGCAGGGGGAGGAGCGGTGGAGGCCTTTATTAGGCAGTGTTGCTCCACCCTCTGCCTCTTTTCTCAAAGCAGCTCCCTCCCTCCCTCCCAATTCACAGTGTGGGATTTCTGGTCGCCGGTTGACGGGGCCGAGTAGGAATTTTGGCTCACCATTGCTGATTGGCCTGGTGGTGGTGGTGTGCGTGTTTCACCTACTCTACACTGTGTTCTTGGGTTGGGTGCTTTTTTGTTTTGCGTAGTCTCCCTGATTTGGTCACATTGGCGGTAAGTGCGGGTTTTAGGCAGTGGGGTGAGGTTCGGTGATCATCCCACTGCACCTTTCAGGTGACTGGCGATACCTTAGCCTCACCTGAGCCCAGTTTCACGGCACGGCCAGGGAGATAGGGTCCGCCTTTGAGGCCAATTCCTCTCACCCGCATGGCGTTTCATGGCCCCGTGCGGTGACATGGAGGAGGCCTTCCGACACCGCATGGTGTAAAATTGGGGAGTGGCGAGTTACAGCGCCACACCTCCGATTGGGATGCTTCGCCCATTGAAGGGTATACTGGCCGAGAGCCGGTTTAGCTAGCACCCGCACTCGTCCCTTCCCAGATCCTCGAATCAATAAATGTGGCCCATAATTTCACCATCATTCTGTGTCTCGACTCTTATTTCCTCTTTTGCGCGCGCAAATGTGTGGCATCAACATGGGAACGTAGAAAGCTGCCTTATACTGAGTCAGACCATTGGTCCATGTAGCCCCATACTGTCAACACTGACTGGCAGCTGCTGTCCAAGATTTCAGACAGGGTTTTATTCCTGCCCTACCTGAAAATGACAGGGTTGAACCTGGGACCTTCTGCATGCAAGGCAGGTGCTCTGTGGCCTCCTTTGTCACCTACCTTCAGAAGTGGTACTGTTCTGGAAGGGCTGTATCATTTGATATTTCTTCTTGTATAGCCTTGATTCTTCCGCTGAATGTGCCAAGTCATATCCAAATAACATAGATAAATATCTACTCTTTGAAAACAGTGTTATTTTAATTCTCAGCTACAGGCAGACATGGTGTCTCTGGGGATGAGCTTTGTTAACACATTTCAAGGTAGTTTTATGATGTAAGCCTGTTTTACCTTTGCAACTTTATTATTTTTTTTTTAAAGCAAAGCAGTGATGATGGCACACACATTTGTAATATGATGATATTTTGTCTTTTTATGTCTATTAAAATCACACCATAGTCCCAAGGAAATGGTGAGGGCTTTTTGTTTTCTATTTGCTTTATCTCTTAGCCCCTGCACCTTCTAAATCGCCAACTCATGGCACATTTTTCTTAGATGTTCTTAAAGGCATCTTTGTAAAAAAAAATAAAAAATAAGAACCTCATGTTCACTGTACAGGATTAAAATGGCTGATGAATTATGCAGCCTGGCTGCCTTGTTCCTTGACTAAATTTATCTCAAAGCAACTGAATTATTCTTGCACAGTTTAGGTAATGAAGACGGCCAAGGTTTGATTTTTCAATAGGGGCTAGAGATCCCCCTCCCATTCCCTTCATGTGTGTTAGATATTTTTTTGGTCTATGGTTTCAAGCTTCAAAAAAATCCTGTGGATTCTTTAGTGGCAACTTATAAAATATTTAAGCGGGATTGATGAGCAAATGAAAACATGCCCTGACTTTGCGGTAAGGGCAATGACAGGTATTTATGAACAATGCGAGTAGGGAGCAGGTGTAAATAATAACCCAAAGCAGCAGCAGCATCCCACTGTTTTTTGGAGCCTTCTGTCACTGAGACTAATAGAATGAGCTCCACGCCTCCACCCTCTTCATTTAAGTGCTGTTTTTATTACTCCAAAACTCAAAGAAGAGAAGGGTGGGGCAGAATATCTGCTACATGTAAGCCAGAATACTGTCTCCGTGCCATCAACACTACAACACATTATGGCTCCACAGACCTGGAGTACTGGTTTACCCCACCTAAGTTGTATCAATAATAATAATAATAATAATAATAATAATTACAAACTTTTCAGTATTTGGCATGGTCACCTCTTTTTAAAGTTTTACAGCTTGCTTTTAGAAATTAGAATATGAGCTCCTCAAGTGACCCACACATGTCTGCCCATTCAAGATTCCTCCTAGGCAAGTCATCCCCCCCCCAAAAAAATCACTTTTAATTACATGATGCTCAAGTGATCCTGAAAGAATCCTCCTTTAGCTCTTATAAATCTAAGCATGCCCGAGTGCTGAAAGAAAGTGGCTTGGATCCAGATTTAGTCCTATGTGGAGTAGACTCATTGAAATGAATGGGACTTAAGTTAGTCATGACTAACTTTAGTCCCATTTATTTCACTAGGTCTCCTCGCCTCTAAGTGTGACTAAATCTGGATCCAAGCCAGTTAGGTGTAACTTATTTATTTCAGGAAATGTAGGAAGCTGATTGATACCGAGTCGGACCATTGGTCCTTGGAGTTCAGTATTGTCTACACACCAGCTTTCCCCAAACTGGTGTCCAAATGTTTTGGACTTCAACTCTCTTCAGACCCAGCCAGCATGACCAGTGATGAGGAATGCTGGGATTTGTCGTCCAAACCATTTGGAGGGCGAGGAAGGCTGCTCTACACAGATTGGTAGCAGCGGTCTGGTGTTTCAGTGAGGAGTCTTTCCTAGTGTCCTAGAGATGCCAGGGACCGAACCTGGGATTTTCTGCATGCAAAGCATGTGCTGTACCACTGAGTGGCAGCACTTAAAGCTTCTCAACTTAAAAACAAGCAACAAACAAACAGCCTATCCTTATCTAGCTTCTGTGTTTATGGAGCTGACAATCCATAAACCTGAAGGGTCTTCAAAGTTTCTGTTGGTTATGAGGAATGTCTCTAAAGCCCACCTGGAAATTTGGCAGCCTCTCCTAGTGAGGAATACCATCTCTTGGCCCCCTGATGCATGGATGTAACTTAAGCTACGGCTGAAAGGAGTGACCCTAGCCCTATTCAGGCATTCTTCCTGCATGTAAGCTCTACATGGGAGGAGAACCTGCAATGAGCAAATTAGCTCTGTCCCTCCCTCACACTTCACATCACCTTCTACATGTGGAGGGTGACAGTGTTCAGGGGAGAGCCTCCTCTGCCATGGAGGCTCTCACTGAGATCTTGGAATCCAGATTTTCTAGGATTCTAACATCATGGGGAGAGCCTCCATGGATACAGGAAGCTCTCCCCTGCACACTGATACCTTCCATGTGATGAGAATGGCAAGGAAGTGTAGCGAAGCTAGCACACTCGTTCCAACTCCCCCTCCTCATGTGTAGAGCTTCCATGCAAGGAGAGCTCCTAGGCAGGGCTTCTGAGTTACCTGCCCGCCCCCTTCAGTAGAGTAATGCCAAATCTGTGAGTTTATTTATTTTTATTTATTTATTATATTTATACCCCGCCTTTTTTCCTGCAAGGAACCCAAGGCGGCTTATCCAAGTTGCCCTATCACCACTGCACTTCTTTTCATCTACTCACTATGCGTAGCAGCAAACCCGGAATTATCACACAATGTACACTTGGCAGGAAGTTATGAGAGACTCAGCAATGGATTGGGGACCTTACCATGCTTTCAATATCTGAACAGCTGGCAGATAGATGCCACCTTTCAATGGATACTTATTTAGATATCTGGTCTGCTTTTGTTGGAGGTTATGTATAATTGCTAGAAAGTTGTATTTTCATATATATATATATATATATATATATGTATTTCATACGAATTCATTTATATGGATATATACAAATCTATGTACATATATTTCTTTTGTTCAAATTTCAGAATAAAAAAATAAATTGGGGGGAAATGGCAGACCCAGCACTGCCACAGAGCATCATTGAGAAGCTGCTGAGGCCCATGGCAGATGCCTGCCCTGGTCATAGGAATGTGTGATCAGCAAAATCTGAACTTGCCAAAGTTCTCCAAATTCCATCTTGAAGCTCGTTCTGAGTTGAATGAAATTGCAAGCTTTTTTTCTTTTTGCATGGAAATCCATGCGTATTTATGTGCTGATTTTTCCAAATGTACGCATCATTTGTGTGCATCTTGACAATGTATGTGCTCTGCTCCCATTGATTAAAGAGTTTTTGTGTGCATTTTTCAAATGTACGTATGCTGTCGAGCACGATATTTTTGGTCTTTGATTCACACTGCAAGCTCAGAAATATTCCCTCCCCTCCCTCCCAACACTGCCCAAAAAGCTTGAGGATGCTGCATCCTGCTGGGGAGGGGGGCACCAGGTCTCACTGCCAAGCCGCCCACCCCCACAACTGGAGCTATGGTCTGTTTGAAGTACATGTTGAATTTTCATTGTTTTTATTAGTGCCTCCCCCATTCCTCTTGTATACCCTAAAATAAACTTTTTAGTCACCCATGATAATCAAACTCTGTCTCAAGCTGCAATGAAGGCTCCCGTCTGAGCCAGTGGTAGCCATGATCTTTGCTCATCCCAGGGTAGTTTCCCCTAAAACTGTCTCAAAGGCAGGTTTTGGGTACTGGTGGTACTTGAGGGAGGTTCCAGCTAATCCTGCATCTCTGTGGAACCCTCTGCTTCAGAATCACCAAGAAAGGGCTCCCCCAGGCCTGTTCTGCTTTGGAATGCAACTTCAACTCGAGGGCCAAAAGTACATGCTCCATGAAAGATCCATGGCTGAATCTCTGATGTTTTCATTTTTAACATGTAGCAGCAGGGGGATGCTAATTTGCTTGCAGCAGTAGCACTTGGGTAGCATGGTCTGGGTGGGCGAGTTAACCTGTGTGTGCCATTTTCTTGCACAAAATTATCTCAGGCTGCTTTTTATATTCACTTGGTAAAGACATGGGTGGTAACTTTGGTTGGAAAAAAAACAGCCTGGGTGGGAAGACTTAGTTCTCCATGTTCGTTGTTCCAAGAATATTGGTGCATTTCACTAAAAAAAGGAAAGTATTCATATGTAGCTTGCCCCTGAACATATTTGGCTCCAGCCTTCCAGTAGTCCACATAAAAGAAAGCAGGAAGAATTAACATTAGTAGTAATAGTGTTTATTTCATTTGCATGCGTAGAGGAGAAATAACGAGTCAGACACGGTTGTAGGGTACAATTGGTGGTAAAATGAAGGGCCACAGTTATTGAATAACATCAATTGGAGATCTACAAAGGGATAAAAAGTGCGGGTGCTAATTACACCAGCTATCAGCCGGTCACCATTGCTATAGGGCGATGACAATCACAATGACAATGACCTGATTGGTGGTTAGTAATCAGACCATTATGGTCTGATCGTCATTCTCGCTGGATCGTCACCTTGAAGTGGTGAGTGGGCTTGCATGTTCCGATGAACCCTGTGAGCAATGCCGTCGGGAGCCATATACTCCCGGTAGGGTCACCCATGGTGGTAAGGTCCGGGGAGAGGAACCAGACAAAGAACGATCCAAAACAAAAAGTCCTCAACGGCAGAACAGGCGGAAGATAATTTAAACCTAAATTACAACGGCTGTGAAGGCGGACGAAGGCTGCAGCAGAAAATGGTTTTCCAATCGTCAGGGTAACCGTGCCATTGGATCATTGCCGTCCTCTGTCAAATTTGTGTGGTGATTCGTTGTGCACCGATCTCCCCACAGAAAACAGCTTCACGCACAGGCGTCTTCCAACCCAAACCAACCCAACCAACCCAAACCAACCAACCAACCAACCAAAAAAGTCCCATGGCGACTGGTGAATGGCGACGGGGGCAGGACTGTGAATCTGGAAGCCCCTAGTCATGGACCAGCACATGGGCAGTGGATGCAGACTCAGTCGCCCTGTTCAAGGAACGAGGTAGTCGAGCAGCTCGGCAGCTGTATCCATGACTGAGCAGCCCTATTTAGGATCCACTCTGCTCACCCCGTATGGGGAGGGGGCTAGAAAAGGTGCCCTAAACATAGTCTACCTCTTTCTCCCCTGACGGGATTACCGCGTCCAGTGGGGTCACCATTTTAGCAGTCGAAAAAGACATTTGAATTTTGGAACATGGAATATACAGACACTGCTGGATAACATAGATAGTGAATGCCCTGAGCATAGGACTGCTATTATTGCAAGGGAGCTGAGATGATTTAAAATTGACATAGCAGCACTTCAAGAAACTCGAAGGGCAGGAGAGGGACAGTTGAAGGAAGAAAAAGGAGGCTATACCTTCTTCTG
This sequence comes from Shinisaurus crocodilurus, assembly GCA_021292165.1. Taxonomy (NCBI): domain Eukaryota; kingdom Metazoa; phylum Chordata; class Lepidosauria; order Squamata; family Shinisauridae; genus Shinisaurus; species Shinisaurus crocodilurus. Next base: position 67,377,421 of record CM037882.1, read on the forward strand.
GAAAGGACTACCTGAGCAGGACCGACGAATACATGGAGTAGGCTTTGCCATAAAAAATGAGCTAGTGAACTCTTTGTCAGAAGTTCCTACTGGCATTAACGAACGCCTGATAACTCTTCGATTAAAGCTCGCCAATAACCAGCAGGTAACTATCTTGAGCGCTTATGCGCCAACATTAGATGCTGATGAAGACATCAAGGAAAACTTTTATACCCAGTTGGACACTCTCCTGTCAGAGATACCTAAGGAGGATAAAATTATCCTCCTGGGCGATTTTAACGCAAGAGTCGGGCGTGACTTTGATTATGGCCAGAAACTATTGGAAAAGACGGAGTTGGTAATAGCAACCCAAACGGACTCTTACTTTTGTCTATATGTGCAGAGCATAATCTCACTATCACAAACACGCTCTTTCGACAAAAGAATAAGTTTAAAACATCATGGCAGCACCCACGGTCAAAGCACTGGCATCTTCTGGATTATGTCATTGTCCGTGTTAGAGATCGCCGCGATGTACTTCTTACTAGGGCCATAGTGAGTGCCGACGACTGCTGGACAGACCACCGACTAATCCGGACCACTATGGTTATCAACATTGCTCCCCAACGTAGGCTTCAAGGAAGGAAACCAAGGTGTAAAATGAACATCCACGCCCTTCAAGATCCTATTAAGCAAACTGGTCTTCAATCACTTCTTAAGGAACATCTACCTACAGAACCTCCTGACAACATCGAGGACCATTGGTCTAAGCTGAAAACCTCCATTACTGCAGCTTGTGAACAAACTATTGGATACGAAACTAAGAAACATCAGGATTGGTTTGATGAAAATGATAATGAGATTAAATATATAATTGACCAAAAAAGGAAAGCCTTCCAAATATGGCAAAATGATATTATCTGCGCTGCCAAGAAAAAAATCTATGCTAGTGCAAAGGCTGAGGTCCAAAGAAGAACAAGAGAACTTAAGAACGCCTGGTGGAAAAAGAAAGCTGAAGAAATTCAACAACTTGCAGAATCTCATGATGCACGGGGCTTTTTTAAGGCCACAAGGGCCATTTATGGACCAAAAACCTATGGTACAAACCCTTTACAATCAAAAGATGGCACCAAACTCTTAAAAGACAAAGAGTCTATTGCACTGCGTTGGAAAGAGCATTATTATGACCTTTTAAATCGTAAATCTAAGGTGGATAATGAGATTTTTTCGCAAATCCCACAAAAACAAATTAGAGAGGAACTTGCAATACTCACCACTTTGGATGAAGTAAAAAAAGCCATTAATCAAATGAAGAACAACAAAGCTAGTGGACCAGATGGGATTCCTGCTGAAATCTTTAAAGAAGGGCCCCCCGAACTTGTACAACATCTTCATAAACTCATCAAAAAAATCTGGATAAGAGAAGAGATCCCAGAAGACTTCAGGGATGCCATAATTATCACCCTCTTTAAGAAAGGTGATAGAACAGACTGTGGAAACTATCGGGGCATTTCTCTCTTAGCTACCGCAGGTAAAATATTTGCCAGGATTCTCGCAAACCGTCTTCTATCTATTTCAGAAGAGATCCTCCCTGAAACTCAATATGGTTTCCGCCCCTCTAGAGGGACAGTAGACATGATTTTTACTGCACGTCAGCTCCAAGAAAAATGCCGGGAGCAAAATCAACCCCTTTATATGGCATTTATTGATCTGGCTAAGGCCTTTGATACTGTAGACCGAACAGCTCTCTGGACTATCCTTATGAAAATTGGATGCCCCAATAAATTTGTGAATATCTTGCGACTTCTCCATGACAGCATGACGGCTACAGTCTTGGACAACAACGGCTCTCATGGTGCTCCATTTAAAGTGGGATCAGGTGTTAAACAGGGATCTGTTATTGCCCCAACATTATTTGCTATTTTCATCGCCATGATTTTACATCTTGTCGAGGGGAAACTTCCCACTGGTGTGGGAATTAAATATCGAACAGATGGAAAGCTTTTTAATCTCAGCAGGCTGAAAGCAAAAAGTAAGGTAATTACAACCTCTGTTGTGGAACTTCAGTATGCTGATGATAATGTGGTCTCCACACATTCAGAGGATGATCTCCAAACTATCCTAAATGCTTTTGCAGAAGCATACGGAAAACTTGGTCTCTCACTTAACATCAAAAAAACCAAAGTGCTTCATCAGCAAGTGCAAGCTAAGCCTTTGGTGATGCCATCTATCCAGCTTGGTGGGACAATACTGGAAAATGTCGATCATTTTCTCTATCTTGGCAGCTATCTTTCTGTTACAGCTAACATCGACAGTGAAATCCAGCATCGTCTGAGCTCCGCAAGTGCCGCGTTTTCTCGAATGAAACATAGAGTGTTCGAGGAACGGGATATTTGTAAGAAAACCAAAACACTGGTTTATGAAGCCATTGTATTACCAACTTTATTGTATGCCTGCGAAACATGGACTATCTATAAACGTCACCTCCAACTCCTTGAAAGATTTCATCAACGTTGCCTCTGGAAAATCCTGCGAATTACTTGGGAAGATAGGCGAACAAATGTCAGTGTACTGGAAGAAGCAAAGACTACTAGCATTGAAAAAATGATCCTTCAACGCCAACTTCAATGGACCGGTCATGTTGTTCGAATGCCTGACTGCCGTCTCCCAAAGCAGTTACTTTATTCCCAACTCAAGGATGGAAAGCGGAATATCGGTGGTCAATATAAGAGGTTTAAAGATGTTCTTAAGGCTAATCTAAAAAAATGCAATATAAACATCAAAAACTGGGAAGCTCTGGCCCATGAACGATCTAACTGGAGGTTGGCCTTTCACAAAGGTTCTATGGACTTTGAAGAAGCTTGAGTGCAAGGTGAAAGGGAGAAACGTGCTAAGCGAAAAGCACGTCAAATGAATCCTTTACAAGACCATCTTCCATCTGGCAACCTGTGTCCTCACTGTGGGAAGCTGTGTGGATCTAGAATTGGCCTCCACAGTCACTTACGGACCCATCGCTAGAGTCTACACAATTTTCTTTAGAATTCTCCTCCTTTTAAAATCTCCTTTTTGTAAATTCTCTTTTTTATCCTGGAAGACAATCTTACTCGGTCACGAGTGATCGCCTGACTGACTGATCGTCATTCTCCCCACCCGCAAATCCCCCCCCGCCACAGCTACTCGTGGCAAGGGAGGGGCTTTCTATACCAACCAATAGATGAATGCTTTCTGGGTGGTTTACAACAGTTCATAAAAAAGAGGTATCTGGAAGACTGGTGACCCTCTCCTGTTAGGAGCTCCTTGACTGTGCCAAGTAGGGATGGGGGAGAAATGTATTCATTTCATTCCATTCTCTCATTTATTACATTTCTATTCTGTCCCGAATAGTCACAGCTCTCTGGGTGGTTCACAGCATGATAAAACATAACACAAAACCTTTAACATTAAAGAATTGAAAACAAGTTAAAAACAAGTTAAAACCATTAATAAAACTATCAGGACCTGGTTAAAAACTAAAATGCCCCATCAAATGCTGTCAAATGCTTGGGACTAGAGGAGAGTATTTACCCAGCACCAAAAAGATGACAATGTTGGCGCCAGATGGACCTCACTGGGGAGAGCATTCCACAGGCAGGGGGCCACCACTGGGAAGGCCCTCTCCCTTGTTGTCATCCCCTGAACTTCCATCGGAGGAGGCACTCAGAGGAGGGCATCAGATGTTGATTGTAGTGTACAGGTAGGTTCATATTTTAATGCAAACCTAGCTAGTTCCCACTTTCAAACCATAATCCGAACCAAAACTCAGTTATCCTTTGAAATATGCACTTCTCCAAATTTTGCCATGGAGTTCTCCAAACAAACAAACAAACAAGTCTACAAAAACATGTATATTGGGGAAAATAATGTTAAAAATGCATTATATTAGGAAAATTACTTGTATATTAGGTAAAATGCATGGAGTCAAGCAGGGTTGTATTTTAGCCCCCACGTTGTTTAATTTTTATATTAATTCAATTGTGGAAAGTTTATCAAACCCTGATTTTCATCCCCCCAAGTTAGCTACCCGCTCTCTTTCAATTCTCCTTTACGCTGACGATGCGGTGTTACTGTCTCTAGCCAGTATTGGGCTAAGACGACTTTTGAGGGCCTTGCAATCATATTGTAATGAGGAATGGTTGACGATCAACTATTCAGACTAAAGTGTTGCTATTTAGTAGTAGGAGAATCAAGCACAAATGGTCAATTAATGGGAACCTTTTAGAACAGGTTTCAAGCTACAAATACTTAGGAATAATGTTTCATACTTCTGGATCCTGACTTTCTCAAATAAACAATGCTGCAGCTAATGCGTGGAGGAGTGCTGCAGCACTGATAAGATTTTTCTATACTAAAGGCGGGCAATATATCCCCTCTGTGATTCAAGTATTTGTGGCCAAAATTGTTGCACAAATGTTGTACGGTTCCCAACTGTGTGCTTATTACAACTTTCGTCCCCTAGAAATTACTCAGACAACGTTCCTAAGAGCCATATTTTCAGTTCCTCATTGTGTCCCCAATGTAGCTTTGCGACTGGAGGCCGGTCTAATCCCTATTGAAGCTCGTGCCAAGGTATATGTGATAAACTACTGGCTAAAACTTGTTTTTTCACCAGTAGGACTTGCACCACTGACTCTGTTGGACTCCTTTCATTTGAAGTGGAAAAGGCACCTGCTTAAAGAACTGTTATTAGTGGGACTTTCTCCCAACACCTTGATAGCGCTGGGTTACAGTGGCTTTCTCCACAGTTACTCCAAAGCCAAAGCAGTTGTTAAGCAGAGACTCTGGGACATAGAATTACAAGAACATTTAAGTTCATTGCCCAAATTTAGTGTGATAGGTAATAAGATTTTTGACCCCTCTTCATATCTGGCCAATTTAACTTTTCCTAAGCTCAGAAAAGCTTTTACTTTGGCCCAATTTAATGTCTTGCCTTCCATGCTCTTGGAGGGGAGATATCAAGGAATACCTTTCCAAGACCGTCTATGTCCCTGTAATAATGGGGAAGTTGAAACCGTGGGTCACATTCTTTTATATTGTTCCTTCTATCGGGACATTCGCAAAGAACTTATTCTACCTATTTTATGTAAATTCCCAGGTAGATCAGAAGAATATTACATACTGCTGCTACTTTCTGACAAGATCCCCTTTATTACTAATAAAGTGGCCAAATTCTGTACAGCTGCCATAGCTTGCCGCACTTCCTTGTTAACATAGTGATCCTTTATCCTGGTTATGGGCTTTTTTAAAAAAATCTTGATATAAATTTTATACACTTTGGGATGTTGATGTAATGTTGATGTAATGGTGCTCTGTATGTTATATGTTCTGTTTATTTGATACTGTTTTATTATTGGGTGCTGGTCGTTGACCGTAATAAATATATTCATTCATTCATGCAAAAATGCATGTATTGAGAGAAATGGTTCAAAACTGCTGATGAATTTTCACACGATTTTGAAAAGAAAAAGAAGAAAACCCTGAAAGTTCAGGATGAATTGGACTTAAGACTAGTAAAAATGAGAAACTGAGAAAAACTAAGATTAATAGATCCATCCATCCCTAGCGAGGTCCTTTCCAGTACCCTCACTTCCTCTGCCCTCTTTCTCCCTACCCAGTTTTCATATTTTCCACCTGTGTTCTCCTATGTTGCCCCTGATCCTGCTATTCCACCCACGTTCTGGTCTGCCCCCTGACAGTGTCACAGACTGAGCTTTCTGATGACTGGGACACAACAGGCCCTGGTCCAAACCTTGTCTTGGCCATGCACAGACTAGGTGGCCTCAGGCAAGTTCTCTCAGCCTTAGTGTCCCATCTGAAATACAGGGAAAATAACACCTGCCAGCTTTATAAAGCTGTTGTAAGATAATGAATCCCAGGCTTTTTGGACAATCTAAAAATGTATAGAGAAATGCTAACTCATTATACAGCAAATGTGATTTTTCATTTTTACCAGTCCCATTGTTTCATTTAAGTGCTAAAGTAAGGAGGGCATCTGCTTGATTACCATTCACTTTTCTCTGCTACTGCTGTACCCTTGGCTTTCAATCTGTGCTGAGGTGTGTATTATGAGCCAATTTTCCACATTTCAACACATCCTGGCAAGTGCCACGATGCAGAATTTTGACATGATAGATAGTGTCAAATGATCGCCTTTGATGCTTTACTACCTCGAACATGGCGCATTGACAAGATGTGTCAAGATCACTTCCGAGGGGGGCCGAAGATGCCTCATGTCAATGAGTAAGATTGATTGCAACGGGTTAGTTAGCTGAGAGTTTATTAATGATAAAACATCTGCCCTGTGTTCGTAATGCTCTCAAGAGAAGATGGCCAAAACATTTGGCCCAAACGAATCCTATCCAGAACAATTTTCTTCAGATGTCACTAATCTCCCACCCTCTGCCACCTTTTGCCCTTTTCTTATATTTATCTATATTGATATATTTTACTCACATTCTGCCTCTCTGCCTGGAATCAGACTCTCTTGGCGATTTGTATCATAATATCATACACACACACACACACACACTATATATATATATATATATATATATATGAGAGAAATAATAATTTCTAAAAATTTAAGGGATCTGAAACATCAAGGTACATAATATTAATATGGTACAAGTGATGAATCATTAAAAATCAAGGCACAAAAATAACAGCATGAAAATCAGAGCCAACAACATCAAAGCAAAAGGCTAAAATTATCCACAAGGCCTTCTGAACCACTAATGTTCTCACCAGCTGTCTCAATGATATCAGCAAGGATGCCTGATGAGTCTCTCTTGGAAGGCAGTTGCAATGGAGGGTGCTACCACCAAAAAAAACCCTTGCTTTTGACTCGTAGGGATGCATACATACCTCTTGGGGTGCTCGCCAGGTGCTCAGCGAGTACCCCTGCCACTCGATACCCCTCACGGCGGAAGTGAGGCTCCCAGCGGACTTTCCAGAGCCTGGAAGTGACATGATGGGACCCTGGCGCTGCGTTTTTCACTTAAATACCATAGAAAACCACCTAAAAACGGACACAATTTGCTATTTGTGGCTGTTTTAAGGTGGTTTTCTATGGTATTTATGTGAAAAATGCAGCGCCGGGGACCTGAAAGTACCTCTCCCCAGCTCCTCTCCAGGGAGATGTGCTGAGCCGGGGGAAAGTTTTGTGGGGCTCTGGGGGGCAAGTGGGGCGAGTCCGCCCCGCTTCCACCCCCCAATCGAGTCACGCATACATCCCTACTTTTGAGTGCACATTTACTTCTGATGGACACGGTACTAGGAACAGAGCCTCAGATGGTTATTGAAGCACACAGTGAAGTAGCCTAGTCCCTAGCCATTTAGGCTTCAGATGTAGAGTTTTGTAACTTTTGTCTTTCATTTGGGTACAGGCAAAATTTTCCACCCAATGCTAACCAGACCATCATAGCAGTTAGAATGATGCCAAAGAGGTCAGGTTCCCGTGTCTTCAGCAGTTGTGTAGATAGGAACATAGGAAGCTGCCTTATACTGATTCAGACCATTGGTCCATCTATCCCAGTGTTGTTGACCCTGACTAGAAGTGGCTCTCCAGGGTTTCAGGCCGGAGTTTTTCCAGGCCTACCAGGAGATGCCAGGGATCGAACCTGGGACCTTTTTGCATGCAAAGCAGGCACTCTACCACAGAGCTACAGCCCCCTCCAGAGAATTGGGCTGATGCAGCTGGCAATGTTGGGGAAAGAAATTGATGAATCCATATTGTTGTTTTTGGAGAGAAAGTTCTAAATTGGCTTGTAATGTTTTTGTGCATGTGTGTTTCCATACTGGAATACATATGTGGTCTCACAGTGGCACTTGAGAATTGTAGTACGGGGCAGGAGAGTTGTAACTCCCAACTATAGTCATGACAGAGAGTCACATGTAAATTCAATACCCTCCTTCCAAACAAAACATCTGATAACAACCGGTGCATCTGCACTTCTCTGTGTAATCATTTGGGTGGCCCCTGGGCTTTGGGGCCCTGGACTTGGCCCCAAAGTCCAACACTAGTTGCACCACTGGAACACTTGGCTCAAAGAAGGAAGATACCCACCAATCATATGGCTCCTAGTCAGGGTGGTCCTTTGGTCCAGGAATTTACAAGAATCCAAAGAGAGTTTCATCAAGTGTAAGGGAGTTCTGCATCTATTGACCAGCCAACATTGCAGTTCACACATTTCATAGCAAGCAACCAGAACTTCAGTGAGCATAAAAAAATGTGATGTTTGTGCATGGGCATTCAAGGAAGATGGTTTTGTGTGCTGCCTGGTCTGTTAATTCTGATGATGCATGATCATTCCAAGCCAGAAAAGAACTTCTGGGGGAATAAGTGCTCACTTCATGATACAAATGAACATTCTGTCCAGGACAAATTCATATTCTGAACTAGGGATGTCAAAGAAATCCACAAAGGACCCAAATAACTTTGGAGTTCTATGGATCTGAGCTGCAGATTCTGCAGTGGGTCAGCTTTTTCTGAATTGTGCAGATTCTGTGGACTGTTTTTTTTTAAAGGGGGTGATGGTTTGTTTTTGTTTTTACTTTGTGGGGGATTTGCACAAATTTGCAAGTGTGCTCTTGCACTAATACACATTTGCAAATGAGAACAAAATTCTCATACATCCCTTAAATCTGATTCTGTCAATGAGCGGACAATGGTACAAGAGTACATTCCCACCCTGAGGCTATGGTAGTCTTAGCTGTGAGAAGAAGGTAGCATTTCATCAGAAGCTGGGATCTTGCTGAAAGGAGGGATGGAGGAGAAATTAGTTCAGTTTGCATTTTTATCTGAATTGATCTAATTCACACTTTGTGGGCAAATGCACATTACAAAATGCAGTTACACTTCAATATTCATGCTTTTCTGAATTTTGTGATGCAGTTCTCCAATCAAATAATGTGTATATTACAGAAAGGCATGCACAAAAATGTGCACGTTAGTGAAAGTAACATACAAACCAGAATTATATTAGGGGAACTAGCTTGCAAGTTAAGCAAAACTGCATACACGTATATATTGGGAGAAATGTAGACAAAAACATGTACAAATGTTGGTGTGAACTTTTTGAGAAACTGAGAGAAACTGAAATTGACAGATTCATGTATAACTAGTTGGACGTGGAACATAGGAAGCTGTCTTATACTGAGACAGACCATTTGGTCAATCTAGCCCAGTACTGTCAGCGTTGACTAGCAGCAGCTCTCCAGGGCTTCAGGCAGGAGTTTTTCCTAGCCCTACTTGGAGATGCCGGGGATCGAACCTGGGGCCTTCTGCATGCAAAGCAGGTGCTCCACCACTGAGCTACAGAACCTTCCCTTAAGGGGCTGGTGGGATTAATGCCATAGATACTGACATTCACTTGTTCCAGAAATCTAGCTGAATTTACAAGACATTTAAATATTCAGCTAATGTGGTGACTACCTCCATTTCCCTGATGAATTGACTACCAGTCTCTAGACAGAGTGAAATGGCCCGAATAAATTCAACTCACGAAGCCTGCGGGCCACACCAGGATGTGGATCTGCTAAGATTAATGTCCTTTAATTAATCCTGCTGTGCCCTGCTGAATCTTCTGGCTGTGGGGGTGTTAGACAGCATTGTCTAACTGAGGGTGTCAGTCTTATGGATCTGGGAGACCAAGGGCACAAACTCTCAAAGTCTTCAGACTTTATGTACTCATTTCTCTAGGAACAGAGTATGGCCTCTTAAAAGGAGTGGGGGGAAAGCCCTCCTCTATTACTTTTTCACCCCCCCCAACGGCCTTAAAAACAAAAACAAAACAACAACAACCCACCACCCTCCAAAAACTTAACCCTTATTCCTTTCTTCAGAGAGTCAATTTAAAGAAAGTAGGCTCAGAATTCCCATTCAGCATTAAAATACTGACATAGTGCTTGATCTTTCTACTTCTAAAAAAAATGGCATTCGACTCCAAAGACTGGGCCCTGAATGTTGACCTCAAATGCTATTTGGGTTGCAATCCTATACACTTACCTGAGACTTAGCTCCATTGAACATGGTGGGGCTTACTTATGACTAAACATGCCTAGATTAGTGAATGTTATGGCATTGCCTATCAAAAACATAAAATAAAATTAAAAATAAAATAAAATAAATGACACAGGCATTCCAAATGGTGTGGCTAACATGCAACAAGATAGGGTTAAGGCAGAATCCAATGGGGTATGCCCCTTCTGATTCTCTTCTGCCCCACCAATTCCATTGTGCAAGTGCCCACCACCACTTGTGCAATGGCAATTTAATCTTTCAGGGCTTCCCTTAGGAAGTGCTACATCTCCCTTGCGTAAGCGGTGGGTCCCGCTTGAGCAACAGAATTGGCAGGACCCACCGCTTGCAGAAGGGAATTGGCAGGGCAGAAAGGAATCAGCGGGGGCATAAGCACCCCATTGGATTCTGCCCTTTGATCCAAAGGTGTCCTTCTGCTCACAGAAGGAATCTTTTACTCCTGTAAGGGCTTTTCCTGCAGCATGCATAAGAGTGATTTGTGTGAGACAAGTGAGACTAAATACAAAGGCAATGTTCTGCTCATGCAACCCATTGCACAAGCATGAGCTTGAGAACAACTCTGGTACCTACTTATTACAGCACTTTGTAAACTATTCAGTATTTGTCGAACAGTATAGCCATGCATGAATGGCCTCCTAAAATTCTCCACCCTATTTAAACTTTTAAAGTGACCCATGCATGTTCATCTCTGCATCCAAGGGTTCACAGACTGGCTATCTGCACTGCATCACCACTGCCCCATTCCTGCCTGTGGATGCAACCTGCAGGGAGATGCATATGCTCCCAACATTCTCCTGCAGCTCTACACTACTGCCATATGGTGAGGTCCATCAACACTTTAAATCCGGGGCAGGGAGCCTCAGGCTTGGGGGCCAAATACAGCCTTCAAGTGGTAAAAAACCCTGAGTTCCTCCAGATGTCCACGCCCCCTTACCCTTGCTCCACCCCCATTCCCCCAAACACTGATCATTTGGTGGTTTCCTGGCTTTCATGAAGTTTCTCTCTCTCAGGGGGGTTGGCCCCACCCCATTTGCCATTTGCCCTGACCCCCTTTCCTTCTGCTCTTCCCCCTACTGGAATTTGGGCCCCAAGAGATTTGCTTAATTTGGATTTGGCTCTTGGGTTGGAAGAGATTCCCCACCCCTGCTCTAAATGATGCCATTGTTTTTTAGTGTTGTGCCTCCCCTTGGGATGGAGGAGGAGGAGTACACGGGGAAACTGAGCTGTTTCAAAGGAAGCATGTCTTTGCACAATAACATTCACTGTCATCAGAGTAATGCCCAGTCACTTTCATGGCTTTAAAGGAGATTGTATGACTATTGGCCATAAGATGACCTCCATGGATATCAGTGGAATAAATTGCAGAATGCCAGATGTTGGGGGCATAGAATAGGAGAGGGCTGTTGCTTTCATGCCATACTTGAAAGCTTCGCAGTGACTTCTGTTTTTTCTGTTATTGGAAACAGAACGTTGGACTAGATGGCCCTATGTCTGATCCAGTGGGTCATCTTAAGAAATCTTACCATACCCCAATGTTAAGAATGCTAAGAATGCTTTTAAAGCTCTGGCTGGTTCTTTATTCCCTTTAAAGTGTCTCCTCCTGTCCCGCAATGCTTCCCACAGACGGCAAAAGCCCAAGCTTTATCCATTCTCTCTCTCTCTCTCTTAAAAAAAATAATAGTGCTATTGAACATCCAGGACTGAACAGCAGGCCTGCCTGGCCTGCTATACCACCCCCACCCCTGAAATAACCAGCAGATCCAGCACATCGTTAAAGGCATCAGCCTACCAGCGTTATTAGTTTGACATTCCAAATCCGAACAAGGAAGGTGGAAACATTGATTGTTCCTTTCGTAGGTAAGGGCCCCGACTAATCTCTGCAGTTCGGTCATTGTCATTAAATGAGAGCCTTTTCACCTCCGAGGTTTCCAATTCAAATCCAGTGCAGGTCATTTTATTTCGCCATCTCTCTCGCTCCTCTCTCTCTCTCTCTCTCTCTCTCTCTCTCTTTCTGTGATATAAATCGGTAGCCTAAGTCCAGTCACTAACAAATGAACCCGACTGCAATTGACACTAATTGGCTCCCTAGTCGTCCATCTCAGCCGAGCAGCCAAGGATCAAGCACAGTATAGTAAGTGGATCTGTCAGGGTCCCACCAGAACAGGGTTGGTACACATTAATGGTGATATATGGGAACAGGGACTATTGACATTGCGTTACCTGTCTAGTTTTATGCTGATAGGAGAGTATGAACAGTATGAATTCTTGAAGACCTTTCTTGTACATTTTTTTAAAAAAATCTCTGTGTGTGTGTGTGTTCTCTGGGCATTCTCTGAGTGATACCAATCGGAATGACCTTCCAAAACTGTCAAGTTTGGCCCTGGGTAAAGAATGCACAACACTCCATCCCCCAAGAAATTCTACTAGTCCTATCGAACTTTTATTATTATTTTTTAACATCTTTGGCAAGTTCCCTTCAAATGCTCCCAACAAGGGACTTCTAAATTTGCTTTGAATGTTGCTCCTAGTGAAGATCTGGTAGGATTGTGTTGAGGTGGGATGGGAATGTGATGAAAAAATAGGAGACAGCTTGAGTGCAGATGGAGAAAAACTCCTTGTGGATGCAATCAAACAGTGGAAAGTGCCTATGGTGAGGTATATTCAGGGGCAGTGAGGGTGGAGAAGAAACAATATCTCACTGCCTCTATTGAATCCTCCATGTGCTGCCCAGCTGAGCTTTTCAGGGTCATCTGGGGCTTATTACATGCTGGCCCTAAGGACACTTTGGATCCATCTGAGACCCACTGTAAAATGCTTGCTATCTAGAGCACAGCCTTGTCCAGTTTTCTTGGATGAGTTTCCATTGCTACAGTGAAAGGACATTGACAAGGTGCTTGGACAGGTTTGTGCAACCATTTCCATACTGGATTCTTGCCCCTCCTGGCTTATAAAACCTGGCAGGGAAGGAACAGCTGGCTGGACCAGGGAGTTGATCAATGCTTCCTTGTGAGAAGGAGTGGTCCCGGGCTGCCTGAAAGAGGCAGTGGTGAGACCACTCCTGAAGAAACTGTCCCTGGGCCACAAAAATCTCAATTAATTTAGGTCGGTGGCAAATATTCCTTTCCTGGCTAAGGTCCTTGAGCAGGTGGTTGCCAAGCAGCTCCAGATGCTCTTGGATGAGAACGATTATCTGGATCCATTTCAGTTGGGATCCGATTCAGGCCAGATTTTGCCATGGGAACAGGCTTGGTTGCCCTGTATGATAACCTATGTTGGGAGTTGTTGATTCTCCTCGATCTCTCTGCAGCTTTTGATACCATCGACCATGGTATCCTTCTAGGATTATTGTCTGAGTTGGGAGTGGGAGGTACTGCACTGCAGTGGTTTCACTCCTACATAGATGGTTGGCTCCAGAAGTTGGTGCTTGGAGGATATTGTTTGGCCACATGAATTCTCAATATGGGGCTCCTCAGAGGTCGGTTTTGTCCTCCATGCTATTTAACATCTACATGAAACCATTGAGTGTGGTCATCTGGAGTTTTGGAATGCATTGTTATCAGTATTCTGATGACATGCAGCTCTCTTTCTCCTTTTTATCTTCATCAGGTGAGACTGTCGATGTTCTAGATGGATGCCTGGCTGCAAAAATGGAATGGATGAGGGCTAATAAACTGAAGCTCAATCCAGACAAAACTGAGATGCTGTGAGTGGCTGGTTCTTCTGACTGGATGGGGGGTGCTCAACCAGCTCTGGATGGGGTTTCACTCCCCCTGAAAGATCAGAACTGTAGTTTGGGGGTCCTCCTGGAGCCATCTTTGTCACTTGAGGCTCAGCTGACCTCAGGGGCATGGCATGGAGTGCCTTCCACCAACTTTGGTTGGCAGCCCAGCTATGCCCCTATCTGGATAGTGGTAACCTGGCTTCAGTTGTCTATGCTCTGGTAACCTCCAGGTTAGATTACTAGAATGTGTGGGGCTCCCTTTGAAGATGGTTCAGAAGCTACAGCTTGTGCAAAATCAGCTTGTGCAGATTGATAGAAGGGAGAAGAAGGTCTGACATATAACACTGATTCTGGCCCACTTGTACTGGCTGCCTGTATTTTTCTGAGCCTGAAAAGGTGCTGCTTTTGACCTATAATGCCTTACATGGCTCAGGACTGCAATACCTGACAGAGCACTCTCCCAGCATTAACCTACCCATATACTAAGCTCATCATCTAAGGTCCTTCTTCAGATTCCTCCTGTGAGGGAGATGTGGACGGTGGCAAAAAGGGAGAGGGCCTTCTCCCCACATAGGCCCGCCTGGCACCAACATTGTTATCTTTTCAGTGCCAGGTTAAGACCTTCCTCCACTCTCAGGCATTTCAGCATATGCTAAGGTTTATAATCCGGTATTAGTATTTCTTAGTGTTGATTGTTAAAATCATTTAGGGGTGTGTGTGTGTGTGTGTGTGTGTGTGCGCGCGCGCGCTCTATTTATCTCTTTATATATATATATATATATATATATAATGTGCAATATTGTATTTTTATGGTTTTTAATCTTTGTAAATTGCCCACAGAGCTTTGGCTATTGGGTGGTATAGAAATGTAATAAATGATTGAAAATGAAACTGAATTAAATAAAGAACTTCTAAGGTTCTATGCCTTTCTGGCCTTTGCCAAAGTTCACTTCAGGCATGGCAATGGAACCCTCCAGATTTTTTTGTAATGCACACCCACTCCATAATTCGCAGGCAGCATGGCCAGGGATTATGGTGGTAGTAGTCCAAAACATCTGGAAGACACCAGGTTGCCTACACCTGCATTGTGTTATTCAACCACTATGAAACTATGAAATGGCAGCCTGTCAGTCATCTCCCGAAGAGTCATCTGAGGTAATTTCTTCTTATGCTGGACATACTGTCCAGTTACAGGAGCCATAAGGTAGTAATACATGGCTGTCACATAATGTAGGATCTGAATAGTATTAGGTGCTATCCAGGAATTCTGGAACTGGTCCAAAGAATTTCATCCAAGTGGCTTTCTATGATCAGATGTCACCTGCAGCTGGAGCATCCTGCCCCACATTGTGGCTTATGTGAGCAGATGACTGGACCTTTGTTGTAGCAGGAAGCTCATGGTGAAACTCACTCCCCTGAAGGACTAGGCTGAAATGGCTCCCCCAGTTTTTGGAGGTGGTAGGGAGGCAGTGCTCACTGGAGCTCCTGGAGCTCCAATCAGCTTGTGTGGCTGCCATTTTGATTTTCCCAGAATAGACCATTCCAAGGGACATCTATGGGGCAAAAATGGCCGCCACCACAAATATTAAACAAATTCATGCCAAACTTTTAAAAACTTGAAAGTTTGGCCCAATCTCCATATTTGCCAGTGTGGTGGTGTTAGAGGTGTTACTGAAATTTCCCCCTAGCCAAATTTAGTAGTTCTTCCTATCATTAAACTCCTATTATTGGTTCTTAACAGTAGCAACATTTCTTGAGAGGGGCACATCTAGGCCTGAGGCTCACGCTGGCTCAGCTTCTCTGAGCATGGAAAGCTAAGCAGGGTCAGGCCTGGTTATTACTTGGATGGGAGACCCCTCCTCTAGTTTCCTGCATTGAGCAGGGGGTTGGATTCGATGGCCTTGTAGGCCCCTTCCAACTCTATGATCTATGAATCTAGGTTATCACTGGATTTTTGCCTAAAGCAGAATTTGTCGAAAATTTAACAACATAAGAAAAAGCCATTCTGGATCAGACCAAAGGCCTATCTAGTCCAGCATTCTGTTCACTGAGAGGCATACCACCTCTGATACTAGAGGTAGCAAATACCAATCAGGACTAGTAGCCATTGGTAGCCTTATCCAATTTGTCTAATCCCCATTTGTCTAAAAGCCTTATTCTACATAAATTTGTTTAATCCCCTTTTAAAGCCATCCAAATTGGTAGCCATCACTACATAAATTTGGAGGTGAAACCTCTGTGAACTTGGCAAGGAAGGCAAAAGAGTTTTGCAAAGACTAGCAATATTATTGTGGTGGACTCTGTACATCTCTGGGTATAGAAAATAAAGCATTAGATTTGGGCATAGGGAGTTTAGATCACCACTCCACCCTGAGGTTCAGTGGGTAGCATTGGGTAAGGTCCTGTCTGCCATCCCAAATTCCATCATATGGTTGTGGTGAAGATAAATTAGGAAGACTCCATGCACATTGCCCTGAGGTCCTTGGAGGAAGGGCCGGAATTAAATAGGGATGTCTGAGAAATTGATTTCAGTTTGGTTTTTGACTAGAATTTACTGAGTTCACACATCTCAGACCTGAATGACAATATGGACACAATCTGTGTTTGAAGGCTGTACATTTCTGAGCTTGCAATGCGACTCTCAGACCAATTAAAAATGTGTTTGAAAAATGTGTCGATTTGAGAAATGTGCATCAAAAATCTGTACTTTTGAAAAACGTGCACAAACACACTAATCAATGGGAGAAAAAATGCATACATTTCAAAAATGCTTGCAATTGATGCATACATTTGGAAAAATGTACATGAAAATATGTATGAATTTTCATGCAAAAAAGAAACAAAAACTAAGCTCACAATCTGATACATGTGTGTGTCAGAATGAGCTTTGAGGTGGAATTCAGGGAACCTCGACAAGTTCACCATTTGCTGATTCGCACAACCCTAGAAAGGATAACAAATGAATAAAATGAATGTATTTGTTCCTCCTTGCCCTTAATACAGTGCCTGGAGACTTCTGGTTTTTTTCTCTCCTCCTAACTTTGCAAGTGCTTTTCGAACCCTTGTCAATAGCTTTGAAGGCCAGTCTGTGATGAGCTGGTAGGGGTGGGGGATCTGCCAGGCACTCGACTTGTGGTGCACAAGCTGAGCTGAGCGTGAGTGACAGCTGACTCACTGGACTTCCGGGTCCCCGGCTCTACATTGTTTATGTAGAAAATAGTATAAAATATGTTTTTAAAAGGCTGCAATTTGTGCTAATTATGCAAATTGTGGTCATGTTTAATGTATTTTATGCCATGCAATTTTCTATGTAAACAACGTAGCGCCGGAAACAGGAAGTAACTTCCCTGGCTCGGCTCGCGAGAACCGAGGAAAAGGCAGGGCGAGTAGAGCTTGGGGGGAGGGGGGAGGGCCCGGCAAGTTCGCCAGACTTCCAACCCCCCCCCCCAGTTGAGCTCCACTCACATCCCTAGGGCTGTGGCAGCAGTCTCATACTCCAAAGTGACCTGGCTGCTCCCTCTAGATTCATATTCTCCCCCAGAGCTAAGCATACCAAGCAGTACTTTCCAGTAGGGATGTGCTGACACTAGAAAGTCTGGCCCGTTGAGCTCGATGGACTTCCTGCCTTCTTCCAATCCGATGATTAGAAGTGGGCCAAGTCAATTTGTCTCTTCCGCAGACTTCCATCTCTAAAATGGGCCACAGTTTGAGCATTAAAAAAAAAAAATGGAAAGGAAATTTGCACAAATCGTGCTATTAGCACATTTTGCATAATTTTAGGCAATTTGCACAAATGTATGCAAATTGTGCAGATCGCAGTATTTTGTGCATTTTGTGCAAATCGGCACCTGAAAAGCACATGGATCTAGAGATCTTTGCATAAAATCAGCCAATTTGCACAAATCATGTGAAGACCATGGCTTTTCTGGTGCCCATTTGTTTAAATTAGGCAATCTTACACAAAGCGCGCTCAATCCACATGCTTTTCAGGTGTTGATTTGCTCAAATTGTATAAATTTATGCAAATTTCCTTAGCGCTTTTTAAAAAAATGCACAAATTGTGGCCCATCTTAGAGACAGAAGTCTACAAGCTGGATCAGCTCACACCATAGCAAGTCGGTGTGCAAGCACAGGGCTGGTGAACTGGAATCTGGGGTGGGGGGCAAATCTTGAAAATCCATCAAATTTTCACCCTGCTATCGGATTCCTGACACATCCCTGCTCTCCAAAGGCCAAATCTGGCACTCCATCGTGGTATCCCCGTGCTTCTTGCCTCCTCACCTCTCTTCCCTTCAACCCTTCAAAATGTTCGGTGTTACAACAGGGGGTAATTACAGATCAGCAGATGGAGAGGAGCAATGGCTTGTGTAAATCTACACATTGATCTGTATTTCTTTTTATGTTCGGTGTGAGTGCAATACTCATGATGTCATGACTACATTACCACAAGTTGAGGAACAGATGGTCAACTTCAACTATGCATGTCTACTCAGAAGGACGTTCCATTGGCAGGGATGTACAAGAATTTTGTTTCAATTTACAAATCATCTGAACTTGCCCTGTTCACAACCCCAAATGCAAAGAGGAGCACGTTCGGGACGGGAAAGCTCACACATTCCTGAACTTGCTTTCATGTTCAAAAAAATGCATATTTTTTGAAAAAATGGGTACTTTAAAATGTGCATTAAAAACAAAACAAAACATTTTCATGCTTTAGTCAATGGAGGAGAGAGAAGTGTGCACTTTTGAGAACTTTGGTTTCCCACCTGCAGTTGCGATAGGACTCTACCATGTGTGTATGTGAGATCCCCCCCAAATCTCAGCCCTGAAATTCCTCTCTCTCTCTCTTTCTCTCTCCCTTTTTCTCTCCCCCTCCCCCCTCCCCGTGTGTGTGTGTGTGTGTGTGTGTGTATACATGAGACAGTATTAGTAGCATTTACCCAGAGTCCCTCTTTCTTTTCTGTATCAGCAGCAAACTTACAGTTTTTAGGGTATGGCTCTACCATTTGACAGAAATGAAAGAGCAGGAAGCCTTCTTCATTGCATTCAAACAGAGATGCTAAGCTGATTGTTATTCAGGTGCTTTCCCCTTTTTTGTTTCCCAATACCCAGTCCATAAGCAGGAACTGGTTTGGTGTTTCTTCTTGCCTTCCGTGTAGCCAAACAGAAGTAGGCATCCATTACTGCTTGGAGGATTGAGCTGGGAGTCCTTATTTCATGCCAAATCACAGGCAAGCAATGTGAATGGTTTAGTGTTCTTTCTCCTTGAACAATTGGGAATATCCCAATAATTACATATGGCTGCAACAGAGAGGGATGTGGGTTTTAGAACGGGGCAAAACATCTCAAGTGTTGAGGGATGTGTGTGCGTGTGTGCGCGTGTGCATGTGTGCGTGTGGGAGAATCTTGACCCTCACCTGCTTCTAATCAGACATAGACATGTAGTGAAATCTCTCTCACGCCTTAGTGTGTGATGTATGATGTTACAGGTACAGATTTGCCAATTGGTTACATGCACACCATAGCAAATATAAAACGTAGGAGTAACACAGGAAGTGGCTTTATTCTGAGTCAGATCATTGGCCCATCTAACTCAGTATAGTTGACACTGACTGGCATTGGCTCTTCAGGATTTCAGACAGACATTTTCCCCATCTCTACCTGGAGAGGTGATGGGGATGGAATCCGGGACTTCCTGCATGCAAAGCATGTACTCTGCCACTGAAAGACAGTCTTTCCCCAAAGTTGTGTGCCAACTCATCCTGACATTAGTCATTCATGCTTTAAATTACTTCCCTGCCTATCTGTGGAGATGTTTAACCATAGCATAGTTCTTGGTGGTGGCCCTCTAATTCTCCTACATGGGATTTAAGCCTAGTCAGTTAATAAATACAGGCAGTCCCTGAGTTAAGAACATCCAACTTACAGACAACCCATACTTAAGAACGGACTTCTGGGTTCCCTGGCACTATGTCGTTTACGTAGAGTACATAGTGTAGTATTTGCGTAATTTACGCAATTTGTGTAAATGCTGATTTTAATGTATAGAACCCTATACTGTTCCGACTTACATACAAATCCAACTTAAAGACATTCTTAAGAACGGAACTCGTTCATAACCTGGGGACTGCCTGTACACAACTAACTTTGTAAATACATGTGAAGCTACAGTATACCCATATATATATATATATATATATTTGCATTGGAAAATGGATAACCATTGACAAATGGTTTAGCCACAAAGCATTTAGAGGTGTTTTTTTTTAAAGTGTAATAGAGAGAGCAAATAGGTTTATTAGTCTCTCTCTTATGCAATGTATTTGTTTTTCATTAAACATTCTGATAGGGTCTTATTAAAGTACCATGTATTATTTATCAGGTTGCCTCTGTAAATGGGCTGAAGAATTTAAAAGAGAGAGAGAGTGAAAGAAAGAAAGAAGAAAGAAAGAAAATTATCGGCTTAGGGCATTTGCTGAATAACATGTTTACTGTGCTGGAAAAGAGAGGGGAGAAGCATGAGATAGTCCTGTCAGAACAAGAGACTGCTTAAGGCAAAGGGATAGAATGGGAGGGGGAAAAGGAGAAAGTGGCAATAAGAGACTTCATTTTATGTTAGCTTTTCCTTTCTTTCTTTCTTTTGTGTGTATCTGTATGTAAGCTTTTTCCCTTTTTTTTTTTTTTTGCATTATAAATTAATTTGTGCTGTTCAATGTAGCAGTGATATCTGAGTAGCTCAAGCTCACGATACACTGCAAAGGCATGGACTTCTCCAACGCATGAAAGAAACCCGTTTTGTAAGTCGGAGCATTTCTTATTTTTAGCGATTTAATAGTGTCGAGGGTTTGTTAAGAGATAACGTCTTCCTTTGGGAAGAGAAATATTTTGCTTGTAATGGGCCTTGTCGAAGCCATGTGGGTGGGGTTATTGCAGTAAGATTGCTATAGATTTTTTAAGGAGCCCTTTCAAATGTTTGCACCTCAGCAGCTAATTACTTTTCAAGTTGAGAGCTATTTGCCTGAATCTTAGGAATCCTCTAGTGACCTGTCTGTATTTTTGTTCAATGGTGGCTAGGAAAAAAGGGATCTTTATTTAAAAAGAAATTTGTGTCATCTAATTAGCAACAATCTCTCTCTCTCTCTCTCTCTCTCTCTCTCTCTCTCACACACACACACACACACACACACACACACACAAGACAGAGCAACAAATGGCACAGAATAGATTTTTATATGATTGTATGATTCTCATCCTTTACTCTAAATGTTTCATCACTTGGTATAAATGCTAGGTTATTCTACCTATGCTCCTTCCTTCCTTCTTCCTCCTCCTCCTCCTCCTCCTCCTCCTCCTCCTCTTTAAAGTTGGATTCCAAGTAAATGTTTGAAAAGTTGTTTCTTAAAAGAGAACCTTGAGGAAGAGGAAAAGTGGGAGGGAAATCTTGAGGTAAATTGTTGAGATTCAGCTGCCTTATGGAAGAATTAATAATTCAATAAATTTGTCAAAATCCATTTTGAATAACTTGTATCTTTTGTTACATCTTAGTAATGTGTAGAGGAGTGGGGAAGAGATATTTGACCTCAAGGACAAGTTTGGAGCATAAATGATTTTATTTGCAGATCACATCCTATTTTATTACATGAAGACTAACTAGATCTACTAATGAATAATTATTACTCCATAAAATAAAGGGAGAAAAAACAGGCCACAGCAGCTGAATACTAATTTCAACAAGGCACATTACTCTCTCTTAAGTAAAAAAGTAAACATTACATTCCCCCCAGAGACTAATGGTGTTTGCTCATGTAACCCGCCAGAATAGCCTCTTGTAATGGATTGTCCTTCTGACATGTTTTATAATCTTAAATGAGAATACGCACACACATATGTATACATACATATATACACATGCACACATACACACATAGGTTTGGATGTATTTTTTTTCCCCCTAGGGACAAGAGAGAAAAATGGACTTTGTCATACTGTGACTTTTATTCTCTGGGATTCCACCGTGGTGCCTAATCTAATTTTTCACAGCAGTTAATGATATATTTTTTTTACAAGTTTCTATGAAAATGCAGAGGGGGGAAATGTGCAAGTTATATTACAGGAAATAAAAAGATCTGGAATATATGCACAATGTTTTTAAAGCTCTGAAATTTCTAGCACGTATATTCTGCTGTTCCGATTGTATCCAGATCGATGTATGTATGTACTGTGTGTGTGTGTATGTATGTATCTATCTATCATCTATCTCACTATATCTATCATCTAATCTATCATTTAGATATATTCATTTCAATTTACCCTAAATCCTAGGGACTTAGTTGGGGTGAAGCGGGGGTTCTTGAAATTGAAATATACTTCTCCCATATATTGGTAATGATATTATTATTATTATTATTATTATTATTATTATTATTATTCCTTTCTTTCTTTCTTTCTTTCCCTGCTCCTGCTTGCAGACCTAAAATTGCATTCCTGATACAAAAAGGCTCAGTATAAATTTGA